>CM060606.1:31519776-32119776 GCA_030578255.1 Tiaroga cobitis
TTTTTTTCTAGACAAGGGCAAAGAGCTAAAATACCTCATGGAACCTCTGGTACATGCTGAGGTCACTGCTCGCCGAGGACACACAGTTGTTTTGCCCTGCATGATGAGGTTCAAACCACTGCAGTACAGAGTAAAGTGGACTAAAATCAACCCCCCTAGCCAAGGAGTGGAAAACATAGTGCTTATAACAAATGGACATGCAGATAAGCAGTATGGCTCACTGGGGCCTCGAGCGTCTCTCCTGCGTGCACATGACCAGGATGTTTCCCTCCGTTTGACCGATCTGGAGCTTGAAGATGATGGCAGCTACCGCTGTGAACTGATCAACGGCATTGAGGATGAAAGTGTTATTATTGCGCTGAGGGTTGAAGGTAGGACAGGGCGACAATCGGTAATAATCTAGATTTTATAACAACAGTAAATAATAATAATAACAAAAGTTATAAAAATAAGACTACTCCTACTACTACTCTACTAATTTATGATTATTATTAGTAGTAGTCTTGCTGTCGTTATTCCCGTTATAATTAGGCTTTTATTAGGATAATAATAATTAATAATAACAAAAATATTTTAGATAATTTTTAATGCTATAAATTGTACATAAATATTTTTTTACATAATATAAATTAATATATTTTAATATATTTATTATGGTGTAATTAATAATTTACCATGTATTTCAGGGGTTGTATTTCCTTATCAGAGTCACCATGGTCGGTACAGATTCACTTTCTTTGAAGCTCAAAAGGCCTGTGCTGAACAGGATGCAACACTTGCCACCTACAAGCAGCTTTACCGGGGTAATTACACATTTTGATTGTCTACTTTTATCTGCAATTGTACACTTTTGAGCAATATTGTCCAAAGTTTCATTAAAAAGATAGTTCAGCCAAAAATTCTGTCATCATTTTTTTTTTTTCATACTATGGAAGTCAATGGGGACCAGCAACTGTTTGGTTGCTAACATTCTTCAAAATATCTTCTTTTGTTTTCAACAGAACAAAGAAACTCATACAAGTTTAGAACAACTTGAGGGTGAGTAAATGATGACAGAATTTTCAGTAACACTTCAGTTTAGGGTCCTATTCTCATTATTAGCTAGTTTCTTATTGGCATGCATATTACTAGGATATTGGCTATATATTAGTATTTATAAAGCACATATTAATGCCTTATTCTGCATGACCATATAATCCTACCCAGTACCTAAACTTAACAACTACCTTACTAATTATTAACAAGCAGAAATTAGGAGATTGAGGCAAAAGCTATGGGCAAAAGTCATAGTTATAGTAAGAATTGGACCCTAAACTAAAGTGTGCCTAAATCCATTTAAGTTGACTGGTATGTGTTTGGTGCTTATACCTGCATCCATGTATGATCCTACTTTTCAGCCTGGACTGAAGGGTTGGACTGGTGCAATGCTGGATGGCTGAGCGATGGAACTGTCAATTACCCAGTCCTGCACCCACGGCCGGCTTGTGGAGGGGATCTTCTATCAGGCATCCGAAGTTATGGGCCTCGTCACAAAACACGGGACCACTATGATGCTTTCTGTTTCACTTCTACCACTAAGGGTCAGTGAATAGGGAATCTGCTGTAATTGGAATTAGAATGGGATTCAGATCATGAGAAAACATATTTATTACCAACCCCAAACCTTTAAACAGTCGTGTATATCAATTGTTTCCAACATCTGTGTGTCTAGATCTGTGATCCTTTCCTGAAACAATAATTGTTACAGTATTCAGGTCAATTGAATCAGCTTGAAGACGTCTTTTATGGGAGAGATCTTAAACTGTTTCTGTTTAAAACAAATGGCCATTATAAACAGTTGCCGTTTGTTTCCCCAATAGACAAGAAAAGAGACACACCCGATCAGATCTCTTGTTTTTGTCTTTAGGAAAGACTAAGAGTCTGTTACTCTGTAGAAAGACATTTGAGCTTTCACTATGCCCACATAAGACTGTTGAATATGGCACTGGAGACTTGAATGTCAATGACAGATATAGGAATTGCACCCAGAAAACAGTTCAGTTTGCTGTGCAGATCACAGTTGTTCACTAAACTTGTACATGGGGTTATTATTTCTATTTTCATCTTATAAATGTGAAAATGTAAAAATAAAAGCTAAATAAAAAAAAACTAACTTTTTTGCTTTCCCAGGTTCGGTTTTCTTCATTCCAGGGCAGTTAAATTTTGTCGAGGCTGAACATGCCTGCAGACGGGAGGGTGCCGGTCTAGCGAGGACTGGTCAGATCTTCTCATCTTGGAAGTTTCAGCAGCTGGACCGCTGTGATGGAGGCTGGCTGCAGGATGGTAGTGTACGATTCCCCATCATCAACCCGAGGGAGCGTTGTGGAGGGATTGCAGAACCAGGGGTTCGGTGCTTTCGGTATCCCAGCAAAAGTTTGCGTCTTTATGGGGCTTATTGCTACAGGTAACTGCTCCAGATTTTGCTGCCAGGTAAATTTTTGCTACAGGCTGTCTGCACTTACGGCACACACTAGCCTAACTGTGAAGTCCCTAAAAGGTGCATAACGTATCCTTCATTGTACGTGTGGGCACCACTAGAGGCTCTCTGGAGTGTAGAGCTGCAGGAAAGGAAATGTATGAGCTATACATAGCTTAGCATACTGGGTTACAGCTAGCACTGGGTTATATAACAGTTCATTTAATAAGCTTGTTTTAAAGCAGGAAATATTAGATCCTTCTGTGAAAACTTCACTTTCAAATTAAGAGTGGAATGACACAGAAAGTCTTTAGCCTATGCTTGAATAGCTGCTAGTTTGAAATGTTAACTCTTTAGCTCTGACTAAGGCTGTGCAGCATATTTCAGTGGCAACATGTATTAGATATTTAGCACCTAAACGTTATATTGTGTAGCACCATATACCGGATGGTACCTGATGGTTGGATTTTCACTTATTTATTTATTTTAACAGTCAATGAGCAAAATAGTAAGATTGCAAGATATGAAATCTGTATCTGCTAGATTTGTTTTTTTTTGTAACAGTCCTAATGTGTCATTTATTAATTACATGCACATGCACAGTGTTTTTAAACTGCGACAAACCACAATCTCAACTCAAATTCCCATTAAATATTATTTTCAAAATATTCTTCAGAAATCCCAACTAGAGATGCTAGTTAGAATATTAACCAAAGAGTTTTTAATTCTTAATCAGTAATAATCAAGAACATTCATAAACACATTTCTTATTGTAATAACTTTTTTATTGTGATTGCTGTTTGCTTGGAATGTAATTCATTCATTCAGTTTCTAGAGTGATGAAATATGCCCTGCTATCAGGCTATCAAAAAATAAAATATGATTTTGTTAGTGATGCATCTCTGAAACAAAACGAGTAGTCTACTAAAAATGGCCATCCTCCAGAGTAGCCTACAAAACAGACCTGAATAACTGAGCACCAAGTTTAATGTTTTCCCATAATTAGACTCAACGTGGGTCTTGAAATCACAAACATTTGTGGATTGCATATCTACCATGCTTTATAAAGCTATGCTGACCCAATGACTTTTTTGTATTTTTTTTTTTGTACAAAAAGTTGACATTTCTATGTATTTCACTTCTAGAATTTTCTAAAACCAACATCACGAATCAGAATATTCCTGTTTATTAAGTTAGGTCACTGTTAGTCTATGAGTTGTTGAATTCAAGTTGAATCTTGGTTGGCAAGGAAAACCGAGGAAAAACACAGGATACTGTGAATGTTTAAGAATGGATAAGTAGGATAATGCTAAAGGGCAACAACATAAAACAAAGTAATTCAGACCAGCTGATGTTAGACAGCATGTGTTCATAGGTTTATCTTATAATTTATTAAAAAAAAAAACACAAATAAAAAGAAATGGGAGCCTGGTCCAACAGTTACGAGCTTTGTTTGGATGTTGCTTTTTATCAAGTGTGCTTTGATCTTAGAATTACAAAATGTAATTCAGTGTCATGGTCTACACAGAAAAAAAAAAACGTTAATGAGTCTTAAGTCGTCGGGTTACAGATGTTTGCCGTACTTAAACTGTTATCCGATTTTACCATTAAAGAAAAGAAAGTTAAGTGGGACAGATTTCTATATATAACATTGAACTTGATCGATGAACGCCTTAAAGGAGGATAAAAGAAGGAACAACATAAACAGGAGAATGAAAGAAATAATGAAATGCTATGCAGTGTGCTTGTTTCAAAAGTTCCATTTTATATCCTTATATTCAGGTGTTGTTTTTGTTGTGGTGTCTTCTACGACTATTTCCTTGTTCTGACCTGTGGGCCATGTTACCAGTTCTCCATTTAAGTATGCTGGTCCCACTGTAAACAAAACACATGAAATAAACACGTCACGAAAAACTGTTGGGATTCAATGGCTCAACCCTTTTGTTTTGCAACACCAGTGATGCTTAGGATAATATAATATAATACAAATTTTCACCTGGTGTACAAGTGATCTTAGGTTCCTCCCACTGTCCGTTGCTCTGACATGTGATGACAGGATTCTGTCTCTGGAAGAAGCCGGGCTCACAGTAGTAGCGCACCTGTGAATTCGCCCTGTACTTTAGTTGACGACGTCCAAACATTTTAGCGTGCAGCACAAGAGGGGGCTGACCACAGAACGCTGCTAAAGAGAAACAAACAATGATGATCTTTTGCTCTTTCTGGGCCAACGCGTCCCTACAGAAGGTGATGTACTCACCAATGCCCTTCTTGCAGGTGTAGGAAAGCTGGTAGTTGCATGGGATATCACTCCAACGGCCATCATCATACCACACCATGACAACACAATCCTCCCCTGACAGGAAGTAGCTGTCTGGTTGTCCACGATACCAGTTCTCAAACAGCTGACAGAGAGAGGAAAAACAGGGGAACAAAAATAAATAAATTTAATTAAATATTGGAACTTGCAGTTGTAGTCTAGAAAACCCTGCTGTAGTGCATGTAATATTCAACTAGTAAGATACACTTGGTTTTGTCTTCTTTTTTTTTTTTTTTTACAGAAAGCCAAAGTAGGCTCACCAGAGGGCTCCCATCTGACCAACGGAAATCTCCCTCGATGGTCTTGTCATTGAGACCGGTCCACTGATATTCCCTGTATTTATCTAAGGAAAGAGAAAAGCAAAGAAATACCAAATAACCAGCATACACTGTCAGTAAGACACAACACAGACTCCATTTCCAGTTTAACACCCGGATGCATCATATATGACAAAAAAGCATGGGCTGTTTTAACACAACCCTCATTCACTGACATGAATAAGGTGACATGTTCAAAGCCCTTCAACGTTTTGATGATTGTATAGAAATGCAGAGGAAAATGCTGGGCCCCTCAATGTTATGTCAACAAACTTGGTCCTTTATGAATTCCTTTATGTACTGTAAGCTAAACCGCTTCAGCAGCTTGACACACCTCTTTTTGACTCTTTATTTAAGCAATATCACTCAGGCAAGTGCTTTTCTGATTCAGTCATATGGTCGAGGAATATATTGCTTTTTTGTAACAGTTCAGTAAACAAGAAGTTAGTATAGGCTAACTGACTTACATTTTAGAGACAATATTGGCATTAGCTTAGTCCATTTTTGCTCTTTACCAATGAAAATAGCTCCAACTGAAGCCAAAGCAGATTTATCTAGAGCACGTATACAAATAAACAGACTGTAATGTTTCGTTCCTGAATAAATTCCTGTTTTTTTAACAAATTGGCTGAGTAAAAAATACAATGACTTATAATAGAGACTTCGCTTTGTTTATTACTGATTGAATCAGTGTTTTTGAACAAATTGGTCGAACGAATGATGATTCACTCATCACTCACTATTGCGCCACCTACTGGCGGAAAGAGTTACTGAAAAATCAACACCACTTGTGAAGACTGACATCATCTACAACCTGAAAATGACACCTGCTTAAACACTTCATCGGGTTCAAATCAGGTCACATCAAGATTAAATTTTTAACATCATATGATGTTAAAGTCAAACTGATAGGATCAACAGGAAGGGGCTACCTCTACGAACAGCTGTTCAGACATACCATTGATAAACTCCTGTTCCTCAGGTGACATAACAGAGACCAGGTGACCTCCGCACATGCGACAGTGCTGCTCTGCTACCTCCCATTTCTGCCGTTTGGTGAAATGTTTGTAACAAAACCCTTGGAACTTTTCCCATCCTGGTTCACAGTGCTCTAGATCTTTTTTTTGGAAGAGAGAGGACAACATTAAGTGCATTAAACGGTCTAATTTAACCCTTGTGCATCAATTAAAAAAATTTACTCATAGGTACATAGAGGACAAACATGTCCGTGTCAAAAAACTGTCATAAAAATGTGAAGCTTGGGAGCACAGACTTAAGTTTGGTATCATTTTAAAGAAGACCCGTGGCAAATTATTGCTGAAGTAAAACAAAATTAATAAGTGAATTAAAAAAAGTTATATAGGTATAAGTTTATGAAAATTATTTAATATAAAATATATATTTTATAAAACAAGTTGAACTCTAAAACGGCAAGAAAATCAAAGCCATAAATCTAAATAAGTTGTGTTCCAAATTTGAGGTTGATATCTCAAAAAATGAGCTTTCGGTAAGAGTTTGTTTGGGCGCAGTAACAGACTTTCCCCATTGGGTGCCAGCAAAACTCCACTGGTGCACACAGTGATTGGATTTGTTATTTGCAGTTGAGTTTTTCTCTTTCAATATTACAAACACACACATGCACGTATTTTTTTTATAACACACATACTAACCACACATTTCAAAGGAAATGGGGGTGAAATAGTACAATTACAATAAAAATACACACCTGTGCCAAAATTCATGCAGTTAGCATAAAAAAAGAAAAAGAAAAAGTTACACATAGCTACAAAGTGGACAAAAATGTCCATGTCAAAAATCTGTCACAAAAATGTTAGGCTTGGGAGCAAAGACTTAAGTTTGGTCTCATTTTAAAGAGGACCCTTGGCAGATTATTGCTGAAGTTATCAATCTCTGTCACCTTAAATTATATGTTTATCTCTGTAAAGCTGCTTTGGAACAATCCATTGTTAAAAGCGCTATATAAATGAAGATGACTTGACTTGACTTGAAGTTAAACAAGTGAAAAAAGTGAAACCAAAAATTTTGTATAGAGGTTTAAGTTTATGAAAATTATTTATGAACATTATTATCGTTGTTTTATATAAAATATATATTTTATGAAACATGTTGAACTCTAAAACTGAAATAAATTCAAACAAGTTGTATTCCAAATTTGAGGTTGATATCTCAAAAAATTAGCTTTCGGTAAGAGTTTGTTTGGGCGCAGTAACAGATTTTCCCCATTGGGTGCCAGCAAAAATCCACTGGTGCACACAGTGATTGGATTTTAGATTTGCAATTGAGTTTTTCTCTCTCAAATATTAGAAGCACACAAATACACACATTTTTTATTACACACATACAAACCACACTCTGACATCCATACCAACACACCCACACAATTATCGTTGCACAATTTATCCAATTGGCTCTATAATATGCCGACGCAGAAAACAGGAATAAAGCGATATTTGTTTTATAGGCCAAACCTGGAAAAATGGCACCATCTGGTAAAAAATTGTAAAAATTTAAATTTTGAAGCCTTGCCAACAGAATGAAAGCCTGTAACAAAGATTTCATAATTTTATAATTAAATGAACCTGGGATTAAAAATTGCAGTTTTAATGGGTTTCAATGGGGCCATTTTTGTCCAAAAGGCGCTGAGAGGGAGTATTTTGTGTAGCTAGTGCAAAAAAGATTTTTTTAAGAAAATGGCGGTGAAATAGTAAAATTCCAATAAAAATACACACCTGTGCCAACTTGTATGCAGTTAGCATTAACACAGGCAAAGTGATCAAAAAAACAAAACTGAAAAGGACAAAAATGTCCATAAGGATGCACTTAAGGCAGTTGTGGTAAAAAAAAAAAAATCCTACAATTGCTAAATTTTTTACAATGTAAAAGTATAATGAGGCATGCAGGTAACTCACCTGTCTCACAGAAGTCTCCTCCATAAGTGGATAGACAGAGACATCTACGACCTGCTCCACTGTCCACACAAGTCCCTCCATTTTTACATGGGTTCTCCAAACATGCATCTAAAAGGCCATTCACGTTTTTATAGCTGACTAATAAAATATTGCACATAAGTGAAGGATGTAAAATCATGTATGATTATAACCACAAGGTGGCGTTACTATGCAGTAAAAGCCATATTGAGACCATATATACACAACTTGTGGACCACAACTCAAAGAACATGCTGAAACTAGATTCCCGATTGGCTCTGTTAATCTCACTCTATCTAAAACATGCCATAGCAGAACCGAATCCATTGCCTTTCCTTTCTGATTGTTCTGTAACTTATCTGTTTCTAGTCATCATGGCCCCACTAAACTCCTCCTTCATGCACCACTGAAACTATTTGTTGTGATGGGGGTTACACACTTCTGATAAATTCTCTCTATCTGTCTGCACTGTAGTCTTTGATAGACGTGCTAATCAGTTGTTACAGATTATTGCATGTCAGTTATCAAGTTTCTAGGTATTTTAAAGAGATGTACTGTATCAGCCAAGGTTTGGAAGATAAACAGCGCCCCCTTTGGAGATATTATGTGTTGCTCAAGTGATTTAAACAACCAATAAAAGGTGTTATCACTCCCAGCTGGTTTATTTGTTACTTAGTAAAAATTAACTATATTAAACATTATTATTTGAATCCTTAATTGAAATAAAGCCGAAAAAATGTTGCTATAACAAATTAAATAAGATGAAGTACTAAAATGATCAAATTAAATAAATGTTACTTGCATTTTTTTTAAATGGCAAAAGCACATAATAAAATTACTAAAGCTGAAGCTAAATATAAAAATAAATGATCATTCAAAATATTAATAAACACTATAATAGTATATAACAACACTGGTTTAAGGGGCCTAGTTTAATATTTTATCATTAAATAACCCCCCGCCCCCCACATGCAGTAGAACAATCTGTTTACCTGAAATGTAGCCTGTCCTATCCAACACTTTCTGTGTAGGGCTGGCAGGTAGCGTGGCAGACTCAGGTGTGGTTTTAACATGAGTCTCATCTTCCATATTGTCTGTGTTTGCTTTAGTCATGAGATCATAATCATTATCATCATCATCATCTTCATTGTCAGTTGTTGTAGTTGATGGTTTCTGGGTTTGCTCCATGTGCTCATTGATGGGAGCATTGGTGGAGTCAGATTCACTAAAGGCTTTGATGTCAGTGGTAAGTGCAGCTTCTCCACTGAATTCAACATCTGCTCTGAACTCTCCTGGGTTTGTGGAAGAGGCCACAGATGGCCAGATAGGACTTTGGGTCCCATGAGGAAGAAATGTAACCTCCAGACTTGTTGTGGGTCCCACAGTGCTGTCCTGATTATCTTCATTATCACTATTGGTTTCATTATGCTCCTGCATATCTGTCAGGTTAGAGGGAGTGATGGTGGCCACTTTTGAGTATGGAAGCTTAGTAACTGAAGACCAGTTTCCTGGAGGTTCTCCTTTTCCAGAGGACTCATCCTCATCGCTGTCTTCAACGTTGAAAGTTATAGTAGAATTATTAAGCTCAGTGGATGTGGTGATTAGGTGATTAGGTGCTCCTCCAAGCTCTTCCTGCTCCATCTTATCCAGTTCTTCTTCCACAATCCCAAGGACAGATGGAGTGGTCCTTTCAGGGAGGACTCCTTCCATTTCCTGTGGAGAACTGATTTCTACTTGTGCAGGCCCATGTGTGGTTGATGTGCCAAACAGATAAGGCATAGGGGTGGTCAGCAGTGTGACTGGCAGGACATCATCATGATCGCCAGAACCTTCAGACGACTCGGTTTCCTTCAGTGTTGGGCTCACAGTCGAATAATCACTGACATCATCATCATCTGCACCAAGAGACACAGGAACAGCTGAGGTCTCCTCAGTATTGTGATGGTCTGCAGAACTGTTTTCATGAATGGGTTTAAAAGCTGACAGTGAACAAAATCAAAGAATTTGAATGTAATTTGTAACCATGATCAATACATGGAAATCAATCAATCAATCAATCCTGTTTAACATCCTTTCCTCAAGAATAATAAAAAAAAAAAAGTATAAATTGAGTGTTCACCGGAGAACACTTATTGTCGTTGAGGGGTTGTCCAAGACCCCAGGACTATTGTCGCGCCTGCCCTGAACCACAAATACAGATTTTTTTTTTTTATGGATTCAAGGAGTTTTGGGGTTGAAATGTAAAAAAGTAACAAATCCTTCCCTTGCGGGTCAATTTGACCCCTATAGGAATGAATGAAATGCGAGGAAAGCCTCAGTACACATAGAAAAATCCAAAAATGCTCAAAATTCACACTAAAATTGCTACTTTGCCAAAAAATTATATTATAATGTCTACATGTGTATCTAAATGCATACTGAAGAAAAACTGACTTTAGGACCCAGCGGAACAGCTCATTTGCTCCAAATAGTGCTATAAGGCCATCTAGTGGCTAGAGTCATGAAGATAATGTTATATTATTTTTTTTCCACAAGAGGTCGGCAAAGACAACCAATGTAAAATATTTTGAGCTGAATTAAAAGGTTTATGCATGACATTGTGAGTTATTTTGAATTTAAGTCGAAAGAATTTATTTATTTTTATTGATCAAATCTAGTCATTTAAGGTAAATAAAATAAAAAATAATAAATCCCAAAAAAATTGCATTAAAAAATAGAAAAAATATTATCAAAATGAAATAAAATAAGCTTTCTGGACAAAAACAAATTAAATATAATTTTAGGGCTTCGGGTCATTTTGACCCGCGAGGGAAGGATTTGTTACAGGACACAAGGGAAGTTTTGTCCATAAGGCCTCTAAACCGTCAGAGTTTAAGGCTTTTTCCAAAAACTTTCCAAACATGATTTAAAGAATGAATATATATAAAAACTAATTCAATTCATTTTAACTGAACAATTAAAAGTTAAACATTTTTAAAGGCATTTTCAATTCAGTTCTGAATGGCACACAACCCTGATTTTGGTATATTTTTGGACACAAAAATATTATTTGCTTATACACTTTGTGAATATTTAGATTCCTTTTACTTACTTGTGCTAACCATGTTCAGATGTGTTAATGAGAAGCTCTCTGTCTCAGTCTCAGTTGTCGATGCTCCATATGTCTCTGATATATGTGGGGTGACCAAATGTTCTACCTTTTCTGTGGATAACAAGGACAAATCCTCACCGGAACCATCCAACCAATCTTCAGTGCTGGATATTCTTACTGAGGTGGACTGAGTTGTATGTGTAAAAAGACCTCGGTCTTCATCTGACCCTGGAGCTTCTGTGATATTTCCTGCATTTTCCTCGACTGTAGCACCTTCAGGCTGATATGTTGAGGGACCTGACTGGACTGGAGCATTGTACGTTGTGGTGTCATTGCTCGAGTCATATTTCATTGTAGTGCCCTCAGTAGTTGTAGAGATCTCGCTAGTCACATGATCTTCATCCTCATTCTCTACGCTGATGTCAGGCATGGGTTGGAAGTGTTTGGACCCATCTATCTCCTTCGGTTGAGAGGACGGTACCTCTGTTGTCTCAGGCTGAGCCTCTGTAAGTGGGATATAGTCAATGGGCTCTCCTGGCTCAAAGTTGGTGTCTGGCATTGGTTGGTAGTGTCTATGATTGCTGCTCTTAACATCATCAATTGCTGAAGCTTTTATATCTGGTTCTCCTTCTTGCATGACATCATTGTGTTTTGGATCCATGTAAATCTCTGGAACAGACTCAACTTTTTGCCAGGTGACCTCAGTGGACTCAAGATATCTGTCTGTGCTGGCTGGGGTGGCGATGTCTTTTCTGGTGCTAGCAGTGACATCTTCCTGAGAGCTTGGGGTATGGTTGGGTTTCTCAGGTTCTGAAGTAGTCTGTGTACTGTAGACGGAGAAAGACTCAACAGCCCCCTGAGCTTCATTTTCGGACTGTTGAGTGACCTGATCCATGCTGTACTCCTCTTGGGGATCTGTTAAAGTCACAATATGCTGGTCCGTGTCCTCTGGCTCTGTTGCCATATAATCTATAGGTGGGACTGTCTGAGAGTTACTGTTAGCTGCAGAGGAAGATTAGAAGAGATACATTTATCCAAGCATTATGATTGTATGGTGATTGATTATGATTAATAGTTTAGGTCAGGGGTTTTCAACTTTTTGAAATAAAAACTTCATTTTTATTATTTTTTTCACAAATGAAGACTTCAGATGCAAAAGCTTCTAAGTGCAAAGCCTAAAAGAATGATTACAGCTCAAATTAGAGTTTGTTATTCATTATGGTCTCTAGACTCTAGCGTATTCCTGCATATACGGGATATTCATATGGAACGCTTATTTGATGCCTTAAATACGGGACGATTCTGTATCATACAGAACAGTGGCAGACTGGCAACCCTATGTGCAACCCTAAAAATGCATTTATTTCCCTCAAATTTTGATCCAGATTCAAACCCATCTGTCAATACCTCTGAAGCAGTAGGCATCATGGGGAGTATGTGGTTCCGGGAATCCTGTTTGATTGCTAAATCGATAGACTGTCTTGACACCAGGTTCAGAGCCCCCACACCGTTCACGAGGGGTCACAATGGGGTAGCGAACGCTTCCATCAGCAAGCCAGCCAGGACTGCAGTGATTCAGACCATCATTCCATGCGGCATACAGCTGGCCAGTGGTGGCTAACTGAGCTCCCTGCTGTTCACAGTATGTCTTAGCTTCTGACAAGCTAAAACGCTGTGGGGTCGACCCATGAAAAACCTCCCCTAAAAACAGTTACATCAATGAATGAACAAACAATTTTTGCTTTCAAACGTCATTGTAAACAGGGTGCATTCTTTGAATTGGGACTTCTTGCCAATATCAAGAGCTAATTTGGAGCATAGTTAGCATTGTTTGTAAAAGTGAATATTATCAATGTTTTGGGATTGGTTTACCATGAATGTTCTCCACATAGCAATACACGTCAAAGAGTTCATCATTATCCATCATGCCATAGTTTCGAACGCCTGGTAATCCATCCATGTCTCCAAAACAGCCTTCGCGGGGCATTTGGATTGGGTATCTAAGAAGGCATTGCATTAAAACATTTTAATGGACTTTAAAGATACATGTATTTTTGTCATTAGTCAAAACTATCTAAGCTTAGTCTTGTTGTTACCTAAATAATTTCACTATTTTATATCGTAAACAAAGTGGCAGGACAATGTTGCACTGGTTAGTGTCTGCCCACTTTGTCAGCAGCCTTGGCTCCAGTTTTTTCCCAATAATCTTTCCTATAGGATTTTTTTTTAAGTCTTCATGTAAGCCATGAGGCAAAACAATCAGCTATGAGGTGAATAACAACATTACAAACTTTGATTTGAAGAAAAAAAATTCACAGTGCTTCATGGGATTGGGAAGACCTAAAGAATTCCATTGCTGCGACTTGCTTGTCATGAATCATTGAGATTTCTTTGCAGAATTATTATGGGTAATATATAGTTTTTCCCAAGGACTTCTGCTGTTAAACATGATTATTTAATAAAAAAGTTAAAATACTATGAGTTGATTGCTTTAACAAAAGCATATACCTCTGATTAACAACTGCGTTGCTTGCAATAGGTCTGTCTTGAAAGTTTTTTTATGTTGTTGTTTACAATCAATTTCCTTATGAAAAAAATTAATTGGATTGACTTTTGTTGCACACTATTTGTTCAGAAATCTGAATAGACAAATTGCTAGTCCCTGGAAACTTGTCTGCATTACATCTAGTGCAAGCATACACCTCACAGGATGGCATAATTGGTTATTTGATGTATCTGCCACTCACCTAACAGAGCGATCTGAAACCCAACCAGCGTCACACTGCTCATAGCCACTGTGGTACGCAGCCACCAGCTGCTCTGGAGAAGCAATCTGAGCTCCAATGTCCTCACATGCATCTTTGGCCTCATCAAAAGTGAAAGCATAGCGACTTGAGGTGTGGCGGTAGTGGAAAACAACACCTAAGAACACACAGCATATTAGTGCTCTCATTTATCACAGCTTTTGAACTGTTAAAGTGATAAAGTATTTGTAGCCATTTTCTAGAGTGGAAAATATGTCTTATTAAAACACTGCATTTGAAGAAAACAGTCACCTATTTTATTATTAGCTGTAGCAATATTGCGCAGCACAAGTGTTTTCAACATTGATAATAATAAAGATTTTTTCTTAAGCATCAAATCAGCATATAAGAATGATTTCTGAAGGATCATGCGACACTGAAGACTGGAGTAATGGCTGCTGAAAGTTCAGTTTTGCTTTCACAAGAATAAATTACATTACTTTTTTTTTTTACTGTATTTTTGATAATTTTTTTATTTTAAACTATGTATACGTATCTTTAAAATAAAATACACTACAGAAGTCTCTTATGTCCACCAAGGCAGCATTTATTTGATATAGATATATATATATATATATATATACACACACACACACATATATATATACATATAATGAAATGTTCTTTTATATGTATTTGTTTGTATTTTATATACATTTATTTAATGCAATTAAGCAGGAATTTCTATCACAATCTTATGAACTACTTCAAAACACTACTGATTATCATCAAAATCTAAAGTTTTGTCACAGACAGAGACTTTAAAATAATAATCACCTTTTACTTTGACTTGGGCCTGGTCGTGGGCATCCTCCAAGCCATGCTGGACTTCACAGCGGTAGAAGCCTGTATCATTTTGCATCAGCCCATCCAGTCTGAGGGTAAGATCAGCTGAAGAGGCAGCGTAATTCAGCAGTGAAGCCCTGCCTTTATACAACTCACTCACCTTTACCCGCTCACCACGGGCCACTAGGATCTCTGTCTCTCTGTTTGATGAAAGAAAGCTCCATTTGACTCGTGACTGGGTCAGTACGGCATGCCGACCCAAAGACAAGGACCGGGAGAGACTCACCAGGCAGGACAGAGTCAGGGAGCCCCCCAAAATGGCAGACACTGGGCTATCAGGAATGGTCACTTGTAAGAATGTGTTCTCATCTGAGGAAAAGACATGAATGATTGAGGTACTAAAGAATTGACAGTTTAAAACTGAACTGAATTGGATTTCCAGATTAAATATTTAAAGCTTAGGTCCTATTGCAAGCCGTTTTGACTTATTCATTCGCAGGATATGAATTCTTGATATCAACAATTCAGTTTTTACTAGTTAAAATGCTAATTCTTGATATCAGCAATTCAATTTCAGGTAGTAAAAAATATAATATATATCTGTAATTGTATTTTTACTAGTTAAATGTAACCATATTCAAATTCAATTGTTGATATCAAGAAATTATTTCTTACTAGTTGAAATTCCAATTTCACATATCAGAAATACAATTCTTACTAGTAAAAACCATAATTGTTGATATCAATAATTACTTTGTAACTAAAAATGTGAATTCCTGATATAAAAAATTAAATTGTCACTAGTTAAAATGTTAATTCTTGATATCTGCAAATGTATTTCAACACGTTACATTTATTTCTGATTTCAATATAATTTCAGTTATCTAAAATGGCTTTCTTAAAAGTAACAATCACATTCATATCAGAAATGAACCATATGTTGTCAGCTAGTGACAATCGAATTATTGATGAACTAGTAGATATTTTTACTAAATGTAATTGTTGACATCAAGAATAGACATTTGCACTAGTAACAATGTAATTATTGATATCAAGAATGATGATTTTTGCTAGTAAAAATTCTATTTATGATAATGTGAAATTGGAATTTCAACTAGTAAGAAATCAATTATTGATATCAACAATTGAATTTGAATGGCAGCCTATGGTGACATTGCACTGGTGAAAATATAATTACAGATATCAAGAATAAAACATTTTAATAGTTGAAATTTAATTATTGATATCAAGAATTAACATTTTTACTAGTGGAAATGTAATTCCTGATATAAAAAATATCCATTGTTACTAGTAGAAATGTAATTCCTGATTATCAAGAATTAGGATTTTAACTAGTGAAAATTGAATTGTTGATATTAAATATTCATATCCTGCGAATGAATAAAAGTCAAAACGGCTTGCCATATAGGTCCCACTTTACATTAGGTGTCTTTAACTATTATTTAAATGTATCATTTGACAATGCAACAATGACAACAATGCACTTATTATGTTTAGAAGTTTTTACATAATTAAATAAATAAATAAATAAATACCTGCATGTAATTACAGCTGTAATTCATTTAGGTAATTACATCTATAATTACCAGATCACAAAACCTGTTCCTTTAACTTTACCCATATCCCACCTCAAAAGCAGCAAAAGATTTTTGGGTTGCACTTTATTTTACAGTGTCCTTGTTACAGTGTAATTATACATTTAAGTACTGAGTATTATTAATTAAACAATATGTACTTACTATAGGGTAGGGTTAGGAATATGATTTGGTTTAGGGTTAGCTGCATGTAACTATGAATTAATTACTGTTATTACTACAGTAAATACATGTAACATGTTACAAGGACACTGTAAAATAAAGTGTTACCAAGTTTTGCAATACAACATGAACACAATAAGTATATTGTACCAAACATTTTTTTACGAAAGTACATAGTAGTTACACTAATATAAAGTATAACTAAAGCTTATAATTAAATTTTACTGTGCATTTACAGGCTTTTCATTTCTGGAAAGCAATAAAAGTGCAATAACACTCTCTATAACTGGTATCATAGTGTGAATGCTTGACTCCAAGAGCTGTCTGTGACCTGTACTGTTGTTTATCATTGATCATATCCTGTGTCTTGAACAGTAGAGGTGAGACAAACCTGCTGCAGGACGTTGGACGGCCGAAGATGACAAGACAAAAAGGCAGATGGTACGCAGCAGTATATGCAGGAACATCGCTGATCTGAGACCGAACAGAGAGAGAGAGAGAGCGCGCGTAAATAGAAACAAAGTCAAAGAACAAAATTATAACAGTCAAACTGGAACGGTGACATACCACAACATAAAGTCTTTGCGTTGAAATGAAAGAAGCAAACATTTATTTCCAGTACAGCAATTTAGCTAATTTATGTCATTGAATTGAACTGCATTCTGTTCCAGTGTAAGTTCATGGATATTCATATAGGAAAATGACACACTGTCTTGTGTGAGAAAGTGAGAAAATGAGAAAGAAGGAGAGAAAGTTATTTGTGCCTCTGCTGTTGCCAGATTGTGTGAATTAACATACTAAATATTTTAATTCACATTTTGAATTCTTGAGTCTTTCGAAATCAGACTGTTTGACTGCAACATTTCAATAGATATTATAAAAGCATTAAGTGACTAATTTAAGTGATTTTTAATATGTTCAATTAAGGAAATAAAAAAGAGGTTTTCAAACTTTTTTAGGACAGGGGATCACTGCCTAGTCACTCAGCAAACCCAGGGACCACCAAAAACAATAATAAAAAAAAAATATATAAATATATATATAATACAAAAAAACTATCATCAAGAACATTAACATTATTACATTATATAATCCATAATGTAAAAAAAGATATATCACATTTATATATTTATATTTAAGAATAATATTAATATGCTCCCTGAACTACTTACCATATTACCTACCATATTATAATATGTGGTATAAAAAAATAGACACAAGATTAAAGTTCAAACTGGCGTTTTCATAAACAATAGTAAATAAACATATATAGATATTGCACAGTGTTATCCACATAAAATATGAATATTATATGTAAACCAATTAACAAATACTTAACATGTTTAAAGAAAATGATATATTTTTAATAATCTTCTCCACAGATCCCCTTTGATGCCCTCTGGTTTTAAAAGCATGAGCATGAATGAATAGAACAAAACAGAAAGGCATGCCTACAATTTCACTGCAGACCCACAGTCTTTAGAGGGTGTGTATATTCTTTACACAAGGAGACGTTGCAAACTTATAATTTGTTCTGAATAACATTTTTATTTGTTTTATTTGGCTTTATGTGTGGCTTTGCATTTTTTTACAAGCCTTTCTGAATCAGAGGTTAGTCGAGAGCTTGCTGGACAGAGGATTTGGCAACTCTGTGCTATGTCCAGCTGGCATGATTCAGATCTATGGAGTCTTTGGAAGCTCTTGTATGTGCTTTGAATTCTGACGAGTCATCGAACAGACTTACTATCCTTTTCTAGACATGAGCATCTCTTTACCAGTACATCCATCACCGCTAATGTCATCTTTATGCACCTGTCTCTGTGCAGCCCTTAAACTACACACATAGCACAATATAGACTGTGTTTAGTTTAAACGGCCCAGTGAAAGGGAATGTTTTTAGCAGCTAGATGGTTTCTATGTGAGACAGGCTGAAATAAATAAATAAAAGACCACCTGCTAGATCCACTGAAATACTGTTTGTAAAGACCGAATGAATTGAATAGTGTCATGCCTCAAAGAGTGAGCCAGAAAAGCAAGTAGACATAACAGTGGTCCCGTTTATTCTAACAAATTTTAAATATCTCAGTGATTTTTTTAAAAACCCAAATGCACATATTCAAATAAGTTTTAGCAACACTAAGCAATTTTCAAGCAGGACTCCAGGCAGTTTAAATGAAGTGGAAGGTAATGAGTTGATTACATCAGTTTTACATGATAACATATCATTGACTTTAAGTTATTTTAACAACAGGATGTTTACGGTGATGTCTGTGCAAAATAAGGGGTCATTTAAGTATCTAATTGTTACTCTTCTCTGTTTACATGAAATCTTTTACAACCAACCAGATGTGAAATTACAGACTACATCCCTAAAGAAAGACTATCATCTCTGATGTGTAATGTTACCTAATAGAGCGCACGCTGATGTAAAGGAAATTTACAGATGCAATGTGAGTTTTAATCAATGAGACAGACATGGAAATGCAATGGAAGAGGAGTTTTTGTCTTCTGAACAATTAATCTCTGATTTACTCCTCTGATTTTGGACAGCGAATTCAGCAAACGTTCCTTATGGACTTCTTTTTTTTTTTAAAAGTAAACAAAATATATAAAACAAACCTTTCAGCTGTGCTGCCGCCTGCCATTCTGGATCGCAAAAAAAAAAGGATGCAGGAGAAGTTCAACACTTACTTCAGAAAATAAAAATCAAAGAAAAATAAACAAATGTGATGTTTAAGTCAATTTTGCTTATTAGTATGGTTGAATTGGATCATCAAAGGTCAGCAGCAAAGACACTGGTTAATAAAATGAGATTAAATACATTAAGTATATTTGTGATTAAAAAAGTAAAAGATAAAAAGAACTCTTTCTTTTTCTTTTTACAGAATCCACATTTTAACATAAAAAAATTAACAGTATGATTTGCATCTTCTTGAAAGAGCAACAATTCCACAGCACACTTTCTTGATATAACCTTTTTCTCCTGTTTTCAATTTAAAAGTTCACCAAAGATATGGCCCATTAAGCTCTCTGATCCAGAGGTTCAACAGAAGTGGTTTACTGTAAGTATAAGACAGGAACTACAAAGCCCAGAAAAAGCTGAATTCTGGGCACAAAAGCCTCAGACGCACCAGAGCAGGAAGTTCTGACGCTATGGTGCATTTTTTAGAGATGTAGAGTAATGGGTACATGGAAACGGTACGCCTGAGAGGAAAAGAGAGAGAGATGGATGGAAACTGGCATGAACTGGTTGACCAGTAGTTGGATACACGAATGTGTGTCACCGCCATAGAGGAGGGGTGTGTTTGCAAATTCACTGTACCTTCTCTAAAAGTGCACTTGGACTTTAATCTCCAGGATTAAGGAGAGAAGCACATCGTTTATGTGGCAGTTTTCAGAAAGGACAAGCCAAGGACTGAACAAAGCTGAATTGCTGTTTGAGCAAGTATCTGCAAGTATTTGATCTGTGTCTCTGCTTATCTTGTAACCTGTTGTTCTTGAGAACATTATCAACAGACGCAGCAACATTTCCATAGGCCAAAAGTAAATCCAGATGGCTGCAAGGGCAAACATGGAGGACAGGGCCCAGCCACCTCAAGAGTGCTTAGGCAAGCATCTGCTGTCTGGAATACAGAATGACTTCATTTATTTCTCTTACACTGATTGTACAGAACGTATAAGAAGCTCACAATTCCCTGCTGAATACTTGGTTTTAGTCTTGGACTAGTTTGCCGTATTATGCCCATGCTGGATCTTTTGGATCAACTCTCAGACAAGGGATGGTAAAACAAAGCAGACATACTCTCCCTCACACATCGTTCTCTGTGGAATGCTGCTCTTTTTTGCATTTTCCCCATTTTTTCCTTGACTTTTCCATGTGTTGTCTGTCAGCTTGGTCATGGGCACTATAGCCTTGCTCTTTCTTCTCTCTCAGTGACACACCCACCCTCAAACTCAAGCCATTTCTAACCTCGCATGACTCTCTGTGACTTCGTCCATCACCCGGGGCAACAGCACTGTCCCCAGAAACACAGACCGACCGGAACTCACACAGAGAGAGACAGAGAGAATAATTCTCCCAGGCTGCAGAGGTCTGAGGTGTTTTTAGCCAAGCAGGCAGTGGTAGATCTGGCTAGCCAAGCATACAGCCATTCTCTGAGCTCTGTAAAATCTACAAGAACGGATCTGAATAGTGGACTGAGCCTCACAACTAAACCAGAAAAAAAACATAAAAATAAAGAATACAAAATGTATTCTCCTAATGTACCAAGGCGGAAGCAAGACATTTTTTCTGTGATTGTGTGGGCACTTCTGATTCATTAGCCGCTATTTATAACGGGAAGAATAACAAAATGGTTAAATAATAAAATACAAAAATACATTAATATTGTGAATTATTACAATTAAAAATAACTTAATTCATGTGATGGCAAAGCTATTACTCCAGTGTCACTTAATCATTCAGAAATCGATCTATACAGATTTGGTGCTCAAAGAATTCTTTGATTTGAAATCCTTTAGGGGTGGAACGGTACACAGAAGTCACGGTTCGGTTCATACCTCGGTTCAGACATCACGGTTCGGTACGATTTCGGTACAATGGAGGGAAAAAAAAAAGACAAAAAGACCTTGCGATACGTTTGATAATTGTACGGTACCTGAATGAATTTAAAATTAATTTGCTATATTTCAGATCAATATTTTTGTTTTCATTCATTTTAATTAACATTATTAATTAATGTAACATTACTCTCATCTGAATTAATATAAACTATAAATTATTGATTTCTGTATAAAATAATACTACCATTAAAAACACATTTGATTTTCTTTTTTAATCAATGTAGAATGTGTAACTTAAAAATGAACAGATTAATGCTCCTACTCCGAGGACAAGAAATGAAAACCAATGCAATGTGATGAATGTCCAAAAGATGTAACACAGACTGTTTTGAAATGGGGTTGGATAAATATTTTTTGCTTTTAAAAATGTGTGTGTGTGAGATATTTTTTTATTTGGGTGACAGTTGTAGGTTACAGTTTGACAACAAGAGTTTACAGTGTGACAAAAGCACAATGGTGTGTTTTATTGCGAGTGTACAAAAATATAAGTAAGCACTTTGCAGGTTTAATGGTCTGTATGAACACAATGACGGAGTATGTTTTTTTTATGTTTCCACTGTTCGATCACGCCCGCGCCTCTCTCCCTCTCTCTCTCCCCCTCTCTCACACACACACACTCCAGCATTGCAATCTTGACATCGCAGCCTGTTCAATATGCGGCCACACCAAACGCGAATAGAGCGTCAAATTCACGTCTAGTTCGACGCTAGTCCAAAGCGAATAGGACGCGCGTATTGGTATAAAAGACAACGTTTGAAGTGAACGCGCGTTCAGAGCATGTTCAGAGCATAGACAGTAAGGCCCTGTCCCAATACCCACACTGCGCCCTAAGGTCTTCCTCGAAGTGGACACTTGTTGAGAGTGCACTTAGCGGAGTAAGTGCGCAAGGGCCCGAAGCTGTGAAGAGCAGAATTGGGACAGTTTTGCACACGTCACTATCTACGTCACTTCTGTTGTGATCAGGGGAGCAAACACCGTTCATTTGGCTAATGCGCGTGCTGCTTATAATAGCTGTAACATGACACAATCCTTTGAATGAAAAAATGTATATCTTTTTTTACTCTTAGCTACCAACCTTTCTGTTAATGTTATTAATATTAAAACAGTTTTTGGCTAAGATCAATTGTGATTGAGGTTTACCTGAGCTTATACTGCCTTACCGTATTCACAGCGATTCGAAATGCAATTTTAATTGTGTTATTATGGAAATTGATATATGAAATTCTTCCCATCCCATACATGAAAAAATACATGACGTTTTGGTGATATATTATATATAGGCAGGCTATATATTAAAATAGTCTAACATAGGCTATATGAAATAAAATGACACAACCCTGTCTCTTGATCAATTTACAGTTTTATTGATCAATAATAGCCATTATTAAAGTATAAGTAGCCTAAAAAGTATAAGAAGCTATATAAGTCAACAAGATTCAGTCAAACATAAGTCAACATGCTAACGTTACAACGTTACAGTTAAATAGCCTAAATATATAAAGTTATGAAACTTCACTTTGCCCTCAGCCAAAACGATTTGCCAGGGAACAAATCATAGATTAATGAGACCAAAGATCGCCCGTTAGATATACACAAGCCGATTTATAGCTCATGTTTAACCACTAGACACAGAGCCCGCGGGAAACGTCAGAATGACTAGCCGAGGTAAGGCTGTTCCAGGCGGGGTACATGAGCGCTGAGCGCCCTGAACTCCTGGAACTCCGAAAACGTCAGATCAAATTTTTAAATAGGCGCTATCTTTATAAATAAACCACAGATTTGATCTTTAAACAACTATATTCTCGACTGAAAAACTCTTAAAACTACATTTCGTGACACAATAACACTAATATTTTAAAATTTCGCGGCCTTGAAAAACACTCCAATACACCGGCTTCCTTTATCTTCGGAGTTTCCGCTCCCAAACAGCACCATAGCAACCGTTCTCCCCCATTGGTTAGCTGTTCGAAACGTCACAACACTACAAGGATTCTGGGTAATATCCCATAGCAAAGTGAGGTCTGATGCGCACTTGCGAAAGGGGTGCATTAAGTGCCCTTATGATCACCCCTGGAGAACACTATTAGAGGATCGGGACACCCTACGGTCTTGCACCCCTTAGCGAGAACGCGCATTGAGGGGCACAAGGGCGCAAGTGCGGATATTGGGACAGGGCCTAAAACAGAGCAAAACCGGGGTTACAGATTATGTGTCCCTAAAGAACCCGCGCATCTAACAGTAGTTCCGCATTACATTAATTAATTTGCAAGCCAGTTATTTATTTTTATACCGTGTATTCTCCGTGTAAATTCGTGCACCGAACCGTGACGCCCGTACCGTTTAGGTTCAACACGAATACATGTAGCCTACCGTTCCACCCCTATGTAACACTATAACATACTGTCACTTTTGATTTATTTAATGCATCCTTCCTGAAGAAGGATAAGTAAAGATAAGGATTGTTGAATAAGGAAGTTTTCATTTCTTTAAAAAAGGCTTTTGAACAGTACTGTATATATTGCCATTAACCTAAATTAATAAATGTGTTACTTTTTAAAAGAAACTATAATATAATATAACATAATATAATACAATACAATACAATACATAAAATAATAGTTAAATAAATACTAATACTTTAAATAAATAAAGGTTAATAATGGATAAACTAAACCTTATTGTAAAGAGTATTTATAGACAGGCCGATTTTATTTTTCTACCAGCTGCAAAAGCTAAATTTGCTTTACATTAAGATGCATGTTTAAAATAATTTAAATAATCTACTCAGATCTGAACATAGTAACATATTTAATATATGTAAAAAAAAACATTTAAGGGGAAACAGTGACATTAATGTATGAATCAAATGAGGAATCTGCAACAATCCCATCCTGCTTTACTTTCTCAGTGGTTTATCACAAGTGACCCTTTACTCTTCACATTGGGGTGATCAGGACGGGACATGAGTGCTGTACAGTTAAATTAGGTCAGATGTGTCCTGCAGGGGTTCAGGCGAGTATTTTGGCTATGGTGATTGAAAGAGAGAACACCTAAATAATTTGAGAGGAAATGACAAAATAATTTATTTTTATTCCAAAAGAGATACTAAATATAAGTGGAGGCATAAATGTATATATTTGTTCACAATGTCTTTAAAGGAAAGCAGCAGTGGATAAGAAGATGCCTGATGCCTCACAGCAGGACTCAAACAGTTTAACAATCTGACAGATGGTATTCATCCGTTTGAAAAACACTCACACATCGACTGACTTGAGCGCTGTTACACCTATTTGAGCGATGGGTTAAGAAACAAGCTGAGCCACTGTGTGAAAATTAAAGGCTGAATACAGTGCTGTAATTTTCAATCTGAAAACACACTGCAGACATTCCACTCACTGTCTCAATAGAATAAAGTTAAATCGTGTAAGCACTGGAATAACTGCAAATGTAGACCAAACAATTATTCATGAATCATGTCTCTCATGCTACATTTGGCACCTGGATTTCTGCTTAGTTTGCTCCACAAAGCAAAATCATCTAGCAAGTGTGCTGCAGATATATCTTCCACTTGTACAACCACCTCTAATATTTGTGTTTACAAAGCCTTTAGTCTTAAGCACAATATTAAGATCTACTTAAATTTGCTAGTCACTAAAATCAGCACAATGTTAAAATGGCATTTGACAAGACTCAATTCAACCTTATATCCACATGACATCCAATAATATAATAGTGCTGGGTAGATTACATTAGGGGTGTAACGGTTCACAAAATTCACGGTTCGGTTCGATACGATACACTTGTGTCACGGTTCGGTTCGGTACGGTTCGGTAGGTTTCCAATACAGCAAAAAGAAAGAAATGCCAGACAAATTTCCTTGATTTAATTTTTTTAATTATATTTTTATTAAAACTAACATCATAAAGTATGATATTTTTTAAGCAATGATGGAGCTATACTTGACTTTTCTTAGGAGCTTATAAAACAAAACAGCTCCTTGGACAAAATGAAATGTAATATTGTAGTAGTTATAAACAAAGGTTTATTTTAGTTCAGATTAACATTTGAGGGCAGCAACTGTATTCATAATGTCAAAATAAAACCGACGTGATGTTACTTGAAAGCATTATAGCCTACTATTCCTGCCACACTCCCATGGTTACAGTTAGTAGTGTTACTACAGTAAATCCATGGTGATGTTGCTGATCTGTGGACACTGGATAGTTCATTCATGGCACAATGTTTCTTCCTGGTTTCCACGTCAGCGCTGTTTGATCCGTTAATAACGGAGAAATGTGAATGTTTCTCACTATATCTCGCAGCGATGGTATTACTTCAGTGGCGAATTCAAATGCTTTCTTTACTGGATTTGGCTGTGTAGTAACCATAGACAGTAAAAGAAATGGACAGAGCGATCTCATTGGAGCTCAGTTGAGACAGTTGAAGCCCACTTTTAGCGATTTTTGAGAACTTCCGTTCCTGACGCGCAGACTCAAACCGACTCAAACTAAGCTTGATGACGTGAGCAACCTGTCTGACAGACGTTAATCTTCTAGTAGCTGTGCGTGAAAACTGCCAACGTTAATCTGGCAGAGACGGGGAACTTGAGCAAAGAGTCCTTTATCGTGAGTGAGCAGGAGTATGTATTCCGTTGCTTTTATGGACTCATTATCTATGGGCTTCTCCCTTGACGGGATGTCCCCCCGATTGCCTGCGAGCTTCTCCTCCTGTCTGTACGGTCATTTCTGTACAGCGCGACAGAGAGTCGAGTGGTTATGACGCAATCGTTAGCCTATTTTTACTAAAACTGTTTCTACGGGGCCATAGTGTAACATAGAAGGTAATGGAGCCCTTTATACATTGTCGTGTTTCTTTAGAAATAAATAATGGACAAATGGAGTCTTTAAACGCCTCAGATGTAAAGTTATTCGCTGTCAAAGTGACGCCAAAATGAATGGGAGTCAATGGAAATGCTAACGCAAGTGAAGTTCTGCTACAACATGGCGGCACCCGGCCGGCTTCAACTTCCGGTCGATGGATTACCCCCTTGGTAGTAACAGTGCTGCTTGATTAAGATCGGCTCGCGCTGCATTCGTCCAGACTGATAAACGGTCCGTCAAACACACAATAACCAGTAGCTCAGTTTCGTTCCGCTTACATTACATTTGCCATTTGATGTTGGGCAATGTTGTGGTCACGCCAGCGTCTCTACATTATGAGCGCACTTGCCACGCGTGACACGCCTACATTTGAAATAACGAAATTTTGGTCGGCAGGAAAAATGGTCCAACGAACCGTTCGGTTTAAAAATGCGTACCGAAAACCGAACCGAAAGCCTCGTACCGAACGGTTCAATACGAATACGTGCATCGTTACACCCCTAGATTACATACAAATTGTAGTTCTTTACTGAATCGTACGTACTCGTTAATTACTTAAAAAAATTTAGTTAGTAGGCCTAATGTAATCCATTACATCACACATTTTAGGTAATATAATCTGACTACATTTTGATTACTTTTGATTTAACTTGTTTATAACATTGAATAGAATAGGATAAATTTGTACCATTTTGATATAAAAACACAGAGTAATTTTACCATGTAATTATAACCACCTAGTTGCTGGTCTGTGTGTGCAATTTCACAAAACTAGAAGACTTTGTAAATGAACATAAGCAATATGCTTTTATAAAAAGGAAGATTTAAAACATGAAAAAGAAGAATTAGGGAGAATCTATATATTATGAATGTTTTACTGCCATTGTGTAATTTTTGGAATCTGATTACGTAATCCAGATTACATGTAATCTGTTACTATCCAGCACTGTTTATATAGATTTAGATGTATATATTTATGTCCCAACATAACATTAATATGTGATCTGATACACAAGAACAAATTTTATTCATGATTACATTAGCAGTTCTTCTCAAAAATATTATCTGCAGAGTTAAATAACTGACTATTTTTGTGCAGTAATTGTATAGTTAGGTAATTAATTTTTTTTTTTTCACGACTGCAGGCTCAGTTTCTCCTTATGCATATAAGACACTCATTCACTTAGAAATGTCAAGAGCAGGTGTCGTCTCTTTAAAGGCTCAGTCTGTGAAGAACACTTATGCGCCTTCCAACACTGACAAGCTTTCAAACACATTCTAAACAAATTCTAAAATTAATTCTCACTACAAGCACTCCAGGAATAGATGCATGCTCAAAATTACAGATCCAAATGAAAAGGGCTTTACAGCCTGATACCATTAAAGAGCCTTTTTAGTTTCACTCACACACACAAAACTGTACTCTATGGTGCTTTAAAAATCCAGATGCAAATAATCTGATCTCAAGAACCTATAATGAAACATCAAGAACTTTAAATCTCAAAGACCCATTGCAGCCAAAAAATATTCATAAAAAAAAGGTTCTTATGTAGAGCAAGAAAGTATTCTAAGGCACACTTTATCAATTAACACCTATTAAATAAAGTTAGTCTATATTATAACAATATTCTGAATAGATACCGCTCTGCATAATAGTCTGTACCAGACTAACGTCTAATTCACATGGGATGATGCAACATGCATATTCAGCAAAGTAATGTCCACCATAGAATCTTCTGCTTTGTGCTCAAACTTGAAAACATGCAAGGCATAAGCAGAATACACTTACTAATCCTAAAAATTATTATCAAAAGTCAAAATCCAATAGCCACGAATCCAGTTTTCTAAATGGTAACTGATTACAGAATCATAGTCAATTTAAAAGCCACATACCTCTTTACAAAGGATTCCTCTTAAAAAGCCCCCGTTTAGATGGAGGATTGTATAGTCTCATAGAGTGCAGAGACTGGAGATGATGGATGCTGTGAGCTCGACCAGAAGAGGAGAAGAAAGAGAGAGAGAGAGAGAGAGGATGTCAGAGAGAGGAGGAATAAAGGCGCAGGGTGATCTCCGATCAACCCACTCTCTTTAACCAACAGGGTTCATTTTCCCATTTGTCTCTTGGCCCGATGAAGAAAGTGGGAAGGGACGGAGGAAAAAGTTAAAATGTCCTAAATTAGAATGAGCTACGAGAGGGAGGGAGGGAGAGAGAGAGAGAGAGAGAGAGAGAGAGAGAGAGAGAGAGAGAGAGAGAGAGAGAGAGAGAGAGAGAGAGAGAGAACTCGTCTCCTAGAGAAAATGAGAAGAGATGCATGGTTTTATGCGTGCCATTGTTTAACGCACAAAAACGAAAGAAAAGAAAAGAAAAGGATTCTGTTGGTTTAGAGTTTAGCTCCAGGTGTCAGTTGTTGATTTCATAATTGGGAAACTGTTCTCTTGGCCGACATTTAGCCTACTGATTCTGTCAAAGCATAACGTTAGCCTTAAGCAAAATTAAAACCTGTCGAGGTGAAGACAACTTCAATTTCTCAATGGTAAAACAAAGCCAATTTTTGTTTCAGTATCTAATTATTTAAGTGATTAAATATATTTAAAAGTGTAAAAGACTATGCTATAGCCCTATTAATCATAAACATAATTATGTGAGATCACGTTCACGCCATGTTGTAATTACCGTAAATAAGAGACGACAACACCTGAAGCTGTAGCATACAAGGGAGTTTTTCACGTCCTCGGATTAGGATTTATACGTTTCTCTTGCATAGTCGCGAGGTACAGCGGTCACGTGGTACAAGTCTTAGCTCTCAGAAAACGAAGAGTCTAAAGTTGTAATTACGAGTTTTACGATCACGTGCGTTTTACAAATCAGAATATTTACAGTAATTTTACGACATGGCGTGAACGCACCTTAAGATTGAGTGGTGTTAGTTTCGTCTAAAATAAACATTTTCATATGCAACATTTAAGCAGCACGGGTCTGTCGCACAATTGCATAATTCTTGAATAGCTAGGGTTTAGTCACGTGATTATGATGACGCGCGAAATTCAGATGGAGGGCAATACTAATACGACCCATACTAATACAAAATTACTCAACTTAAAAGTTAACTAATATTAGCAGCTTTTAATAATAAAAAAAAACGACACAAACCGTCTTTGACAATACTACCTCAGACCAAAACCCGGCAAGTTATAGCTACCATACAGCAAAAGAGAGTATGGAGGAAACTGATCATGTATGTTCATGTTACAACTACAACTCACAACTCCTTTATAATTTTGGATTGGCAACCACGTAAACACATCGTAATGCATAGCGTAAGCTACATTTAAAAGCATAAAAACAGACCCGCTTTGAAACGTTAAACACAATACAACTACCGTTACACAAATATGAGGAAAGTTGTGCCGCCTGGCCGTCAAGTGTTTCATCGCAGCATGCGTGGTACAGATAGTGTAGGAATACCGTGACGTTTTCTACTACGTAATTACGCGCATGCGTGAAACGGTTCGTGCAGCCGCAGGTGGAACGGATCGTGTACTGACACAGGGAGTGAAGAGCGCAATGGACGAGATGGAGGAAAGTCCGTACTGTACTACTTTACACGCTATTAAAAGAGAAAGATATAAACAAAAAATCAAATATATGTTGGACGTGATCCTTACGTTATGAAGGAGATATATCCAGCTGCAGACCCGCAGCACCACCAGTTTCAGAACCCCAGCGCCAGAACCGGAAGTGAGGGAGGGGCGGAATTACCAGTATTGACAATGACACAAGCATGGTTATTTTTTGCAAGTATTTAAAAATATTTAAAATAGTTGCATCTTTTAAATAATATTTAGGGTATGTTTTTATTACACAGTGAGTCTATAGGAATACCAGACTTACATTTCACTGCTCGTTGTATGAACTATAGTCTCAGCCTCAGACGTCACGCCCACGGAACGTTGGCTAAACGTCTGATGCATATGGTACACTTAACTGGAAACACTTCAGGAATGTCGAAGTCGTCATCTGATTGGTTGAATTTTATCGGATTTCCGGGGGGCGCGAGTGTCGCGTTTATTTTCGGTCCGCCGGGAAACAAAGCGCAGACGTGTGATTGCGGAAGAAAAACTGTTGTGTTTACATGAGTGACAATGAGCATTTATCAAGCTCAGCTAAACGTAGAATTCTCAAAAGTATGCGAGGTTCACGGGAAAGACTCTTGAAGTTTTCTTCTCCTTCTTTGATTTTCTATGCTGACTGACTTGTTGCACGCAGGTCTGTTGTGGGGACATTTCCACGCACCGAAACGTGACGCTGAACGAAACGAACTGTAATTGGTTGTTTTACATGTCGGTCAAACGGCCTTATGGGCGGGCCTTGGCCAAAGAAAGCTGCTATGAATTCCAGACCTTCAGCCGTCAGTCTGAAGGTCTGGCTACGCGAGACTATATGAACTATAACTGGTATGTGACAAATAAAGAGCAAGACAGCGCTCGTGTTGTTTGAAGACGTGAGAGTGCGCGCGCGCGGCCGGGGCTCTCTCTCTCTCTCTCTCTCTCTGCTCGTTAAGCGCCCTGTCATGCGCAGCAGTCATTCTATATACATCATTCACACCGATCAAAATAGGCTTTGGCGGGACACAAATTTGCTTTGGCGGACGATCTGACGGGTTTTAGAAGATTAAATACAACCTGAAACTAAAAAACAGACCCGACCTCTATTTGAGACCGGCCTTTATTTACCCAAACCTGCAGCCACCAGGCGTGTAAAAGAGACAATCGTCTATTTGGGACTCGGCTATTATTTGAAGTTTTACGGTACATTGTTATTGTTTCTTTTAAAACAATGCCGAATTTTCTCTCTTTTTTAGATTTTTGACATTATTTTACATAAAGAAAAATGCATGCTGCACATGTTCTTGTGAAATAAAGTATATTTTATATAAAATGACCATAAGTTTCAAGCATTATTTTTCACCCTCATGATCAGGAAGTAACTCTCATAATACAATGAAACGGATAACTATATACAATTATATTACACAAAATCAAAGTTTTAAAATGCTTATTGCACTATACCTTAAGTATAAAGTATGACGTTTCGTGTGTAATAATGCCGTTTCGTGTCTAAGCAAATTACGCTCCAAAACGTTAGGTGGCGTTACTCGGTTTAGAACCCCTCACTTCCGGTCCTGGCGCTAGTGTTAGAACGTAAGCTCCCCCTCTTACTTCCGGTTCTGGCGCTGGGGTTCTGAAACTGGTGGTGCTGCGGGTCTGCAGCTGGATACTATAGTTATGAAGAGGAGCGATTTTTCAACTGAATTGAAAGATTTTCCTGCCATCGAGGCGGTAGATATCAGCAACTACCTCGTCTTACAGACATACTTTGGCTTTACAAAGTTCGGGAGCGTTACACGTTACACAAACATAGCCACTTAAGTTGTATTAACTCATCTTTGACGAAGTGATCACTGCACATACGGGCATTTTCCCATTCGGCTCCTCCCGACCGCAGTTTGTAAGCCGTTTTCCCTCCATTTTGGATTTCGCGCCATGGCAACGCAGTGGCGTGACGTCATATGAAAACAAGCTATTAGGCAAAATTATAATTCAGTCATGAATTAGCCTATAATGTATCTGTTTTTATCTAAAAACTTCAGCTTTCATTTTTGTGTTGTCTTAATATTTGTTCAAGAGATATTCAACAGAATGAAAGCTGTGTCAGCCTACTCCCCTTAGTTATGTGGAGGGAAATGTAGGCTAATCATTTTGTTACATGGAGGATAGATTCTGTGAAGTATCGCTATCTTCGTATACTAATATATATATACGAGGAGACAGAAGATTGTCTTTAGCTCGACTTTATTCCAACATGTCGTAACCTAACACACGTGAATCTGCCTTGTTTACTTTCAGTCCATACGTATACGTATGCCCAATCATCGTAACAGGTTTACGTGACACATTCACTCTCACTGAATCTACCAATTGTTTATAAGTAGCAGCCTATTCCTATTTAAAGGGATGATCAACACTGTATTGAGCATAGTCCAAGGGGTTACGCCGCCTTCACACTGGCAGTTGAAATCAGCTCCGTAATACGCAATACGTTCCCAACGGAAGTCGTACTACACAGTGAAAAGCGTCGGACGCGGGTAGAATAAAAATGGCGGAGAGATTAGAAAGGTTGATTCCGTCAGTTCTGTATGATCTCTCTGATGAGGGGTATAGAGATAATAGGGACTTTAAGCAGTGGCGGCCTTAAGCATCTGGGGGCCCGTTTCAATAACTAATATGGGGCCCTACCCACATAAAACATACACATGATAGAGCATAAAAAGCAAGGATTCCTGTTGGTTTGTATCAATGGTATATTATTTTATTACGTGCACTTTCAGCTTCATGAACAGGCAGCTCAACATAGAAATAATCCATCCTTATTTGAGTAAAACTATATACAATTATACAGCGTTTTACGTTGGAATAAGCCTCGCCCTTTCACGCAGGGTAACTTCACTTTTGGTAGACTGAAGCTTTTCTTTTGTTGTCTGATATCTTTCGTTTTTCAGCACCACTGGCATTTGTACGTTTCATTTCCTCTTAAAATTCTTTTCCTGCTCAAAATAAGATTTTACCCTAACGGCAAAAAAGTCAAAGCTATAAAAACTACTGATGTTATACTTCAGATCCAAGCCGTTCGCAGGGGTGGTAAACGTCGCCATGGTAACCGCGAGTTCGACCAATCAGAGACATCAGTGTAGTATTTCTCCACAAGATCGCAAATAACAAGGTTGATTTCATACCTTGTGGCTTTTATAGGAGCAGAAACTTTCGTTCCACAACCTCGTAGTCAATCTATCTTGAATGGTTTAGACATTATGGCTGAAAATCAATATCCTAAGGAGAAAATAGAGAGTCTGTTGGGGCCCCCTTGGAGGGCGGGGCCTGTTTCAATTGAAACGGGTGAAACATAGGTAAGGCCGACTTTAAGCAACAGCTGCTGATGGAACGGCAACGGCAGCCGGAAGTAAACGTTTAACTGCCTTAGCTAAAGAATGCAAAAATCACTAAGCAACAGTAAAGAGTACGGCGTAGGGGATCATTTAATCATTTGAAAAAAACAAAAAAACAAAAAAAAAAACAAATAAAGAAAGTGATTTTAAAAAGCAGGAAAGGGTTGCTTTGGGCATTTAATGATACATAAACAATTGCAATGCCACATACCATAAAACATAACATTAACTTTCTTAATCTTTCACGTAGTAGCGACTACGGCAAATCAGCTGTTCTCCCGTAGTAGACGGTTACAGTAGAACGTCGCGAAGTAGCAGTTAAAGTTGCGCAATAGAACGCCGTTGCCGTTCCACCAGAGGCTGTTGCTTAAAGTCCCTATTAATATGAAGGCTGCTGCGTGAGGAAAATTGCTGAGGACGTTGACATGTCAGGTCGACTAAAAAATGTGATATGGTGGTCAATAGTTAAATGTCTGCCTACAATTTAATTGTATTAACTGCCCTAATAACGTTAGAAAGTCACGAAAATAAAAAAATGACATGACAACTTATCGTTTTAAAATCATTATTTATTTTATTAAACGTTAAAGGGTTAGTTCACCCAAAAATGAAAATTAAGTCATTAATTACTCACCCCCATGCTGTACCAACCCCGTAAGACCTTCGTTCGTCTTCGGAACACAAATGAAGATATTTTTGATTAAATCTGAGAGGCTGCCTAAGGGACTGACACTTGAGGGTCCAGAAAGTCATTACAGAAAATGTTTAAATATTCCATGTGCCTACAGTGGCTCAATTATAAGTTTATCAAGCGACGAGACTACTTTTTGTGCGGAAAAACAAACAAAAATAACGACTTTATTCGACTATTCCTTTTCTTCCTTGTGGGCCTGAGACGAGACTTCAAGAGATTTCCACGACGCATGCGCGAGAACTGAGATGAGGACGTTCTTCTTCGACTCCTTCTTGTTACCCGGCTGCTCACCGCTTAGAAGTATTACCGCCACCTTCCGTATAAGATGACGTGTTGGAAGCGCAAAACTTTCTGTTTACAAGCAGAGGAAGACGCGCGCTGTACATGCTTTTCAATTCGACACTTAATGTGCTGTAGGTCTCGCTATATTATATACAATGGTTAAAAAGTCGAAATCAGTAGACATAATTACGAATTGAAACGCGTATGTACAGCGCGCGTCTTCCTCTGCTTGTAAACAGAAAGTTTTGCGCTTCCAACACGTCATCTTATACGGTAGGTGGCGGTAATACTTCTAAGCGGTGAGCAGCCGGTAACAAGAAGGAGTCAAAGAAGAACGTCCTCATCTCAGTTCTCGCGCATGCGTCGTGGAAATCTCTTGAAGTCTCGTCTCAGGCCCACAAGGAAGAAAAGGAATAGTCGAATAAAGTCGTTATTTTTGTTTGTTTTTCCGCACAAAAAGTAGTCTCGTCGCTTGATAAACTTATAATTGAGCCACTGTAGGCACATGGAATATTTAAACATTTTCTTTAATGACTTTCTGGACCGTCAAGTGTCAGTCCCTTAGGCAGCCTATGTAGCAGTGATCCAGCTCTCAGATTTAATCAAAAATATCTTCATTTGTGTTCCGAAGATGAACGAAGGTCTTACGGGGTTGGTACAGCATGGGGGTGAGTAATTAATGACTTAATTTTCATTTTTGGGTGAACTAACCCTTTAAGAATTCAGGTTTGTTTATCAGTACCATAGCAACGCTCAACTTCCGCTGGAATTGTCGGGAACGTCCGTAGCTTTTCGCAAGAGTTCAATTTTTTGAACGCATCCGGATGACCAACGGACACGATTTTCTTCGCACTGCACTCGGTCGGACTCGTTTCGGACCCATTCGCATGCGGTCTGCGAATCTCCATAGGAAATGAATGACTTCCGGTCGTTTCGGAGTCGTATCGGAGAGGATTTCAACTGCCAGTGTGAAGGCGGCGTTAGGTTCACTAATTTGCTAGACCACAACAACAACACAATAAATGAGATTCACAGTAAATGGTTCTGTAAGCATTCAGTTCTGCACACGTCCTGGCTAAATAAACATTGTCATGGCCAAATATAAGCTGCCTGCACGATTCTGGACCATGCAGTGCAATATCTTAGCATGCACGTAACCTTCCGTGACTCGCTCAGCTGACTCTCCAAGCGATGGGAAATTTGTGTCAATATTGGTGAGCTCTAATAACCAGATCCCCCAAGTAATGATGAGAGAACTGCTTATTCAGAGAAATTACCAGTCTGAAATGGTTTAGAGGCATGAGTCACTGCTGATTCACATCTTTAAGTTTGAATCCGATCCATTTGTGAGTCATGTCTGTGAAGGTAACCGCATTTGCAACAGAACATATGTCTAGCCTGTTAAAATGGTAACTTTCAGAGATGGGAGGTTGGATGATAGGTGGTGATTTTTTTCTGCATAGAGAGAAGAGGGTGAATATGGCTTTGTATCACACATTCTTTAATACTGTCATATTAAAGAGGAATTTAACATCAACACAGCTGACTGTCTCATACTAACTCTGTGCAGAAGATGAAAAGTCAGGTACTATCGTTCTGAACATATACTGGAAATTACTATATGCAAAAAAAAGAGTTTACATAAAACTACAGTGCATTATTTATTGGCTCTTGCATTATGGTAATCCTTTAGTAATGCGCAAGGGTACTTATTTCTGTACCACAAGATTACCTCAGCCTGCCAACCATTGAGAATTTTAAAACTTGATCCGTTTTACAGACATTACAATCATCCACATCCAAGCCACAAGTGGGAAAGTGTGAAGTCACTGGTTTCCGTCTCTCTACAGCACACAATTAACCCCGATTTCATCAATGACACTTTACAATAAAGTTCACATTGTTAAGATATAATAAACTAACAATAAACAATTTATAGCATTTATTGATATTTAATCATATTATTGTGTATTATGCACATTTTAAATATTTAATATTAAGCTATTATATAATATATTTATATATTGTTAATTCATATTTGTTTGTTACATTAAATAATAATGTTCATTTATACCTTACTTAAACTTCTAATGTAAAAAAACGATTATTATTTGTACATGTAGAATTTAGAGTTAGAATGTAGAGTTTAATAAATGCTGAAAATGTATTATTTATATAGACATTGCAATAACTATTATTAATGTAACCTTATAAGGTATTACCAATTCATTCCAGATTTACCATTAACGTAATTAAAAGACAGTTTAGGGATAAAATAATGTTTTCACAGTTATATACATAATTATATAATGTTATATACAGTTTCCAAAAAACAATCATTGGCAGCACAACTGTTCTCGATATTGATGCGATTTTTTTTCTTGAGCACCAAATCATCATATTAGAATAATTGACACTGAAGACTGGAGTATGGCTGGTGAAAATTCAGCTTTGCCCTCACATCACAAATTAAAACATAAAAAAAACGTATTTTATAAAGACAGATTTATACAAAGTTATTTTATTAATTGGTGGGGTTAATTAATTACTGGTCTAAAATAGTCAATTTAAAAGCCACATACCTCATTCCTGATTTTAACCCTTTCACCGCATAGAGGTCACTACAGTGGACAGTTATTCAAACTCCCATTTTTTTGTGCATACATGGGCTTTGATAGTTGCCCATCAACTACTACAATGGACACTAATGCATCATCCTATACACTGCCACCAAGTGGCAAACCGTTGAATTTGTTTTTCTCCAAACAAATATGGCCAATGGCCAGTCAGAAATGCCATATTGCTCCGTCATATCCATCCATTCCTTCTATCCTAGGAGACTCTTGCAGGTAAAAAAATCAATGTTGTAACATCAAGTGACATCTAAGGAGTCATACCATTGTTAAATTTTCCAAGTATTGATTTTAGTTTGGGATGAAGTTCTGATTTATCGTCTGTCCAATAAATAGGACATCATGCATCACCATTTTTCATTCATACTATTACTGTGACTGTTGTTCTTGAAAATACTTAATCTGCAGTAACTTTTTTGGCTGTACATAAATGTATTTGGGTTATTAGAATGTAATTTGCAGTTACATCAAAAAAGTAATCTGATTACATAATGTGCATTCCTTGCAATGCATTACTCATTACATCAAAAAGTAATTGATTGTGTAATGCACGTTACTTGTAATGCGTTACTTTACATAATCAGATTACTTTTTGATGTAACAAGTAATGCGTTAACCCCCAACACTGTTCATTTCAGATAGGATTGAAAACACCTGATCGCTAGTTTATCCAGTCTGAAAACATCAATAGATCAATGTAGATTTCAGTCTGAGGTTTTCTTAGAGAGGTGAGCTACAGTAGATATGTGTCCATTTTGAACATAATCTGAATTACCAGCTAATAATGGTCTAATAAGGTTAAATCGACGTACTCTGGTAGTATAGAGGGAGCGTTTTCAAAATAGTTAGTTGGGTTTCCACAGAGTTGTACCTTCAACGGTTGTAGAGGTCTTTTGAGGAAATCACATCCTCATATTTTTTGTATATATTTTAGTTTTCACATGATTTTAAACACACAGTTTTACGGTGTTATTACTGTATTATGTTTAATAAAAATAAAGTAAAAGACAAACGCATACCATCCACTTAAGTGGACATCTGAATAACTCTTTGAAAAATGTGTAAAAAAAAAAGTTCAATTCTTGTTTTTCTTTTTTTCAAGAATACTTATTCTTAATAATAAAAAAAAAAAGATGCAAAAAGTGAGGTTAGTGCATGTATTTTAAGTATTGTTAAGTATTAAGCATGTTAGTTAGAACATTTATGGTTGTGTCACACCTTGACAAAGGCTTGTTGCCAAAACGTTGGTGAAATACAGTATTTGCCAAGTAAGTGTGCAATCAAATCTCCTTTATACAATTTTTTTTATTTGACCTGCAGCACGGATGGTGTGCATGAGCCTTAGTGTTTTATTCAGGAACTGTGCAAAAGAGAATCCCATATAAGGCTGAAAATCACAAGCTTGTCAGTCGCTGGGAAACTGGTGGGCAAGGAAGATCTGACTGCTTCCCAAACATCACCAAAGTGGTGCGACCAGATCCTTAAACACAGACTGACTGATGATTGAGTGGGTTTGGAGGGAAAAGAGCTTTGACTAATCTCAAGGATGGCAGATGAGGCCCTGTACATTTGGACAGTTAAATACAGGAGGAGCAGTAATTCATGTGGTGGTGTTGAATTCAGTAGAAGCAGAATGCGGACTCGTTCTGTTCGTAAGGCTTCAGAAAGACAAACAGGCAGAGAAAGGAACTGTGAGAGCAGTTTTTCTTTTTACTTGCTGTAAAGATTCTAAACAGAACACAAAAATGTATGTGTACAGTTAGCATAATATCCAAAATCTTTTGCAACTTTACTTAACACTTTCTTTAAAGCAACTGAACCAATAGAGTTAACTTAAAATACCTTTTTTACACACGGAAACTATAGAGCCCCCTAGTGGTATTTCACCTCAAGCATTTCTAAGAAGTTTAGCTGATATAAAAAGTGTCAAGTTAAAAACGTATCTTTAAAAAAATCAAATCATTTTTGATTCAGAGCTAGATCCATTGCTTTAGCTGAAAGGCTGAGAGCTGTGAGTTTTTGCTCCCATGCATCCTCCACTACTTTGTACAGTTCCATGGTGGCTTTGGCATCTTCTACTGATGAGTGGCCTCTCTTCCCTGTCTGAAAATGTAAGAAGAGTTTCTCAGTGGAAAAAACTGAAAGCCTGTTCTTATTTTCATATATAAAAATAGTCTGACTCTCAATCCTAGGATTCAAGAGCTGCTTTTGAACTGACTCCAGATTTACTCTGTCTGAAATGTCTGACAGCTGAACTCAAAGAACTCTTTGTGGCACAGGTGAAAATGACATCCACTGTGCCACATTACAACGTTCTGTGCCGAGTTAAACCTACCTGTATGTCCTTGTTGAGGATAGCTTTAGTGAGCCTTTTCAGAGACACAGTTTGATGCTCGGGCAGTCCAGCTTTCTGGTTTAGCAGTGGAATCCGCGCTGTGTCTCGTGTTTGGCAAGCAGGATGGAAATATTTTAAGGCCTTGAAGTCATTATGGATGGCATGGCCCACAACCATTTTCCCTGTTAATATCTTCAAGATCTGTGTGCAAAACATATATAAGACTAATCAGACTATTACTGGTTTGTCAATACTCGTCGATTTGTTTATTTTAAGCACAGTGAATAAATGAAATGTAATGCAATTAGTTAAGCATTTCGATTAGGCATTACCTGATATGAAAATTTGGGCCGATAATGAGAAGCTGATAATTATTTTCATATTATAGTCGGTAACCAAAACAAGAATATTTTGACTAAATAAATAAAAATAGATAAATAAAAAACACTAAAAAATAAAATCAATCATTTTAAATGCTACAGATGAATTTGGGCATAGCAAAATAATAATGTACAGTATGAAAAATGGATATTAATTTTGATATTTGCTAAATATTATATTAAACAGTGTTTAATGAATCAGATGATGGCAAAGGTGATCTAAATGTAAAAATAGGGGAAATGTACATGAACAATTAAATAGAAAAATCTATTTAAAATATCTGATATTTGCTGATAACTGATAATGTGCATGCATCATTTTAAATTAGAAAACGATTTTAACCTTTCGATACGTTTTTATGGAGATAATTTTACTGATCCACTAGGAATATAATGTCCACAAACAAATTCCATTCTGTGATTTAAAAAAAGCTTTATATAAAAGCTTTCACAACATATAATTGGTGAGCTGCAATGTAGTTCAAAAATGGCTAAAAACAGTTGTCTACTATATAAATAAATGAACTGTAACATGATCATTTGAGGAAAGATGTTATTTCATACCTCTTTTTGTGCCTGATGGAAGGGTGTGGCATTGAATAAATCCTGCCTCCTGACCCCACTATAGCGAGTGCGGAAATCTGTCACAGGATTGGGGGGTTTGATAAATTTATCAAAAATAACATCACCGTCGTAGGAAACAATACTGCAGCGTGCGAGTTCACCGTTACAACCCTTCGGTCCTGTTCCCACCATCTCACAGTCCAATGCCACGTATTTTAATGGTCCGAGAGTGCGGGGTGCCGCTTGGTGTGTCGGGTCCCTCTTAGATGTGCTGGCAGTGGATGGAAATGAAAATGTGGACTGCTGGGTTAATGTATTTGCAGAACTAGGCGGCTCATTGGTCTTATTAGGCAGACAAGAGGTAAATTTAGGAAAAATAGCATCTGGGGTTGATCCATCTCCTCCGTTGAGCTGTGCATTTTTTGACTTTTTTTTCTTTTGCTGCTGGGTCTTTTTGTTTCGCTTTTTATTTTGTTTCTCTTTTAACAAACCCTTGTGCTCCAGGTAATGTCTCCTTCCACGGAAACGATCATGTTTGGCATTTCCTCTGTATTTACCTGATTTGCCTCCAGAACCAGGCTCACAAACCAGGTTCAACATAATTCCTGACATTCTTATTCACTCTCAAAGGTTGATTATAACAAGTGTCTTCTTGAAGTTGTCACTCTTAAATAGAGAGAAAAGAACAATGACTGTTAAGACAAGAACTAACGTTGTAATGTTGTAATGAGATCACACAAAATGATTTTGATAACATAATTTGTCTGTTTAAGATTTTAAACCAGGGGTTTTTAAACTAGGGTCTGGGACCCCCAACGGGGGTCTGTAGAACGGTTCAGAGGAAAAACAGTATTTAAAAAACAAACAAAAAACATTAAACATAAATAAATAATAAACATAAGATATAAATAACTAAATAGAAAATATTATAATAAATACATTAATAATAACAAATATTTAAATAAATAACAACATTACAGTACTGAAGCACAGTACTAAATATTTTCCAAAAATATTTTACACAATCATATTTATAATATTAAATTTCCACATTATAAATTGGATCATTATACATTAAAATATATAGCTGCATTTTAAATTTTAGGATTGGAGTCTGTGGTTTCTAAAAGATTGAAAACCCTAAACGGGGAGATATGATATTTTAATAACCAGGTAGATAGACGTGACATTTTCACTTTTGTTCCAACTAATTTTAGTCCGTGTAACTTAATCAAGGTCCACGAGTCTTGCAAATTGAGGGGGGGAAACAGGTTCGTAAAATCTTAAACACATTTCCATGATCGAGTTTAAGTTAATTATCACACTGTGTACACCGAAATAAATTGTGCGACTCTATTATGGATAGAATTGCCGGATACATACCATCATTTCATTTGCACAAAAAAGGAGATCTTTGATATTTTTTCCTATTCCTGTGTTCAAGCCAAGCACACCGCATGAATACATGTGCACTTCCGGGTCGGAGGGTTATGGGAAGTTCGAATCTTACGAACAACTCACTTTAATGAACCGGCTCAAACCCTATGCTCAAACCGGATTCTGCGATTCAATTTAAGTGATGAAGTACTGTTAAAGAAAGTTCCGAAAAAAAAAAAAAAACAAGGGAAAAAAAGCCACGTGTAATGGTAAGCACATATTGGACTGTTTATTACGTTTTTATTAATAAGGGTGTGACCCAGTTCAGTTTGTTGCATGATTCAACAGTAAGCTCATTTACATTTGATGGTTTTTGCTAAATCCATAAAAAAACATGTTCGTTACTTTAAATTAAATAAACGTTAAATGAAATCAAATACATTTAAAAATAACATTTAATTTCAGCCAGTGGCCAAGGAAACATTTATTCATTTTCAATAATTTAACTGAATTGACTAAAATAGCTTAAACTAAAAAAAAAAACTATATGCATTATGTCTTTTTTTATTATAAAAGAACGAAAAACAACACTATTTTCGCAAATGTTTTCGTAATCAAGATCAAGTACGATTTAACTCTGATTCGCGAACGAATTGTTCAGGTCTGTTTTTTGAATCAGTTCAACCGATTCATTGATTTGTTCACGAATCGGACATCACTGGTAGGCGGCGCTCTTCGCGAACACATGTTGTCGGATTGCTACATGTAAACAGAAAACTAATATTACACATTCCAATCAAGTTTCTCAATTCAATGACCATTCTTAGTATTGAAGGGCACCCAGTTTAATCTGCATGGTGTTTTCTAATGTTATAAAAAATGTTTATGGCGACCTTTTCAGTGCAGGAGCAGAGAGAACTAGCCGAGAAGCTGACATCGCTCCTGTCAACCTACAGACGCATATCAGACTCCTATATAATAGTAATGAATCAACAATTTATTGTATGTTTTCAGTGTTTGGGCTTTATGAACTTATATGTTTAACGTTTGTCCAGATTCCAAGTGTGAGTGACTAAGTGTAACAGTAAACGAATAATCCCGCACATTTAAACCGTGGGTTTTCTGTCAGCTGAGCATGCGCGGGTAGCTATACTGAAATATACATGTGAAAGTGTATCGGTGTTTCTCTGTCCACACAGGAGTTCTTCAGTGAGAGTTTGTGGGATACTCTGCCTGTGAGCTGGCAGGAAGCCCTCGGTGATCTTACACCCCCACAGATCGCTGATCTGCTGCTGGATAAAGAGATTAAGGACAGGCGGTAAAATGAGTTATTCTGTGTATTTGTCTGTAGTTAAGATAACGTTACAAAGTCAGAACATTGCTTTGCAATATATCAAGAGCATTTTCATTTAGAAAATGCTTTGAGATTAACAGATGTACACAACAACTATTAAAGATTTGAACATATGACTATTTACACACCAGTAAGTCATCAAAATAATAATAATAAATGTAGTTAATGTAATAAATGTAGTGACTAAGTTGAAAAGGAAAGTCTCAAATTTCAGTGTTCTCAAACAAGAAAATGCCTTTAGCAACCCCAAGGTCATGGTTTTGATTATCATGGAATGCATGAAGTGATAAAATGTATCTTGAATGCAATGAAAAGCCACTCTGGATGAAAGTATCTGCCAAAATTGGTTTTGTTTTTTTGTCCCATATTTTACATTGGACATCAAGTGCTGAACATGATACCTACATTTTTTATTTGTATGAGTGTTATTTAGTAGTATCATTGATGTACTGGTATATACTCATTTTTAAGTTTAGTTTTTAACATGTCTGTATAGTTTTCATAAATTTTTATTTCAGTTTTAGTTATTATTTTATTACATCGTTTATTTTTTTAGATAACTATGATAACCCTGTATTTTACAAATGTAAACTCCTTAAAAACAAAATGTAAATTCCTTAAAATCAAACATTAAAATGAATTAATATTACAGTGAACTGCATGAGTAAAATTAATAAGTTACTTCTTTTGAAAAGGTCAGCATATTAACTTTTATCAATTTTTTAATTAAAATTATTTTATAGAGTAAACCCATTAATGGAAGTAATTTCAAAAGGGTATTTTGTCTTTTAGGTACCCATCTGTGTGGCCTCTGTCTTTACTGGCACTGCGGACAGCAGCACATGTGCTGTCGTTTCCACGTAAAGCACCAGGTGGGCACAGTCAGGACGCAGGTGCAGCAGTGCCAGAGTTTCAGTCCAACCAGAGTCAGAGCTCTTTGTTAGGACACATTTTCCGTAAACACGTCAAGCCCAAGAAGCAGCACGAAATACTACGTCTTGGCACGGTATGGGTACAATATAATACATATAATGTCAATGTGGAAAGATTCTGTATGTCATTATGAAAGAAACAACACTCCAATAAGATTATTTGATACACTAAAGACTATTTAAAAATGTTTCTTCTGTTGTACTCTCTCCTAGCTGGTTAAGAAGTTGTGTGATCAGGCTAACTGTAACTGTGTGGTTGATGTTGGGTCTGGACAGGTACAGTAACGTCTTGCTTCATTTTGTTATTTTAAATATGCCAATCTTTATATTTTGAATATGCAAATTACCTACTTTAATTAGATCCATCCCTCCAGGGCCATTTGACACGGTTTCTGTCTTTTGGGCTCGGCCTAGCTGTTACTGGAATTGAGGCTGATCCCAACCTTGTTTCTATGGCTAACAAATTTGATAGACAGCTCCTATTGGCACTCACCAAAGAGAACCAAAGGGTATGACCCACATAAATATTATATATTAAATATTATATTTTACATTATATGTAAAAAATATCCTTAAAATGATATACATAGTTCCGTTAACCTCTTTAGATATTGATATTACTTCATATTGATATTACTTTTCAGCTTGTATTATCACTCAGACCATGTTTTATTTTATTTTTTAGGTCTTACTCTGACCCACAGTTTGTTTGTTTTTTGGATGTGCTGTGATATTTCTAATCTGTGTTTCTGTTGTAGTCAGGAAAAGCTCAAGGTCTGCATTCTGAACCTGGTCCTTCTCCTCGTCATGTGGTGGGCTGGGTCAACCCGCAGGCTTCATGGGATGTCTTCATTCAGCAACTTGTGACAGCAAGTAAAAGTGATAGTAGTATTGGACCAACCACTGGGCCATATGAAAAGAAACATAGGGTGGAAGATCTGCATCTGAAGCCGCATTCATGCCAAACCAAAGCAGAGTTACAGAATACTCTTCAGGCTAAAAAAACTCACATAAATATTTCAGACTCTGTAGCCCAAGTAAACATTGGGGCTTTTCCATCAGGAATGGCAACCGGAATTCTCACCTGTGAAAGCATCCCAGTTACTGATTGTGGTGCCAAAGAACTGGGTAGTTTTGTCCTTACAGGTCTTCACGCCTGTGGAGACCTCAGCTCCACACTTCTGCGCCATTTCACCAACTGCCCTCCGGTTCAGGTCATCACGTCTGTGGCTTGCTGTTACATGAAAATTTCAACCCAGGAGAACCCAAACCCTCCAGGGGTATTCCAGCCCTCGTTTTCTTCAGACATCCCAGTGGCGGATTCCTGTTCAGAATATGGTTATCCAATGAGCGACTGGGTACGTGGATTACCAGGGCACCAATTGTCCTACAAGGCACGAGAGGGAGCGTGTCATGCACTAGAGGACTATCTCCAGCGGTTGAGAGAGGAGAGCGGGTTACTGCGGACACACTGCTATAGAGCCATCTTAGAAAGCATCATCAGAGCGGAGAGGCCCGATATGCGCAGACCTGGAGTTCAGACCGTTAAGAAAGCCCACGCACTGTCATTTTCTGAGTTAGTTTTTCTTTATCACGACATTTGATAATATTATTATTTTTACAGAACTGGCAAATCTGTGACTCACTCCTGGACTTCAGTTCCTGGAACAGGAAAAATAGTTAAATTAAAGACTCAACATCTCAATTAAACTTTAAACTGTCTTATTTGAAAATACATCTGAGATACTAGACTGTTGCATTATACTATTGTTTTGTGTTTTATCATAGGTATGCTCGTTTGGCATTGCCACGGGTGGGGCTACCCGCTGATCTCCCATATGACTCCGTCTGTGTGGATACAATGCTAGCGCACCAGGGTAAAGTGGTGGTGTATTTCAGCCTGGTTCTTCTCCTGGCACCTGTGGTGGAGACTCTAGTGTTACTGGACAGAATGATTTTCCTGCAGGAGAGAGGTATGTGTCAGAGAGCCAGTCATTCATATGAGAAAATGGCCTAATGACCAAACTAGCTTTATTTTATTTTGACACCATTGTATTTTTTTTAAAAACATTTTTGGTTACATGATTAAAAATATTGGATTATATTATTTATATTCTTTACATAGTATATTTTTACAGAGCATGTAAAACCTTTGTATTTTCACATTTAGGTTTTATGAGTGAACTCATCCCACTCTTTGATGCTGCTTTTTCCCCACGAAACCTGGTACTGGTGGCTGTCAAGCCAAAAGAAGCACGAAGCTGAGTGAAATAACACACCAAGATATTCAAACCCACGTTCTGAATCAACCACATAATTAGATTTACAGTAATGAAAGAAATGGCCATAAATGAACTGCCACACAAACCATCAGACATTTGGGAACTGAAATTATAAGTCTGATTTTCCGTTTTCCAGAGTGACCCATTAATGGGCCATTGTTCAGTAATGTTTTCCCCTCCCATACTTTTGACTCATAAGCAAAAGTTGTCACATTTTAAATTAATTTGTCTGAATTACAGAGAGAAATTCTTTCGAATTCTAATCTTTTAATATGTGATTTTGTTATATATAAAAAAAGACATGACACTCAAACTGACATGCTTTTTTTCTTAGTTATCAAACAGATGTACAAGATTGTTTCTCTATTTATTTTAAGGCACAGGATTATTTCACACTGGGAAAAGCTGGCATCATCTGGTGTCTTCACCTCTATTACAAAAGGCATTTAAGAATCATTCAGACAAGTGTATGAATATTATATCTATACAAAACACGGTTCAATGAAAAGGCTGACATTGCTTTTTATAGCCTATAGATGGCACTCTTTAGACAAAATTCAGGACAATATTTCTGGTACTCCTGCAGTAATAAAGATGCTCATTTTCAAACTTTTTTTTGATAGGAGTGGCAACGTATTAAAAGTTATAGTTGCAAATAATTATTTAATTTAATCCCATAATTCCAAAAGTTTCAATAACTGAATGTTCTTCTGGGTTTATGCTTTTACACGACCTTCCTAGCAGTTTGTGATTGCAGGGTTTAAAATTATTTTCTCTCATTTCTACCAAAATATTTAATAAAATATCGAGAACTTCAAATAATGTGTATTAAATTTGCTTGACCTTTTAGAATTTTATTTCCATTACTTTTCCAGGTCTAGAAATCACTTTCAAAATTCCCTCGTATATCAAGGTTTTCCTGGGAATCCTGCTGGTAAGATTGACATTCGTAAAAGGTCAATGTCAGTATATATTTTGAGATTTACGCGTTTTAGCTTATATTAAAATGGTAATTTCGTATTATTGTAAATTATTTTGTCATCTTATGCCCCCCTAGTTGAGAAACGCTGCTCTGAACAAATATTGCATCTTGTACACTCTTGATAGTTTGCTTCCATACACATATTAGTCTGAATGTCACCAATATTTATTTTTTTGATAAATGACACTTACAAAATGCAGCTGAAGGGAGACATAGAAGAACATTTAATTCTTCATGCTCTCTACAAAGAATTCATTACATGCCACTGTGAGAGCAGCCACCAGCACAACAAACTCCTGAAAGTCCACCTCTCCATCTCGGTTCTCATCCAAATCAGACATGATCTTCTCCACAACCATGGGGTCTTTACTCGCCTACAACAGGACAGAAACAGACAGTCATTCACAAAGTTCCTTCAATTATGCACGTCAGCCATAAATGTTAATGCAGCTAGAACTTACTGCTAAAAAGTCACCGAGTTCTCCATGAAGCAAGCTCTTGAGCTCGGCTTTGCTTAGCTTGTACTTGTCTCCTTCTTTGGAAGAGTATGTGTGGAAGACTTTAATGAGGCCTTCCATTGCGCTTTCCAGTTTCGAAACCATGTTGTTGTTGTATCACAAAGTATACTCTGCAAAAATACAATGTGCAAAAAAAAAAAAATGCAAAAATGTACACCTTGTAAAGCATCTAACATTTCACTTTTAAACATCTGAAGATCTACACAGGTGTGTTAGTGGACTATAAGTTAATTTTAAGTGGATTGTCTCTACACATCCAACAAATACATGCAATTATGGTTTTGTGAGATTGCATAGCCCTTTTTGATTCTTAAATGCATTTGCACAGCAACTGCTGACCCCAGGAGCCCGGGACCCCAAAGACTGGAGTTACACAGCACTGAGGGATCTAATATCTGTGAACAAATAGGCCTTTTGGCACTGGCACGCTGATGACTATCATTAGAGAGAGTGAAGACAGGTATGCATCAATTATTCAATTAGCTTTTTGTATGAACTAAAGGCTCCGAGACTGTTAATCCACCATTAAACCATGAAGACCTTTTTTTTTGGAATTAGACAGCTATTAAATCTTGCATACAATCTGTCAATATTGCAGACATTAACACTAACATGAGAAGTTAACATCAGATCACGGTCTAAAACAATGCAACTGTAATTTTAAATGCAACTTTAAAATGAACTAACTTTCCATCCCATTAGTTGGAACAAGAACCACCTATATTGGTCACAGTAAATGTCGTGCCTAAAAAGACAAAAACTGCCTTATCCGTAAAACATTGAGAGTTATTTATGTTTTAAGTAATCAATCCTAAATAAAAATGCTCTCATCACATACATTAACATTTTACATAATTAATTATCTTAAGGATTTTAACCTTAAACGTCTCATTTTCAACAATGGCGTATATAAACAATATTTTCAGAAAGCTATTGTAATCAGCATAACATTTGAAATCTAAAAAACAGTTAACGTTATTAACTTACCTAAACGAGAAGAAGTGGTACCTAGCGCTTGAAAAGATGTGCTCATTAAATAGCGTCCATTCACCTGTGCGGGGGAATTAGTAAAGGCGGAGGCGGAGCCTCTTCCAACCGCAGCCGCACGTCTAATGATGTCACCACGCACACTCATGCAATCGCAGGTCTTCTCATGAGGATCTGCTCAAATAAATCATGTGATATCTCACGTTTGTTTAATTAAATAAAGCTGTAACTATGCAAAAATATGGTTTTGATATGATATGTTTATTTTTATATATTTCAGGTTGATTGGGACACTTTCCCCCAGTCATCTCAATGGCAAAAACTGTCCCAATCAACCTGAATTTTATATATATATATATATATATATATATATATATATATATATATATATATATATGAAGAGTTTGAAAGTGCCATTTGAAATTTTCTTCTAGAATGATAATTTTAATCAAGCTTGTATATTTAAGTTAAGTAATTTCACTTAAATTACCATTATTAGGTAATCTTTATTGCCATTTAAGTGAAATTACTGAACTTAAATATACAAGCTTGATAAAAATTATCGTTCTAGAAGAAAATTTCAAATGGCACTTAGAGGCTTTTGCATCTGAACTCTTCATATATATATATATATATATATATATATATATATATATATATTTCTGTTCGTATTGTTTGAAAAATGCTTTTGACTGGTATCACTAATCAAGAAAAATATAAATTTCATTCACATTGATTTGGATGATTCCTGACTTGTCAAGGAAGGTATGTGCTGAAACTTGAAACCTGGCTCTCTTGAGGCCAACTATAGGTGAATTCTTGGCATCATTCTATCTCAGATCTCACTTGCGTACAAATAACTTGCGTACATTACAGTCTAGGTTTAATCCATGTGAAATGATATCTCTGTCAGGCTAAAGGAATCGTACTCGGTTACTAACGTAACCTCTGTTCTCTCTAGAGAGGGAACGAGTACTGCGTAATAGCTTACGCTATGGGGAAAACCTCTTTTCCTCGAGATATTGAAGCCAAAAATTATCCTTAATTTTTTATTAATGTAAAACGCTTTGCAGCAGCAAGCAGACATAGGCGAAACAGCTCGCGCGCCTATTGGCTGCTCTTGCGGCAAATGCAGCAGCCTATCGAGAGGCGTTGCGTGACACATATCCAATGGGGGCATTACGCGCCCATTTCGTCACGTCCCGCCAGAAAAGGCGTGGTCTCGCCTTATAAATATAGCTCGAAAAGGCTGGTACACTGGTTTTCATCGCCGAAGCGAACCAGCGCTGTTGTATGCACGGCAAGATACGCAGTACTCGTTCCCTCTAGAACAGAGGTTACGTTAGTAACCGAGTACGTTCTCTTACGAGAGTATCTCTCGTGCTGCGTAATAGCTTACGCTATGGGGAACACAATGCAACACGCCGTGCGTACAGGGATCCGACACCAAAGTCCCCGGGGGCCGAAGCCCAGGGGGCCCATATAGTGCATAATCACCATAAACTCACATAGAGTGGGGGAAGAGAGGCTGAAAGCGTCATTCCTAATAAGATAGCACCCCGAGGGGCTAATCATGTGACAATTAAACGCGCAGCCAGGGTGAAAACTTTTCAGCCTGATCTGGGTGGCCATACATGTGTCAATACTCATGGGGCTGAAGTAAACTCAGTATCTGGGCCGCACAGCGGGGCAGATAGTACTGAAATCTATATCGCCAAAAGCTTAGCCTGCAAGGCGGGTACCTCCAGGTTATAGTACTTTATAAATGTAGACGGCGAGGCCCAGCCCGCGGCCGTACAGATATCCTGCAGGGAAACCCCGCTGGACCATGCCCATGAAGAGGCCACACCTCTCGTGGAGTGCGCTCTGACGCCCAAGGGGCACTGCAGGCCCTTTGCCGCGTAAGCGAGCGCAATGGCATCCACTATCCATCTGGATAGGCTCTGTTTTGAGGTGGCGAGTCCCTTGGAACGCCCACCAAACAAAACGAAAAGCTGCTCAGTCTGTCTGAAAACAGACGAGCGCGACACATAAGCCCTTAACGCCCTGACAGGGCAAAGGAGACTCGCGTCTTTCTCCTCATTGAGAACCGGAAGGGCAGACAGGGAAATTACCTGGGCCCTAAACGGTGTATTGAGGGATTTTGGCACATACCCGTGCTTTGGTTTGAGAATGACTTTCGAGTCATTAGGCCCAAACTCCATACATGAAGCGCTTACTGAAAGCGCCTGTAGGTCCCCTATGCGCTTCACTGAAGCGAGAGCCGTGAGAAACACTGTTTTGAACGACAGGTGTTTCATGTCCGATCGTTGGATTGGCTCGAACGGGGGGCCTTTCATGGCCTCCAGGACCGTGGAAAGGTCCCACGCCGGGACTGAAGGGGGCCTGGGAGGGTTTAGCCTCCGAGCTCCCCTAAGGAAACGCAAGACTAAGTCGTTCTTCCCCAGCGGCTGGCCAGGCACCTGTTTTGCAAACGTTGCTATGGCCGCCACGTATACTTTGAGCGTGGATGGGGTCCTGCCCCTATCCAGTAGCTCTTGAAGGAAGGAAAGCACTTCCGAAACCCCGCAGTCCACTGGTGAAAAGCCCTGGGCTTGACACAACGCAGAGAACACCGACCATTTCGAGGAATAGAGCCGCCTGGTAGACGGTGCTCTACCCTGCGCGATCGTGTTTAACACTCCCTCTGGGAGGTTAGCGGGTACCCGTTGATGGCCCATGCGTGCAGGGACCACAGCTCCGGGCGAGGATGCCAGATCGAGCCCCCCGCCTGAGAGAGGAGGTCTCTCCTCAACGGTACAGGCCATGGGGCAGTGCTGGTCAACTGCATCAGGACAGGGAACCACGTCTGGTTCGTCCAGAGCGGAGCTATGAGCAGCACTGGGCATCCGTTTTCCTTGATTCGTTCCAGCACTTGAGGCAGGAGCGAGACAGGAGGAAAAGCATATAGGGGACAGCGGGGCCAGACATGAGCCAGCGCATCCTTGCTTTTCGAGAAAAACTTCGGGCAATGAGCGTTTTCGTGGGACGCGAATAGGTCCACCTTCGCTCTGCCGAAGGTTCTCCACAGCAGCTGGACCGTCTGCGGGTGCAGCGACCATTCTCCTGCTGGGACATTGTTCCTGGACAGTCTGTCTGGTCCCACATTCAGGTGACCAGGCACGTGCGCTGCTCTTAGTGAGAGCAGGTTGTGCTGAGCCCAGACCAGGAGGCGTTCCGTCAGCCTGTGAAGGTTTCGCGACCTGACGCCGCCCTGGCGATTTATGTATGCCACCACTGACATATTGTCCGACCGGACCAAGACGTGGTGGCCAGTTACTTGGGGACAGAAGTGCCTTAGCGCTTTGTCGACTGCTATCATTTCCAAGCAGTTTATATGAAGGAGCTTTTCCCGTTCTGACCACAGGCCAGCTAGCGGTCTGCCCTCGAGCAGCGCTCCCCACCCCGAGGTGGAGGCGTCCGTAGACACCACCCTCACACTCGAAGCGGTCCCCAGACTCACACCTGACTGATACCACTCGGCTACTTTCCAAGGTTTCAGAGCTGAAACGCACTGCAAGTCGACCCTGAGGCGAAACAGACCCGCTGTCCATGCCCTGGGCGGAACCCGCGCTTTCAGCCACATCTGCAGTGGGCGCATGCGAAGCAGACCCAACTGGAGTACAGAGGCTGCTGAGGCCATCAGACCCAGCATTTTTTTAAACCTTTTGAGCGGAACTATCGAGCCGTGGCGGAAAGATTTCGCGACGTGCTGAATATTTTGTCCGCGCTCTGGTGACAGGCGTGCTGTCATGGACAGCGAGTCTAACACTGTTCCCAGAAAGGAAATTTTCTGTCTGGGAGACAGTGAACTTTTCACCCAATTGACTGTGAGGCCCAGCCTCTCGAGGTGCACGAGTAAGAGAGAACCCTGTGTTCTATGAGCTCTGATCGTGATCGAGCTAGAATCAGCCAATCGTCCAAGTAGTTCAGGACTCGCATGCCCTGAAGCCTCAGGGGTGCGAGCGCTGCGTCCATGCACTTCGTGAATGTACGAGGTGCTAGAGACAGGCCGAACGGCAGGACTGTGTATTGATATGCCTGGCCCTCGAAAGCGAATCTCGCCTGTGATGGGACGCTATTTGTATTTGGAAATAGGCGTCTTTCAGATCTATTGACATAAACCAGTCCCCGTGGCGCACTTGCGCGAGGATTTTCCTGGTCGCAAGCATTCTGAACTGGCGCTTCACCAGCGCTCTGTTCAGCTGTCGCAGATCTAAAATGGGTCTGAGACCCCCATCTTTTTTCGGTACCAGAAAATATCTGCTGTATAAGCCCCCTTCGCTCTGAGCCTGAGATAAAGGTTCTATAGCCCCTTTGCTCAGTAGTTTCGCTATCTCGGCACGAAGTAGATGAGACACTTCGTTTTTCACCGTAGTTTCGACACGCGCCGTATGACGGCGAGGGCGCCGAGCGAACTGTAGCGAATAGCCTCTCTTTATAGTGTTCAGCACCCATTCTGATACCCCGGGAAGCTTTGACCACGCATCTGCGTGAATAGCTAGAGGTAGAATGAAATCCGGGCTCTGGCCGCGGCGAAACGGCAGCTCGAGAGCCCGGGTATACTGGGAACACAACACCGTGTTTACAGCGTTCGAGGCGGGGGGCGCGCTGATCACAGCGGGCAGCCTGGCCGCGCTCAGCTTCTCTATGGCATATTGTGCAGAGAAAGTGAGCGGGGCGGATCCCGTAGGATTCGGTGTGTTTATGAGAGACTGCGGGCGCGGGACTGCGGGCACATCTGCACTGAAAACACTGTCGGTTAGAGCCGACTGAATGTGTGTTGGTTTCGTTTTTACAGAAACCAAGGGACACGCAGCGTGTAGTGTAAGCGGGCATTGTGACATGGGCGCGTTCACTACATTGCCTGCACAATCGACCTGAATCGATTTTATTTGTGCTAGCCCTGCACCGTGGCAGGCTGTGTCTGGGTGTGGGAATGGGCACTGGGGCGTGGGCATTCTTACGACACTCATAACACCATCGGCCGTGGCCGGAACACCAAAAAATACACTCTTTATTTGATTTATCTGGGTAGCCGTAAAAACGGCTTTTGTGCGCAGGCAAGCGGGCTGAGACACCGGCTGGCTCACTGCGAAATACACTGGGACAGTCACAATGCTTGGAACTGAACGAGCGAGAAGTTTTGGTGGAAATCCGGCCGCAGCGGGATCTGAACACCGTCGCTTTCCTAGAGTGGCTAGGAAGGCTTTGAGGCCTCGGGCTTGATCTCAATCCTCGGCCGGGGCCCGCGCTGAGGGGGTCGGCGTCCAGCAGAGCGAGAGCGCGGTCTCTGATCTCGGGCCTGGCGGCGCTGTGAAGCGGCGGCGGCGGGCGGTGCAGGATGCGGCTGAGAGCTGCGAGCAGACGGCTGTTTTGGGCGACCTGCAGCGGAGCTCGAGCGCTTCAGAAGGAAGTGCTTCATGGCCTGCGAAGTTTTCTGCACCTCCATGAATCTGTCCGCGAAATCCTTGACGGCAGATCCGAAGAGGCCCGCTGGCGAAATGGGCGCGTCGAGGAACACAGAGCGCTCAGCTTCCGTCATCTCAGACAGCGTTAGCCACAAGTGTCTCTCAGCCACGGTGAGAGAGGCCATATTCCATCCCATGGCCTGTGCAGCGGCTTTAGCAGCGCGTAGAGCGAGGTCTGTAGCGCTTCTCAAGTCCGCCACGCAGATCGCTCCGGGTCCTTCCTCGTCCAGAAGGTCGGCCTGGAAGATTTGTAATATAGCCATAGTGTGCAGCGCTGAAACTGCTTGCCCGGCGGCGGTGTAAGCGCGACCGTGCATAGCTGACGTCACACGGCAGGCTTTAGATGGGAGCGTTGTCTGAGCGCGCCGTCCAGCGGAGGGCGGGCAGAGATGAGACGCTACCGCAGGTTCCACGGGGGGAATGAAGAGGTACCCTCTGTCCTTCGCACCGTCCACCGTGGAGAATGCAGCAGAGGCAGAGGTACGCAGCCTGGCGGAGAAGGGGGCGTTCCACGACTTCGTCACTTCCTCGTGTAACTCAGGGAGGAAGGGCGCTGGTCTCGACTTTGACGGGGCTTCGTCTTTCCCGAGAAAGCGCCCGTCCAGTCTGTTGCGCGGCGGTTGCGCGGGCGCCTCCCAGTCGAGGCCGATGTTTTCCACGGCTTGAGAGAGCAGACGCATCAGCTCAGACTCAATGCCGGATCTCTTCCCAGTGGTTTGGCGGGAAATGCTAGCGGGGGGGAGGTCCACGGAGCTCGCCCAATCCTCGCTATCAGACGCCAGAAGAGAACACGCCTCGGTGGGTTCGTCGAACTCGTGGACGGATGCGGCGGTAGACGGCGGCCGTTGTCCTCCGGTGAGCGACTCGAGCGAAGCCGGCACATTCTTGCGGCGCGGCGTCACGGCGGGCTGTGGTGAAGGCTCGGAGAATGATGCCAGGCGAGTCCTCAGAGTCACCATGGGCAGAAGCTCGCAATGGGGGTATCCGCCATCAGCGAGCGCGATAGCCGCGTGATCCTCACCCAGGCAGGACACACAGATGACATGACGGTCCCCGTCGCTGAGTGGGGCGCGGCACGAGCCACAGGATGGCATCTTTAAAAAGACGCAGCTCTTTTGTGATGAGAAGTGCGTGAACACTCTCAGCAGAGTAATGAAAAGGATACTTAACGCCGGAAAGCGCAGCAGGTACGGCAGTTGAAGGCGGCGAGGCCAGCGACTCAAGGAGCTCGTCCCGCTGAAAGGCTTGCGTCGACGGCGCGGCTTCTCACTCCGGATCCAGCGATGCGAGTGCTTCGCTGAAGAGATGAAAATCAGTGTACCAGCCTTTTCGAGCTATATTTATAAGGCGAGACCACGCCTTTTCTGGCGGGACGTGACGAAATGGGCGCGTAATGCCCCCATTGGATATGTGTCACGCAACGCCTCTCGATAGGCTGCTGCATTTGCCGCAAGAGCAGCCAATAGGCGCGCGAGCTGTTTCGCCTATGTCTGCTTGCTGCTGCAAAGCATTTTACATTAATAAAAAATTAAGGATAATTTTTGGCTTCAATATCTCGAGGAAAAGAGGTTTTCCCCATAGCGTAAGCTATTACGCAGTACGAGAGATACTCTCGTAAGAGAACTGATGTTGTATGTTATGAGGTGGAGTGAGGTATAGTAGGCTGTTTGTGGCAGCACAAGTTGGTATTTCATTATCAATTAAATGTGACTAGAATCAATCTATTAATGATATCTTAAATTGTATTCAGATCCAATTTTTTCCTGGAAAAAAAATCAGTAAGCTCTGCAGAGAAAAAAAAAGGATGATAAATACAGTAACAACCACAACAACACACACAAAGTAGTGATGACTAAACATCCGGCACATTTTTTATTGCTCTGAATGTTTCCACTCAATAAAATGTAAAAAATCTAAAAATCACTTGAGAAGCTAGAAATGGCGTGCAAGGCTGCAAAGAGGATCAGCTGGATGTGTCATAGTTTCTTGTTTATTTGCAAGCATCCATCTGTTCAGTGTTATAGATTTTATGACTAATGCTTTACAACTAGATAGAACAGACATAAAATCATTATGTAGTGAAATACATTTATGTGACATGGGTGTAAGAAAATAAATACATTTAAGTGTCTGGCAAAGAAGGGATGAAAATAGAGGAATTAAAACTGAATATAGTCTGTATTTACAAATTAATTTAGATATTTTAGTCTTAAAACATGATTTAATGAAATAATTATACACAATTCTATTGAAATAATGACTTGTTTCAGTAGACATAGGTGATTGAACAGTATTGCAGTTCACTACCTTAATTAAGATAAGTATACTTGCATACTAAAGTAAATAGAACTGTATTGATTATCAGAGCTTGTGTGTTGTCGTGTATGCCATGGTTAACTCAGTAAATCACTGTCTGGGATCTATCTGGTTGTTTGTTTTGCTCACTGACTGAATCTATGAGTCAGAATGAACCTTTTCCAGTCCTTCTGCCACCAATGAGTCAGACAAACCGGTTTAGACAAACCTTAGCTGAACATCATTGCAGCAGTCATTGTTATCAGGGGTTAAATTGGGATTTATTATGTGGGGGTGCTCTCCCTAGGGGGGTCCGGAGCCCCCCCCCCCGGAAATTTAAAAAAAAAAATAAACCATTAAATAGCACTTTCTGGAGAGTTTTGTGCAAAGAAATGGAGAAATTGAGTATTACATGATATGTGAAAAACTGCAAGGTTAATAGCATATACTTTGCAACAGGTATTAGGACATTTAGCATTTACATTACTGTTAATCAGTCATCACTTGATTACACGTTGTAATACCTTGTTATGATATAGTGACCCATACAATGTGCCAAACATAATGTGCCACATGGAGAGACAGTGCAGCATATGACAGTAGCAACAGCTGAGAAGATTTGGGTCTGTGGTGACCAGGTCCACCTCATACAAACTTCCTTCTCCCATTCTCTCGCTTTACTACGACAACACACACACACACACACACACACACAAAGGCAAAGTTTTGATTTCTTGCCTCATTACACAACCCACGTAAAGTTGATAATTCCGCGAATAACTGCAATTGCAGATTTCAAACAGAGATGGCGAAAACTGCGGACTGCAGCTTTAAGATATAAAAATGATGATAACACTGGTTAGTTTTACAATCAACATTTGAATTTATTTGTGTTTTACCTTTGCAATTTAATTTTGATTTTACATTTAATTTCATACACATTCTTAAAAACAGTACAGAGAACACACATCTATAACTCATCACTCATCTATAACTTCATTACTTCCCACAATGGCTGGTATGCAAACACCTCAGTATTAGTCTGCCTTTTCTGCCAACATGTTACAGAGCTAGTCATGCTAAAAATGTCTGGAATATCACCCCACCTTTTGAAGAAGTAAGTCAGTTTCCTCTTCTTGGGTGGATATGCTCCACTCATTTCAATTTATCTCTGAAAGTTGGAGAATAAATGGTTGATTTAATTTTCATTAACCACAGAGCTTGGTAGCTAAAAGTAACTTAGGTCTAGCAAGCAGGGGCGGTTTCTTCATTAGGGCGATTGGGCGACGCACCACCAAAGTGTGAAAGTGATTTTTTTCAATCACATTCACAATCTCATTCAACAACAGAGTTACGCTAGCCGTCACTATAGTCCAATCAGCGTCATGTCACGTTCTGTGGAGTACCGCCTCTTTTTGGGCGATTTCACTCTGGCTGAGAATCGCCCCGAGTGTTCCCATAGACTTCCATTCAAAGATGTTTTTTTTTCGAACTAGTCGAGCTAGTTCGAACTAGTTTTTTTTTTTTCGAACTTTTTTTCGGTCGTTCGCGAATGAGTCGGCTCTAAGAGCCGGCTCTTGTAGGTGAACGACGGGAGCTGGCTCGCATATCTGAAGAGCCGACTCTATTTTAAAAAATATAGCTTATAGAAATAGATCATTATGTAATAATGAAATAATGAAGGAATTGTATGTTATTTAAAATAATTGACTAATTCAAAGAACAAAAAAATATTATAGGCCTAAAGGCGCATACATTCGTTTCGACTGTCTGATCAGCCTCACATTCTGTTCCTGTCAATCATACACGAGGTGTCAACCAATTATACGGCATGAGGGAGGGGCCGAGCCATTGTGTGTGTGTGTGTGTGTGTGTGTGTGTGTGTGTGTGTTTTTGTGTGTTCATGCTAGTTATAGGCCTACAAAACATAAGTGAGATAGTTCATGCTGGTTATAACATGCCAATAAAGAAAAGAGAAAAAGAGGGAACAGTTTAATCCTTTCAGTTATTTATTTTTCTTTAATATGGATTATATTATGTTGTTCAGATTGTATTTGTTTTGAATGTTGTTTCTATACATTATACATTATTTTTTCATAACAAATCAATGCATTTTTTAAACAAATTGTGAGACATTGTGAGTATGATTTCATTTAATAATTTAATTAGAATTGTTTTTACACCTTTAATTTTTAAAGATCCGTTTGTGAGCCAAAAGAGCCGGCTCTTTTCAGTGAGCTGAGTCAAACGGGCCGGCTCACGAAAAAGAGCCGGATTGCCCATCACTAGAACTGGAGGCACTGCAATGCATTCTCTATGGGTTCCGGGAGGGCTCGCACTAACGTGCTTACGTCATCATACGTATCCTTAACTTGTGCAGCGATTGGTGGGAACAAACATACACTATTAAATATCTTTAAGATTAAGTGACAAATAATATTTAAAAACAATTTGAATTTGAATAACAAGAAAAAATGAAACACTACAATAATATCTTTATCAAATGTGATTAAAAAAAATAAAAATAAAAAAGAATGAGAGCGAGAGCTTGAGAAACTGTTGGGATAGGGATCTCGCGACTCGCGCGTTGAGGCCAGCTGAACTTAAACAACGTCATGGCAAACGCAGTCATAACGCAGTCATTTATCGTGTCATTAAAATAAATACCAGTCAGCCCGTCGTAGTAATCAGCATACATTGAGCAGGAGCAAGTAGCAACAGGAACAACAAAATCTAGGCGGGCCTTGGGAGAAGAAGACAAGCGGAGGCTGTCTAAAGAGGTATTGCTGAACATTTTAATACTCGAGTGTTGAAAAATCTCACTTTGTTTTTACAATCAGTTGAGGAAAGGATGGTAGCAGTCTTTTTTACTCCTAGCATTTTACTTTGAAATTTGTACATTTCCATTCGAACACCAACACAATCTTGTATGTCCAAAACTGTTACTTTTCAGGAAACGAAAGAAAACCTTTTTTTTCCCCAAAATAATTTCCAAGCTCTTTTAATGCTTTCCATTGGTAAAATATTTGTAAAACACATTGACAGATGTAAAGGGTGACCAATAGCATTAATTTTTGAAAAAAATAGGGAGATAATACAATATGGATTCTGCCTGATACATTGTTGCTGTCGGGATGGAAACCTTGTATCTCTATATTTATATTATAATAAATAAATTATTTTATAACTAAAATAAATGTATTTATTTTGTCAGGTCTGCGACACAATCTTAAAGTAGTGAAGTTGCCTTTACATGCTTAAGCTGTTAATTTATCCATTGCATGGGTGGACCTTATCCTTATCAATCATCCAAACATTTGCCCCCCCTGAGAGATTTTGCAGGAGCCGCCACTGCTAGCAAGTCTTATATTTCTGTAATTCACACAGATCAAATACAAATATGCTGACTGAATTGATTGCTAGTTTATTTTAAGTAGCCAGCTAACGTTAAATTAGCAGTTCTCTTGGCAGTTTGATAATCCGGTATCTGAAGTAAAATGCTCAAAACATCTCCTGAGAAAAATCACATGGTCAACCTAGTCCTGGTTATTTAATTTTGATTTAGTCTTATTTTCCTTACCTTGTCATTCAAGGCCAGGGCACTTTTTTTGACATTTCAGGAACATCCACATCCCGCGCAACCACGGTCTCCCAGGAACATTCATTATTGCTGCGTACATTTATCCGTGTCAGATGCGCATGCGCGAGCGGTGCGCGATCATGGTCGACTGACAACGAGATTAAGCAGCTGAACAAAAATACGGCCGTGTTCCGATTGTCTCATCTCAGCTCCGCCGAGACAAAATAGACATGCTATTTGAAAAATCTTTCATTTATTGTCAGAAATATTTTTTCAAAAGCATCACTTTTATCAAATTGTATGTGACATAATTTTCAGTAGGCAACTGACTGCAAACGAGCAGGCTTATGTGCCGGGGCTGAGCCCCGGAGAGCCCCGGCCCAATTTAACCACTGATTGTTATTATAATGCATGTCATATTCTGAATATATAGGGAAAATAATTTTTTTTTTCTTTTCTGGTCATCTTAGGCCACAGATAACCTTATTTATGTCTTTCAAGCAAGTTCTCTCAAAGTTTGTTGACATCTATTAAAGGGCTGATCGCTGGCCTGGTGGCCATCTTCAGTAGCGGTTTTAGGCACGGGCGAACCGGGCAGTTGCCCTGGGCGGCATTTCTTCATGTCACATGGGGGGCGGCACGAGCAGTTTAAAAAAATCCTCTGCGCCGCGAAGGTTTTCTATTTTCTATCATTTCAATTCAATTATTGGCAATGGCGCCCCTGCTTGCTGGAAGGCGCCGTGCACAGAAGTGTCAAGGAAGTCTCCTGATTGGAGGTAACTCACCAAGGGGCCGTTCACACATCGCGTCTTTTGCGCGCTCGGTCGTTATTTCAAATTAGGCGCACGGGAAGCGCGTTCATAATTGAAGCGACGCGCTCATTTTTTCCAGGAGCAGCGAGATGAAAATTTTGAAACTTTTCAGTATGGGGGTGCACCCAAACACGTGGGTTTTTCTGTGGTGGAAATCCATACTAAAACTTCTTTGTCGTTGTGGAGAGCGCAGTGCATGGTTGTATAGCAACGACAGCCTTGGGAAATCGGACCGAATTTTACTATTAATAATAAAAGATAAGCTACTGTGCATTATAAATGTCAGGAATTTATCTTTATTGACTCATTCTTTTTATAAAGATGATTTAAAGGCTGAAATATGTGAGGTTTATCTTTTTATAAAACCTTTTTTTGTCAAAAGTTTATTTGAACGTGTACATGTTATAACATAAAAAACACTCCTTTAAAATTTGGCCATAATCTTTAATGTTGTTAACTTGGTGAATTGATTTCATTGTGTATTAGGCCTACTTTTTGAACAAGATTCTGTGTTTAACCATGATAATTTTGGTCAATATATTCATGAAAGGAAAATAATTTTCATAATGATCAAATAAAATCAACTGTAATTATGTGTTTTTACAGTAGCCTAAAATGCAAAGTACAATTTTCTATTAAAACATAATCTCTGATTCTGTCCTTTTCTCTGACATTTAAGAGTGACAGGCCTACAAAAGCTATTTTAGGTCTACACCCTCGCCCAGGGTGTAATTCAATGTAGAACCGCCACTGGCCATCTTCATCTGTGTCATTCTTATCTGCAGAATTCTGGTTCTGCTACAGCTCTATCAGAGAAACAGACCTCACTGAAGACAGACGGCTATGCTGACTGGTTGTGCGCGGTCTTATTACGTTTGGTTTCCCCAAAACAGTCCTCAGCTGGACCCAGAAAAAGCTCTGTTCTGTGGGTTGCTGAGGCCACTCCAGGTAGGTTTTGGTACTAAGCATCTTTTTGAGCTTGCAGAATTTACTGGGAAGAGAAGTGGGATCAATGGACTCCTTCACGATCAGAATCACATCACTGAACGTCTTTCCAATGGCCCGTTGTTGGGCGAAGTAGAGCTCGTAATTGCACCACACGCTGTTCACAAAGCTCCGCGATAACACGAAGATTACCTTGATAATGAGAAAACAAGTTAGGATGCTGTCTGTGTTGGTCTAACATATTTGACAGTTTTGGGAATTTATAAAATGCTTCAGCACTTCAGATTTGTCTTTTTGATTTAATTAAAACAAATTGTTTATTGTATATGGAAGCCCATTTCCACATCAGAATACAATAAATAAAATAAGGTCATTTGTTAGAAAGTTACAATAAGAAATAAACTCACTTTGTAGAATATAAAGCCAAGAATATAAACAAAGCTGCAATTGCAAGATAAAGTTACACTGCAAAGTAATATTGCGAAATATAAAATATATTTGAATATAGTGTGAAAAACAACAGTTCAAAAGTTTTTTTAAAGAAATGTATTTCTTTTATTCAGCAAGAATTCATTATTAAATAGATCAAATGTTACATTATAAAGACTTTTACATTTCTTTACAAAAGATTTCTATTTCAAATAAATGTTATTTTTAACTCATTAACTTATTCCTGAAGGATCATGTGACACTGAAGACTGGAGTAATGGCTGCTGAAACATATTTTTAAATATGTTAAAATAGAAAACAGTTCTTTTAAATGATTATATTTCACAATACTGTATTTTTAAACAAACAAATGCAGCCTTATGGTGCAGCCTCTTCTATAAGAAATTCTGGCTAATCCTTGATATCCAACTGGGCTTGTATTACATTGATTTCAGTTTCATGACACTATGTATCTTTTGTCGAAGAACGTGTGTGTGTGTGTGGACGTACCTTGCGACTACTTTCAATGTTCTCAATGATGTTGTCAATGATCCACTTCCCTGGAATGAAGTCTCTTTCATGGATGCAGAGGCGGTAAGGAGGCTTAGCATTCTCTAGACAAGGGAGCAGCTGGTCTCGGACCCACTCTGCGTCCGAGTGGCTGTAAGAAATGAAAGCATGAAAGGTGTAGTCCACAGTCTGACCTGAACCTTCTTTATGGGCCCTGTACTTGGCTCTGATGATCTGGTATGTGGCTTTAATGTACCATGGACCATTGGAAATGTAGCACAGAAGCATGATAGCTAGGACAACAACTGCCGTTGTTGACACGGAGATGATAATAATGAGTGTAATATTACAGGTTAAATGACCAGGGAAGTATTGGGATACCCTTGTGTTGAGAAGACGCTCGGGGTGGTAACACTTGTAGTTGTCCGGCCAGTCTGTGATGGTCACCTTCCCCTTGCTTGTGGTTTCCTGTATGAAGGTGTAGAGATCGCAGATACAGTGGTAAGGGTTGTTGCCTGCGGTCAGGACACGTAGACTAGGCATGTCCTTAAAAGACGTCATGCTAACAAGTCCAAATGAGTTTCCATCTAAAGCGAGTGTCCTCAAATATGGATTCCTCCAGCCGGATGGGATGAACTTGATCTTGTTGCCGCTGAGTAGAAGCTCTGTTAGGTTGGATGCCTTATTGAAATAGTCCATGTCCAGCTGATCTAGGCTGCTGTATGAAAGATCGAGGAAGATCGCAGAAGTGGGGAGGCACTTAAAACAGTCGCTTGTCAGACTATTATGATGAGCGATTACTTTGGTAATGGTCTGTCTCCAATAACAGATACGGTTCCCCATATATTGCAGCTGGTTGTGGCTTATGTCAATTGTTGTCAGCTTGACAAAGTCCTCTGTCAGAGATGCCAAGTCACTTAGGCTGGTAAGTTGATTACGGCTGACGTTAAAGGTTTTGAGCTTGTGCAAAGTGTTTTTAGTGTCGCATAGTGAGTTATAAAGATAACTGTCTCTCAGCTGGTTCTTAGAGATGTCCAGAAGCTCAATATTTTTCATCTCCGGCCACGAGTCGCACGGCACACTGTTGAAGTTTACATTCCATACAATGAATTGGCGTACATGATTAAGCCAGGTAAAGCTCCAGTCGAAGCGCATTATATCTGGATTACTGATGTCCCTGTAGAACAAAACAGCAAGAACATAACAATTATAGATGAGATGATATTTTTTAATACATACAGATTTATAAGTAGGAATGAGAATCGCAAACAATTTAGTGACTCCTGTTCCAATTTCTAAACGATTCTGATTTCTTAACAGGTCCTAGGGATGCCCCTAGGTTTTTTTTTTTTTTAATTAATATTATATTACATTTTTATATAATTTTTGAGAGCCTGATTCCAAAAACAAAAGTCTCACCTTTAAAAGCCATGTCCCAAGCACACAATTATAATGCTCTCATTATAATTTTATGTAGCTTATGGCAAACTTTATTATATACAAACCATTATTTATCGGCTTTAATATATCGGACAGATTTTCTTATTGGGCCGATAATGACAACATTAAAAATGATCATATATTGGCCGATACCAATATGGTGGCCGATATATCGTGCATCCCTAAAAGGTCCATTAACAATTTTCATTGTACTTTTTAAGGTATAAATATTTGGAACAAAGAAATGCAATACCATTGCCAAAAGATGAGAATTTCAATAACATTAGAATAATTATTTGAGTATAAAAAAATAAATAAAAATAAATCAACAGGAGTTAGTATAACTTACGAGAGAACCAGCTGTTCCAAGGTCAAGTTTGTCACACTGGATCCCTGCGTTTTAATCTGTGAACGAGCAAAATCGATGAGCAGCAGTTCCAGGGCTTTGATTGGACTGATTTGCATATTTACCAGTGCCATTCTCATAACTTCCTCATTGAATTTACCTCGAAAGAATGTTAGGCGTTGAGTCTTTACATACTGCAGGCCATAAAAAATATCCTCTTTACCAGTATAGTACTGAAATTCAAAAAGGTTTCGAAAACGTAGCACATCAAAAGTCTTGTTTGCTATATCTTTCAATATCTTTGGAAGCACATCTGGGTTTTTGTCGATAGCTATATCGAGCCACAAGTTTTTTGTGTTAAGGTTTCTGAAATACCCAGGTTCATAACTTTTAAAACCAGTACCAGTTTTAATAGCAAATTTGTCCAATGAGATATTTTCCAGCACGAAAATATCTCGGCTTCCTAATTTACTGACCAGAGATCCACCAATGGACAGCACTTTTAACTGGGTGAAATTCAAAAAAGCAACACCCAGAGATGCTTGTGTGTACAAATTATTGGACATTTCTAAAATCTTCAAATTTGTGAGCAACTCAAGAGCTTTAAAGGGAATTTCTCTCATAGAGTTATTAAATAAGCTTAGCTCCTCCAGCAGAGGGTTTCCCTGAAAGGCATCATCCATAATCAGAGAGATGTTGTTGAAATTAATCTTGAGGACTCGCAGGTGACTAAGTTTGGAAAAATCTTCTTTGCGGATGACCTGTATGGTATTGAAAGACAAGTCAAGCTCTTCCAGTGAGTCAGGCAATGTTGCAGGCACATTATCTAGCCGTAAACCTTTACAGTCAGCTACACTGTCTTTAGATGCTATTGTACAGGAAGGCTTGGCTTTAGTTGGCTTAATTTGCAGAACTGCCTGGAAGCTGAGAAGTAGAGCCAGTGAAAAAAGCATTCTTACAGTCTTTTCTTAGATCTGCAACAGAGGATAGAGACAAAAAAAAAATGTTATTGGGATCCTAATCACGGTTTCATCTTTTCAACTTTTGTAAGAATAGAAGGATGCTTTGCTTAATGACATGGACAAGGTTCAGCAAGCAAATCAAGATCAGAACTATAATCATATATGTAAGCATGGTTGACAAAGAGGAAATGGGAAAAGAGTTGTTGTTGGCAGAACATTACACATTTTATATCATAGTGTCAGTTTTTTAAGTTCTTGGAAAAATGAAATGATCTTATTTCAGTGCATTTTGACATACTTTTTTTTCTTCTAAATGTGATCTTCAAAAATCCATCCTGATGTTGCTATGTAAACAATATGAAAATGTCAAATATCCTGTTTAATACCACATAATTATGTACTTTTACTTTATTTACATTATTTCTTTTTGCTATAAAAATCTTATTGCGTACCACCAATTATTTAACTTAATTAAGAAGCACATATGACCTTTTACTTGAAAACTTGCAGTTTTTCAAAGTCTGTGTTTGTGGCAGATGCAGCAATTCACAATGAACCCTCCAATGAGTGCAATGCTCATGCAATAAATATAGATACATCTTTTTGCCATGTGATTTAATGCTCAAATCAATATTTCTGCCAAAGACAGAAAGAGGAAATGATTAACTTAATGTCATGCCTCCCTGAAGAACAGACCCTTCATTGTTGTCTCAAGTTTCTTGTTGAGTTCCATTAAATGAATCAATGTTTCACCGGCATAGCAGGATTTTCCTATTTTTTCCTTCAAAAGTTTACCGTTGGAGTTTTCCTGTCCATAAACACTGGGTTCAACAATGTTTTGAGTACTGAATATATATTCAAAAAGATTAAAAAAATGATTTTATGGCATTTTCTTACCAGCGCTCGGTTCTGAAATAATGTAAATAGATTAAACACTTGACACATATTTATTAAATCATATATTCCTAAAACATGTTCCTCAAACTAAGGCTATATATTGAATAAAGACCAAAAAGAGTAACAGAAAGAGGTGTAATAGAAATGACCTTTCTAAGAATAGATATAGCCTACACTTTCATATAAATATTTTTTTTTCAATAGGGCTACATAAATGAATTTTCTAACTCTTGTCCAGCATTTTTTTTTTTTCATTTGTGAAAGAGTGCAAACCCACTGTGCAAAATAAGTGAAAGTTTGAGTTATAGGTTTTCACTTCATGAGAAACTGTATTTTTCCAGACGTTTACTTTATCTTAATCCCAGGTTCAATAGTATCTCAGAATGCCAAACCAAACTAAATACTTCAAGAATTTCAGGGTAAGCATGTCTCAATTTACACAGTTTGATATAAAAGTCATAATTAAACATTGGCCTAACTTTAAAGATTTGTGAATACATGTCATTACACATGTTTAGTAAAGCAGTATCGCTAACAGTTAGCAGCTATACGATATAGGTGCTACGATATATATAGGTGATAAAACATCTAAAGCTTTAAAACATGTTGAAATTCCTTTTAGCCTAGGCTACTACTCGGCTGTAGGTAGGTACTCAAGCAAACACAAATAAAGTTTGGCAAAAAGTACACCTAGGCTTTATCCTTAAGCAGTCAACAAATATTTTGGAGATATTTTGAGATGCCAAGCGTGCAAAAAAATAATAAAAAATCGCTATTCACCGCGGTGTAATATATCTCACTGATAAATATTGTGGCAATAAACTAGCAGGAGTGACGAGGAGGGAGAAAAAGATGTTTATAAAGTTACTTCCGTTAGTAGGCTACACGATCCATAAGATTTGATTAATTTGATAAACGTTTTAAGACAAACATACGCACACAGGCTACTACAAACACAGGTGGTGTGTATGCCTACAGACTAAGGTTTTAAAATCGGTTGCTTATTTTGGAATAGGCAGATAGGCTATATCATTTTCATCGTTCTGATTTCATGCTTTATGAATAATCCTTGTGGGGGAAAAACCATGTACAGTATAGCTCTTATCAAATTAAAGAAAAATTGCGGCTCACCTCAGAAGTTCCCGCTGTTGACACGGAAGATATATATCAGTGTCTTCAGAGGAAGTTCAAGCACATCCTATCAACTTTCACTGAGTTCTTCGCTTCAAGCTATGGCTCTGTGCCTGGTTGTACAACCCAGTACAAGTTGTACTGCGGCGATGAACCGCCCAGTTAATGGTTCAATTATTTAGCTGTGCAGTAATGATGGTTGGAAAGCTATAGGGGCCATCATTTCACCCTTAAGTCATTGTGTTTGGCGGAAGATATTTACAAGATATTTTGAAGAATGTTTTGGATACCATTGACGTCCATTGTACAAAAACACACCGATACATTTCTCAGAATATCTTGTTATGTTACACAGAAAGTCTGACGAAGGGCGATTTTCATTACATTTTTTTAAGGTGAACTATTTAAGCCTTAAAGTTATGAAATCAAAATAAATATTTCTTATTTTTTTTATGGAATATTTTTTTATGGAATAAATATAATTTATTTATAATAAATGATCCGTGCTCATCATTGATTGTTTTTATTCACGCCCTTGTAATCTTTAAAGGGGTGGTATAATGCCCCTTTTTACAATATGTAAAATAAACGTTGTCCCCAGAGTGTGTATTAAGTTTTAGCTCAAAAAACCTTGCAGATATTTTTTACAGCATGATAAAATTGTCCCGTTTTGAGGGTCAGTAAAAACACGTAGTTTAGTGTGTGTCTCTTTAAATGCAAATAAGCTGCTGCTCCCGGCACAGAGGGCGGAGCTTCAATAGTTTGTGTGTGTGTGTGTGTGTGTGTGTGTGTGTGTGTGTGTGTGAGTGTGTGTAGTATGGCGTTATTTCCCTGTGAAATGTCGAGAGCGCATTATTGAAGCGCGAAAGTACATTAATATAATGCGCGAGCGTGAATCTCAATGCTCGCGTGCGGAATATAATGCGCGAGCGCGAGCGCGAATCTCTCTGCTCGCGCGCGGGAACTGGGCGCGCTCTCTCAGATACGCTGCTCTTGTAAGAATTTTCTCTGGGCTCGCTCAGAGAATATGCCTGCACTTAGAACGTGTTCAGTGCAATTGCGAAGCTCTCCTCTTCGCTTAAAGTAAGCGTGTGTATGTGCTTAGACTGTGTCCCGTGCGTTCGCGCAAGCCTATTCTCTTCGATTTCTTTCTCTTTGTTCTTGGCATAAACGCTGTCCAAACGGCAACAACCAATCAGAAATTGCTATTCCATATGTTATGTAGGGTTTTTCCCCTTTTTTCTGCTGTTCTGTAAAGCACGTTGGCCAGCCAGTGGCTGTTGTAAAAAAGAGCTATATAAATTAAAAGAACTTTAACTTGTGAGTGGTCATTGGTTGTTTTTGGTCATAATCATTGTCCTTGTGTTCCCATTGTCTCTTGACTAGCTTTGTTCCCTGTACCATTGTTGGTGATTCTATGTTTAGTCCAAGTTTATGTTCATGTTAATTTCATATTGTCACTTCAACCCAAATCGAATTGGAATAATACTTGGGTTCAATTCAACTCGACTACATTACACATATTATAGACATGATTCATGGGTCTTTTTTTAAATGATCTTTCTAGATCTTTTTGTCTTAATTTTAAAATCTGAAAGTTCTTGTTTTAGGTTCTTCATATATGCCTATTATAGGCTACCTTGTTATAATTATTAAAACCTTTCTTAATGTTTTTTTATTTAATGAAACGTTTTTCATTATCTTAGAAAACATAAAGAGAACGTTTATATAATGGGAGAATTGAACGTTTGAATAACGTTCTTATAACCAAGCAAGAACGTTAATACAACGTTTATATAAAGGGAGAATTGAACGTTCTAACGTTATTATAACCAGGAAATAACGTTAATACAACGTTTATATAACAGGGGAATTGAATGTTCTTATAACCAAGAAATAACGTTAATGCAACGTCTAAAAAACTGGACGTTTTGAAATTCCCTAGAACAATCAGAAATAACATTTTTATAACTTAATGGGAACGTTATGAAAACGTTCTTATAACACACTAAAAAACGTTGGGTTATTTTTTTAATCCAACCGTTGGTGTATGCATGTTGGGTCATTATGTTGGGGTATCTTAAAATTTGTTGGTTTATTTGGTTTTGCCGTTGGGTTATTTTTAGTTATAACCTAACTGTTGGGTTAAATACGTTCGGTAGTTTCGGCCTTCATGCGTGGGGTTAGGCGCCTGAAACCGGTTCGCCCCCCTAGTGTTCCCTCGTGGGACCTGTCAGTTGTCCTGGAGGGTTTGACAGAGGCTCCCTTCGAGCCCTTGGAGTCAGCTCCTGAGCGGATTCTGACTCTTAAGGTTGCTCTTTTGTTGGCTTTATCTTCACTGAAGAGGATGGGGGATTTGCAGGCTCTCTCTATTAGTGAGTCATGCTTGGACTTCGCTCCTGGCCTGGTTAGGGTTACCTTGAGGCCGAGGTCGGGGTATGTACCCAAGGTTCTTTCCACGACGTTCCGCTCTCAGGTTGTTAACCTTAATGCTTTCCACCCTCCTCCTTTTGCCTCTGAGGAAGAAAGGAAACTTAACTTGCTCTGCCCGGTCCGTTCTTTGAAGTTGTATGTAGATTGCTCAGGCGGTTGGAGGAAATCAAACCAGCTCTTGGTATGTTTTGGTGCTGGCCGCCGCGGGCTTGCAGCATCAAAGCAGAGGATTTCCCACTGGGTAACGGACGCTATTTCGCTGGCTTACGAGGTGCGTGGTTTGCCTTCACCTCTTAGCATCAGAGCACATTCCACCAGAAGTGTGGCTTCCTCTCAAGCTCTCTTTAGAGGGGCCCTCTTGGAAGACATTTGTGTGGCGGCAGGTTGGTCCTCTCCGCACACCTTTGTGAGGTTCTATAATTTGGATCTTGACATGACTCCAGGTTCCCAGGTTCTATCTGCTTGAACCTATCATGGTTGTTATTATTATTTGGTCTGGTACCAGTTATGGCAGCGCTTAGCTTGGCGAGTTTGGTATTTCGTTCCCACTGCGCTTTCCGCAGCGTTGAGTGAACCTATGAAAGAGAACGTCTCTGGTTACTTGCGTAACCTATGTTCTCTGAATAGGGAACGAGACGCTGCGTTCGCTGCCAAGCTCCTCGCGCTGCCGACAGTTTTTCTTTTCGGCAGAGAAATCTGAGGAGAAGATGGCGCGCGCGCGTACATCATGCTACGACGTAAGAGCGTCGGGGCGGAGCCAGCTTTGCGCGAGCGCCATCAGCCAATGGATTGGCGTGATTCTATAGGGCTTCAGCAATCGGCACATCCAGAGGATATCCCACTGCGCTTTCCGCAGCGTCTCGTTCCCTATTCAGAGAACATAGGTTACGCAAGTAACCAGAGACGTTTCAGATCTGTTGGCCAAATTATAGTTTCATATCACTTATATGGAATTTCCAAAATTACCTTTAGTATCTAAATATCTATGGTAAGCACACTCTTTCAGGCATGTTATTGAATAAAAAAGGTACATTTCTTCAGGAATACTGTAATTATTTAAACAAGAAAAAGGTAGGGTGAGACTTGATTTGATCCACTGGTTTTTTGAAAACTGTAAGCATTCTTTCTGTAAACTTGTCGTTCAAGATGTTCGTGGTGAAGTTGCCTTTAAAACCCTTCCTGCTGTTCTGCCATCATCGCCATACCGCACAGATGGGAAAATGGTCCGTCCAACTTATGCTGAAATGAAGCGCAGCTTCATTGACATTAAACCAGTAAGTAAAAATAACACTGCAACATCAGCTGTTAACTGGCTTTATATTTTATTTTTAATTTAATTTTTAAATATATTGTGTCCATGGAATGTTCGTCACTATATATGCCAACTAAAGTATATTTATCTTTTAAGGTTGGAACTAATATGGTGCATTACCTAACTAGTAAGACAAGCCAGGATCCACACATCTTGGTGCTTGGGGACAAAGAGAACTCCTCCCAAGTTTTCATCATTTTCAACGGGGAGACAATCGAAAAGGAGACCATACTGCAAGCAGTGGATGTATGCTTCAAAATATTCTACATCTATGACATTAACTACCCAAAGCCTTCTGCTCCCATTTGGGAGTTTTTACAGCATGCTGTCTATAATATTCCTGGAGGAGTTCCTTCGATACATTGCCACCTCCTTAAAAGCTTTGTTTTCAATACTGATCCATTATAGCTCCAGTATAGCCAAACACCATATTAAGGTGTTTATAACACAATGTGTACAGTATAGTTTTTTTTTAATAAGCATGTTTATTTTTTATTGTAATAAATTTGTGTACTGTATGTACAGAGATTTTTTTTGTGTGTGTAGGCACATCTATGTACGTTTTTAATTTATTTACTGCCTTTTTAATGTATTTATTTTTATTGTGGCACATCTGTGTATGTTTTTAATTTATGTACTGTAAGTGCATGCACCTTTTAAATTGAATGTGTATATTTTAATATTTGCATATCATAATTGTTTGTTATTTATTATAACAATATAACTATTTATCCACGTATATATTTACATAGGATGACTATATTTATTACATTCATAATTTAATACTTGAAACATGTTAAAACATATTTATTGTCCAATAAAAAAATATATATTTGAAAACAATGTGTATTTTATTTATTAAAATAAGGTGATAAAAATAAATAAAATAATATAATACCTTATAAATAATATTTATAAAAATAAATATTTACCTCAACTGTTGGGTTATTTTAACCCAACTGGTATTTAACCCAATGCATTGGGTTAAAATAACCCACAGTTGGGAAGGTGCTATACCAACCCATAGTTGGGTTATTCGTTGGGTTATTTTTAACCCAACATTTTTAAGTGAGAACCTAAAATTGTTAGCTGGGGAAGAGGAGAGATTCGCGATTGCACTGAACACGTTTTAAGTGCAGGCATATTCTCTGAGAGAGCCCAGAGAGAGAGTTCTTACAAGAGAAGTGTATCTGAGAGCACGCGCCCAGTTCCCGCGCACGAGCAGAGAGATTCGCGCTCGGCACATTATATTCCGCACGTGCGCAGAGAGATTCGCGCTCGGCACATCATATTCCACGCGCGAGCAGAGAGATTTACGCTCGGCACATCATATTTCACGCGCGAGCAGAGAGATTCGCGCTCGGCACATCATATTCCGCGCGGGAGCAGAGAGATTCACGCTCGCGCATTATATTAATGTACTTTCGCGCTACAATAATGCGCTCTCGACATTTGACAGGGATAACGCCATATGTGTGTGTGTGTGCGCGCGTGCGCGTGTGCGTGTGTGTGTGTGTGTGTGTAGCAGCTCTGATTACCTCATGCAGACAAGCACCAAAATGTCAGAAACTATTCTGCCTTTTATGTTTAAACTGGAGTCGGACAATGACGGCGAGACTCAAGAAGAAGTGACAACATAGAATGCAACAGGACGTTTCTGAATGGTTAGTTGATGAATTTATGTTGCTGATGTGGAGTTAACTATCTTCAAGTCTTTGATTAGCATATTCTGTCATGATAATTTATAAAATCGCTGTGTGGGAACTGTTAAGATGCATACAGAGTGACATGCTATTGTGTTTGTGTTACGTACTGTAGGCCTACTGCATTGTATGTGAAAAGACGGATGCGACAGCTTGAGTAGACTCACAAATGTGCACTACTACTACAACAACTCTTCCTCTTCTCAACATGGACTGCGTGTTCCCGGGGGCGGGGTTTATGTAAATTTTGGGTTGGTGATGTCACTAAACTGGGAGGAAGCTCCTACCAGCCGTTTTTTTTTCTTAAAAAACTATTTCTTTAAAAGCAAATATCTTCCTTTGCTTGTAACTTTGCTGATGTTGTTTATGCTCAAACAACAACATTACACACTAAAGTTAGAAAAGTGAAATCATAATCAACCACCCCTTTAATCAAAATACACTGAACAAAATGATAAACGCAACACTTTTGTTTTTGCCCCCATTTTTCATGAGCTGAATTTAAAGATCTAAGACTTTTTCTATGGCCTATTACTCTCAAATATTGTACACAAATCTGTTTAAATCTGTGTTAGTGAGCACTTCTCCTTTGCCGAGATAACCCATCCACCCCACAGGTGTGGCATATCAAGATGCTGATTAGACAGCATGATTATTGCACAGGTGTGCCTTAGGCTGGCCACAATAAAAGTGTAAACACCCACTGCTGTGATTGGCTGACAGCTGTGCATATGAAATAGCTAGCATTACATGTGGAACTCTCTCTAAAACTTTTACTACGTTTTAACTATTACAGCTATCGAGATTAAGGAATCGTGAAAAGTATTGATCATAATGATCTATTCCAATCACATGAAAGGTTGCAGTGATGAGCATTGAGCAGATGACAGACAGTCATCCACCCCCCCCCCCCCCCATCCTAGGATTTGAATCGTTTGGAAGGTAATGGTATTGATCCTGTATCGATCTTTTCTCATTCTCATGTCACTGTTCACTAACGATCCAGTGGGCGGGGCCAAAGCTGAAGTTTGACGTCACAAGTCTCCACTTTTTAGATCCTGTGCTGGCCTTGGTTTCAATAAAAGCAGTTTTTGGAATAACAAGAAAGTTTTGAGTTTTTAAACTTACAGGGTATTTTTATAGTATAACGAACTCTTAACTGTCAAAGGATCAAGGAACATTTTAGTTCTCATTCTATGACCCCTTTAAATCGAGATCTCTGTGACCGAATCTTTTGAACCAATTCTTTTAAATAAACTGGTTCACAATAAATAACATACATTTGTGAATTCTGACTGATCTAAAAGATTAAACTTGCAATAGCCTGAAATTCGACACAGATTCTCAGATTTAGGACCCTATCATACACCCGGCGCAATGGAAGCAACGCAAGTATTTTTTGCTAGTTTCAGCCTGACGCAGTTATCATTTTCACGTACTGCGCCTCGTTGTTTAAATAGCGAATGCATTTGCGCCCATGGGCGTGCTGGTCTGAAAAGAGGTTGAGGCGCATTGTTGGCGCGTTGCTATTTTGAGGCAACTGAAATAGACTGCGCCATTGACCAACTGATACCTGGTCAAGTCAATTGCGCAATATTATTTTTCGTTATTTAAAGAGCGCGTTCGTAATGTGCGCTTATAGGCGGGTCCACATCGCGCGTACAATTACTACTCACACAGGTCAGTTTATTAGACGAATGAAACTTGTGAGGTAACGCAGCGCTGTTTCACTTTACACTATCACACAACTGCATTTGAGTGTGTTGAAAGTTATATTGTTAATCTATGTGTTAGTTTGTCTGTATGAGACTTGCAGTAAGCTAGATCAACATTAGAATAACATACTGATCATATTCTAACATTTCATCATGTTGAGCTATATCACATTGATTAGTTTTATGTACATTTGCTCACCTGTCTAATAAAGTACATGGAATTTCTCTGAAACTAAAAATCTTTGGGAACTTTTGTGATATTGTAAGTACACAACTGCAGGAAACATATCACACTGTGCAAGTGATTTTTGGATATTTTATTACAAAAATCTTACATATTGTAGCTTTAAGCTCTATCTTATTTATGTGGCATTAGACACCTCTCTTTTAGTTTTGTAACTTGATTGATTACATTCGCTCATCTATCCATGCACTTCTCTGACCTACACCAACTAGGCCTACTAACACTATTTTTCTATCATGTATTCCTATTGAAGACGGATGAGCCAATCAGAGTAATTGCTGGCTGCAGCCAGGTGTTCTTGGTTTCAATTTCTAAGCCCTACACAGCCTCAGGGGCCTCCGAAGTCTGCCTTTGCCAAAGACATCTGCTAAATTAACAAGTTGACACATGATGAGTTATTCTTGCCAAGGTAACTCCCAAATTGATATGCCTAGTTGCAAAGTTAACAGCATTTTTAACAGTTTTAATATACTGTTTCATAAAGCAGTGGTGTATTTTTAGTCTTTAGTCGAACTGCTTTAGTAATCATTTCAAAATAATTAAAATCTTTTTTAATTAATGCAAAATTTTTTCCCCTGTTTGAACATTTTCTACTGACTTAGTTTGGTTCTCAAAACCAATTTCTTTTTTTTTACTACACTTAATGTGTTTAATAAAGAAATACTTAACCTTATATACATTTTCTTTTCACAATAGAAAACATCTTGCCATGTTTACCATTTAAAAAAAAAAAAAATCATTCTGTTGTGTTTTGGTGATTAACCCAATATTTCCATTAGACTACATTTCACAATTTTGAAGGAATGGTTTGGTGAAAAGCAACATTTACAACCACAATAGCACAAACTGCACAATAGCAAGTTTGTTCCATGTACTGTACATGCTAAAATAGTAAATACATATATCTTTACAAAAAAAAAAAAAAAAACATTGATGAACAATCAAAAACATAAATACAGTGGATATTTTTGTTATTTAATTTAATGCACATTTTCAGGGAAACATTTAATGTATAATTATACGTTTCTGTATTTTACAATGTCTTCAACCCCTTTAGAAAAAAAATTGCTGACTTTTGGTAACCAGTTATAAATATGAATTATTAAGTGCAAGCTTACACAACTGCAAGATGCTTTGAGCAGTAAACCGTGCTGAGCGTCCCTACATGAGAAAACACTCCCTGCCACAAGTCTCGGGCAAAAAACACAATGCATAGCAAATAACAGAAAATAAAAACACAGTGGCCTCGCAACACTTACAGAGTAAAAAACGAAGAAAAAAAACATGTAACAGTTGTTTACAGTATTGATTTAGTGTGATCTAAATGGAAAGACCCTGTGTCATTTACACTGCCGAAAGTGATTTTGTGTGTGTGTGTGTGTGTGTGTGTGTGTGAATCTAGATTCTGCTATTTGTGTCTCAGAAAGGTAAACGTTTGGCTTTGAAGCACAGTGGAAAAGTTAGAAAAGCTCTCTGATGAAAATGACACAACATTGGTTTGGCACTACAACGTTCCTGCATTAGTGCAGTGTAGCACATTAGGCCAAGAGACAGAGGTACGAGTACACACAGAGGGCAACAGTGCTGTGGCATTCAGCATGCAAACAGAAGGTTAGCACACGCTAGCATAAACAATGTGTAAAGCAACACTGCAGTCAGTCCCTGGACTATTTACATGGCTTATATGAAACTTTAAATATCTCGTGATGCCCAAACATCAACTCAGAGATCCATATGGAAGTACAAAACAAACTTTTGATTAAATTGGCAGATTATGTCACCAGTAGAGCAAGAAACAGAATGGCACAAGACGTAACTACAAAAAAAAAAAATAGTCCATCTTCTGAAAACACAATGCACTTCTGGTTAATTACTTATCAATTCATTCATAACACCTTTGCTACACCCCTGCTCCCAAAATACAGTGTGGAAAGAACAAGGTTAAAGACAAATTTGGCATTTGGGGTCAGTTGCTCTGAGAAAGAGAAACAAAAATAGTGGTGAGGTGTATGTGTGTGTGTTAGAGGTCCAGATGACGATTAGAGACGATTATGTGCTAGTTAGAAAGTTCTTGTATGAGTATCTTATTTTTCCCTTTTTGTAATGTGTATAAGATAAAGTTTTATCGCTGAAGTGACGATCAAATAAAATGATATGACGTAATATGGTGACAGATTTACACTCAGAACACCTTAGTGCAGAATGACTGTTTAGATCCATCAGGAATGCTTTCTATTCCCATAGGCAGCAATGGTGAAAAACAGCATATGCAGAGCATTACAATTAAAACAACATTATAATTAAGCCTCTTTACACTGCAACTACAAAATGCAACTCCATATCACATGTACTGAAGCTTATTTGAACTCAAAATGTAAAAATGACATGAGCATGAAAATTACGGGCGTCAAGGATGCAAGAGAGTTCATGTCTGTTAAACACAGTGACATACCGAGATAAACTATCTGGTTTTATGGATTCTGGTTATTCTTCCTGTTCACACTTACCAAAAAAAGTTGAATCTGTATTGGTTTTGTATCGTTTTTGCAGTTCACATTTCTAGTAGTGACTGATAAGTTATTTCAAACTTCTTAAACAGGCACAAACAAATCAGCTGTATGTACTCCTGAAATCATGCTGAAATAACATTCTGTGTAAGGTGGAAAGACAAAGCCAGCAGATTCTGCAGGTTCTGCTCAGTTTGCAGGTTGTGCTTAGAATGTGACCCTTACAGCTTAAAGGGACTCATCCTTGTTTTAAGGCTTCAGAACTGTTCTAATGGCACACAATGGAAAAAATAAAAAGATTTATAACAGCAAATTCATGTTTCAGCATGTACTCGCTTTCTTTAACCCATTAATTCTACATACCAACGAAAAAGTAACACTAAAATAAGGTTCAATTTGGTTAAATCATTAGGTAACGTGAATTAACAATGATCAGTACACATAGTTAATTGAATGTTCATTTCTTACATACACTTATATATTTTTTAGCATTTTAAGCTGTATAAATGAACAGTAGTTCATGTATTATGAACAAACATGTATTTACAATTAACAAGTGTGTTAAATGTTAAACAGCAGTAAATTAACATTAACCTAGTTAACAAAATACTGTAAAAAAAATTGTTAATTGTTAGTTCATGATAACCAATGCATCAACTAAAGGTGATGATACACAGGGCAACTTTTTGAGCAATGTTGCTGGGCAATGTTGCCGTCAACGGGCAACCAGATGAGACACAGGGCCCACGACCGATCTAAATGATCCAGATAGAAATGTATTGCCCATTTTCAAATGGGAAGTGCCCAAGCAACAATCGCTCGGCAAGATTGCCCAGCAACATTGCTCAAAAAGTTGCCCTGTGTATCATCACCTTAATAAAGTAAATTGAGTCTTTCTATAAAGTGTTAACGAGAAAACTAACCAAGTTAAATAACTGATCTGGATTCCATGTCTAAGTGTAGTTAGCAAAGTAGTCTTCTGAAACATCTGAAAGATGGCACTAACATTTTGCAAGCAATGTACACATCTCATGTATTAGATATTGGAATATACAGTATATAAGTCTAAATGCTTGCTTTTAGGCTGATGGGCATGAAACAGTACACTTACAGTACATAAGTTCATGTAATACATAACACTGGTGTTTGGTATGATAAAGCATTTTGCAAAATGAGACAATTTTCTGAGGCATTTTCTCGGCCCTTCAAAGAAAAGAATTGCTCTGAATAAGAAACACAGTTTATATAGAGACCAGCTGCTCCCCTGCAGTTTAGTTGGACCGGTCTAGGTACTCATGCTCTGCTGACCTTAGCATAAAATTCGTTTTTCCTTCCGACCCCTCAGGATGCACTGGATCTACAGGAGCCAGTGTGCCGCGGCAGCCAGCAGCAGAGCCGACCCCAGGGTGGAGCCTAGCGAGGTGGAGAGGGGTCCACCGTTGAACACTAGCTTGTAGGACACCACCTCCTGTTGCAGGCCGTTCTCCTCCGCCAGACAGCGGAACACACCCTCCTTCAGAGGCAGGTCAGGGGTGGGTGCCAGCACACAGGAGGAGCCAGAGATGGTGCAAGGATATTCCTTGACGCAGTTGTCTTTCTCCCAGCGGTAAGTGGCATGGTAGGATCGCACTGGGCACGGTAGCAGGACCGGTCCATCTTTATCCACTAAAACTTGTTTGGGGATGGTGCTACGTGCCTTATGAGCTGTATTCCACAATTATAGGAAACATTTTAGAACATTTGAAACCATTTTTAATAAAAATACGTTTATTTTAGATATACACTATACTGTTTAAAAGTTAGGGGTCAGTAAGATTTGTAATGTTCTTATGTCTCTTATGCTTGCCAAGGCTGCATTTATTTGATCAAAGATACAGTAAAACAATAATATTGTGAAATATTTTTTACAATTCCGAGTAACTGTGTTCTATTTTAATAGATTTTAAAATGTAATTTATTCCTGTGCTGGCAAAGCTGAATTTTCATCAGTTCTTACTCCAGTTCCCTTTCGAAGGGAACTCAACAATACGTCATCGACGTTATGGGGAACGCCTCAGGCGTGACAGGTGTCTGAAATCAAATACCAACTCACAGCAATCATGTTGACCGGCGACAGCCCGTGCATCATCAGCTCGAATGATGAGCGCGTCAATCTGGATGTATAAAAAGGGTGCCTTGAAACCGTGACAACATCCTTTCGTCTTCAGGGACTGTTTGTCTGTTTGAAAATAATCAACGTGCAAGATGAAGCGTGCAGAGAAGCGGCGTAATACCTTCCGCAAGTGTGCTGACCCGTGTCCTAGATATTTGATACCGGGAGATTCACACGATCTGTGCGTGTTTTGCCTGGGGGAAGAGCATGCGCGGGAAGCTCTCGAGGGAGCTTTCTGCGCGAACTGTGAGAGTTTTACGATCAAAACTCTCCGCTCTCGTCTGTCCCACTTCTCGAGGGAAGTGGGCGCGGCATCTGAACCCCGCGGTTCCGGTCCCGCTCGGGCTGAGGCTCAGCGGCGGTTGATCTCGTGGGGTTCTCAGATGGAGCTGGCAGATCATCTGGAGAGGGGTGTTAACCTCTCGGATGATCTGCCAGCTGACGAGGGTGAGTTACAGGTCGATGTTGAGGATGTTCTTTCTCTCTCTGATGGATCTGTAACTGGTTCTCTTCGGGCCGGGCAGGAGGTGGGTGTTGATGATGTCAGTTTGGTCGAGACCGAACCATCTCAGCCCTCCTGCCCAGTGTACGCTGAGCTGGTGGATGTTATGGGGCGCGCCACGGAAAGATTGCAGCTGCAGTGGAGGCGCGTCCGGGAGGAACCCGCTCGTGGTATCTTGGATGACCGGTTCCTCCCCACCCGTAAGCCACCAGCTCGGTTGAGCCTTCCATTTCTTCCCGATCTTCACTCTGAGATCGAGAAGGCATGGAAGAACCCGTTCTCCGCGCGTCTCTATCTGCATCAGCGGGCTAGTTTCGCTGCTGTGGAGGGAGCCGCGGAGCACGGGTATGTGTCGATGCCGCCAGTGGACGAGACGTTGGCTAACTATCTCGCCTCTGGTCGGTCATCTTCACTAGAAGCTCCGACCCTGCCATCCAAGCCGCTCAAGACAACTTCGCGCTTGAATGGCAGAGCGTACACGGCAGCAGGTCAGGCGGGTGCGGTTCTACACACCCTCGCGGTCCTTCAGGCCTACCAAGCCGACCTGCTGCGGGACCTCGATCAGGGGGCCGGCCTGTCCCCTGACGCGGTCGCGGAGCTGCGCCGCACCACGGATTTGACTCTCCGGGCCACCAAGCAGTCTGCGGTTTCCATCGGTCGTGCGATGGCTGCTATGGTGGCCACGGAGAGGCATCTGTGGCTCAACCAGGCTGACATCGGGAAGAAAGAAAAGACCTTTCTCCTCGATTCGCCGGTTTCGCCTTCTGAGCTTTTCGGACCTTCTGTCGAGACAGTGGTCGATAAGTTCAGGGAGGCGAGGGCGCGCTCTGCGGCGTTTAAGAGCTGCATACCGCGGAGGTCCTCGGCCCAGCCCAGGCAGGCGGGAGGGCCTGGTCCGTCGTGGTCTGAGGATCACAGACGAACCCAGAAGGCCAGTGTCGCTTCCCGTGCACCCCCTCCTCCTAGCAGGGGGAGCAGGGTGCGCAGGAGGCGTAACTCCCGCGGGAGGCAGGATCTCAGGGAGGTGATCCAGAGTAAACGTTCTCGGACTGAACGTTAGACATCACCTCCCTGGATCTTGTCTCCTGACCACCATCGCTCCCAGGCTCCTCCTACATCAGGCCTGGGGCGGGGCCCATGATGAGTTCAAGAATTCTCTGATGGCCCGCTTCAGCTTGGTGGTTAGGAGTGCCTTGCCTGGTTCATGTTTGGGAAAACAAACGAAGATAATGTATTGTAAAGTGAGTTGAGCTCCCACATGTGGTGGTTGCTTGGTTACAGGCCTCACCAGGCCTTCCAGGCTATGAGCTTCCATATGTCAGGTCACAGGCCTTATCCAGCCTTCCTGAATATGAGCTCCCACACACGGTGGTCGCCAGGTTACAGGCCTCACCGGCCTTCCTGGTTATGAGCTCCCACATGCTGTGGTCGCCAGGTTACAGGCCTCGCCAGGCCTTCCTGGTTATGAGCTCCCACATACTGTGGTCGCCAGGTTACAGGCCTCACCGGCCTTCCTGATATGAGCTCCCACATACTGTGGTCGCCAGGTTACAGGCCTCACCGGCCTTCCTGGTTATGAGCTCCCACATGCTGTGGTCGCCAGGTTACAGGCCTCACCGGCCTTCCTGGTTATGAGCTCCCACATACTGTGGTCGCCAGGTTACAGGCCTCACCCGGCCTTCCTGGTAAGAGCTCCCACATATTGTGGTCGCCAGGTTACAGGCCTCACCGGCCTTCCTGGTTATGAGCTCCCACATACTGTGGTCGCCAGGTTACAGGCCTCACCGGCCTTCCTGATATAAGCTCCCACATACTGTGGTCGCCAGGTTACAGGCCTCACCGGCCTTCCTGATAAGAGCTCCCACATACTGTGGTAGGCAGGTTACAGGCCTTACTAGGCCTTCCTGGTAAGAGCTCCCACATATTGTGGTAGTCAGGTTACAGGCCTCACCGGCCTTCCTGGTAAGAGCTCCCACATACTGTGGTAGGCAGGTTACAGGCCTTACTAGGCCTTCCTGAATATGAGCTCCCACACACGGTGGTCGCCAGGTTACAGGCCTTGCCAGGCCTTCCTGGTAAGAGCTCCCACATATTGTGGTAGTCAGGTTACAGGCCTCACCGGCCTTCCTGGTAAGAGCTCCCACATACTGTGGTCGCCAGGTTACAGGCCTCACCAGCCTTCCTGGTTATGAGCTCCCACATACTGGGTTTCAGGTTACAGGCCTTACTAGGCCTTCCTGAATATGAGCTCCCACACACGGTGGTCGCCAGGTTACAGGCCTTGCCAGGCCTTCCTGGTAAGAGCTCCCACATACTGTGGTAGTCAGGTTACAGGCCTCACCGGCCTTCCTGGTAAGAGCTCCCACATACTGTGGTCGCCAGGTTACAGGCCTCACCGGCCTTCCTGGTTATGAGCTCCCACATGCTGTGGTCGCCAGGTTACAGGCCTCACCGGCCTTCCTGGTTATGAGCTCCCACATTCAGTGGTCACCAGGCTTCAGGCCTCCTCGGCCTTCCTGGTTATGAGTTGTCACATGTCAGGTTTCAGGCTTCACCAGGCCTTCCTGAATGTGAACTCCCACTCACTGTGGTCGCTTGGGTGTGGTTGTGAGCTGTCACCTGCCAGGTTGTAGGCCTCATTAGGCCTTCCTGAATGTGAGCTCCCACACATTTTGACTATCAGGTTACAGGCCTCATCTGGCCTTCCTGATTATGTTAAAACCATACTTATGGTAAGTCACTTGACGGTACGTCTTGTGTACTTTCTAAAGTCCATTTTTTATGGTAAGGGTCACGCGCTGTACGCTTCGGTCCCTTTCTATGTGGCCAGACCCAAGTCTTTCACTTCGGGTCCCACTCTAGATGCGTTCTGTCGCCAAAGTTTGTTACGACAGATGCCTTTTTCTGATCCAGGTCTTCCTGGATTCGGAATTACTAAGTACATGCACTTTTGTTTCATGTACTTTCTAAAATCCATTTTTATGGTAAGGGTCATGCGCTGTACGCTTCAGTCCCTTTTTATGTGGCCCAGACTCAAGTCTTTCACTTCGGGTCCCACTCTAGATGCGTCCTGTCGCCAAAGTTTGTACGACAGACGCCTTTTTCTGATCCAGGTCTTCCTGGATTCAGATTTACTAAGTACATGCACTTTTGTTTCATGTACTTTCTAAAATCCATTTTTATGGTAAGGGTCATGCGCTGTACGCTTCAGTCCCTTTTTATGTGGCCCAGACTCAAGTCTTTCACTTCGGGTCCCACTCTAGATGCGTCCTGTCGCCAAAGTTTGTACGACAGACGCCTTTTTCTGATCCAGGTCTTCCTGGATTCAGATTTACTAAGTACATGCACTTTTGTTTCATGTACTTTCTAAAATCCATATTTATGGCCTTTCTGGAACTAGCCCCACATGGTGTGGTTGTCAGGTTACAGGCCTTGTCAGGCCTTCCTGATATGAGCTCCCTCCTACTGTGGTTGTCAGGTTATAGGCCTCGCCGGCCTTCCTGGTTTTGAGCTCCCACATTCAGTGGTCACCAGGTTTCAGGCCTCCTCGGCCTTCCTGGTTATGAGTTGTCACATGTCAGGTTTCAGGCCTCACTAGGCCTTCCTGAATGTGAACTCCCACTCACTGTGGTCGCTAGGGTGTGGTTGTGAGCTTTCACATGTCAGGTTGCAGGCCTCATCAGGCCTTCCTGAATGTGAGCTCCCACACATTTTGACTATCAGGTTATAGGCCTCATCTGGCCTTCCTGGTCATGTCAGAACCATACTTATGGTAAGTCACATGATGGAGCATCTTGTGTACTTTCTAAAAATCCATTTTTATGGTAAGGGTCATGCGCTGTATGCTTCAGTCCCTTTCTATGTGGCCAGACCCAAGTCTTTCACTTTGGGTCCCACTCTAGATGCGTCCTGTCGCCAAAAATTTGTACGACAGACGCCTTTCTGGCTAACTTCTTAATTCTGATCCAGGCCTTTTCTGGACTCAGAATAATTAAGTACATGCACTTTTGTTTCATGTATTTTCTAATGTAGCCCCACGTGGTGTGGTTGTCAGGTTGCAGGCCTTATCAGGCCTTCCTGGTTATGAGCTCCCATATTCTGGGTATCAGGTTATAGGCCTCACCGGCCTTCCTGATATGACCTCCCACACACTGTGGTCGCCAGGTTACAGGCCTCACCGGCCTTCCTGGTTATGAGCTCCCACATACTGTGGTCGCCAGGTTACAGGCCTCGCCAGGCCTTCCTGGTTATGAGCTCCCACATACTGTGGTCGCCAGGTTACAGGCCTCACCCGGCCTTCCTGGTAAGAGCTCCCACACATTGTGGTCGCCAGGTTACAGGCCTCACCGGCCTTCCTGATGTGAGCTCTCACCTTCTGTGCTCGACAGGTTACAGGCCTCACCGGCCTTCCTGATGTGAGCTCTCAGGTAAGAACTGGAGCTCCCCACATAGAGGGTAATCAGGTCCTTGGCCTCAGCAGGAGGAGCACTGGGTAGACCCATGGATTGAGTGGACGACTTCCGTCTTTTCTTGAGGTTGAGTTACACTCTCCGGGTAATCCCGTCTCTGTGATCCGGAACTGAATGATTTCTGCCAGCTTTGCAGGCCTTCAGTTTTGAATGCCTTTTTCAAGGCAGTTTCCAGAGGCTCTGTCTCGGACAGACAGGCTATGGCCAGACTGTGCTTAGATCACCAGGCCAGCCTGGTGGCATGTCAGGAGGCATGCTCTCCTGAATAGTGACTGGCTGGGATTCCCTTGAGTCCCCTAGCCACACTCCCTAGAAGGGACCCCTTCTATTTGGAAGTTGTGGTCCTAAGCCTTTGAGCTGGCCCAGATATACCTCCCATTAACTTTGTTCTGGCAGTTTCTCGGTTCATTAGCTTGGGCTATGACCGGTAGGGAGTGCTGTCACTGACAGCCCAACGTGACCTAGGGTGAGTGTGTCCTTTGTATTACTGGTTCTGACAGTTGTCACTGCCATTGGGCATGCACTCCCCTCAGTATGGCGGCGTGGGTATTTCGTTCCCCATAACGTCGATGACGTATTGTTGAGTTCCCTTCGAAAGGGAACGTCTCTGGTTACGAATGTAACCTTAGTTCCCTGAGAACAGGGAACGAGACAATACGTCTCCCTGCCATACCTCGGGGCCTGCCTGCAACAGTCCCTTCAGACGATAGGATGTTGTCACGGTTTCAAGGCACCCTTTTTATACATCCAGATTGACGCGCTCATCATCATCAACATGATTGCTGTGAGTTGGTATTTGATTTCAGACACCTGTCACGCCTGAGGCGTTCCCCATAACGTCGATGACGTATTGTCTCGTTCCCTGTTCTCAGGGAACTAAGGTTACATTCGTAACCAGAGACGTTTTCAGTGTCACATGACCCTTAGGGAAATCATTCTAATATGCTGATTTGGTGCTCAAGAAACATTCTCAAAAACTGCTGTGCTGATTAATATTTATGTGGAAACGGAAATACATATTTTTTATTCATTGATGAGTAGAAAGTTCAAAAGAACAGCATTTATTTGAAAAAGTTTGTAACAAGTTTTTTTTGTAACAATGTAAAAATATTAATTTATTTAATATTAAATTAAATTATAAATGAATATATATGTGGTGAAGTTTATGGATAGCTCCGCCCTATGATTATTAACCGGGCAGTATAAAGGGCATCCCCAAATTAGCGGGATATTGCGTCATTTGGGCGTCATGGTGGCAGGTGGCAGGTGGCAGGTGGCAGGTGGCAGGTGGCAGGTGGCAGGTGGCAGGTGGCAGGTGTCGAAATTCGGCACAACACCTGTTCTCCACTGCTCTGTGTTTGAGGTAGGTTTTTGTTTGGTATGGCTACGGTTGGGTGACTATATTGTTTGTTTACTAACTTTTCTGCTCAGCTGGTGTCTGTTCGTGGGTACTTATTGTACTGCTTGAGAGGTTGGTTCTCCTGCGTTACTGCTATAGTTCCAGTTTGGAAAGAAAATCGATTGCATACAGCGCGGACTCCGCAGAGTGCTGTGAGTGACTGCTGCTCTTCGGCTCGGTATGTTCATTGTGTTCTTCATGTGCTTGCGCTGGACTATTGAGTTTATTTGGTGTATGTATGACGCGTAATTTCTCTGTTCAGTGAATTGTATGAGGGATTAGTTTGCCGGATGTCTGACGGGAAGTCCTGCTTGTCGGCCTGTAAATTGGGCGTTTGATCGCAACATGGCTTAGTCTCGACACTGCGGGGGGTTTCTTTGCTTTAATTTCGCTTTGGTTTTGTTTTTCTTTAGTTTTGCTTTAATTTTGCTTTGGTTCGGTTTTGCTGCGGTTTTGTTTTGCTTTGGTTTTGTTTTGCTTTAATTTTGCTGCGGTTTTGTTTTGCTTTAGTTTTTGCTTTGGTTTTGATTGCTTTTGGTGATCTTTGTTTTCTTGTTGTTTTGGTGTTCATCAGCTCATATTATGAGATTTATGATTTATTTAGTTTAATTCGTTATTCTTTTCAGACTTTGAGTTATTCATATTTTTGTAATTGTCTCCTTTGGCTTATTGTTTATTGTGATTTTGTTTTGGCTAACATTTAGATTTGAAGCCTTAGATTAATTTATTTGTTTTGTTCTTTTGCCTTTATTGTCAGTAAGCGACCTATAATTTATTCAAAAACAGTTTGTTTATTTTTGTGTTAATTGATTATTGCTGTGAGCATGAACAATTAATGCTGTTGTTTCATGTGCATTTATATTTTGTTATTAATTGTTTTTCTTTTTTTTTTTAGGAGCAGGGGTGACCCAGAGTGGGCAGGTTGGCTATCCTTGGAGGGTGCATGGAAACTCTCCTTTTCCAAGAGTGTGCGGTGTAGGTTTTCTTGCAGTGGATTTCACTGGAGTGTGTGTGTTTTGAATTTGGTGCACGGGTTACCCAGCCTGCCCAACTACTGGTGCACCACAGTCCAGTGACGAGAGCCTGTTTTCTTTGACCAATTTGCTCATAAATTAGTGGCCTTGTTTGCCACCACTAATGTTTTACTGTACCAGTGGTCTTTTAAACTATTTATGATCACTTAATAAAGATCTACTTTTGTACGCATCCACGCCTCAGTGTTCCGTGATTGTGGGAAGGAGATCGAACTTGTGTGCCCTTAATTGGTGTTTCCCAATCTAGTTCAATGCTGGGGTGGCGTAGTCATTACTTGCTGTAGCTCTGTATATGAGAGCGCACCCCTCCCAATTATATTTTATAATATAAAAATATTATATTGCAAGTGATATGAATAAAAAAAATATATATTTAGAAATAATGCAAAAATGGGTTTCATTGGGAAGAAGCTGAAACTGTTTTGAAAACTTTCCAAGGGTTCAGGCCATAAAGGGTTCAGAGATACGACAAGAAAAATGGCACCTTTAATAAAAGTCTCAAAGACAATTTACCTGGAGCATCGCCGCAGACCGAGGCACTGGAGTGGTCAAGGGTCTGAATAAGGGTCCTGATTTCAAAATAGAGAAAAAAAGTGTAAACTTAGGTTACTTCATCAGGAAAAACAGTAATGCATCATTGTGTGATATTTGTGAGTGCATATATACCCAGTGCTAATGTTGTAGCCTGCTGGGATTGCAGTACACTTCCTCTTGGCCTTGTCCCACGCACAATATGGATCTCGTGAAAGGATGCATTCCCGGCAGCCTACTCCGTATCGACCACAGTCAGCCAGGGGGATGCGCTGCACTTCAAGCTCTGTGCCAATATAGAGATGACCCTGGCAAAAAGCAGAATTCAGAGGTGAAAGGTGCCATCTGGATCCTATCAAACTCTATTTTAAATATCTATGTGAACAGCCTTTGAATGACTTTCTCACTGTATTGTGCAAATAGTAATTCAAAGCTATATATAATTATATTTCATTGGAATAATATGTCCTACCACTGCAGGCTAAAATTGGCCAGTTTTAGTGAGTTCACATCATTAAAATGTGGGTCTGTACCTTTTTAGAGTCAATTGCCATGTTAATGACGGGACTATCATCGTGGAATAAAGAATACTGTGCTATGATAAAGGCTCCTTCTATGGCATGGAGCACCTTCAGGACTTTACCCTTTTCTGTACAGGAGACACAGGAAAAATAGCATTAGAAAAGATAGAAAAACAATAACAGAATGAGAATAAATTATATGGGGTGCAAGATGCTGGTGCAAAATTAAATATTTGTCAATATCAGAGATTTGTTTTAGTTTACCGGTATCACTCAATATTGGATATTTAATTGTTGCTGATTTCTGCTACTTCTACATTTTCAGCCATCTAACACTTAATCTTCAAAAACACTAATAAATGAATACCACTGTTAAATATTATCTTTAGCAATTCCCATTTTCATACTATATTATAATGTTGTGATGCCTAATTTCACTTGTACCATTTAAAACGTTTTATTCTTTCTTTATTTAGGCGAAATAGTATCGAGTATTAAAATCGACTATTTAGAAGTATCAGCCGACATTACAATATCAGTGCACCCCCACCCCCATGATTCAGGATACCTGTGCCCAGATAAATGACGCTGTAGTGTTCATCATTGACAGCCAAGACTGTGTCTGCCACAAGATGTGTGAAGTGGTCATGAACTGGCAGTTCCAGAGGAGTTTCGTCAACCGGCTTGATCATATCCTCAATCTCAGGGTGATCCCTGATCACAGTCAGGATCTTCTGGTTATGAGCCTGAGTATTGTTCCTGAAAGCACACTGGATAAAGGCGAACCACACAAATGAAAAATCAGGTTGTGCCTTTGTGTTATGAAATTGTAGGATAGTATTTTATCGATACATTCAAAGTTCATTTAATAAATGTTTAGAATGTAATTTGTATAACAAAATTAATCTGTTGGCACATGTTTCGGTGTGGTGTACCGTTCCAGGACGAGGGGCCGCTAAAGGTGAGTTGTAGCCCTTCAGTTTGGATGTAGAAAAGGCACTGTCAATGTCTTCAATGGAGTATGCACACACTACAGTGGTGTTCCTGTAGGAAGACATAAACATGGAAAACAGATTTTAATCAAGTATCTGAGATCTGTTTAAGATTACATTCATCAGAGTAAAGAAATAATGAATGTTTTAAAAGAGTAGCTTTCAGTAAATGTTAATGTAAAAATAGGAGAAATCAGCGTGCACAATTAAATATCCAACTGATAAATTGAAAAAGAAGAAAAAATAAATGTAATATTGATCAATATAGTACCAATACGGTACCAATATGGTTTATATAAAAGAACTAAAAGCACAACTGACAATGTTTTTATCAGTGTTTTGAGTAAAAAATCTATAGAGATGTATTTTATGGTGAATAATGAAGTCTTGCCAATGAACTCACTTTTAGACTTTATATGTGACCCTGGACACCAAAACCAGTCACAAGGGTCAATTTTATTTTCAAATTGAGATGTATACATCACATGAAAGCTGAATAAATAAGATTTCCATTGATGTATGGTTTGTTAGGATAGGACAATATTTGGCCGAGATACAACTATCTGAATATCTGGAATCTGAGGGTGCAAAAAAATCGAAACATTGAGAAAATCACCTTTATAAAGTTGTCAATTTATGTTAATGATTGCACTGCATTCACTCACAAAAAAGAAATGTTTTTATATATTTACAGTAGGAAATTTACCAAATATCTTCATGGAACATGATATTTACCTAATATTCTAATGATTTTTGGCATAAAAAAGAAAATCAATCATTTTTACCCATATGTTGGCTATTGCCACAAATATACCCGTGCTGTGACTGGTTTTGTGATCCAGGGTCACATATCTGCTTACCAGGCATTGGAGAAGAGGCCATATATCAACCCAGTGCGGAGATGAGAGGTCAGAACGAAGGCCTGTTTGAAGTTGTTGTACTGCACAGGAGTTCCAGCTTTCCCACACATCACACGTGCCTTCAGGAATGTGGTCCAGGAGTTTGGCAGCATATTCTGAAGCCCTCCCTCATCAACCTGAGTGACAGATGCAAAAGTTATCAGAAACCTAGAGCCCTCACAGCAGGGTATCTGAAGCAGGAATGGATTAAGAGAGTGTTACCATGCAGACTCGTCCTATCCGAGCCCTGTAAGGCTCTTCATCTAGATTGGCTGTACTGTTGACCTCACTGAAGAAGAAATAGATCTCATCTTTGAGTTTCTCTTTGTGTGGTATCACAGCGGCTCCTGCAAACTGAGGATCTGAGAGACAGGGTGAGAGCAGATTTATTATTTTCATAGACTCTTTCTGTTGTATATATAAATAATTAGTTTTTGAACCTTTATCTTTGTTGAAATGAAAATTTTTGATGTTGAAAATGCTTTCTCCTAGCTTAAATTAAGCATTTTGAACATCAAACATTTTTATTTCTACAAAGATAAAGGTTCAAATGTTACAAATTCTTTACAAATACAAATGTTTAATATGTAGAGATTTAAGTAAACCATTCATTAGACTATATATATATGATATATATAGTGTTTAATTAATAATTTGCATGAATGTCATAAGATTCAGTTTCACAGTTAAGATTTCTACATTATCACAAAAAGTATATATATTTCAAACAATGTTATTCTTTAAATGTTATTCTTTAAAAAAAAAAAGATCATGGTTTCCACAAAAATATTAAGCATTAGAACCATTTTCAACATCAATAATAATAAGGAATCAGCAGCTGATTTCAGCATATTTTCAGCATAAAGCAGCAAATCAGCATACTAGACTGATTTCTGAGGGATCATGTGACACTAAAGACTGGAGTAATGGCTAATGAAAATTCAGCTTTACCATCACAGTCAAGAATACATTATATATTAAAACAGAAAAAAAAGTTATTTTACATTGTAATAATATTCCACCATATTACTGTTTACATAAGGGACTTGTTTTGAAAACATTTTAAAAAATCTATTTTTTTTTTTAACTTTTGGTCAGGTTTTTAAACAAACTCTGTTTTAAGCTGACATACTGTAGGATCCATTAGCTCAGTCCATCAAGACAATCTCCAAACTGCTAATGCAGTATATATAACAACAGTTAACTCACTCAGTAGCCATTTATTCTCTGACTTCAGCTGTTTTGTGGAGCCATATGTGCGACGGATAGAGCCAGGCTGTCCTGCAACCGCTGACAGAGCAGAGTACAGATTCCCATCTAAATAAGGAGAAAGAGAAGTATATCCATGAGTCAAACCTCGGTGAGTCCTGTCAAATCAAAGATTTGAAACTTTCTGAAACTTTGATTTAAATTTAGCAATGTTTGCAATACTTTGATACTCAAAGTTAAAAAAGAGGGCTGCAACGCACTGTGATCTGCTTCCTTCTGACTGACAGATGGAGACATTGTTGAGACATGCAATTTCTTTCAGAATCAATGTTGACCTTTCAGCTCTGCTAACTTACATGGCATATGAAATACTCAACTTTGTATCTGACATTTAAAACACTAAAGAAAAGGGCAAGATCTCTTTTTGTCATATACTACAGGGAGTGTTGATCTTTTTGGAATTTGTTCTTTTGCATTTCCTCTGATACACTATATTTTCTAAAGAGATCAGACAAGATTTGAAGCTTTGAGCATGTCACATTACAGTCTGCTCTACTTCAGAAACAAATACCTATTCAACTGAAAGAACTAAATAAAAAATATGAACAAAACATTCTCTCCCGCATTATCTCCTTCCTTTTCCCTTCCTCCATTCCTCTCCTTTCTCTATGTACCTGCTGACAAACTGATGGAGCGCTGAGAAGGGAAAGGTGCCAAGATGTTAGATGCTGCTGTTTCCGCCGGCATTTCCATCAGTACACTGTCATTTACCTGGATGAGAGAGATGATGTGATTATTCAGTAATTCTCAGGCTTTTATTAAGGAAACAGCAGTGACACTGTAGCACTTTGAGAAATCATACCACTTTTTTAGCAGAACACTTTTTTTACATAATATTGTTCATCCACTAAATGCGTGTCCTACATTTCAGGATGTCAAACTCACGTTTTATTGTACTACTTTCAGTTCTGTCATTTTAATCTAAGCACTGTTGGAACTGTTAAATGATTTGGTTATAAACCCACAGCAGAGACACACAAAGGCTATAAAAATGTTCACAATAATACAGAAGTGGTTAAGTTAGCAGCCTGAATTTTGTCAACGCAGCTGAGCTCAGAAGGAAAACTGATCTTATTTCCTTCGCTTTCTCATGTAATCACAGAAAATGCTAAAGCATATGAAATAGATTATGAGTAATATTGGATAAGTGTCTTCGCAACATCATTTATTATTTGAAATAAACCCGAAATGTCTGCATTTAGCAGGTGTGGTGTGCACATCTATTTTTTGTTTGTTTCTGCAATTTTTTATACTTCATGTGCACTTTCAGTCTTGTGGACATACAATGTCTGCGACGTGCGCATGTCCATTAAGTTCATGAGACCACAGGGTGTCCCATTTGTCATTTTAGGTTTCAGTATGGTGCTCACGAGCGCCCCCTTTGCAGTCAATATGCGCACTCGATGCCGAGCCCACACAGTGTTTAGGGTGCCATTTGGAACAGGGCCTTAGACCAGAGGTCTTCAACCCTACTCCTGGAGGCCCACTGCCCTGCAGAGTTTATATCAAACCTGCTTCAGTCTGTGATTTTCAAGCGATCCTGAAGAGCTTGACTAGCTGGTTCAGGTGTGTTTGATTAGCGTTGGAGTAAAGCTCTGCAGGACAGTGGGCCTCCAGGAGCAGGGTTGAAGACCGATGCCTTAGACTGTATCTTGAAGACTTACAAAGAGGAACATGTCCTAATCTTAAACACTTTTGTGGTTTGCTTACAGATGGAGTTTAAACTGCTTCTGGATTGTGAGAGTTGCATATACAATGGCGGGTAAGGCATCTTACCAGGAGATAACATTTAGGAGAACCCGCTGTTGTCCCACACACCACGAATGAATCACCGACTTTCTCAATTACTGAGATGAAATTATCACACTCTTGCTATAGAAAGATGAAAAAACACGATCAATGCAAAACATACAGACATCATATTTATAAATTATAGAAAGAATATAGTTGCTAAATACAGTATGCCATCTAATTGTGGGCTTGGAGAGGCTCTTTCCTTTTCCTTTTTCTATACTAACTGTATTTGCAACTTCAGCATAAACACCCCAACAACCATCTTTATTTGGATTTTAACGGAGCCCATCACTTATGTGTTGGCTTTCTGTCTGTGCCATTACCCTTAAAAAATAGCCTCATTCAGTCAACTCTGAGTGATGACCTGCTCATCATGGATGACTATTTCTGTAGATGTTGAACCAGGGCAGTGAATCCAGCCAGGCTGAGGAGCGTCTGGGAAATCCGTTCATAAATGTTCTGATTAAAGTCGTTTTCAGAATTCACTATTTATTATAATCCAGCTTAACCTGATGTGTGTAATTCACACAGTGGATTTATGAGAAATGGATAACTGGACACATTGTGCTAGTCGCTTCTTGTGCACAGTGAATTGAATCGCTCGGTTTAAATGAGTTAAGATAATCCTTTTCTTTGCTTGAAATGCCAAGCTTGAGGTCTGAACTGACTGAATATTGTGGGATTGTCTCTCTTACCTTCCATGCTGATGAGGCACACTTCGCTTTTGCATTCTCATCCATTACCACAGGGATCTGTGAACACATCAACAACATTACTGATCATGCAGCCTTGCATACATAATAATGTGGGGATGAATTGTTCTCATCATTTTAGAGCTACTGTATATTCTATAATTACAATGAGAAAACAGAACATAAAATGTTATGGCTATAGTAAAATGATAAGAAGCTATAACTATCCCTCATTGCAAAGAAAAGCTTGCTTTAATGCAACCACAAGTATTACCTCCATTATAAGACATTGTTCTGCTCCATAAACAATACCACAGTTTTGCTTCTTGCCGAGTACCAGCTATCTAGGTCAGGATTTAGAGCAGTGATAGATCTACTTTAGCTCCAGGTTATGGTGTCATCCCCCCTACCTGCTTGTCATGCACTCCTTTATCACTGAAGCTGAGCTTATAGATGACGCCTTGGCCCCCCACATACAGGACATCAGTTTCCTGTTGGTGGTAAACCGTGGTGTAGTTCTCCGGTTTCATGAAGCGAAACCGAGGGGATTCTAAAGACAAATGAAATGCAGAAATGCAGTGTATAAACAGGGTTTTGGACATTTGGATGTTGTATATGTTCACATATTGCACAAATGAATAATGTACGTCTACTAAATCAGTGGTTCTCAGCTGGTTGGTTGCAATTCAAAAATGGGTCACAGGGAAAAAACAATACAAATAACATAAGTAGCCATAAAAATGTGTATATTTAGGATAAAGCGAACGCAAAATAATAAAAAAAATAAACGATTCTTATATGAGCCCATGTAAATGCAATAAATGCTTCCTCTATCTTTTGTGGTTGAGATCAAAGGCTGTGCATCCAAACTCTATAGTGTTTTGGTCCAAATCATCACTTGGTTTTATAGTAATAGTTAAGTATAACATAGTCCAGTGTTGGTCATCACATTTTTGCTGTTGTGTGCATTAACAAAACTGTCAATTTTCCTTTTAGACTGTTCTATATAAATCATTTTGCATATTGTTGGACCTGTGCTTTTGATAAATGTTATGTTAAATATTATGTCATATTATTTAAATGCTATCACTTGATTTTCACAGTAAAATCTGGGTTTTAGAGCAAAACCAGTTGAGAACTACATATCTTAAATGATTAGCTCAAATGCCTTAGCCACTAATGTGGGCGTTTTTCACTTGACCTGAATAGAGAATATACTGTCAAACTGTCAGGTAACCGTAAAATTAAAAATGTTTTGATACAGCATTATATAGAGAGGAGCTTCGCGATTATTTCATAAAACTAACACGTTGCAACAGGTGTTTGTCTCGGTCTGCGCTGGTAGATTTCAGCACAATCAATAACTGGCTATTCGAAGGGGGGGCTGAAGAGGTCGAAAAAGCCTGCAGACCAGTCTGAGCTGGTTTCTATTTGCATATACAGCTCTCGTTTTCCATTACACTTTATTTCATCAGAGAATTTGTCTCCCGATCGCATCCTTGGTGATCCAAGAAGACGTGCGCTGAATTGAAGAGATCGCTGTCCACGGTGCTGAAGTGCGCGGTCAAGACAACAAGCTCAATGGTGTCTTATTGGGCTCTCACGGTTTCTCATATGTATTTGTGAGAGGTTTTAGTATCCCGTAACACTGAGGGGATGGCCGTGAGACATGCTGATGTTTTCAAAAAACAAATACATGATACTGTTTGTTTGTATCGACATAGTATAGAAGTCTGTGAACGTGCTTGGAATAAATAATAAAGGTGGGTTTCGTGGAATTTTCCATGGGCTATTCTACAAATGCGAGTGTGTTTTTCTCTGGATCGCATGTTGTACCCTGTGTCCATCAGTTGCTGCAGTGCCATCATTCCCGTTAGCTCACGCACCTGCATTGCAGCTCTGTAGATTGCGTCCTGCTTTTCTTAAAACAAACCCACTTGCTGCGTATTCTACAGGAAAATTGCTTCAAAGCAGCAATATCATTCGATGCATTTACAAGTTTAGATAGAAAACGAAAGGTCGTTTTAGAAAATTACTTATTCAGTAGCCTCCAGGAAGATTCAGGAGTGTGTTTACTACAGACCACTCGCTCTTGACCAACCCATACACCACTAACATATCTTCGGGAGATGTTACTATGGCTACACAGGCAAAAATCTTTCAGCATCATTGTATGAACCATCAGTTACTTAATAGGCTGCATAGGCTATATGTTGGCACTACGCTTAATTTTTATACAACGTCAGTATTAACGCGATGGATTTACTGTATTTTTTCATTGTAGTCTAGGCTTGTGTACTCTTAACCATGATTAATATCTCACATACGTCATGATGTGAAGTCATGACGTGCATGTGAGCCTCAATTGTTTTTTGTTTTCAAAATGTAAAGCAGTCAGTGCCTCATCTTAGCTTGCCTCAATTTACTAACATTGCGATTGGACTTTTTTCTGTTTTTTTTATTTATTTATTTATTTATTTTTTACTTCCTACTTCCAGACTTAATACGCAGCATTTTTTTCTTGTGGGGAAAATCAGATTTGCAATTCCTGCTTCAGTAAGGATAAACATGACATCAGAACCTGAGAACGAGAAAATTCCAGACCTCTCCACAGAATCCGTAGCAGAATTAAACTATATCATTGAAGAAAATATAGCCTTACCCATCACGGTAAATTTCAGCCGGGGTGATTTTTCGGCCGAAACCACAGAGAACAGAGTCGCCAGTATTAGCAGATTCATGTTGCTGAGTGATGCTTTAATTAGAGTGACGACACGTTAATATAAGCCTTGTCTCAGATAAGAATGCTGTTGTTTTGCAGCGGGCGCTGCCTTGTCCCTCAGACCTCTGTGAGAAGAATCTGAGCGGTAATTGCCTTCCCCGCGTCACACCTTCTGAAAGAAAGAGAAAAGGGCGAACAGACATGCGCTCACGCGGATTAACAACATTTTATTTATTAGTTTAAAGCATTTTAATTCATGCATTGACATTACAATTTAATACACTTCAGTTTGTAGATCTCATAGATATATAAATATTATAATTTACATTTAGACAGTGGTGTTGCTAATATTTAAACATTTAGAAATGATTATAGGGCCAATGTCTCCCCATTTCTGGGGAGATGTTAAATAGCCAGTGTAGCCAAATAGCCAATAACCTTCACAAAAAACACCCTGCATATAGAAGTTAATGGCAATTTATAGAATATAAAGATATATCTGAGAGAGAGAGAGAGAGAGAGATGTGCGTGCTGCGTCTGTTTGTGCAGAGTAGGGTGTGTGTGTGTGTGTGTGTGTGCTTCAATGAAAGCAACGCATTAATATAGAATGGTGGTTAGACTGACTGGAACTCCTTGTGCATATTCCAGCCAATCACAATCAAGTATTCTGACAGACAATGGTGTGTATACATATTATATAATATGTGTAATAATAATCATTATCTTGCAATAATTGCCATTAAATTAGTCAAATTTGGATATTGTGGTGAGATCTGGTATTTACCTCATTGCCTGAAAAACCCCTATTTAGGTGGCCTTTTCAGGTCAGGTTGACTACACTTGGCTAGTTTTTTTTATACCAGTTAAATCTAAGGTATGTCCCTTAACACCATACAACAATAACAATCATTGACTCAAAAGATCTTTCATGCTTACCATCTGGTGAAAGCTTGCTGGATTCCTTTTTGTCTTGGTCAGTGAAGATGTAACAATGCCTATCTTATTGCTATTGAACTTTCTTTGTACAGCTGAAGTAAAACGAAAAATACTTTTCTTTATAAAATAAAAGTTTATTTATACAAAAGAGAAATATGCTTGGTTACTTTAGCAAAATAATAAAAGGTTACAGGTTATGATTCTTCAGCTATCCCTTCCCAGGGCGGTCCTGGAAAATGGATGTACAAAGAGTAACTTACTTCTAAGCAGTTCAATCAAGCAACAAAAAATAACAAAAAATGAACATACTGTAACACACTTTTCCTTGAGTTATATATACCCCAAAACCACAGACATTGTTCCTTGTTTCGGCTACTTTGGGTTTTTTTTTTCTTCCAGAGGAACTGTTAAAACGCAGACTTGCTAGTGTTTGTCTTGCAGTTTGCAATCTGGCATAGATGTAGATAAGCACTTCCTGTGTCCCTCTGGCAGGTACTTCCTTTGTGCAGGAGGTCTTCTATGTGTGTGTGTGTGTGTGTATGTCTGATTAGGAGGTATATTTAATTCCATATTAAAATATTCCACTACAATATATGTGTAAGACTCTCAGAATATATATATGATTCTGAGAGTCTTACATATATATATATATATATAAAATAATGAGATTTGTAACAAAGTAGGCCTAGTCATATTCATTAGCAATACCATGGCTCTTCCATATTCCTAAGTGTGGGAAATGTTGTTACAGATGCTTTCAAGATACATATGTGATAAACTGTCCGAGTAATCTATTATCTGTTTTTTTTTTCAGTGAACTGTTAAGTTTGCTTTGTCAGTTCTTGACAGAATCAGCTCTAAGAATCTGCTCACTCTGCATCTTGCCCATGTTATTGTCCTATTCATCAGGTTCATCAATACTCTTGGAGCTCAGATAAGCCAATGCTCACTGCATCAGTGGCAGAGTGGACCTGAAAACACATTTCCATTCTTCCATCCATTGTAGATTATTTGGCACCATGAAATCTTTTACATTTATCACAAGATCAAATTATGTCTGTGTAAACTGACATAAATTTTAAAGCTTCTTGTGCAGTTTTGTCTGGTACAGGCTATTGTCTCTTTTGTCTTTCTTTGGCTCCAGCTAGTGGCCAAAAAGCATAAGCGACATATTTTGGTGGTGCAACATATAAAGTGGTGGCACAAATAAGTCCTCACATCTGTGAGTACAGAACAGGAAGATCTGAACATACTGTAATAGCTGTAAATGTATGACTACACACACACACTTTTATATTTGTGCAGTATGTGTATTATTTTTTATTGTGTATATATTACAAAAACGTGACAAAATTCTTATCTTAATGAAACGATTATTTAACTATTATAGTTGTAGTTTAATTGCAACACATTTTTGGAGAATAAAAAGCATTTTTATTTGATCAGTACGCCGTAGCCAGACAGACCTATATAACAGATTGAGACATCTAGAGGTAATCCTAAAGGGTTTAAACCACTGGTCATACACGTGATTATCATCTTTTTTTCTGGGTTATTCTGGGCAACAGCAGAAATTATTTACTCTCACTCTCTCGCTCTCTTTCTCTCTCTCTCAGCAGAATCCAGTTAAAGCTTGAGAACTGTCTGTCCAACAAAACGACAGCCTGACTGAAACACCACTGCGAGTTCCCCGTCTCTTCCTGTACTCTCAGACACTAATCCGTCATCAGTGTAATAAAACATACCTATCACGTATCAATTTGACTTTGTTATTAGACTGAATGAATGGCATAAATTCTGTAAAATCAAACATTAATCGTAGGTAATCAGATGAGAGGCAGCAGGAGACAATTATTTCTCCGTTTAACAAACAAGACAGTGACTGATGCAGATAATTATACAGATTCTTCTCTCTTACATCTCATGTCATTTATCCTCCACAATCAGATGAGCTATAGAAAAACTGCAGCCACTCAAGGTTATAGGTGCCCCTTGATGAAACAGATGGAGCTTACATCTGGACAATTTTATACTGCATGCACCAGAGTAACAAAGGGATATGATTACAGTTTCTAAATTGTTCAGACTTTTAGGACTCAGAAATGAATTTTTACCTAGAAATGTACCTGAATTTTTAATGAGGAGGTTTAAAATGGAACCCCGTGGAGTAAAAATAGTGAGACAAGATGGTTTTCTGAACAGGCAGACTTGCATAGTCTTTAATGATCCAATGCAAAATATTATAACTTACAAATGCATTAGCAAAAACATCAAAATGTGGAAATATAACTTATATACATTACATAAATTGCAAAGCATCTTAGGTAAATAACCATGTGTGTGTGCAATCATGACAAAGCCATTTGTGCATAGCCATAAGACTCACTGGCATGGCATAACATCACTTGATGAAGTTTATAAAAAAAAAAAGGAAAATGAAAAAAAGAAGAAGCATAAAAGACATTTCTGAATGACCTTGCAAAGTTTTTATAATCTTACTGCAACCTATAAATATAACATCTGTAATGTACAATATCACACACAATATATAATACAGCAATCCATTTCAATAACTTATCGCCCATTTAAAATCCTTAACTTTTTAAAAATTTTTAATTTCTACAAACTACAATAGATGTTAACAGGCTGTTAAGACATATATAGATCTATGGGTTTTTTCAATCTTTTGCATATACTTTTGTGCAACAATATTACAATATCTAAAACTGCATTGTAACTGTTGTCAAATGCATCATCGCATGGCGTGTTCTGGTTTAATTTGGCAGTGAAATGAATATCTCTAAAGGCCAACTGTGCCTGAGCCCTTGCAAAGGAAGAGATTTTATTCATTATACAAAGAGCTGTGAGCCTAAAAAAATGACAAACCAAATCGAGGGCACACCACAATAATATCCAACAGTTGCTTAATTATTTATTAGTCACTATACTATGTGTGTATTTATATATATATATATATATATTAGTGAATAAATGTAGTTATATTTTTTATACTATTTTAAATACAATTTACTATTAATAATAGTTAATGGTAAATAAAAGTTATATATCATTTTTATTTATTAAATATTGTATTAATTATTATTATTAATATTTTATAAAAATGAATTATTACTATCGAACAGTAAGAAAATGTGTTTGTGGTTTATCTTCAGACTTTGGAATTGCTCAAGCCACTATACTACCTTACTTATATTAAATTTTATATAATCTAACTTCTCAGCTAAAATATTATTATAAAGAGAAGTTAAAGCTGCAGTCCGTAGTTTTTCCTCTTTGTCGCCATCTCTGTTCGAAATCTGCAATTGCAGTGATTCGCGGAATTATCAACTTTACGTGGGTAGTGCCTCGGCACGGCACTGCGCGGATGAATCCAATGTTTTGCGGAGAATGTGCGGCTGTCAGTCACCATGCCGGTGTGGAACTGTGGATACTGTCATTCAGAATCACAGATTATACTGTTTGGAAGTTTGACCAACATAAGAATTTTCACCGGAAAAAGTCGTCTGAACAAGTAAGAAACATCCACTTTTGTTCTGACCAACTAAGGGGAAAAAAGCATTGCAGTAAATCGTGCTGATTAAATCTAACGATCGCATATCATATCACGTCAAACCATGCAAATTATACTTTGTTCTCAAATTGTTAATGTTAACATCGTCAGCATTGCGTGACTACATTTAATGCCCTTCAGATATTTATCCTTGTTTTCGCATTGGCCCGGTTGCAGTCTCTTTTTTTCTGTAGCCACTCTGAAGTCTTTTGCATTTTACAGCGGGTGAATCTCTAGTTGTCACTGGTTATTGTCGTTTGAACCTTTCTGGATCTGCCATCAAATTGATAAGTTTAATTATATCAGTGCTGTGAGAAAAGGCTATAAATCTCCACCTCCAACATCCTCACACGCAATATAGCCTACTAGCCAAGACTCCTTCTTTATGTGTACAGATGTGTGTGTACAGATGTGACGTAATGACGCAAAAACATGCTCAAATTTCCCGCGGAAATCCACCAGTACCACTGGAATTAAAAACATTATTACAAGCTTACCGCTTTGAATCGAGCTAAGGCAAGCAGATAGTTTTGAACACTGGCTGGTTATGTACTTGCTCAAAAATTTATTTTGGATAATTTTTAACCCAAAAAATTACGGACTGGAGCTTTAAACCTACTTACATTAATGTCAATCAGACTTGCACAATATGAATGAGATTATTATAAAGATAAGTTGCTATACCTATTTACATAGTCAATCAGGCTTGCAAAATATGTTATCATAAGGCTTTGTACCTAGCTGTGATGGCAAGTTGCAACTTTAAGAGTTACTACAGTTTTAAAGGCTCAACTAATTGTAACCATGGCCAATTATTCTCTATTACAGCTCAAATAAGCTTCATTGTGAATCTCCCAGTGTCCCCACCATCTCCACCTCCACCCATGGATGATCGTGGCACGAAGTCTATAGTGGCAGTGTGTTTTATCTGTCCTTTGCTCTGACTCCAGAAGAACATAAACACGAAACAGATCGCCACAGAGCTGAGGAAAGAGAGAAATCCCATGGTGGTAGCAATGATGAGGGTTTTAGCATCAAACGGGTAAGGACTTGACACCCGTGTGGAGGAGTTGGTAGAAGGAGGCAATGAAGTTTCCATCCATCCCTCGTCTGAGAAATACGATGCGGTGCGGTTTTGTGGGAGCCCCTCCACTTGCAGACTCATGGAGATGCTGTCGTTCCCCGCTGCATTAGCTGCAGTGCACAGATACGTTCCACTGTCTTGTACTTGGGCATAACGCACCTCTAAACTCCCATTAGCAAGCACTCGTACTCTCCCGACAGAGCTAAGTGGAGTCTGCTGGGCTGACAGCCAGGCAATAGAAGGCGACGGATAGCCCTCTGCTCTGCAGTCAAACCGTATGCTCATGCCTTCCACCACACCCGCATCCTGCAGCTGGCGGTTCACAATCTGAGCTCGTCTGCACGTAAATATAACCGGAAGATCAGCCTCCGAAAAGTCACGAAATGCCTTCTTGTGCTGATTCTGAGCCGAACAGGTGGGTTGGCGGCCATCGAAATCCAGTCTCCGACGTCGTCGCACAACCCAGAGTAGCCTGCAGTCACAAGCCAACGGGTTTCTGTCCAGGCGCAGTGTCTGCAAGTTCCCTACCGAGTGGAAGACACTTTCTTCCAATGTCGTCAGACGATTCGAGGACACATTGAGCAGACGAAAGTGGACCAGACCCCTGAAGGCAGCTGGCTCAATACGTAACAGGCTCCCACCTACCAGGTGCAATTCTTGCAGCCGCAGAAGCTCCCCCAGCAAGTTGCCTTGTATGGAGGTGATGGGGTTGTAGGACAGGTCGAGGTACCGCAGGTAAGCGAGATGGCGCAGTGGAGCGTAAGGTACAGAGCTAAGGTTACAGTTGCTTAAAACTAAAGTGGTAAGGTTGAGACCAACCAGGCTGTTGCTATTTAACGTCTCGAGAGAAGGCCAGTGGAGGATCTGCAATGTGCGCAGCTGGTGCAGTCGGCGAAAGGCATTGTTGGGCAACACGCTTATGGTCAGCTTGCGCAGGCGCAGCTTGGTCAAGCTCTGAAGTTGAGATAGAGCCTCAGTGGGGATGGAGGTCAGATTGCTGCGGTCCACGTTCAGCTCCTTCAGCGCCTGTAGCCCAACAAAAGCCCGTTGCGAGATAAACACCAGGTCGTTTTCTCCTGCATCGAGCTGCTGTAAGTTAGTCATGTCCTGGAATGTGTAATCCAGGAAAACCAGGATCTCATTCTCACTGATGTCCAGACGTTGAAGGTTGGTGAGGCCGGAGAAGACCCCGACCGGGAGGATCTTCAGGCGGTTGTTCTTTATCCTCAAGTATCGCAGGTTCTTCAGCCCCTGAAATGTTTCCACCTCAATCATGGAGATGATGTTCTCACTCAGGTCCAGGTCCTCAAGCTTTGACAGGCCGGAGAACTGACGCCTACCCAGCGTTTTCAGTTGGTTTCTTGAAAGGTCTAAGCGTTTGGCATTGCTGAGTAACACCTCAGGCACACCCGTCAGGTGTCTTGAGGAGCAGTTGACCTCCAACGTGTCACGGTAACAAGTGCATTTCTGCGGGCAGGTGAGGTCAGCAGCTGATAGGTTTAGGCACCACAACAGCAGGACTGTCCATGCGCCCCGCTGGCCACACAGATCCATGAACATCTTACCTCCTTCCTGCAAAAAAGTGTGTTCACAATAAGGAAAAATCTTTTTAAAATCATAATGTCAAGTTCTTAGAAATGTAATCTGTGTATTTTTGTTGGTTTCATGGGGTTTTGAAAAACCTTTTGAATCACTTTGAATTAGTTAGTTTAGTTAGTTTAGTTACTTAGTTTAGGAAAGGAATACCTGATGGTTACACCAGTCATTAAATTGAAATAAAAAAAAAATCATTGATTTGATGTAATCAATTGCTATTTTCAAAAATGTTTTTTTAATGAATCAAAGTTAAAAACTATATTCTTAACTGTTAATAAGTATTGAATCAGTTTTGTTAAAATATTTTTTTTCTAAGAATGAATAGCAATATATTATTACAAACTATACGCAAGGTTTTCTTTGCAAGAATTTCATTCTTTTAATTAGGCTTTTTTTCATTATGACATTATTTTCATCAAGTTTTATTACCCTGACATATCTGACTTGACCTCCCCCCAAAATATCAGTGTTAATTTTAATTCAGAAAATAAAAATATGCTCATCATAGAAGAGAAGTAATTGTATGTATGAGATTCATTTGCATAATGTTTATTTTTTAATTTTTTTATGTTTTTATTGACCCAAATGCATCTTGATCAATCACAATGGAACAGTACTATTGTAAGTACTACTAAGTATTATTCTGCATCTAAAATAAGCATTTTCAAGAGCTATAGATGTAAAATTATTGAATTAGAAGACAAACGTTGCTGATTTACCCATTACTCATATTTTTTATTTGTCTAGTTATACTTACCAAGGGAGTTTTGTAGTGCCAGTTCTCATAACCAGATATTTTCAGGATGGTATCTATGTTGGGCTCAGTGTTCGTTGGATATGCATTTAGTCACATTTAGACGTTACGTCACACTTCCAAAAGCCTAAAGCAGAGAGAAGAGAAAAAACAGCAAAAATTATTGAGACTGATTTATGATTATTTGTGCTAACAATCTCTTTAGTCCTCTGCTTTTAGACAGGCCGACTGATCCAGACACAAATGAAGTTGTAGAACAGCTTTTCATCCATTTCTGATGAAGGACAACAGTGGAACATGTTGGAGAATTTCATTTGTCTCATACATGGGTCTGAATATAAAATGCTGTTAGAGTTTATTAGTTTTCTTAGATTGTTAGAGAAAACTAGGCCTGAGAATATGGGGAGACAAAAACTATTGGAGGATAGAACACCAGGTCAAAGAGTATGAGAGAAAGACAAAGACTGTGAGAAGACAGAATAACAGGTCAAAGGGTATGTGAAATATAGACTGGAAAAGTACCCAAAAACCATGTATGAAATCATTTTTTTTTAAAACGCATGCACGAAGTACTTGCCACCAATAAGAATAGGACATCGATGCAGGTGTTTCTAATCGTGGTGAAGTGACGAGGAGGAGCAAAAAGAAAAAGATAACTGTATGAGCGCTAATGGGACACCTAACAATAAGAAAAAGGTATAAGAGAGCACTGGCCATTGTACGATCAGATGAACAGCTGACATCTCACTTTGTTGAACTGCTCAATAAAGTTACAGTTCTGAGACCTGAAACTTCGACTCTGAAAGATTTCTTCTGAGACCTGAACCAGACTTTGAGGACCTGAACCAAAGATCGAGAATTTGCCACCACAAACATTCTAGACATGTTTGGGTACGAGACAGCAAAATGTATGCGTGTCATTAAAATGCACACTCATTAGGTAAATGTAACGATTAGGTGTGGCTTAATACGCACGGCACAATGAGATTCAAGGATATAGTATTTAATAAACTCAACAATCACTACAGGAAAACCACAGGAGATATAACAAGTCTAAACACACTTAAACATAAACGTAAACGAGACCGAACACTCAAAAGAAAGAACTGTGCATAGAAACTAATAAGAAAACTAACTAGGGAACACAGAACACTGGCAAAACGGTAACAAATAACTGACTGAATACGAAACTAAAACAGAACTAAACATAACCCTGACAGTAAATAAAAATTATGAGACAGGTGACACGGTATGCTTATTTCGCTCCAGCCCTCTGCATTTACATATCTGATGTGAGAGGACAGGTGTGTGCAGGGCACTTTCACTATTGCCAAGCTTCATGTCACAGGGTGCAGGTGCAGAGACCTAGACACAAATTAGGAATTACCCACTCAGCATGGACAGATGTTGACTCTGCTTCAGTTTAACGGACAGGGCTGAGCCAAACGACATCAGAGCCCAGAGAAAAACACTGGACTGCACAATAATATATGAATTCAACATGCAGTCTAAATCAAGACTAATTCATTATCTGAACATACATGCACTGAATTTTAGGTAAAACTGCACTGTAAAAAAAAAAGGAAACAACATATTATAGCAATGTGGTTTTTGAGAGAACGTTACACAAGGCAATGTGATGGATTGAGATGTCTGACAATGAGATTTGTTCTTTCAATAAATGTAATCATCCTCAGTAATTTAGCCTATTTGGATTTGTCTGTTCGCTGAACGTTAAATGTCTCCTGTCAAATGGCAATAAGCAGCACAAGAATTGTTTTATTTATCTTTATCATGCACAGTTTTTATTTATGAATCACCTCTAAAGGGAAAGATAGCTTGTGAGTCTATGCCTCAGAAAACATTTTGCATCATACATTTATCATATACAACCTCAATACTTCACACATAAACCTCAGTAAAGGTGACAATTAACACACCACGTAAAGGCATAGTTCACCCAAAAATGAAAATGTTGTCATCATTTACTCTCCCTCATGTTGTTCTAAAACCTGTATGAGTTTCTTTCTTCTGTTGAACACAAAAGAAGAATGTGGGTAACCAAACAGCTGCTGGTCCCCATTGACTTAAGTATGAAAAAAATATATACTATGGAAGTCAATGGGGACCAGAAACTGCTTGGTTCTTCAAAATATCTTATTTTGTGTTTAACAGAAGAAAGAAACTCTTTAGCAGACCTGTTTTTAAATACATAAAAAGTCTATAAAAAATAAACTAAATTGGAATTAAAATGCTTTAATATATCATAGTTCTACACAGTATTTGCACAAATTTCTGGTACAGTCGTACTTTGCATACGAAGAACTGAATGAAATGGGTACAAACTCCTACCTTGTCGTGACAAAGTCCTACCAGCCTTGTATTACACCTCTCCCACTGCTTGCTTGCTTAATATAGCCTATTCACATGGGTCTGGACTTCTCTTGTTCTCCTGTTTACACACAAAGCTTCTATTTTGAACCTACTCCTGCTAAAAACCACTTAAAATGAGGTTGACTTGTTTCCCTGAGTACTCCAGTTCAGTGTCGTCCCCAGTCTCCACACAAAGGCCTTATACTGGCCAACTAAGCTGACTCATAATGCCATATCTAGCCAAAGGAGAGAGAGAGAATCACTATTGGCTTGGCAGTTTTGACACCATATTGGTTTTCCACACAGCAGAGAGCCTGGCTTACACAAATTAAGGGTGTGAATCCCTCTCTGTCGTCTTGTGAAAGACACAGTGCAGCAGGTGTACGAGATCTGAACATGGAGGTGACAAAACTCTTGCTCCGTGTCTCGCTGCTTGCCTATATGGCATTTTCACACTGTCTGACAACTAAGCTCATCTTGATTGCTTTAATAAGAGCAAGAAAACTTAGAGTAAGTGATTTTGATCTCATGATTTTAATGCTGAAACATCTTGACAGCTGGCTTTGAGATTGCGTAAAATATCCATATTTTAATATATATAGTGTGTTTATTTTGCTTTATTCTTACTGTATATTAATATCTAAAATACATGAATATACATTTATATAAAATAAATATTCTATATTTTATATTCTTATTTATTTTAAACCATGGACACAAAATATGTTTATATTTTTTTCATTAACATTGTTAAAATTAAAACTGCCAAATTTGTGGCCCAAACCCATTAAGATGCCTCATAGGAAAACTTTTGCATAATCACATACAGGACCGTCAACATTCCAGCTTTGGCAATGCTCTTATCTAACAATCAACACTCTGCCAAACATCGAGTGTGCCCTTGTCGATCTGATGCAATGTCATCACAGTTAGCCAGCCCTCACTAAGCTGAACACACCCAAATAATGTGTTGTTTTTCTAATTTCAGGCCTGACTTTCATACTTTCACATCAACAATCAAAACTCATCAGGGTCAGACAGGCTTCATTAGGTTTCAATAACTGACATGGACGTCTGCCAGATACCAAAAAAAGCTTTCCACTGCTGCTGTAGCTGTTCCCCTGACTCCATTAGTAAACACAACACTTAAAGCCTCTACAGGCAGACTCCAATTTGCACTTCACTGGCTCTAGGCATGCAGAAGGGCTTATAACAGTAAGAAAATACGTATTATTGAGCTTTAACTGTGCATTTTACTGTGAGAGGTCAAGGGAGGGACGCGCAGAGCAAAAGGATGAGGGAATCCAGGCATTTTGAAATGAAAATTAACTTTCAACATTACAGGATATTCACAAAAAGTCAGCCAAAACCACAAGATATTTGATATAAAATCACCCTTTATTTTACCTTAGAACAGTGTCTAAAATTTCAGGACCTCTTCAGTGACAATATCAGAGGTCTCCAACCTGCATGTTTAGCATGACCTCCTCTAACCTCCGAGTGCAGCCAGGGAATGTGGTTCACCTGCCTCTTGGAGCCCGTGCTATTCTCGTCCCAGCCGGGGGGAAACTACCCGGAGCCACTCTCCAATCTCCAATTAGAATTCCACACATCAATTCTTCACAGCAACAATTGCAACAAAGTGAGAAAGAGGCTGGCCCCTGGCCTTCCACCCCCGCCACAGAATGAAGCCATGGGAATGAACGCAATTATTCAAAGCTTTCAGAAACAGGTGTTGTTTAGCTATGGGATATGATGACAGATCTTCAGGACATGGAGTATCTGTTCCCTTTCGAGCTTGCCCGGGGAATGGAAAAATAAATATTACAGAGAAGGTGAGGTTCACACTTGGATGCACAAACCACAGATGCTTCCTCAAAGTGTTTGCATTTCAAGCCCACAGTGAATTTACAAGACGCTTCTGCTCATCCTTCTGTAATCCACCTTTGCTGAAAGCCATAAGGACAGAGTTTAAAAAACATATCCGTTGTGTGTTTGCATGTATAGCATATAAAACAAGCATTTATAGTCAGCCTCTGTTGAAGTGTGACTAATTTTGCTGCTTTATTGGTGGTTGTTTGCCAATGTCTTGTGTTTGTGTACAACGGCATTAACACCTTATCAGATTATTGTTTCCCTGGGAACAGCAAACCACCATGCACACTACTAATTTAATTATTAAACTATTGATTGAATTATGGATTTTCATATACTGTACAATATAATTTTGTGATGCCTAAATTCACTTGTAGCATTTAAAATGTTTAGGTTAATTTATTTAGACAAAAAAGTATTAAATATCAAATTGTGTTTTAATATTGTGACATTTATCTTTTATCAGCCATAACATGAAAATTATTATCTCAGTGCATCCCTTGAAATGATTATTATTTTTGAATTTAAACATTTGTATTGTTATTGTGTATTTTTATGCATATGTCTTGTTATTGTAATATACGGTAAGCATTATTTCGTTTTGTGCCAGAAATCAGAAATACAACTATTTTAAAAAATCACTCTATAGACAAATAATTGCTATTGGTATTTAGCACAGAAAACAATATCTAATATGTTGTGTATATTTTACTTGGTCAAACAAATATGAATGTTCATGCTTTCACTGTTTTTCATGATTATGTGGAGCAGCTGAGAGGTCACGCTGGAATCACAACCGTCTGAAGGACAGATTATGATAATTCAGCTTTGTGCTGGTCACTTCAGTCAGTGCGTGTACATTCTGTAACCCAAAGACAATCAAATGTGATGCAAAATAAATGTATCTATGGAAAAATGAACATGAGATCATCATCTCGCATGTTACTGCCTGCCAGAAGGCAACACACATACTGTATGTGCATGAGTGTTTTAAAATGACTTTAACAGTAACTTTTCAAGGACACACAAACGAGGTCACCTCAGGCTAAACTGAATGCATTAATGTAACTAGGTCACTGCATATGTGCATTGCACAAGTTAATTGTTAATTTTAAGCAAGTTTTTAATAGACAATAGATTACAAACATATGCATTTAATTTTATACTGTATATATAAACCTGTGAAACATGCAGTGCCAAAAGCATCTGGAATTCAGTAGACAGACATGCTGGTGGGATGGAGATAATTTGTTTCTGAAGGCCCGGATTCAGATTTCATTCCATTGATGCAACGTGTCTTGAAGCAGAGAGTATAAATCAAGTCTGAGTCCATTGATTTTTTGTGTGATTGTGGAGAGTTCACACATATGGACGTGGTTTAAGCTCATATGTCATCTGTGAAAAGCACAGAATCTCTTTCGCCCATGTATGTATTAGACATCCATAGATTTTAATCCATCAATTGGCATTGAAACCCAGTAGTGCTGACAGATTGCCTACCGTCCAGGGTCACAGATTCAGCTCTTAAATGAAACATTCTTTACAAAAAACAAAACAGCACGGCTATTGCTTAGTTAAAAGATGGGTCTGGTCTGTTGGGAAATTTCACCAGTGAGATCTCTTCATCTGGCTGTGTGCTGTAATACAGGACACCCATTAGCAGGGTCATATGGTGGCCTGGATAGTTTACTGTCTAAGCGGTCCTAAATAGGTCCGTTTTAGGGCAGCAGGATTACACAAAGAACCAGGATGATGCTCACAATGTGAGGCGGACTTATCAGGGCCACACATCTCAAATTTAGTTCAAAGGTAACTGCTGTGCATTTAAAAACACAAAACTGGTCAAAACAGGGCATCTGCACCTGTTCAATGATATTAAACCATGCTACAAAATGACTTCATAGCGGCAGACCTCATAAATCACATACCGATACATATGAGGAATGATGAGAATGTCGAGTGACCAAGCAAAACAAACCAGTGATCAAGTAAGTGCTTTTACCGCTCCGCCCCATCAACTGGTGATAAATCAGGCCCTGCTGTGCATTACAACTCTTCTGATTAAAGTGCTCGTCTGGACTGGCCCCAAAACTTGCGCTCCTTCAGCGCTGGCTCAGGAGTGCGCAACAGGAATTTGCAGTGCTGCACATCATGCGGGATGCTGTTTGAAATCTCATTAGACATAACTTGCTCAGATTGATTATTTCTAATTAAGACAGCCATGACTGCCAGGGGCCTCCGAAACCTCAGTGACCGTGCGGGCAGAGAATGCGAATGCTGTGCACAATGCCAGCTGACCACTGGTGCCCCTGACTGCTATTTTTAGTGTTATGTTTGCCTCCCAAAACAAAAGACTATGATCTAGCCCTGTCCATTGGGCTTAAACAAACTAAGAAACAAATTGATCTGTCTATCTGTCTATCTATCTATCTATCTATCTATCTATCTATCTATCTATCTATCTATCTATCTATCTATCTATCTATCTATCTATCTATCTATCTATCTATCTAGAGTCATTGAATCTAATTGGTCAGTCAATCAATCATCTATCTATCTATCTATCTATCTATCTATCTATCTATCTATCTATCTATCTATCTAGAGTCATTGAATCTAATTGGTCAGTCAATCAATCATCTTTCTATCTATCTATCTGTCTATAGTCTATCTATTTATCTGTGACATTAAGTCTGGGTATCCATCCATCTATCTATCTGTCTGTCTGTCTATCTATCTATCTATATATCTATCTATCTATCTATCTATCTATGTCATTGAGTCTAATTGGTCAATCTATCTATCCATCTATCTAATCTAGAGTCATTATCTATCTATCTATCTATCTATCTATCTATCTATCTATCTATCTATCTATCTATCTATCTATCTATCTCTCTCTCTCTCTCTCTCTCTCTCTCTCTCTCTCTCTATCAACCAATCAATCAATCAATCAATCTATCTATCTATCTATCTATCTATCTATCTATCTATCTATCTATCTATCTATCTATCTATCTATCTATCTATCTATCTAGAGTCATTGAATCTAATTGGTCAGTCAATCAATTGTAAGGTTTAGAAGTGGAGTTCATATTTCATATTGGAAAGTTGTAATGCTTAGAATTTAATATGATTTATATTTGAGTTAATTTATTAGAAGTATATTTACTATGTTTAGTCAGTTAATTATTTACATATTTATGTGTTTACATATTTAATATAGTAAGGATATTCTGCTGAATTTGCCTCTCTGATTCGTTTATCTCTGTCTAAGTTCTTGCTTTTGATTGGTTAGTGGAGTCACGTGAAAGGCTGTATTAACGAAGTGTTGTTGTTGTGACGGTGTTCAGTAAAAGTGGCGCTTGAGAAAGTCTTCTGTCTCCATTCTGCTGTTTATTATCATAAAGAGTGATCTACCGCCATATACCGAACGTTACATTTGGTGGCAGCGTGGGGTTATTTTGGTGGGTTTTGCACATTTGGTGAGTTTTATTCCTACGACCTGTGGATGCGGTCAAATTTTTTTTTTTTTTTTTTTGCTATCTGGATTTTACACTCTTTGAGAGCAGTGGAGTACCTAGAAACTAGTGTGGAGATATTAACCCTCTGAGGTCTAAGGGTTTTTGGGGTCCTTGAGGTGTTCTGACATGCTCTGACATTTGTGCTTTTTTCAGTTATTTATAAACATGTTAATGGCAAAGGTGTAAATTCACCCGTAATTTCTGAGCAACAATTATGAAACATGTTTGTATTTTTGAGAGAATATTGTTTATGCATGGTTATTGAAAAAACTAAAACTTAAAGTGTCTGAAATAAGGCCACAAAACACATACTAAATATGTGTCCACAAGACTTTTGACTAATGAGTGTTGTTGCCTAGAATTTTTGCTTCAAAATGATCTGAAAATCATCCTGCCTAATCATTTACACAAACACATACACTGATTTGAATTTTATTAGAGACCTTTTGTTTGGAAAGGCAATATGCGTGGAGGCGTGTTCACACCTGAGAAGACAAAGGCCGGATAATGTGCCGCATAATGAGCTGCATATTAATTAGCCCTTTCACACAGGTGTGTCACAGGATCCCAAAGAATGCAAGGACAAAAGAAATTATCTATATAGCCTATACATATTTTACAATTAGAAATTGTAACCAATTACAAATAGGTTACTATTACAACAACAATTACAATTTTAACAATATTTTAAGTGTATTTCTTTGTAAAAAGTATACATTTTATCATACGTATTAAAAAAGGTTTCATTAGTTTGAATATTGGAACAAACACTATAATAACATCTTAGTTGATAATTCAATATACCTTATTTATTTTTGACAAAACATCATACTATAGTATATTTAACTATGAGCAGAAATTGGTGAACAAAAGCGTACCTATTTAATGTGACGGTAGTCTTTTTTTACAGTCAAAACTTTATAATCTATCCAAAACTAATCACAAAATCGTGTCTAAACATTCATATTTAGTCTGTAATATATTGTGTATGATATATTAGTATATACATGTGAATTTGCAGCTTGTTGCTTATACAGACATTTTATTTCAACATATTTCAGTCTATTTTTACTCATCTTAGTAGGCTATAGCAATATAGTTTGTATGTTCATGTAAACATAACGTTTACTAATGTAGGTGCGAGAGTGAATTAACAAGGCACAGACACGCGCTGTATAACTGTAGTAAACAAAGCGCGCGCGCCTATGCCGTTCACTCATCATTTAGCCTACACACAGACACGCAATTCATATTTAAACAGTCTTTTTGCGGTTTACAGTCAGACAGTATTCAATATCACGATTAGAACAAAGCACTAGAATAAATGACTTACTACATCAGCTGGATCCGTTGCTCCTCGAAATGAAACTACCAGCACTTCTGGTACATTTTCCAGGGTTAGATAGTATTATTCCTCACAGCGAAAGGATACGCTGTGTACACAGCTGTACAAGATACTTATTAAACACGATGTGTTTTATAATCCAGCTGGTGGGCGTTGGCATGTTTGAACGGCTTGCCTTAGATCATTTGCGTTTGAATAGCGCGCGCTCTCCGTGGGCGTGGCACATTAACGCGTAATTAGGTATAATGAGCTGGAAAGAAAAATACTGACATCTCTCTCTTTTCATACAGATTACATAAACTGAGAATATTTGTTTTTTTATATAAATTAATTCATTTAAAAGAAGAGAGTTCAAGCTTCATTATGGAAAAACACTCGTGCCTGTATGACAAGTATTCGTGGAATTAAAGTTAATCTTAGGACGCGTTTCAGAATGGACTTCACTGACAGAGAGAAGGCAGAACGCGCATCATGTTTGTTTTTCTTTATTTGGCGAAAAGCACAACACTTTGTTTTTATTGTGAGTATCCACAAAAAAATAGACACTTATCAGGATCTAATGATGTACAACACTTAATATGTAAGATCAAAATCAACAGAGTATTTTGAGTTTCTTTTGCACTGATTCGAAAAAAGCGAGACTATCGCGCCGGCGCAATAGCCGACCTCAGAGGGTTAAGGACTTTTGCGGTATTTATTTATTTGATTTTTTTTTTTACTTTACGTGCTTTTTGTGAGTTTGGACTGGTCATTTTGTCACCATGTCGGCTGATGAAAGTGAAGCTGGGCTGCAGCCTCCCCCCATACGAAGACGGCGAGATGCTAACGTTACATCAACAGGTGCTGTTTCTCTAGCCACATGCGCTGTCTCCAGTGCCCTGAAAATTGATCTTCCACCTGTTTTTAAAGGAGATGGGACTGAATCATTCACAAGTTGGTCTCGACGTTTTGAAGTGGCAGTGCAGGCTATGAGTTCAACTGATACAGATCTGCATACTGTGATGGCTTCTGTCCTCCCTACTCGTCTAGCATATGCTGCATTTCTGTATTGGGACAGCCTTCCTTCTTCGATCCAGAAGGACTATGATTCAGTAAAGGAGAAACTCAGGGACGTTTTTGGACCAATATACTCCCTGCCATTTTTCCAGACACATGTGAATGCTCGACCTCGTCGACCAGGTGAAAGTTTGGATGTGTACAGTGCAGACATCACTCGCCTTGTATTAGAAGCCTTTCCCAACTATGACCAAAATGCACTAGAGGGTGAAAAATTTCGCCGTTTTGTTGCTGGTTTGGACCCAAATCTTCAGTCAAAAGTCCATGAGATGGGTGCGGAGGATCTTGAGGACGCTCTGCGTATCGCCAGCCGCTGTGAGAGGGCACGTGCAGCACTCCAACTGACAACTGTAGCACACACTCAATCTTCAGAGCAGGTAGCTATGGTTCGTCCTAAACCTACTGATGATAAGCTTCTGCATGCAGTTGAGCAGCTGACTCTTACTGTCAACAGCTTACAAAGTGAAGTACACCTATTACGAGAGAAACATAGCTACCTGGCTCAGCGTCTGGACTCCCAAACTGAAAGGTTTTCCTCCGACGATGCTCGATACAGTGCACGCAGTGTCTCTCCACAACCCTATCATAACAGACAACACCGCAGAGACAATTACTCACCTGAGCAGTATCATGGTCGTGATCCAGGGTCCTGGTATGACAGTTGTCCTCCTTCCCCTGTTACTCAGAGAGACCGTCAATGGCATGACAATGACAGACGTGACCGGCATCGCTCTCCCTCACGCCAGTCCTATCAGTACTCCAGGTATGGTCGACATGACAAGGACGATACGAACAGATACAGACGCAGCCCTAGTCCTGCTCCACAGGGAAACAGGGATGCCAGTCCACACGTTAGAGGCAGTGTTCGCTTCAAGTCTCCTGAAAGAAATCCGCACTCTGACTCCAACCGTCAGGGAAACTTCCATTAGCTGCTGTTGAGGGGCAAACATCAGCTACTGTCTCACTGCCCCAGAAGGATTCCCCCAAGTTAATGCCTGACAAGAATGACTCACACTCTGATGATTCTGTCTCTTCTACAATCTTGGCTATTGTTGAGGGCATTGAAGTGTGCACTTTAATTGACTCTGGTTCTACTGTTTCCATTGTGAGCGAAGATTTTCGTAACTCTCACCCAGCATTAAAAAAACGCCCCATGACACCCTCCTCTCTGCCAGCTCGCTCAGTCGATGAACAGTGCCTGGACATTTTAGGCAAGTTAACGATTGGTATCAGACTTGGACATCAGGTATGGCAACAGGACTTTGAAATTCTCAGAGGTGCTTGCCAGCCAGTCATTCTTGGTTTCGATTTTCTGCAGAAACACCATGCCCTCCTTGACATAAACAACAAAATGCTGCAACTTTGGGACATGAAAATTAATCTCCTGCCCAAAGGACATGAAGTGGCCTGTGTCTGTGCTAGCGCCCACTAAAATTCCAGCTATGAGTGAAACCCTCATCACAGCCTGTGTGTCAGCAGCTACACCTGCTTCTCCCATGCCAACTGACTATTATGGTGTTCTCATGCCCAACCCATCGTGTGACATCATTGTGGCACATTCTCCCAGTGAGGTTCAGAATGGTACAACTGTGGTTCGAATCTTAAATCCCTCCAGAGATGACGTTGAGCTGCATTCAGGTCAACACCTGGGTGAGTTTCATTGGTTTCATCTGTTGACATCATATCAGGGGAAGGGACAGGGTGTGCAACCTCCCCCGTGCATGATATAGCTCCATCTGTCCAGATAAATGACAGCGACCTGTCACCTTCCCAAGTTCAGTCTCTGAAATCGCTGCTTCAGAAATACTCAGCAGTATTCAGTAAACACTAAGAGGACAGAGGTCGCACAAGTATCATCAAGCATCAAATCCGCACTGGTGAGGCCACACCAATTAAACAGAGAGCCTACAGAGTGACACCGGAACAGAGAGCTGAAATACAGACTCAAGTTGACAACCTGTTAAAGGCAGATGTCATTGAAGAAAGCTACAGTCCCTGGGCTGCGCCAGTTGTTTTGGTGCGCAAGAAAAATGGCACATGAAAAAACAGCATTCACAACAGGTAGTGGCCTTTATCACTTTAAAGTTATGCCAATGGGTCTTACCAACGCTCCAGCCACATGCCAGCGCTTGATGGAAATGGTACTTCGTGGCCTCCCATGGAAAACCTGCCTAGTGTATTTGGATGATGTCCTCATCTACAGCCGCTCTTTCAGTGAACATCTCGAGCACCTGGAAGAAATTTTCTCCAGATTCCAGTCAAGTGGTCTGAAGCTGAATCCCTCAAAATGCTGTTTTGCCAAGGATCAGGTACAGTTTCTGGGCCATGTTGTATCCAAAGACGGCATTCAGCCAGACCCGCGGAATGTGAAAAGTGTCCAAGACTGCCCTACTCCACGGTCAGCTACAGAAGTAAGAGCATTTCTGGGACTTTGTTCGTATTACCGCAAGTTCATCCGAAGCTTTGCACATCACAGTGTCCCCTCTACACGCTCTCACAGAGAAGAATGCACCTTTCCAATGGACTTCTCAATGTCAGGATGCATTGACTTACCTGAAACATACACTCACAAACCCTCCAGTGGTTGCATTCCCTGACTTTACTGTGCCATTCTCCCTTTACACAGATGCTTCAGGCTCTGCAATTGGTTCTGTGCTTGCTCAGAGACAAGGGAATCAAGAAAAAGTGCTTGCTTATGCTAGTCATGTTCTCACAAAAGCAGAAAGAAAATGGTCAACATATGACAGAGAACTTTGGGCCATTGTCTGGGCCGTGCGACATTTTCGCCACTACCTTTACAAACAACCCTTTGTTATTGTCACTGACCACAAACCTCTCCTGGGTCTCAGAAAAATACCCATTGACAATGACAGAACTGGTCGTCGTGCACGCTGGGCCCTTGAACTTGATCCTTTTGAATGGACTGTAATTCACAAGGATGGCCACAGTCACCTCAATGCAGATGCAATGTCACGTCGCCCTGTTGACATCAGACCAACTGAGCAGAGCACCTCCTCCAGTGCTTTTGGTAATCCACCCTCTGACAAGAGACATTCTAGTCTGAGTCCTGTGAGTCTGTCTAGTCCGGTCAGTTTTGTACATCACAGCCTCTGCAGTACTGATACAAAGCCAGTTTGCTGTAACCTGACTGGACCACAGCCTCCTCCAGCCTCCTCACAGTGTGTTCCACAGTCTGTCTCCTCCACATTTGTGCTTCAGTTCCCTGAAGAGGATTTTAAAAAGGAACAACAGCGAGACTCCATACTGTCAGAGGTTATTAGCTGGACAGTTAAGGGACAGAAACCACCATACTGGCGCATGAAAAAACGCACACTTGTTGAGAAGGCACTTTGGCACGAGTTCCACAGACTTACTTTTCATAATGGGGTACTCTGCCGTAAAGTTTTCAACCCATCCACAACATCAGTGCTCCATCAACTGATTGTCCCTCATGCTTTGAAAGACACTGTTCCGCAGATGCTGCATGGAAATCCTGTAACGGGTCATTCATCTTCTGATAAGGTCCTGAAACGTGCTTAACAGCTGTGCTACTGGCCCTTTATCAGGGTACCCCCAGGATCCTCCAACTTAAATTCAAGGCTTTTTAAGACCTTTTTAATACCATTTCAAATGAAATTCAATGCCAACTTAGTACCCATTCCGACAGAAGTACGAGGGGAAAATGTCAAATCTGTATACATTTTAAACCCTAGAAAATAATTATGTACAAGGAGGCTACTTGAATTAAATAAAACATTTTACTTAAATTATCAGTCATACTTAATACATCCGCAACAGCATTGTAGCGCGCACGTGTGTGTAGGCCAGTGTTAATTTTGGCAGCCATTTTTGATTTAGTCTTAGTCTTCAGACGAAAATGCTTATTGGTCTTAATCACATTTGAGTCATCCTTTTTTTTATAGTTGTAGTTGACGAAAAGTCTTTGCATTTTTTGTCAACTTTTGGTCAAACTGCAGTTACTTTACTTTTGATAGCTATTTTATATATTCTGAATAACTATAATATATTTTCTATATTCTGTATAATTATATATATATATATATATATTTTATATATTCTTTAGACAGAAAATGTCATAATAATTATTCTCTCTAGGCTAATTCAATTAAGCTTATGAGAAATTATTGACATTGCACTCTTTAGCAGTAGCACTTGTAATGATAATGATCCCTTTTCCTAAGTTCTGTGGTTCTCCAATTTTTTAGAGTGCCGTACCCCCTGGTGCCCTCTCTTCCACTTAGACTGCAGTCACACCCTTTCCATTAAGGGACAAGATTTGCCCCCTTTAATACAATTTTCCATTTAATTTTTTCATTAAATTTGCAATGTTAAAACACATTAAAATCGCCAGTAGGTGGCAGTAACTCACTATCTTTATGAGTGAGTCTTTGAGCCATTCATTCATTGAATCTCACGATTCGTTCAAAGCCACATATTTCGTTGCAAAACAGAGCAAGCCTGACAATGCTGTTTTAAATGTAGTACATCACTTAATGTTACCCTTTTTTCTTTTCTTATTTACTGTTGTATAAAATCAATGTCACATTTGAAATCGTGTGGATATTCGGGAAACATTGCATTCTTGCTCGTATGAACACTGGTGGATATATCAGCCTGCATTTTGATCGCAGGTTTAGTCGCACAAACAGCGCAAGCAACTCGTGACAGAACACAGACTGACTGAATGACACTTTAATTTAAGTAGAACATCTTAAATAAAGATTGCTGAACTCCAGCTTGTCTGTCTTTTCAGATCATCCGTGCTTCTTCAGCAGTGTAGAAAGAGTGCGCGCGCATGGTTGCCAGATACTATTGAAAAGACCGGGTAGAAAATATGTTCTTTTAACAGAAAAGCTCTTATTTGGGGGTTAAATTCTGTCATTTAAGGCCACAGTGGATTAAACTAGGCTAGGTACTATCTTGTTCTGTACCTCACTTGCCTAGTAACCATAGTAACGGGTGCGCACGCGGTCGCTTTTTCTGCTATGACGTGGAGCGCGAGGTGCACTCAACGCTGCATACATTTTGAATTAGCCTACATTAGTAACAGTTAATTTTGTTACAGTATGAACTTAATCCTAGCAAAGGCAAAAAAAAATATATAAGGCCTTTGTAACGAAATCCAAGACTTTGTATACTAAATTCAAGGCTTTTAAGGCCTTAATTTGAGATGATCAAATTCAAGACTTTTTCAAGGCTTTTAAGACCCGCGGGTACCCTGTTTATGTCACGTGACATCAAGATGTGGTGCAAGCAATGTACTCCATGTGACGCCAGACGGAGTCCCACACCTCATCCGAGAGCTCCAATGAAAACAATTGTTGCTACTGAGCCATTCCAAAAGGTTGCAGCTGACATACTTGAGCTTCCCATCACGAGTCGTGGCAACAGGTATGTGCTTGTTGTCCAAGATTATTTCTCCAACCTCTATGGCATTATGTCATTAATGGCATAGAGGTTGATTATGTCAACCTCTATGCCATTCCAGACCAGCGCGCCATAACAGTGGCGAAATGTCTGTTTGAAAACTTCATCTGTGAACATGGCATCCCGGAAATGCTTCACACTGATCAGGGACGTCAGTTTGAATCTGACCTAGTAAAACATCTGTGTGACCTGCTGAGCGTGCAGAAAACACGAACCAGCCCATATCATCCTCAGTGTGACGGAATGATTGAGAGGTTCAACAGGACACTTATTGATCAGTTAGCCAAGACACTTCTTCAGCAGGCTGGGGAATGGGATGATTGCCTCAACCAAGTTGCTTTGGCTTACAATACCAACTCACACTCTACAACAGGATTCACACCATTCTTCCTCACGCATGGTCATGAAGCCAGGATGCCTGTCAACATGCTGTTACCTAACAACACACCATCTTTGTCTATTATGGGTTCTCCTGCTGACTATGTTGCACAATTGACGCAGACTTCAGTCTGCTTTCAGTTCTGCTGCATGGAACAGAGATTATGCCCACAATCAGCAGAAACGACAGTATGACAAGAGTGTTAAGCACACTCCTTATGTTCCGGGAGACCTTGTCTGGTTAAATGACCCCACTACAGCAAAACAAAAACTTGCTCCTCACTGGAAAGGCCCCTTTGAAATATTAGAGTGCCTAGGATCTGATGTGGATTCTCCTGGAGTGACATACAGGATTCACTACCTCCTGGATCAGTCTGATAAGTCTCAGATTGTCCACTACAACCGTCTCAGACCCTACCATGCTCCTGTGCCAGATTGTGGACATGAGACACCTACATGTGACTTTTTGCAGTCTCAACTCCCTCATTTGACTGCATTATCAGGTGCTTTGCCCTTTAAGCCTTCCTCCTCGGGCTCCTGCTTCTTTGCTACGCCCGGGGAAACGTCCAGTTAGACCTCCCAGATTCCTTAAGGACTATGTTCTGAACTGATACAGTTGCTTTATTGCTATGGTTACTGTTACTTGTTTATTTGATGGGAAACGGGGACGTTTCTTTTGTGGGAGGGGGGAGGAAATGTAAGGTTTAAATGTGGAGTTCATATTTCATATTGGAAAGTTGTAATGCTTAGAATTTAATATGATTTATATTTGGGTTAATTTATTAGAAGTATATTTACTATGTTTAGTCAGTTTACATATTTAATACAGTAATGATATTCTTCTGAATTTGCCTCTCTGATTCACTCACGTTTATCTCCGTCTAAGTTCTTGCTTTTGATTGGTTAGTGGAGTCACGTGAAAGGCTGTATTAAGGAAGTGTTGTTGTTGTGACGGTGTTCAGTAATCTATCTATCTATCTATCTATCTATTTATCTGTGACATTAAGTCTGGGTATCCATCTATCTATCTATCTATCTATCTATCTATCTATCTATCTATCTATCTATCTATCTATCTATCTATCTATCTATCTATTTATCTGTGACATTAAGTCTGGGTATCCATCTATCTATCTATCTATCAATCAATCAATCAATCAATCAATCAATCAATCAATCAATCAATCAATCAATCAATCAATCAATCAATCAATCTATCTATCTATCTATCTATCTATCTATCTATGTCATTGAGTCTAATTGGTCAATCTATCTATCCATCTATCTAATCTAGAGTCATTATCTATCTATCTATCTATCTATCTATCTATCTATCTATCTATCTATCTATCTATCTATCTATCTATCTTTCTTTCTATCTATGTCATTGAGTCTAATTGGTCAATCTATCTATCCATCTATCTAATCTAGAGTCATTATCTATCTATCTATCTATCTATCTATCTATCTATCTATCTATCTATCTATCTATCTATCTATGTCATTAAGTCTGGGTATCTATCTATCTATCTATCTATCTATCTATCTATCTATGTCATTGGATCTATATCTATCTATGTCATTGGATCTAATTGGTCAATCTATCTATCCATCTATCTAATCTAGAGTCATTAGCTATCTCTATCTATCTATCTATCTATCTATCTATCTATCTATCTATCTATCTATCTATCTATCAATCAATCAATCAATCAATCTATCTATCTATCTATCTATCTATCTATCTATATGTGTCATTAAGTCTGGGTATCTATCTATCTATCTATCTATCTATCTATCTATCTATCTATCTATCTATCTATCTATCTATCTATCTAATCGTCATTGTCTATCTAGTTGAGTCATTGAGTCTAATTCATCAATCCATCTCTACTCCATTTACTAACCCAGCTTTACACACTACCTGATATTTTAAAGAAAATTATTTTGAATCATATTTTTAGTTTTTTAAAGAAACGTAAACAGCCTATGAATACATCAAATTGACCATGTACATCTACAATATCATCTTTACCTTGGAAACCATAGTGTTAGAATGAAATTCCTCACATATTGTGATTACCCTACAACAAGAGTCGTTTAACTTTAATATCTGTTGTTCAGCTTATTAGTAATGTAATAGGCTATGTTTTGACGTCCATGAGTAAAAAGTCTGAATGTGACGAAATGAGTAACTTCAAAATTGGTCATAACCTTGAAGAACACCAAACAAACATTGCTTTGAATATAACCTAAGTAAACTATTACAACAAAACACAAAGCGGAACTCACCCGCTCCCCTCACATTATCTGCATGGCAGCGATTTCAAAGCTCTCCAAGTCTTTGTCCATCTCGGTTCGCCGTTCCTCACTTCTGCAATATGTCCTCTAACATCGTGCTGAGAAAGACGACGAGCCTGTCTTGAGACAAGACCCGAATGTTTTAATCGCTTTGTTTCTTCATTAATTCCTCCTGTCTACGACACATCCCTCCGGGGTCTAGTAGGATAATTGTAACCTTAATTTAGGTTGGCTGTTCTCCGTACTGACGCTCCTCTGCACTCGCTCTAACTTCCAACTCCCACCTGCCCGTTTCAATACGAGTGAACATCCAAACCCCAGCGGTTTAGATAGCAGATCGGTGTTTACTGGTCTATTCAGCAGAGCTGATGAAGGATAACACTCGTGAGGGCACTCTGAGAGAATGACATATATTTGTGAGGCTTGTCCAAATATCCGGATTTAGGTAAAGCAGCAGATGGTTGCCTGAGTGAGACTCGTGGCTTGGAGATGGTTGAAAACATATCATGGGACACATGTTAGTTTAGTCAATTTATACGATACAAACGTTCACAGTGTGACTTTTTGTGGCAAACTGGTTTTAATTGATTGGTATTTTGTAGAAAAGAGAACAAAAATCCAAAAATGAAATTAGCCTACTTTAAAACTTAAATAAAAAAAATAAAAATATTTTTTTAAGGCACAATGCTGGCATCCGTGGTTGACAGAACTTTACTGTAAAATGTGACAATATTAGCCTACAAGAGTTATGGAATGACTCCGATTTAGCCATAAAAATGCTATAAACATAAACTAAAAGGCAACAGGGCACATAAATTGTCTAAAAATGGGCGACCAACATTTTATATAAATGTTTGCTTTTCAGTGGTTGCACAGGGAATTCTGGGAATGCCCATTTCCACGTGAATACGCAATCACTTGGCTACTTGCAGCATATAGCCTACTTATTTAAAAATGCCTATTATTTATTGCTATTAATTATTACTCTTATATATTAAAATAGTGCACTGTAAAAGTAGGCCTATTGCCTTGTTGCATAGCCTGTATTGTGTAAATTCTCTCAGTATTAGATAATTAATCATTTTTTACTTTTAATACATTTAACAATATTGTTAGTTAAAAAATAATCTTCATTGTCTTTTAAAATATAATATAAACGTTTAACTGTATATGTAAGGCTTTTCTTTATTTTTTAATGCTTTTTTGTTAAAATAACTATATTTTTATGGTGTTTGCTAAGTACAGTGCAGATAAGATAATGTTTCCATTATCTTGGAAACATAACTATTTGTTTTCATGAGGTTTTATTTGTTTTCATGAGGTTTTAAGTCAGATGTGTGCAGGCATGCAAACAAGATCCTCTAACCAGGGTCAGATCTCCCAGGGACTAAAATAGCTTTTAATTCATGAGTTTTAAGAACAGCCATTCACCTTCATTTTATAATACACAAAGTTTGAAGTTCACCATCTGTGGAGAGACAACAATGTTATATAACTTGCCTCAAAACATCTCTGTAATTAATTTAGACTGTGATAGATTTTACCCTTCATGATGAAAACCCCCGAAAAGCCACATAATCGCTAACATTCAGAATGCATTTATTCTTAAATAACTTCAGTGCCCTTTTAATGGACATCACACAACACTATCCAGCACCATTGATTTAAAAAGGATATCTCATCCTTTATTTTATTCAAATTTTTGAGTGAGGATGACAAGGATTGTACACCCAATGAACCATAAATGTTAATTTTGGCACCAGTGTACAAATGAATAACAGGGGTGTGATATTTAGTAAAAAAAAAACAAAACAATGAATCATGCAGGTCATGCTATTGCTATTTGTTCACAATAATAATAAGGATGTTCCTAAATGGCAACAGTTTTTCACACGTTTTTTTTACTTCTATTACAATCCATGGATAGCGCAAGTAAAATAGAAACAGATATATCTGCACTGGAGTAGCAGATAGTGGTTTGGGAGAACAATGACGCTCTCCACATTGCCTGTAGGATTTTAATTAAATCTGGCCACTAGAGGGAAAACATTTTAAATGAAAGAAGGGACTGAGTGCAGAAAAATATCTAATATAGGAAGCATTCACCTTTATCCTCATTAAACAGCTCTTTTAAACTTCACGAAAGTAATCCATCACAAGACTGGCCTATTTGACCAAACCCTTTGTCTTTTCATGTTACTGTCTGTCTAACTGGTGTTATCAACTATATAATATAATATAATATAATATAATATAATATAATATAATATAATATAATATAATATAATATAATATAATACAATATAATATAATAAAATATAATATAATATAATTACTTAAAAAATAGAATTGTTTGAATTAAATGCCTCAGACACTGGGACAGATGGTTTAGATTTCAGGCGCGGAGATAAAAGTCTGGGGACGGAATAAGGTTTCAAATGTCTGTGTGTTGTTATGTGTTGCACGTTTGTTTCAGAAAGTTTGTCCTTGCATGTTTGCATGTTCAGCTTGCAGTTCCAAAGCTATGAATGTATTGATTGACAGAGTGAATTTATTTCTGCCATACATCTACAAAAGTTCTTATTGAGAATTAACATTGTTTAGATGTGCTACTCCAAATGTTTAATTTGAAGTCACCATCATGGCGATCAGTGTTCTCTTTAAGTGGGCTCTTGACCCTTGACTTATTGTTAGACTTTTCTCTCTTTTTGTAACAGTGTGTTTAAGAAAAAACATTATTTGCAGCGAAGGAAGCTAAAATCAAAGTTTATAAGGTTATATTGGCTATTTTTTATGGCGATATCATCATAAAGTAGTTTAATTCACAGATCTCACCCAAAGTCTTTGTACTAATTAAAAATGTTTTGTCATTCATACACTTAAATTTAGCTCTATACAAACTCTCCCTTATTGAATATTTGTTAGTGTTTAATGTTCTGTTCTGTTGAGATTTAAAGTGTTTATTTTGTTTTGTGAGGTTATCATTGTGCTGAAGAGTTGAGCCTGTGTTTAGGTCGAGGACAGAACAAAGAACATGTTGATGTTGTTCTGCATGTTGCTTTATTTAAAGGCAGTAACTGTAGTTGCATGCCAATGCAGTAATAGTTACATTAGCTCATGCATGTGTTATTGCTATATGGTTAACTCAAGATATTTTAGTTAAATTTATTTATTTTGGTTAAATTGTTCTGTTTAATTCAGTTGAGTTTCAGATACTCAATGTAGGATTGTTTGGTTTATTTTTTTCATTCTTTATTTAGTGTACTAGATTTGCATTCATTTTAATAGTAATTACTAAAATATTTAATTTAATAATAATTAAATAGTAATAATGCACCCAAATTACTAACACAGTATAAATATTAGTTTTTGAACTCAATGGTTTAAGGTAATTAACAGTGAAATTATTATAATTGTTTTTTTTACAGATTATTATTTTTTTACAGATTATCTGTGTTTTTAACTCGGATGTATTTTCAGTTAACTGTCAGGTAGGACATTTGCCATTATATTTTTAAAACAATAATATCTATACAAATATATAACAAATATATAACCTCAAGTAATATTGACAAACTATATATCATCGGAAAGCTTACAATCTCTAGTTTCCATATTTGGAGACTGATTTTCAAAATAAATTACCGAGGAGCCGTAATTTATCAATTTGCAATAAGAATATTTTCATACTCCTAAAGGCTGATTTATACTTCTGCGTCGGACCTACGCCGGAGCCTCTACGCTATAGACTACGCGTTGGTTCTCTTACGAGAGGTTCTCTCGTATTGCGTAAGTTAGCTTACGCTACGGGAAAGATTTATCTTTTCGAGATATTGAAGCCAAAAAATTATCCTTAATTTTGTATTAATTGTCAACGCAGTGCAGTAGCTAGCAGACCTAGAGCAGGCTGTCTAGCGTGCTCATAGGCTGCATGCGGGAACTGCAGCAGCCTACCACTGAGCCCAACGGGACGTCACGTCCAATGAAAGGCGCTCGAGCCTTCACAGCGTCATAGCCCGCCAGTATGGGCGTGGCTTAGAGTATATAAGCAGGGCTCGGAGGCTGATTCTCTGATTTCCATCTCTTCAGCAAAGATCTTCGCATCGCTGGATCTTGAGAGAAGCCACCGCTGCCGTTGCCTGAAGAAGCCGGCCGTCTTCGCCACCTTCAGCCATCCGTGCGAGCTACGCTATCCGGCGACGTATCCATTTTACCTTTGCAAAAAGAAAAGAAAAACTCACTCTAAATAATGCGTAGAAAACGTTAGGCGCGCCGCGTTCTCCTTTTTCCAAAGCGCTAGGGCGGTTGCGCTCCGGAGGCCAACCGCCCTAGCGCTTTGGAAAAAGGAGAATGCGGCGCGCCTAGCGTTTTCTACGGGTTATTCAACACTCGAGCAGCTTTTGCCTGCTTTATGAGAGTGGGCTCTGTGAGTGACACGGGAAGTGTTGTGTTGTGCAGTGCACTTGCGGCATTCTGGAAAGTTGAGATGTTTTTATCTCGATGCGGCGCGGACGCGCTTGGAAAAACGAGCGCGTCGCATCGCGACCGCGTCGCTTCGATTATGAGCGGGCATACCGTGCGCCTACATTTGAAATAACGAACTTGAGCGCACAAAAGACACGCGATATGTGAACCGGCCCTAAAGGAGTCTGGTTGTGACCTAGTGAAAAAGTTTGGTACTGCGCCCAAACAAAATCTTACTGAAAGCTCATTTTTTGAGATATCAACCTAAAATTTTAAACACAACTTGTTCAGATTTTTGGCTTTGATTTTTCTGCAGTTTTAGAGTAGCCCAGGTTTTGAAAATATATATTTTATATAAAAAATATGAATAATTATTTTTTTTACATTGTAGATTTCCATACACTCAAACTTCTATAACTTTTTTCTGTTTCACTTTCTTAAATTATTTCACTTCTACAAAAATTTCACTGCCAAATATCTTCTTTAAAACAAGACCAATCTTATGTCTATATTCCAAAGCATTCTTGAATACAATCATTTATGTTCGAAATGTGCATTTTCATGTCTATTCAAAAAAAGGGGGGTGACACTTCTCTGGAAACTGCTGACAGTTTTTTAACAGACATTACGTGTTGTTGTTGTTTTTTTACAGTGTACCATAGCTATCTTTAGATATTTATGTAGATATTTAGCTTTAAAATATTTAAACCTAATCTATTAATCTATTTGAAATATTAAAGTATAACCAAAGATGTCTTACTATGAACAGTTTGCTTTGTCAGAAAATGCTACATGGGAGCCCTTTAATATCATTCAGAGCGTTTTCTCCTTTCTAACACGTCTTCTACAGCGCTGCCTTGGTATTCAGCCAGGACTTGGGATTATTTGCTTTTAGGTTTTTTTCTTCCATGTTGTAAACAAAAGCCTTACTGCTGTTTATTGTACATTTGAAAAGGATTGTAAAAGGATGTTTATCTCCTATCCCAGCACAACCTTCTGAAATCTACTACATCATTCCCAGCAATCTCTCTCTCTCTCTCTCTCTCTCTCTCTCTCTCTCTCTGTTTATCCATTTACACAACTCTCTCTGACCTGCCTTCACAAATGCTGTACTGACCTTGGCTTAGATTTGCCGCACACTGATTTGTATTGGTCAAATCCCGTCATCACAAACCCTCAGATCCCTGTGCACGTGGCAGATGGTACGGTTGTGAAATTGTGAATGTGCTCTTGCTCTTCAAAGACTGCAATAATGTGTAGTTTGCCAGGCCCTCTGTGTCTCAACTCTTATCCCCAGCATGTGGACACCCTTACGAAAAAGAAGTTTATTCAAGTGTGCTATTAGTATACTTCTTTTAAACTAAAAAAACAAATAAGAAAGTATACTTTCAGTCTACTTTTTATGTACTTCTCAAAAAATATACTTCAAATTGCTGAATTATACTTATACTGACAGAAAAGTCTAAGTATATTTGGCCTGTAGTTGTTGATCGAGATATACTTAAAAGTATAATTAAGTATTGGCTTGTACTTGTGTTTACTATTTTGATTAAGTAGCTTATTAATTTTTTTTTAACATAATATTACACACTGTCTTATAAGCTAACATGTCCAAGCTTTCAGGTGGAATAGCTTATAGAGTAAATAAAATAAGCATGGAACTGAACCTGATCTTGTACACAGCGATAATAATCCATTACGAAAAATAAGTTTATTCAAGTGTTATATTTGTATACTTCTTTTCAACTAAAAATAAGAAAGCATACTTTCAGTCTGCATTTTATATACTTCTCAGAAATATACTTTATAGGCCCTACTTCTCAGAAATATACTTAAAATTACACTTAAGTGTACTTGACTTATACTGAGAGAAAGGTATATTTGGCCTGTACTTGTACTCAATCTTTTGATCGAGATATAAGTATAATTAAGTATTCAAAGTACACTTGTCTTGTAGTTGTGTTAACTCTTTTGATCGAGTAGCCTATTAAATACTTTTTTACATAGTTTTTCATATACAGTCTTATGAAACTTACATTGTTTGAAAATATTGATTAAAATATTGATATAAAACACTTCTCTAATTCTGAGTATCTGAATTTTTGTGTAGGCTAGTCCACTGGTAGTGTACATAGGAATTTACTCTAATTCTACTTTACACTTTCCCCGCCATTGACTGGATTTTCCAGCTATCCATGTTTTCACTGTTATACGGTAGGGTGCGTTATGACACATCTTCTAGAATCTGCGTATCAAAACTCAGGAGAAGAAGAAGCTGAAACAAGTGATAGAAGATTGCTCACGCAAATGTAAAATTAATAACATGATCATCAAACATTAAACAGCGTGTAAATTAGGGCTGGGCGATAAAATGATAATGATAATTATCGCGATATAATTTTTCTCGATAAAACGATATCAAGAGGTCTATAAATGTTCGATAATGTGTGTAGGCCTATGCGCCAAAAGCGGAACGAAACTCATTTGAACCGCGCGCGCCTCACGGACTGTTTATCCGCTCGGCTCAAAGTCCACACGCCACGGCAGCCGTAGCCTATAGTATCCAGCTGCAGACCCGCAGCACCACCAGTTTCAGAACCCCAGCGCCAGAACCGGAAGTAAGAGGCGGAGCTTATGTTCTAACACCAGCGCCAGGACCAGAAGTGAGGGGCGGAGCTTACGTTCTAAACCGGTTTAACGCCACCTAACGTTTTGGAGCGTAATTTGCTTAGACACGAAACGGCATTGTTACACACGAAACGTCATACTTTATACGTATTATAATGATGCATTAAGGTATAGTACAATACGCATTTTAAAACATTAATTTTGTGTAATATAATTGTATATAGTTATCCGTTTCATTGTATTATGAGAGTTACTTCCTGATCATGATGGTGAAAAATAATGCTTGAAACTAGGGTGACCACCCGTCCCGCGTAGCGCGTGCGCGCACAGCGTTTGAAGCCCAATTCATGCGTCGCGCAAATTGAGACCGTGTCACGCATAATCAATGCTTGCTCCAAAAAAAAAAAAAGAAAAAAAGACGGTCACTCTATATCCTCGAGCCCCAGGCAGCCAAACGAACATTACTTGACAGTCAGTACGCTACTGTTGCCACACCCACGTGACCTCAGTTGAAATGCTGACTTCGGCCCGGTCCCAAATGGCACACTTCATATGCACTTTCGGTCTTGTGGACTTACAATGGCTGCCACGTGCGCGTGTCCGTTAAGTCCGTGAGATAGTGGGGTGTTTCTCAAAACCAAGAATGCAAAGAACGGACTTGTGTTCTTGGGGAGAAGGCTCTTGCTAGTTGTTCTTGGAAGAATGAACTCACAAGGTGACGAGCACACAGAACGCTGCTGACAGTTTGAGACGCTGTGTTCTTGCTGGTATTGCGCAATAATAACCCCGCACAGACACCGTCTGCAGTACCCAAACATAACGAGAATTATTGACGATAACAGTCAGGCTGCAATGGTCTCTTGACTGTGGGGTAAAACCAGTCTGTGAGCAGACTGGCCGGTTGGCTCGCTATCTAACTTAACACCCGCAGGGGCTTACGGAGATTCTCACTTCCGAAAACGTTTGAGCACATTTTCGATTCGCCATAGATTTTCGTAAAAATGCCAATATTTGAAATCTACACAGTTGATTTCTCGCATCAAATGTTCTCAGAAGTGAATTTAGTGATGAAATAGCATACGAAATTGTAGAAAAACGAATTACTGTATTGACCTGCCTCTCCTTCCTCGAATGCCGAACTGAATGCTGGGATATTTCTGCCGTCAAGTTCACACAAGTTACCAACCGATGCATCCTCGGTAAAATGGGCGTGTCAAGAACACATCCGGGATTTTTAACCATTCTTGCCAAAATGCAAACTTGTGTATTGGGACAGTACTTGGGCCACAAAAGATGACGTTTCACAAGAACACAAGGACACAAGTACAGACAAGAACACATATTGAGAAAGGCCCAGTGTGTCCCATTTGTCATTTTTAGATCTCAGAAGGGTGCTCGCGAGCGCCCCGTGTGGTCGATTTGCGCCCTTGGTGCGCACTTTTGCCGAGCCCGTGCTGATGCGGACTCCACAGCAGACTTCTTCCCGACAGTCAAAGCGGCATTACGTTACGAAAGTGCGGACTCAGAGGAAGACCGCGAGTGCTTAGAGGTTCCATTTGGGACAGGGCCTAAGTTGTTGTCAACTTTTTCATTGTTGTCATGACAGCGCACCTTCTCGTTCCGTGAACCTCTGGAGTTGTGAGTTAAAACTTTTATTTTTAACTTTTCCTGTGGTGTTGAGCAACTGCAATTCCTGTTAATCCTATAATTTTATATTATTATTTATTTAAAGTGAATACATTGTAATAAAAAATAAATCAAATTACATATCTAAAGTAAATCGTAAGTGGAAGTACATCTGTCAATTCATTGCATGTTCAAAATATTATGAATCTTTATTTAGAAAAAAATACACATTGGTTTGCCTATTCATGAGCATACATCAGCACTTACACCTGTTCAGGGGAATAGGGCATTATTAATATACCATGTAAGGTGGTATGTGGTATAAGGTGGTTAAATGGGAAAACCACTATCAGTGAGTCTGCCCGTGGGGTGGGGGCACCGCCGCGCCAGGCAGTGTCCCACACATAGGTCCCACATTGTCCCTCAGAAACATACCCCTTGTCCCCCCTTGGGAATTTTATATAAAACATACTTTATTTCACAAGAACATGTGCAGCATGCATTTTTCTTTATGTAAAATAATGTCAAAAATCTAAAAAAGAGAGAAAATTCGGCATTGTTTTAAAAGATACAATAAAAATGTAGGCTACCGTAAAACTTCAAATAATAGCCGAGTCCCAAATAGACGATTGTCTCTTTTATACGCCTGGTGTGGCTGCAGGTTTGGGTAAATAAAGGCCGGTCTCAAATGTCGGGTCTGTTTTTTAGTTTCAGGTTGTATTTAATCTTCTAAAACCCGTCAGATCGTCCGCTTTTTGGCGTCCGCCAAAGCAAATTTGTGTCCCGCCAAAGCCTATTTTGATCGGTGAGTGATGTAGAATAGAATGACTGCTGCGCATGACAGGGCGCTTAACGAGCAGAGAGAGAGAGTGAGAGAGAGTGAGAGAGAGCCCCGGCCGCGCGCGCGCACTCTTACGTCTTCAAACAACACGAGCGCTGTCTTGCTCTTTATTTGTCACATCACATACCAGTTATAGGCTAGTTCATACAACGAGCAGTGAAATGTAAGTCTGGTATTCCTATAGACTCACTGTGTAATAAAAAATACCCTAAATATTATTTAAAAGATGTGTAGCAGTTTTACTCTGGTTGTGTTTATTTTCTGTTCAATGAAGACAACGCCGATTGAAGAGGTCTCAGGATCTTTATTCTGCAGAAATACAGGGCACAATTAATATTCTTTTTCGTGGGATACACGTCTCTCCCCCTCAGTCTCATACAGCTCATAACAGCATGGAGAAAGCAGCACGCTCGTCAAATGAGCGAGAGAGAGCACACCCGACCCCGTCAGCGGCAAATGTGCTTCTAAAGATGGCGCTGTTCGCACATCGCACGAGGTATCGTTGCGTCACCAATATGTGCCCCATATACAACAACATTCTGCATAATTGGTTCCCACTAAAACTATGTACATTTTCGGATTACAACTCAGCATACAAAATATGAAAACAAAAATAATTAAGTTTTGATGAAGTTCACAAACAATCTTAATTACATTTCACAATTTTTTTTAAACCAGCTACATACTCCCCGCTGAACTTCACAAAACTAGTTCAATATGGATAAGTAGCTGTTCAAAAAGCTACACACAGAATCAACAGTTGACTCTCGACACACTCGACACAGCAACGTATGCTTCCCAAACCACAGGGAAAGTGACCCAAGCAGGCTGATCAGACCAACAAAGGGAAAACTTGTAAATAGGGTGCCCCAAACACCACTTCTTAAGCGTCAATGTGACAGTTACTTGTTTTTTAAATTGTGAATTACGGCTCTGCCAACTCAGTAGGATGATTTAAATAGGTTCAAAGGAAAGACTCTCATACTACTCATGTGACTGTTCAATCCATTTTATGACAATAAAGACCCTGCAACTCCATTAACTGAACTGGTCATAGTCATTTTTTGGGTCATGTTCTGAATTAATCTGTTCACAGGATTCACAAGCCTGCCAAACCTGGTTCTGACTTGAGTAACCACCTGATTAGGAGGCGAACCCACGGGGTCAGAGGGCTGTATATCGTCAAATGAACCTCCCACTGGTGCTGATGTCACTGTGTCACGAATCAATCCTCCATTACTTGAATGTTCAGAAACATTATCACATCCGAAAGAATCATCCATAGTTGTTGAAAGCACAGATTGAGCAGAAGCAGGATCCACTGCCACTGTAGGGAAACTCTCTGCCTTAGAGGATGTTCTGCCCAAGTCAGCATTTGGAGCCACAGCCCCTGCTACCCAACTGGCAGTTCGGTCAGCGTTGCTGTATTCAGACATGGGTGTTAGAACATTGCTCAAAGCTACTTCACTGCAGTCATCAACTGATTCAGTGCCTCCACTGAATGAGGGTTCAATCTCCTCGAACTCGATTGGCAGAAAGCTCGCTTGGAGGAGCAAGTTTCTATGAACAGTCTTTTCCTGACCAGTGTGGGTGTTGCAGATTCGGTAGGTGTGACATTGAGGATTAAAGGCAACGACTGTATATGGAATGGACTCCCACTTATCTGCCAATTTCTTGCGACCACGCTCACCCTTGTTGGCAAGCAGTACTTGATCCCCAACTTCAATACTGCGACCTTTAGTCCTCTTGTTGTACAAGTCTGCCTGGCGTCGCTGACTGGCCTCAGCATTCTTCTGAGCAAGTATCAAAGCTTCTTTCAAATCATCCCTCAATCTCTTCACGTACACATCATAATCAATGAGGACGTCGTCCCTCTCCACACTGCTGAACATTACATCCACTGGGAGTCTCGGAATCCTGCCGAACATCAAATAAAAAGGTGCAAATCCAGTAGACTCATGGGCGGTGCAGTTATAAGCAAAGGTCAACGATTGCAGCATCTGCGGCCAGTGTTGCTTGGCCCTAGGTGGCAGCGCCCTGATCATACCGCCCAGAGTTCTGTTGAATCGTTCAACATGACCGTTACCCATAGGGTGATATGCGGTTGTTCTAGACTTCCTCACTCCAGCAATCTGTAGCAATTCATGAATCAGTTGGCTGCAGAAATTGGCACCTTGATCCGAATGGATCCTTTCTGGGAAGCCATATACACAGAAGTATCTGTCCCACAATAGCCGTGCAACTTGTTTCGCCGATTGGTCTTTACAAGGGAAAGCATGGGCCATCTTAGTAAAGTGATCAGTTAGGACCAGGACATCCACGCTGCGACCACTGGAATTCTCCGCAGACCAAAAATCTATGCAAACCAATTCCAGGGGGCTCGATGTTTTGATGCTCTCCAGAGGAGCTCTCCCTTCAGGTTCTGGAGTTTTGCTAACCACACAGCGTTTGCAACATTTAACATATTCACGCACATCCCGTTCCAAACTGACCCAAAAGAACCTCTGTCTCGCAAGGGATAAAGTCCTACTCTGACCTTGATGCCCAGCTTCATCGTGAATGCCCTCAAGAACCTGCTTCACCAGCGAACTTGGAACAACATATTGTAGCCTCCGTTTTTTCGTCAGGACATCCTTGGACACTCTGTAGAGTATTCCATCAAGCATTTTGAACTTCTCCCACTGTTTACGTGTCTTTATTACCTTGTGAGTTTCCCCAGTTCTCTCACGTCTAGATGGCTTCCGTCCTCTACTCACATAGAACAAGACCCTTGACAGCGTTGAATCATCCTGCTGCTCCTCCTGTAACTCCCTCAATGAAAAAACAGGCAGGGGACTAAGACCTGGAGACCATAACTGGTGTGTATCCTGAGTGAGCCACTGGGCTGCTCGATCTCTTGTGCCTACTTCCCACTCTGTGTGAACATCAAGGATAGCTGACACCTCAACACTGGTAAGTGAACATGATTCCGAGAATGCAGAGGGACAATGTTCAACGTTACAGGTATTTGCGCTCAGCCTGAACACTTCTTGAATGGTGTTATCATGGACTTGCTCGGCCTCCTCAAGTAGCGCACTATACGGCTATACGGCTATACGGCTATACGGCACTATACGGCATCATCCTCTGACTGACACAATCATGGATGAAGGGTTGCCTACTCAAAGCATCTGCGACCACATTTCTACTGCCGGGTATGTATTGGATGCTGAAACTATAGGGGGCCAGCTTGGACACCCACCTCTGCTCGCACGCATCAAGCTTTGGCTTTGTCATGATGTATGTTAAGGGATTGTTGTCCGTCCAGACAGTAAAGTCATGTCCCTTCAACCAATGACTGAACTTGTCGCAGACGGACCACTTCAGGGCCAAAAACTCAAGACGATGAGCAGGGTATTTAGCTTGTGTACGAGTGAGAGCCTTACTGGCAAAGGCAATAGGACGTGCCTTAAATTCCCCTTCTGGTACTTGTGACAGTACAGCTCCTAATCCATCCATAGACGCATCTGTACATAGAACGAATGGTCGGCTGAAATCAGGGTGAGCTAGCACAACAGATTCTAACAGCGCTGTCTTTAGTTTTTGAAACGCCACACTCTGCTCATTTTTCCAATCACTGGGATTCAGTCTCCTAAATGATGCAGTGCCTCTCACAGTGGCCTTTTTTCCTCTGGGTGCAGCTGTCAAGGTGAACAAAGGCTTCGCTATGCTGGAGCAGTTTGGAATGAAGTTTTGATAATATAACACCATTCCCAAAAAAGACCTTATCCTTTTTTGCGAAGGTGTCACTCCATCTGGCATCATCAGGTCAGATTCAGATATGGCAGAAATGGCACTAACTTTGTCAGGATCCGTTGCCACTCCAGTGTTGTCAATGACATGCCCCAGAAATTTCACACTTCTCCTCAGAAAATGACACTTCTTCGGGGCTAACTTCAGTCCGTGTGCTCTGAGCCTAGCGAACACCAGCTCAAGCCGCTCAATGGCTGCTTCCTCACTTGGAGCGTACACAAGAAGATCGTCGAGATAGCATAACAACGTGAGGAAGTTCTGATCCCCGAAGATGTTGATCATGAGCCGCATAAAGCTGGCTGGGCTGTTACAAAGCCCTTGCGGCAGACGGTTGAATTCATACAGACCCATAGGAGTCGTGAAGGCAGTGAACTTCTTGTCTTCTTCAGACATCATAACGTTATAAAAACCAGAGGTTAAGTCCATTGCACTAAAGAAGACATTCCCTCCTAGAGCTGCTAAACAGTCTGCCTGATGAGGCAATGGGTGGGCATCCTTAACAGTTCGGGCATTCAGCCAGCGGTAGTCCACACACACTCTAAGGTCCCCATTCTTCTTCCATACCAACACAAGTGGAGAGGCCCACTCACTATTGGACTTGCGTATGATTTCCTGTTCCTCCATGTCAGAGAGAACGCTCCTCAGCTTCTGGTACTGTGCAGGTGGAACACGGCGGTAAGGAAGTCTGAATGGACGATCGTCTGACAGACGAATATGGTGGACAAACTCATTAGCTTTTCCGCAATCCAGTTTGTGTTTGGAAAATACATCCTCATACCTCCCAATGAGCTGTACCAGCCGACTTTTCCAATAATGGGATACTTCACATGACTCAATGTCTAGATCACCAAGACCAAGTCTCTGCAGACTTTTACTTGGCCCGAAGTCAGTACAACCTCCCTCATCAATTCCTCCGATGCTCTGGCTCTGCACACTCAACATCTCATTACTGTTGCGAGTAGAATGCACACTGAGATCCTCAACAGCTATAACAGGGAAGACATCGGCAATTTTCGAGTTCCTTCTCAGTGTAATAGCCTTATCAAAGGGATTCATGATTCTGACTGGGACCCACCCATCACCAGACATAGAGGCTATGACCCTTCCCACCATGATGCCTTTCTTGTGGGTCTGTGATTTGGGTGGCTCAATCACAATAGTACTTCCCATGGAAACAGGTGTGTTCGGCGGAAGTTTGCCCCACACGAGGTGTTCTTGTCGGGGCAACAAAGTGACGGCCTGAGCCAGTTTTGCAGTGCCCACAATATCAGGAATTACACGACCCTTCCACCTGTTAATTCCTGACAGCATGTTCAGAAACTGCTCAACTTCAGGTTCTCCAGATGACTCAGGCCGATTCATGACGTTCCAATAGCTAGAGGTTTGCTTGAGTTGAGTGAGGATGAATTTAATGACATTAGTACCCAGAATCAACTGATCCCTCTGTCCCGGGACCATTTTTATGTAGCAGTTTTACTCTGGTTGTGTTTATTTTCTGTTCAATGAAGACAACGCCGATTGAAGAGGTCTCAGGATCTTTATTCTGCAGAAATACAGGGCACAATTAATATTCTTTTTCGTGGGATACACGTCTCTCCCCCTCAGTCTCATACAGCTCATAACAGCATGGAGAAAGCAGCACGCTCGTCAAATGAGCGAGAGAGAGCACACCCGACCCCGTCAGCGGCAAATGTGCTTCTCAAGATGTTAATTTAATCAACTAAGAGTTTCAAAACATACAAAACATAAATAATAAAATTAAATAAAATCAAACAATATAGTAAGCCACAAAACACAGGTCCCCCTTAAATGGCATACAAAATAATATACAAGGGAAAATATAATTTCTTCACCACTTACTTGCAGTAGTAAAATACATTAAATGGAGAAAAATGTCAAATTTTGGGTTAATCACACAAATCACAGGTTAATTGCACAATCACATCACTTTTGCATACAGACCTCACTTTTTTGTATGTATCAAACACATTTAAACCTGATATCAAACACATTTCAAACATTTCTCAACATAAAACACAAACAGTTTAACATACCTGCAGAAATACAGGGCACAATTAATATTCTTTTTCGTGGGATACACGTCTCTCCCCCTCAGTCTCATACAGCTCATAACAGCATGGAGAAAGCAGCACGCTCGTCAAATGAGCGAGAGAGAGCACACCCGACCCAGTCAGCGGCAAATGTGCTTCTAAAGATGGCGCTGTTCGCACATCGCACGAGGTATCGTTGCGTCACCAATATGTGCCCCATATACAACAACATTCTGCATAATTGGTTCCCACTAAAACTATGTACATTTTCGGATTACAACTCAGCATACAAAATATGAAAACAAAAATAATTAAGTTTTGATGAAGTTCACAAACAATCTTAATTACATTTCACAATTTTTTTTAAACCAGCTACAGATGCAACAATTTTAAATATTTTTAAATACAAAAATAACCATATGCTTGTGTCATAGGGGATTATCACGCTTCCGGGTTTCATGGGCGGGATTTGTCAACTTTGTGCATGTCTACTTCCGACGCAGTTCAACAATGGCTGAAACGAAGGCTAGATGTCATTGCTCTGTTCCACTTTGTAAATCTAACCAACAACACTAACCCTACTTTAGTTCTCATGGATTCCCGACTGAATTGAGTATAAGGAAGAAGTGGATTAAAGCGGTTCGCCGGGATTAAGGTCCAAACTTTAAAATAAAACAAGGTAGCACGTTTGTTTGTAGCCGGCACTTTAGTGAATCAGACTAATTTACCAGGGATGCCGTATAAATAAACTTAGTGTAGTCCGTCATCAGTTCCCCAGAGTGATCGGTGATTCAACGGAAGTGGCAGTGCACAAAGATCACTGAATGCGGAAGTACTACGTATCAGCATGATAATCCCTTATTGTCAATACCGGTAATTCCGCCCCTCCCTCACTTCCGGTTCTGGCGCTGGGGTTCTGAAACTGGTGGTGCTGTGCTGCGGGTCTGCAGCTGGATATATTTTAACCATTATTTTTGGACTCGATCTACTCCATCTGTGTTTTGATCATCGTTCTGAATCTGTTCAAGGCGTAGTCTTCAACAAAAATGTAGCCTTTAACTTTAATTTTTTCCAACTTGTTTGTTTAAAATGTTGCCTTTCTTTATGAAACTTACCAACATTCAAGTGTTGATAAAAGAGGATGCATGAAGCTAATAACATGTTTTTAAAATTAAAGGTATTTTTCAAGTATAAAAAATAACATTTGAACATAGTAGTATAGGCCTACTGCAAGTGCAAAAATAATATATAAATAGTAAACTATAAGTATAATGTTAAGTTCACTTAAAGAAAAGTTTAAAGAAACTTTAGTATAAAACTACTAAACTAGTAGTTTTGTCAAAGTTCTGTCACCCTTGTCTGGGTTTTCTCTTGGTTTAGTGACAGAGCTGTGGCACTCCTGGTTTGTCATGCGTTTGTGTTTAGTCTGGTCTTTTGTGAGCACATGGCTGTCATGTTATTTCTTTGTGCCATGTGCTCTCCTGTCAATTGTCAAACCCCGCCCATCTTGTTATTGTTTAATTTTCCCCACCTGCCGGCCTCGTTACCCTCTTATGTTTGTTCCCTTATTTAATCTCCCTGTGTTTGCAGTCCTGTGCTGGGAAAAACAGCTGTTGTTTAGTAACAGCAGGGAAAGAGGAAGACGAATGGGGGTGCATGGCGGCCAATTCAAATAAGTTGTTGTGGCTTTTTTCTTCTGAACAAACATCATCACTGAGTAAGAGACACTCTGAGTCCAATTTAATAGTTTATAAAGTATTTATTCTCTTGCAAGAGAGATCTTCGTCACCAATACACATTCGTGAGTCAGTGAGGAGAGATAAAGAGAAGCAGTGTCTGTCTTTTTTATATCTTGTGTCCTCCAAGGCCTTATTTCTGCCCTCCCCTCACAGGAGAGATATACTTTGTTTTTTTCTATTTCTCTCTGGCCCTGAGAGGTAAATGCCCCCTTAACCCTTTAGGCTATAACGTACAAATGCACTCAAGATGACCCCTTGACCACCTGCTTTTCCTTACCTCCACTGACTCCCAACCACAGTAAATTATCACCCAAAGGCCCCCTCTCACTACAGATGAGGCCATCATTAGGAATCACTGAAATCAGAGTAATAAGAGAAAAAATTCCATAACAGCTCCTCTCTGTTTATCATACTCTGATAACTGATTAATCAAACATTGTAATAATAGTAATAATAAATGCAAGTTCAAGTCATTACATACAAATCACTCTCCTTGAACCTGTGAAGAAAAAGTTTAGAATGAAGAAGCATAAGGCTGTTTTTTTTGTGGGGGAAAGCCCCATAATTATTTAGCAAGCAAGTAAACATTTTTACTGGGCCGGGCTAAACGAGGAATCACTGTTCCTGCGTTCCTGCAAGCAGACCCTCAGTCACACCAGTAAGGAATAAATAGTTATAACACAGTAAGAAAACAAACAGATAAAAGTGTAATAAAAATCCCTCAGTTTCAAACCCTGTCCTTGTACGCCACCTCGTAACACGGATGACCGCTGCTTGTAACCTTCTTTAAATCTTTTGCCCTTAATCTTTCTCAGAAAATAAACAAATAGAAGAAAAACAAACAGAACATACATTTAACACATATCTCACTGTAGCTCCCGCTAACTGTATCGTCGCATAATTTTGTTCATCCTTGGGATAGACTGTCATTTTCACCAATTGAACAGACAGCAGGTTTTCACCTGTCTCTGTAATCATATTCACCCATGAATAACAAAATTATCAGAATAACACACACAATCCTAACTCCTATCATTAAGCCTTTTCCATTAATCTACGCCCATCTCCATATTTCACTCACTTCTAATTCAATTTAGTAAGCTCTATTGAACGCACTGTTTAACAAATCTAACCAGAGAAGTCTTATAATTTTTTCCATTCCTCTAACCAAATTAGTTGTTCAAAATTAACTCTAATATCTCCATTACGGTCCGTCTTTTTTGCTTGTTACACATAAATTAAATTGATTTTCTACATTTGCACCAATCAAATCAATACCTAGTTTGATTCAATCAAACAAAATTACCAAAATCATCACAAACACAGATTCTTCTGTTAAACTTAAACCATCAGTTGGCAGTTGGTTCCTCCAGGTGTGTTGATCATCTCGTTCGCCCCACGGACGTTCCGTGTTCACCAGGGTGACACTTTGCGTGTCGTTGCAATGGTTTTTCCCTCGTTGGTTCGGGAGGTACGTTACTAGCACGTCCTTGAATCCCTCACTTTGTGCTCTATTGGATGGTTGAGGCTTGTTGGTGTTGTCTAAGGTGAGAGGCTTGGACCCAGGTGTCACATTCTCCAACCATTTTCTGATCCTTATAAGGTTTTCCCTTAAATCACGACCGCACCCCCACTGGAGTGAACCATTTCTTGCCTGCTTTCACCTGTGAATGGAGACCTTAAGTATTTTGTTAGTGACCGCTTGTGTAGCCGCTCGTCCCTTTTGGTGTGACCTGTGGATTCAACCTGAAACATTATCACTGGATAATTTCTTGCTCACTTAATAGCACTCGGGGTCCTTTTACCCTGAAAAACACTCAACCCACTTTGCTCATGTCCACAACACAAAATGTATACATTTGGAACAGAATTAGTTCTGTTTTCTCCAATCCATCCTGACATTCTGTAAAAGTAAAATTTAAGTTATGCGCTGCGCAGGTGTGGCCTTGTTTCTTTCTGCCACAATAACAATCCAGGCCAGGATAGTTAGTCAAATTCATCCATAACCATTATTTTATAGGGGACATTCTGCCCTGCATCAAAAGTCTGCATGCTCTGTAAAGAAAAAAAAATGTCAAGGTTATTTTCAGATAGTGAAGTACACGTAGTTTCTTTTGTCTGCTGTGCTGCCACAGCCTTTGCTGCTGCATCTGCCCTGGCGTTTCCTGTTGAAACAGTCCTGCAATTTTGTTATCAGCGTGTGCGGCACACTTACAGACAGCAATATTGCCCCACCTGTGCAATGGCTTTCAGCAAATGTGAACCCCTTAGTAAACCATATTTGGCAATTGTTACCATCCCCCTTTTGATGCATGACCCCGCTCATTCATCAATTTAAACTAATTTGATTTGCCATCAACACCAACCCAAACGGCGTCCTTCAGCCAAATTTTGCCCAGACATCCTTCTCTGCCTCTGAAACAAAATATTACATTCTTCACTTAACCCTCTGGGGTCTGAGGTGTTTTTGGGGCCATTGGGATGTTCTGATATGCCCTTACATTTGTGCTTTTTTCAGTTATTTATAAACATGTTAACCCTTTCACGCGTACGATCACACCGGTGTGATCAGTCTTGGCTGGTCCCTGGAGCGTACGATCACACCGGTGTGATTAGAACGGTCAGTGCATCACGTGATCAACTGCTAAATTCAAACGAGCTTTCGCGCGTTGGCTGGGGCTGAGCCAGAGACGGACACACTCAGTGCTGTCATATATCACAACTATTGAGTGTTTTCAACCACATAATGTTTATTTTAGGTTTCAGACATTTAAATACACATAAGTACTAGCAAAACAATGATTTTGAGTTTGTAAAATACACACTGATGTCTATGGAAGCGGCAATAATAATCCTTTCCATTATAATAAAATAAGACGACACGTTTTATTCATATCAGATACACATTGTGTAAGTAGCTTTACATTTGACCCTAGTCTTCTCCCAGTTCACCGGCCACTTACTTTCATGTATTTCGTGAGAAGTGGAGGAATTGACGTGTTGTAAATCCAACAGATCCGATTCTCTGAACTGTAAAACAAACTAAAATGGCGCCGCCCATTGTGAATACAGCTCAACTAACGCGATCGTTATAAAGATGTTTAAACAACAAAACCCATCCACTTGCACATATTTGACAATCGGAATATCAGTGTTTCATGCTATAGCTAATACATTTGTGAATAATTTTAATAAAAAAGGAAAAATGACATAAAAGCTGATCCTCATTCATTCAGCGCTGTGTTGTGGTTGTGCCGCGTCACCATGGAAACATTAAAGTGACAAGTTCTAAATAACGGTCGCCTTGAAAAACTCACGCTGGGGGGTCAGTTAGAATATTTTAAACTTACGTGTGAAAGGGTTAATGGCAAAGGTGTAAATTCACTCTATATAGCACAAACTGGGCTACCATAATTTCTAAGCAACATGGATGTACATGTTTGTATTTTAAGAGAATAATGTTTATGCGTGGTTATTGAAAAAAATAAAAATGAAAGTTGTTGAAATAAGGCCACAAAACACATATTGATTATTTCTTCACAAGACTTTTGAAAATTGTATCACATAGCCTAGAATATTTGCTCCAAAACTATGTGAGAATCATCCTGACTACTCATTCAGATAAGGCAATAAAGTATTTTTACATTTTTAATGACGTGTTTTGTGTCAGAAAGCTTTATGCGAGGAGGCATGATCTCTCATTAGTATGTATCCATTTCACACCTGAGAAAGACAAAGACCCTCCCATAATGGCCCTATTAGGTGCTATCAGGCCCTATCATTATAAGGAGCCTTGCACAAAGAATGAGGAGATTTAAAAAAAGAATGGCTTTTAGATTGTTTGGATTTATTTACAACACAACATAATCCAAAGATACACACATACCTGTCAACATAGTACATAGTACATAGAAACATAGTACATACCTGTCATTTCCAAGGTGTTTGATTTTTCATTTTACTATGTTCATGTACAGAGACTGTTGAATGTTGAAGTCAGCAGGACTCAGTGGCATCTCTCCCTGTAAAAAATGAAATAAAAAAATAAACACCTTTGAACATGCTGATATCAAGAGAAACTATATGGCTGCACGACTTTGGGCATGCATTGTAGAAAAAATTGCTTTTTAATTATATATATTTGGGCATGCATTGTAGAAAAAAATGCTTTTTAATTATATATATATATATATATATATATATATATATATATATACACATACACACACACACACACACACAGTGCTTAGAATAAGTGAACACACCCATTCTAAAGTTGACTACCCTTCACAATATAGACATGGTTTTATTTCAGTTAGCCTAACTGAACATTCATACATAAATAATATATTGTATTTAGACAGTATCACATATTTTACCGGAGGCTGAAATATATTTCACTAAATCACTATAACCTAAGCAGTTATTCGCAAACAAAATACATTACGCATAAGGCAGTATTTTAGCATGATAATCAGTGTCATAAACTAATCTCAAAACTGAGTGAAATATATGTAGTAGGCTAATATCACATTTAAAAAATTTACACGAGCGTCTAGGGATATTGTGACTGTGAGGTAATCTTTCCTATGTCAAAAGCTAGCCAAAACTAGGCAAAAATATAGTCTGAAAATTCATTTGAGCTCTATAATCAGAAAAGGAATTATATAACACTAAACAACTTACTCCGAAATTGTATCCTCGGCGGGGTCAATTCGTTCTTCAAAATGCAGCCGTTGGTCGTCAGAGTTTCAAATTCCTCTGAGGAAAAGGTGAATCCTCGCTGTCCAGAATAATCTGAAGGGCTTCTTCACCGGAGTAGCGTGCCATCCTCAAAACGCGATGAACTATCAGTGAATCTCATGAAGAATCTTTGTGTTTTTATGGCATTGATCGGGGGCGTGTGCGCGATCACCTGAACTATTTACATGTGAACAGCGCCGGGGGCGTGGCGGCCTCAACTCATTAAAAATAATGAGGGGAGAAAGAAAAAATGGACCTCTCCTTGGTTTCAAACGGATTGCATAAACTGAGAATATTTGTTTTTTTATATAAATTACTTCATTTAAAAGGAGAGAATTCAAGCTTCATAAAGAAAAATCTCTCGTGCCTGTGTGACAAGTAATCGCGGAGTTACAGTTAATCTTAGGACACGTTTCAGAATGGACTTCACTGACAGAGAGAACGCAGAACTCGCATCATGTTTGTTTTTCTTTATTTGGTGAAAAGCACAACACTTTGTTTTTATTGTGAGTATCCACAAAAAAAAGAAACTTAACAGGATCTAATGATGTATAACACTTATTTGTAAGATCACAATCAACCGAGTATTTTGAGTCTCTTTTGCACTGATAAGAAAAAAAGTGAGCAGATCACGCCGGCGTGATTGCCGACCCCAGAGGGTTAAAGCCCAATCTCATCTTTTTATCGAAGTATTTGAAGGGCAATGGCCCTGAGTCTCACAGCGAATCTTGCTTTTCAGGCCTGTTGTTTGGTCTCTCAAGTCAGTCATCTACAAACATTTCGAAAGTCATCAATTTTCCCTATCAGGTCAGGTCGTGCTGTACAGACTTGGTCAATGTCAGTCAATCATTTCTCCCCCTTTGTTCACAATAATCATAAATGTGAGGGGCTCTCTTGATAATTTCATGTTGACAACATCATGTTTCATGTTGCCAATATGTCACTTTGTTGTTGCCATCAAATCTACAACATTTTCATTTATCTCAGCCCATGCCAGATGGTGATCTACAACTACACAATTCCAATTTACACAAATACTTAAACTGATCCAGAACGTAATTCAAATCGACATCATAAAAGACAAAAATAATTAATATCAGACAGAGCTTGATGACCAATCAATTTAAAGCTCGTCTTATGTTCTGTATCATCTTTTCATCGGATCCACTCAGAATTATCGCCTTCTTTAAAATTTGTCATTTGCCTTAACCCATCTGTAATGATAAACTCATTCCAGAGGTTAATGACGCAATATACACACTATTCAGGCGGAATATTAGTGCCCCAAACTAATACATACAAGACATAAAGTACTGTCACCATCACACACACTCACACTAGACACACATATGTTAACTGCTCATTCTCAATGTTCACTTTTCTTTAAATTATTGCTAAAAGATTTAAATTTTAAATAAGATTTTAACCTTTCCATTTTCCTGTAGCTTCTATCTAATTTTACATGGTCTCTTAACCACTTTCAAGGCATGTCTTGTTCATTATTCATTTGATTTTTAGACAAGTTAGCTGGGTTGTTTTGGTTCATTATCATTATTTTGCTTCAGCTTGCTCTAGCAGGCCGATGGCAGAAAGACAGACACAGTTACCATCCCTTCCTCCACTGAAGCAGTCTCACTATAAACAAAAAAATATTTTCCAACAGCCTCCTAAGGCTGTAACTTAGACAAAAATTTTTATTCATTACAATAACCTTTGACCATTCACCTTTGTCATCCAGACTTTTCTCAAATCTACAAAAGCTGTCTTCATCTTTAGTCACCACCATGTCTAACGACCTTCAGGAGTTAGAACTATGTTATAGACATAGTAGTTCAAAATCAACACTATGATTTTCCTTGCCCATAAGGCAAACCAGTACATAAAAAGTTTTGCTACTGTCTCCACAACAACTAATGGCAATCCCCTCATGGTCTCAGCTGGCTCTCGAAAGCCCATTAGCTCGTTATCTATAATTTTCTTCTCCTCAAGGTGTTTCCCCCTTTCATAGTTGCAGACACTTGTCACAATGAAAAACAAGCCATACAACTAATGCGGTTTCTTCTGGCGAGTGGTATAGAGGAAACTCACATTTTCTGGGTCAGACTGCCGTAACTCCTCACAGCGCATTCACCTCTCAATGCTCTGCTGACCCCGGTGGCCTCCAGTAATCAGCGCTCAACTCTCATACCTTTCTCACATATAACACCTCCATCTGGAGATGCCCCAGTGCTCATGACCCCCTGGGTTGGGCTGCCCCCTGGCCAGGAAGATCATCCCGTCATTGAGTAGCCACTTACACACTTACACTTGGTGACCGCTCTTTCCCATCACAGTTTTCTTCAACAGAACTCAGCTGTTTTCTGGAGCTTAGGAAAGGCACGTTCAAGAGTCACCAGAGCCATTCCGATCGCCTAATAGTGTTCACACAGGGAGACAGATTAATAACAGCTGTATTTAATCACTTAAATCCATTAACCATCTTAAAAGCAGAAACCTAGCTGCTTAGACTATACTCTTCATCTGTAGACGGAGCCCCCGGCCCTGAATGGTGGAGACTAAATGAGACAAAGTTGTTACTGGTCCTAAAATGAGCTAATCAAAATGTCCTCTATCGTTTAAGGTCTGTATTATTATTTTAAATACTTCTTTAAAGTCATTCAGTTTTACTTTTAAAACAAATTGCTCTCTAAATGGCAATGGTTTCTTTTAACATCTCTGTGTCTATGATCTTCAACTGAAACACTGTGCTTTACTATAAATAGTTTATTATCACTTATCACACAGGCTCAGATAGCAGCCTTCAGCTGACATTGACTGAGAGAGACTCTGAGACATTCAGGACTGGTACACTGCTCTCTCATATACTTCTAACATCATCTACCATCTTTAAACTCTATCCCAGCTTAAGGCATCTTTGCCAGAAATTACATGTGTTTTCAAATAAACATGGTTTTATAGTTGTCTTTTGCCCACCTCAGGGAATTTAGACATTACAAATTTCCACTCAGATTGAGTCTCTGTTGCACTGGCTGTTTCAGCCACAGCACACATCAGATTTAGATAAGCGAACTGTTTCATTACAGCCAATAGCAAACTTATCTTTTGGAAGCAAAACATCAGCTTCTAGTTCTTTCATGGTCAACTTTTCAAGCTGTTTGTTTAATCAGCATTTAGCAACTGTTAATCCAGTACTGCTTCTGCTTATTTGTTCTTACATCAAAATAATTATTCTAGTTCTCAATAACGTTTCACATTTCTCAATCTCAATTTTAATTGTCAAGTTCTCAACTACCATAGTTTAATATCTGACTTCAAAGTTTTTTCTAGGAGTTTATCAATCTCCAATTAGGATTCACACTAACTTTGACGAAGCTACCACTCTCTGGTTGATACATCTGTTGCAATTATTATAAATCATCCGTGAGATTAGTCTCTCTATATAATCTAAACCCTTTTTAAAATGTTTAATTAAAACACAATCATCCTTCTAGTTACCTTTACATATTTGGCAACTCACATTTGTTGGAGTCATTCATTTTGCATCAACCTGTATTCAATTCACTTATAAAAATTACTATTATAGATCTTTTCTTCAAAAGGATTCACTTTAAGACTTCAATCTTTTGACCTTGTTTTTTATCTCTTATTTCTCAGACAAAATGTTAATGTCGTCATTTAAACACTGATCTACTTTCAAACCCACATTATTATCAGAAATGTGTCACTATCACATTTTCAAACACCTTCTCGGTGGGCATTTACAGTTACGTGTTAAATGGTCCTGATGACCACAATCAAGACACTCTCTGTCATCTGGTGGGTTCATGTGTCAGCCTCAACTACAGCATCAGACACCTTGACTATAGTTTGATCACTGTGAGCTTGCAAACGGCTCCAACTTACTGCACACTCTTGAAGCAGTGTGTGTCCCATTCAGGAATGTAAACAGAGCCACTGTAACCAGTTCTCTGTATTCTTTTACAGTCCACCAGTGGCGGATTTAATCACAATAGCCAAATCGTATTATAAATCGCATTATAACTACTTCTCACAGTATTCCTTTATCAAATGGTTAGTCTGAGATCCAAAAAAAAAAATTATCCGTATTGTCTCAGTCCCACTTATCTTTACTGTTTTGCAGAAACCAAAATATCAAATTACAATCCCCTATTTCACACAGACAGCCTTATTGCTACTTGCTACTTCAATCCGTATCATATAAATTTAAGTTCTCTAGACATCTAGTCATGCATCCATTTACTGGATGAAGAAGTAAAAACCTTATTTCTCTCGACAGTTCTTTTTTATCTGCCCCTTTAAGACAACAATCCATTGTTTGTCCACATTGCTTACACACGTTGAACACAGCCATAATAATAAATTTTAATTCGTTACATTTATATAGCGCTTTTTCTGGGACCTCAAAGCGCTTCACATATGGTAGGGGGGAATCTCCTCAACCACCACCAATGTGCAGCATCCACCTGGATGATGCGACGGCAGCCATATTGCGCCAGAACGCCCACCACACACCAGCTTATTAGTGGAGAGGAAACAGAGTGATGAAGCCAATTAGTATATAGGGATGATTAGGAGGCCATGATGGACAGAGGCCAAGGGGCAAATTTGGCCAGGATGCCGGGGTTACACCCCTACTCTTTTTCGAAGGACATCATGGAATTTTTAATGACCACAGAGAGTCAGGACCTCAGTTTAACGTCTCATCCGAAGGACGGTGCTCTTTGACAGTATAGTGTCCCCGTCACTACACTGGGGCGTTAGGACCCACACAGACCACAGTGTGAGCACCCCCTACTGGCCTCACTAACACCTCTTCCAGCAGCAACCTGGTGTTCTCAGAAGGTCTCCCATCCAGGTACTAACCAGGCTCAGCCCTGCTTAGCTTCAGTGGGCAACCAGTCTTGGGCTACAGGGTGATATGGCTGCTTGCAAACAACCTTTTTGTTTCTCACTGCCCTGTTCAACTGATTCTCGCACTACTTTCAGTCTAGTTGTGCTCAGTGTTCCCTCCCTGGGGAAATCATGGTATTTTCTCAGTTTTTCAATATCTAAAACATACATTTTCCCCCATAATTTTCTCATTTGATAGAAAACCGGTGTATAAAATTTTGCATGCTTACCTTGAGACTTCCCCATATTGGCTGATTCTCTGTTCTCTGTGGATTTCTCTTCAACACGCGTTTTCCTGATCTGTTAGGCGTCCCCAACAGACCCGATTTTTCTTTTAACCCAAATCGGTTGCACTATTAGTGCCCTCCTAATTAAGGTTTACCAAAAAAATATTTTCTGGCTCCCCCCAATTAGCCTCAGCACCTAAAAACAATTTGCTCCGTGGTGGAACAACTGATTTTCAGGTTACCTATCTGTTTGAAATCTCTTGATCTGTTACAGACCTCAATTAATCTCAGATAATTTTCTCTCGTATCTGTTTGAAACCTCTTGATCTATATATAGATCTCAATTAATCTCAGATTACGTACCACAGAAACAGCCCTCAGCCAATATGGTTCACTCACATTTCATACCCGAAACAAAATACTTTTCCCCAAAAGAAAATATTTTAGACGTCTCTTACCAGAGATATGTTGGTTGCCACGGGTTCGCTTTCTTTTGATTCCAGTGGAAGGTACAGGAAGAATTGATGAAGGTAGAGTACCAGAAGATGTAATGCTAGTAAGTAAGAGGAATTTTGTGCTATTCATGGTGGAGGTAATTAATTGTACAGCGCAAACAGAAAGGAGAACAGAAAAGTTACAAATAATAGTAAAGGCGGCAGAGAGATTTCTATATATTAAGGGATTGAAATGTGAATATATAATGAGAAACCTTAATACAGAATCTCAGTCAAGTCAGGATTTAGGGGTTGGTTAGTATGTTAAATATTTTACAATGGAATGCCAGGAGCCTTTGTGCTAATGGTCAAGAATTTAAAGGATATATAAATCAAATGAAAGATAAGCCAGATGTAATATGTATTCAAGAATCATGGTTGAATCCTAGACTAGAATTTGTTTTAAAAGGATACATAAGTGTGAGAAGAGATCGGGAAGAAGGAAAAGGAGGAGGATGTGTTCATTTTGTAAAAGAGGGAATGCCTTATAGAGTTTTGGAAAAAGGGGAAACGATGGAATATATAGTTGTAGAAATATGGTTTGGAAATAAAAGTTATGTTATAATAAACTTTTATAATCCTTGTAAAAGATTAACACAAGAAAGTATGGAAGCAATAAAGGGATTAAGAGGAAGTAGAGTAATATGGTGCGGGGATTTTAATGCCCATAATACTTTATGGGGAGGTTTATCGACAGATGCAAATGGTATGGTCATTGAAGAGGTGATGGAAAAGAAAAATTTGGTGTGTATAAATGATGGAACAAAAACACGAATGGATGTAAATTCAGGGAGGGAATCTGCAATAGATCTAACAATTGTTTCTAATGCGTTAGGGGGAATAATAAATTGGGAGGTATTAAATTGTACAGCGGGTAGTGATCATTTCCCAATATTAAGTTCAATTGTAAATAATGAGATAGGGAAGATAAAAAAAGGAAATACAGGAAAATGGAAGTATGAGAAAGCAGATTGGGAAAAATTCGAAAGAATATGTGAGGAAGGATTAAAAATGATCAAGATGAATGAAAGAATAATAATTGAAAGAATATATACAGAATTAATATCAGTGATACAGAATGCGGCTAGAGAATGCATTCCAAAAAGCAATGGAAAGGGGGTGGGGAAAATAGTTCCATGGTGGAATGAGGAGCGTGCAATAGCAGTTAAAAGGAAAAGGAAAGCACTTAAAATTCTAAGGAAAACTCACAATTGGAAAAACATGATAATATATAAAAAGGCTCAAGCAGAAACCAGAAGAACGCATTCTCATCCCAAGGCGTCACTAAAATGACAATTTTGACCATGCTTCAATATTCGACGCTTTAGGCACCCTTTAGCGTCAGTTACATGACGCAATCCTAGGGCGTCATCTTACTGACGCTTTACCTTAAGCGTCAGTTAGATGACGCGGGTAGGTTTAGGTCTGGGGTAGGGTTAGGATTAGATAGCGTCATCTAACTGACGCTTAAGGTAAAGCGTCAATAAGATGACGCCCTAGGATTGCGTCATGTAACTGACGCTAAAGGGTGCCTAAAGCGTCGAATATTGAAGCATGGTCAAAATGATTCCCATGGCGTCAGTTTCATGACGCCTAGGGATGAGAATGGGCTGCAATAAGGGAAGTGAAGAAAAAGTATTGGAGATCATATTGTGAAGAAATTGGGAAAAATACTCCAATTGAGGAAGTGTGGGGTATGATTAAAAAGATGAGTGGCATTCGAAGAGAATATGAGTACCCTGTGTTATGTATTGGGGAAGAAATAGCAATACGTGATGAGGAAAAAGCAGAAATGTTTAGAAAGGAATTCTCAAAAATAAATAGTTCGGATAATTTGATGAAGGAGTGTAAGGAAATGAGGGAGAAGTTGTTAAAAGAACATCCATTTATTTTAGGAAAAAAGACAGTAACAAATCGTTTTCTAGATGTGCCTTTTTCATATTCAGAATTAAAGAGGGCATTAAAAAACACTAAAGATTCAACTCCTGGACAGGATGGAATTAGTTATGTAATGTTAAAAAAGTTAAGTAATCAATCTCTTAAAATTATTCTAGAGGTTTATAACAGAGTATGGGAAGAAGGGATTCTCCCTAAGAGATGGAAAGAAGCAGTAATAATTCCCATTAAAAAACCAGGTAAAGATCCAAGTATCCCTTTAAACTATAGACCGATAGCATTAACATCACATCTAAGTAAAGTTATGAAAAAAATGATTACAGATCGCTTAATGTATCATATGGAGAAGAATAATATTTTTCCCCATATCAAAATGGTTTTAGACATGGAAAGAGTACAATGGACTCAATTGTTAAATTGGAATCAGATATAAGGAAAGCATTGATAAATAAAGAAACTCTAATAGCGGTTTTCTTTGATGTAGAAAAAGCTTATGATATGTTATTGAAGGAGGGTTTGTTGATAAAGTTAGATCAAATTGGAATAGAAGGAAAATTATATAATTGGATTAAAGAGTTTTTAATTGAAAGGGATTGGAGAATGTATATCAAGGAAAGGAATAATTGAGAATGGAACGCCTCAGGGTAGTGTTATAAGTCCTTTGTTGTTTATTATTATGATTAATGATGTATTTGCAACAATAGATAAGAATGTAAATAAATCGCTGTTCGCAGATGATGGAGCTCTGTGGCTTAGAGGTAGGAATGTAGAGTATATTGTTAATAAAATGCAAGCAGTTTTAAAAAATGTTGAGGAATGGTCTTTCAAATGGGGTTTTAAATTCTCAGTGGAGAAAACCAAATATATATTTTTTACAAATAAAAGGTCAAGTATTGATCTAAAGATGAATTTATACAACAAAGAGATAGAACAAGTTAAAGTGATTTTTAGGTATGTGGTTTGATACAAAGGTTACATGGAATGTACACATAAATAAGATGGAGGATAAATGTAAGAAGATTTTAAATTTAATGAGGTGTATTTCAGGACGAGAATGGGGAGCTGATAGGGTTGCATTAAAAACAATTTATTCAACAATGATTAGAGCAGCATTAGATTATGGTTGTATCGCATATGGAACAGCAACTAAGTCACAGTTAGGAAAATTAGAACGAATTCAATCACGAGCTTTAAGAATATGTTGTGGAGCTTATCCTTCCTCTCCTGTTTCAGCTTTACAGGTGGAGATGGGGGAGATGCCAATTCACTTAAGAAGGAAGCAATTGATACTGGCATACTGGGTAAACCTAAAAGGGCAGAAGGATAGTCATCCAACGAAAGGTATACTTGAAACATGTTGGGAATATGGGAAAGGGAAGGTTAACAGTTTTGGTTGGATTATTAAGGATTTGGTTCAGAATATGAAATTAAATGAGTATAGAGTTATTCCAGCAGTAATATTACCAACAATACCATTATGGATTTTACCTCAACCAAATGTAGATCTATTCTTATAGGAAACAAGACAAGATAAAGATCAGAGGATGTTGGAAGCAGAGATGACAAAAGAATATATTGGTATTAAGTATGAACAATATATAAAGGTTTTCACAGATGCATCTAAGGATTCACAGAAGGGACAGGTTGGATAGCGTATATCATTCCCAGATTGAAAGTGGCAGGAGGGGAAAGAGTATCAGATCACGTATCTGTGTTTACAGGAGAGCTACTAGCAATCATGGTAGCAATTAATAAAATAAATGAAATGGGGCTAAGTAAAACTTTAATATGCTCAGATTCAAGTTCAGCCTTGATGTGCCTGGAAGCTCAAAAATCAGATACTAGACAGGATATTGTTTTGGAAATCTTACAGATATTGTTCATGATGCAACAAAAAATAAGATAGTTCAGTTTTTATGGGTTCCGGCACATACTGGAGTGTCTGGAAATGAAGCAGCAGATAAACTAATAAAACAGTCTATGGCAAAGGAAACTATAGATATGCAAATTAGGTATAGTAAATTAGAAATCAAATCAATAATTAAAAGGGAGATAAATAAAAATTGGCAATCGTATTGGGATAATGAGGAAAAAGGTAGACATTTACATTTAATACAACTATTGGTAGGTAGAGGAAGGAATTCAAGTGGGAGAAGGAAGGAAGACTGTATTATTTCTAGATTAAGACTGGGACATACAGGACTTAATTCAACAATGCAAATAATAGGAAAACATCCTACAGGATTATGTGAATGGTGTGGAAGCAGAGAAACAGTGGAGCATGTACTTATTAAGTGTAATAAATATTCTGAGGAAAGAAGTAAGATAATTGAAGAATTTGAGATGAAAGATAATCAACAATTAACATTAAAGATGGTTTTAAACTCAGTAGAGGGGGGTAGGTTAATAATAAAGTTTTTAAGTAGAACAAATTTGATCTTTAGAATATAGATAGGCTATTAGTATTTTTAGTATCAGTATCCCTCTCTGGAAGATGAGGGACTTTGGCTGTAGATGGAGGAGCTGAACACGCAGCAACATTGAAAGCAGGAGTCCTGATTGTTCTGGGAGTTGTGATATATGTCTCTGATCTATTACCTACAGTAGATGGCGGTAATGCTCTTTTTAAGAATGCGAACTGCCAATAAGCCCAAAGAAGAAGAAGAAGAAGAAGTACTGTGCTGGAGTTTTGTTTGTTTTTTTACCTAATAAATATACCCATTTGTTATGTACTTGAGTCCTCACACCTTGATTCCACCCATTCCGTGACAAGTTTACTGAGAGTACATTAAAAGAAACTGTGCAAGTATACTTGCAGTTTAAAACTACCAAACTAGTAGTTTACTGAGAGTACACTAAAAGAGCAAAAATAATATATAATTAGTAAACTATAAGTTCACTTAACGAAAACTTGTAGTATAAAACTAACTAGTAGTTTACTGAGAGTATACTTTGTTGTGGCAAAAATTCTCAAACAAACATCACTGCGTAAGAGACACTCAGAGTCAAATTATATAAAATAGAAGTATTTATTCTTGCAAGAATAGGAGCAGTCTAATACACAGTTGTTACCCTGTGCAGAAGAGTGACACACCCCCCAGACAGACTGAACTAGCTTTTATCTTAGTTTCAAGGCCTTTCTTCCCCCCAGAGCCTTCCTCCCAGTAGTTTTCCATAGACGTCACTAGTTGGCCCACTAAGCTCCCCTGTACCAAATGGCCTTCTGACATCTAGGTCAGAGGTCCTTGTTCGTCTGTTCTCTGGAGTGTCTCCCTCTTCTGCCTCCCCAGGTACATAAACAGAATCCTTTCTCACTACAAGTGAGAGACACACATGTGACATTCTTTGAATCATCTACATTTGACTAAAGATCAATGAATATCATTAAAATTGCCACTACAACTCCTCACTTTTTATCATTCTGATTACCCATAATCACAATAATAAACAATAAGACAAATTTTAAGTCATATCATCACACTTATACTTTTCATCTCTGATTTTTGCATAAAATGATCACTCTCCTTTAACCTGTGAAGAAAAGTTTAGAATGAAGAAGCATAAGGCTGTTTTTGTGGGGGAAAGGCCCCGTAATATTTTAGCAAGCAAGTAAACATAGTAAGGAAACAAAAAAAAATAAATAAAGTATAATAAAAATCACTCAGTTTCATACCCTATCTTTGTACGCCATCTCGTAACACGGATGACTGCTGCTTTTAACCCTCTTTAAATCTTTTGCCCTTAATCTTTCTCAGAAAATAAACAAATAGAAGAAAAACAAACAGAACATACATTTAACACATATCTCACTGTAGCTCCCACTACCTGTATCGTCACATAATTTTGTTCATCCTTGGGATAGACTGTCATTTTCACCAATTGAACAGACAGCATGTTTCACCTGTCACTGTAATCATATTCACCCATGAATAACAAAATAATTAGAATAACAATCCTAACTCCTATCATTAAGCCTTTTCCATTAATCTACGCCCATCTCCATATTTCACTTACTTCTAATTCAATTTAGTAAGCTCTATTTAATGCCATATTTAACAAAATCTAACCAGAGAAGTCTTATAATTTTTCCCATTCCTCTAACCAATGCAGTTGTTCAATATTAACTCTAATATTTCCATTACGGACACAATCAATACATTTTCATTTACAATCAAATCAATACTTTTAATTCAAACATGCTGTGGTTCTACTTAATAAGCTTCAACAATTATCCCTATAATTTACATTAATTAATAGATCTTCTCTTCCCAAAAACATTTTCCTTAAATATTTCCTAATGAATAAGTAACCAATCAAATATTTTGATCGACTGTATATCAATACTAAGCCCTATTTTGATTTAATCAAATCAAATCCTCAAAATAATCACAAAACCACATTCTTCTGTTAAACTTAAACCATCAGTTGGCAGTTGGTTCCTCCTCCAGGCGTGTTGATAATCTCGTTCGCCCCATGGACTATGGGATGGTTGTGGCCTGTTGGTGTTGTCTAAGGTGAGAGGGTTGGACCCAGGTGTCACATTCTCCAACCATTTTCTGATCCTTATAAGGTTTTCCCTTAAATCACGACCGCACCCCCACTGGAGTGAACTGTCACCTGTGAATGGAGACCTTAAGTATTTTGTTAGTGACCGCTTGTCTAGCCGCTCGTCCCCTTTTGGTGTGACCTGTGGAATCAACCTGAAACATTATCACCGGATAATTTCTCGCTCACTTAATAGCACTCAGGATCCTTTTCCCCTGAAAAACAATATTTATACATTTGGAACAGAATCAGTTCTGTTTTCTGCAACCCATCCTGACATTCTGTAAAAGGAAAATTTAAGTTATGCGCTGCACAGGTGTGGCACCTTTCTGCTACAATAATAACCCAGGCCAGGATAGTTAGTCAAATTCATCCATAGCCATCATTTTATAGGGGACATTCTCCCCTGTATCCAAAAGTCTGCATGCTCTGTAAAGGAAAACAAATGTCGAGGTTATTTTCAGATAGTAAAATACGTAGTTTCTTTTGTCTGCTGTGCTGCCATGGCCTTCGCTGCTGCATCTGCCCTAGCGTTTCCTGTTGAAACAGTCCTGCAAATACATGTACAGACAGCAAATTTTGTTTGGGACCCAAGTAAACCATATTTGGCAATTGTTATACCATCTCCCTCTTGATGCACGACACAACTCGAGCATCAATTTAACATAACATTTAACATAGTGTTTTTAATAAAGTTTGCCATCAACACTAACCCAAACGTTGTCCTTCAGCAAAATTTTGCCCAGACATCCTTCTCTGCCTCTGAAACAAAATATTACATTCTTCACTTAAAGCCACAATCTCATCTTCTTCTCGCAGTATTTGAAAGGCAACGTCCCTGAGTCTCACAGCGAATCTTGCTTTTCAGGCCTGTTGTTTGGTCTCTCAAGTCAGTCATCTACAAACATTTCTAAAGTCATCAATTTTCAGGTCAGGTCGTGCTGTACAGACTTGGTCAATGTCAGTCAATCATTTCTCCCCCTTTGTTCACAATTATCATAAATGTTAAGGGCTCTCTTGATACTTCGAAATTGACTTAGCCAATATGTCATTTTGTTGTTGCCATCAAATCTACAACATTTTCATTTATCTCAGCCCATGACAGATGGTGATCTACAACTACACAATTCCAATTTACACAAATACTTAAACTGATCCAGAACATAATTCAAATCGACATCCTGCATGACAAAAGTATTACTACCAGACAGAGCTTGATGTCCAATCAACTTAAAGCTCGTCCCATGTTCTGTATTGTCTTTTCAACCGTTCCACTCAGAATTATCGGCTTCTTTAAAATTTGTCATTTGCCTTAACCCATCTGTAATGATAAAACTGTTCTGTTCTAATTTCAATACTGTTCTAATATTAGTACCCCAAACTAATACATACAACATAAAGTGCTGTCACCATCACACACACACTCATACTAGACACACATATGTTAACTGCTCATTCTCAATGTTTGCCCTTTCCTCATATCATCGTTAAAAGGATTTAAATTTTAAATAAGATTTTAAACTTCACATATTTTCTGTAGCTTTTCCCTAATTTTACATGGTCTCTTAACCACTTTCAAAGCATGTCTTGTTCATTATTCATTAGATTTTTTAGACAAGTCATCTGGGTTGTTTTGGATTCATTCTCATTATTTTCTTCAGCTTGCTCTAGCAGGCCGATAACAGAAAGACAGACACAGTTACCATTCCTTCCTCCAGCTCAAGCAGTCTCTCTCACTATAAATCCATTTCTTATACAAAATGTAATATTAAATTCATTACAATAACCTTTGACCATCCACCTTTGTTATCAAGACTTAAATCTACAAAGCTGTCTTCATCTTTAGTCACCACCATGTCTAACGACCTTCAGGAGTTAGAACTATGTTATAAACTTCTATACATTTTCCTTGCCCATAAGGCAACCGACATCAAAAAGTTTTATTACTGTCTCCACAACAATTAATAATGGCAATCCCCCCACGGTCTCAGCTGGCTCTTGAAAGCCCATTGCCATTAGCTCTTTGTCTATAATTTTCTTCTCAGGGTGTTGTCCCCCCTGGGTATAGTTGCAGACACTTGTCACAATGAAAAACAAGCCATACAACTAATGCGGTTTCTTCTGGTGAGTGGTATAGAGGAGCTTTGCATCATGGGGAAGACTGGCGTGACTCGTCATAGCTTCATCTCCCCCTAACGGTATAAGGACGCTGCTGGCCTCACAGCTCCTGCTCAACTCTCATACCTGTCTCACATAAAACACCCCCATTCAGGAAATGCCCAGTGACTTTACGTGAGCCCTCTGGCTTGGGTTGCCCCCTGTCTGGCCAAAGAAGGTCTTACCCGTCATGGAGGTGGTCACTCGTGCCCACTGGTGACCGCTTTTTTTCCCATCACACAATCGGTTTTCTTCAACAGAACTCAGCTGCTTTCTGGAGCTTAGGAAAGGCACGTTCAAGAGTCACCAGAGCCATTCTCATTGCCTAATAGTGTTCACACAGGGAGACAGGTCAATAACAACAGTATTTAATCACTTAAATCCATTATTTTATCTTAAAAGCAGAAACCCAGCTGCTTAGACTATACTCAGCGAATTTGGATCATCCGTACGTTCAGTGAACTTTACCTGTAGACGGAGCCATCGGTCCTGAATGGTGGAGACTAAATGAGACAAAGAAGTTACTGGTCCTAAAATAAAATAAAATGTCTTCAAGTTCTGCATTATTATTTTAAAGACTTCTTTAAAGTCATTCAGTTTTACATTTAAAACATTTACAAATACAAATTGCCCTTTATGGCAATTGTTTCTTTAAACATCTCTGTGTCTATGATTCTTCTGAAACTGTGCTTTACTACAAATAGCTTATCACAGATAACAGCTTTGAGCTGACATTGAATGAGAGAGACTCTGAGACATTCAGGACTGGCACACTGCACTCTCATAAACTTCTAACATCAAACTTTTATCTACCATCCTATAGCTCTATCCCAGCTTAAGGCATATTTGCCAGAAATTACATGTGTTTCCAAATAAACATAATTTTATAGTTGTCTTTATTTAGACATTACAAATTTCCACTCAGATTGAGTCTCTGTTGCACTGGCAGTTTCAGCCACAGTACACATCAGATCCAGATAAGCAAACTGTTTCATTACAGCCAATAATAAACTTATCTTTTGAAAGCAAAACATCAGCTTCTAGTTCTTTCATGGTCAACTTTTCAAGCTGTTTGTTTAATCAGCATTCAGCAACTGTTAATCCAGTATTGCTTCTGCTTACTTGATCTTAAATAAAAATAATTATTCCAGTTCTCAATAACGTTTCACATTTCTCAATCAGCATTTTAGTTGTCAAGTTCTCAATTACGTTAACTTTGACAAGGCTAGCACTCTCTGCTTGATACATCTTTTGCAATTATTATAAATCATTCGTGAGATTAGTCTCTCTCCTTAATCTAAACCCTTTCTAAAATGTTTAATTAAAACACAATCATCCTGTTAGTTACTTTGATATATTTTGCAACTCACATTTGTTGGAGTCATTAATTTTACATCAACCTGTATTCATCAGTTCACTTTTATAGATCTTTTCTTTCTTATAGGATTCACTTTAAGACTTCAATCTTTGACCTTGTTTTTATCTCTTATTTCTCAGACGAAAAATGTTACTGTCGTCATTTAAACACTGATCTACTTTCAAACCCCACATTATTATCAGAAATGTGTCACTATCACATTTTCAAACACCTTCTTGGTGGGCATTTAGTTACCTATTAAATTGTCCTGATGACCACCAAACACTCTGTCATCTAGTGAATTTGTTTCAGCCTCAACTTCAGCATCAGACACCTGTCCTTGACTATAGTTTGATCACTGTGAGCTTGCAAACGGCTCCAACTTACTGCACACTCTTGAAGCAGTGTGTGTCCCATTTCAGGAATGTAAACAGAGCCACTGATAATCAGTCCCCTGTATTCCTTTACAGTCCACCATTCGCGGATTTAATCACAATAGCCAAATCATAATCTTCATCATTTTATTGGCGGAACATAATTTCATGAGCAGCACAGAAAATGCTCAAAATATTCGAATTTGTTTTCTGTCTTTACACATTTCTCCCAGCTTATCTTTTACAAAACATCATCTGCAAATCTCTTCAAAGTGAGATCTTCTGAGCAGAGCTGTTTACAGCATTTGCTCTCTTCTGTCTCACTATTTATTTATTTATTTATTTATTTATTTTCCCGGACTGTTCCGTTACTCTTCATAAAGTGTAACAATTTGTACATCATTATTTTCATTACAACTGGTTTGAAGCCTTTTCCCTTCCATCACATTGTTAGTCTATTTAACTTAATATTATCATTATTGTCTTATCTCTACTGTTTCTCCAAAACAGATTATATTACTCAGTCCGTAAATTACACAGACAACCATTATAGCTACTTGCTTCAATACCCTTATTTTCTTAACATTAATAAAATAAAACAGATATATCATCATTTCAATCATTTTTTTTATCAAAATCTAGAATTGTTCCCCATTCTGCTTAAAACATTCTTCATATCATGTTAATCCCTGTCAATCATACAATGCCTTATTTTATTCTAAAACTGACTTTCCATTTCAACATTTAAACAGTTAATTTGACTTCCATAAATTCTGTCAGACCATGTCTATTTTCATCACATATAGTTTTCTACTATATTTCTCCTTTCTTTTCCCTACATGCCAGTTCCCTCATTATCCTCTCCTTTCTTTTCTCAAACATGCCAGTTCCTTCATTATCTAACCAGTACATGATTGTTTGAACAATCCCCACACACACATATCTCACACACCAACCTTTTTGTTTTTTTTTCACTTCCCTCTTCCACCAAGTCTCACTTACAGTTCCCTCTATTTCACACAGACAGCCTTATTGCTTCTTGCTACAATCCTTGTCATATAAATTTAAGTTCTATAGACATCTAATGTCATGCATCCATTTACTGGATGAAGAAGTAAAAAAAAACATTATTTCTCCTGGCAGTTTGACATTTTATCTTCAAGCCAACAATCCATTATCTGTTCACATTTTTTACACACATGTTGAACGCAGACACAACTTTTGTTTCTCACTGCTCTGTTCAACTGATTCCCGCACCATCTTTAATGTTGTGGCGCTCAATACCTCATTTGACAAAACACCGGTGTACCAAATTTCGCAAGCTTGCTCTGAGACTTCCCCATACTGGCTGCTTTTCTCTCTGTTCTCTGTGGATTTCTCACCGCGCGTTCTCTTTATCTGTCAGGCGTCCCCGTTACAGACCCGATTTTTTCTTTTAACCCAAATCGGTCGGGTTGCACTCGTTAGTGCCCTCCTAATTAAGGTTTACCAAAAAAAATCTTTTCTGGCTCCCCCTAACTAGCTTCAGCACCCAAAAAACCATTTGCTCCGTGGTGGAACAACTGATTTTCAGGTTACCTATCTGTTTGCAAACTTCTTGATCCGCTACAAATCTCAGTTAATCTCAGATACTTTCGTATCTGTTTGAAACCTCTTGATCCGCTACAAATCCCAGTTCATCTCAGATAATTTTCTCTCGTATCTGTTTAAAACCTTCTTGATCTATCTATAGATCTCAGTTAAAATCCAGATTACGCACAGAGACAGCCCTCAGCCAATATGGTTCAATTTCTCTCTTTCCCCTCTATTAAACTGAATTTGCTTTGCTTACCCAGAGATGTTGTTCCGTGCCACTTGCGGGTTCTTTAGATTCCAGTGGTCGATTCTCCCGGCCCTGATATCGGTCGGCCCCTCTCTCTCAAGTTTACGAGGTAGAGCTGGAACTTACTTAGTCCAGGTGGCCAAACACCGTCCGATCTCAGGTCCAGGGAACACGTTCAAGGAATATCACTTCTGACACCAAAAACTGTTGTGGCAAAAATTCTCAAACAAACATCACTGCGTAAGAGACACTCAGAGTCAAATTATATAAAATAGAAGTATTTATTCTTGCAAGAATAGGAGCAGTCTAATACACAGTTGTTACCCTGTGCAGAAGAGTGACACACCCCCCAGACAGACTGAACTAGCTTTTATCTTAGTTTCAAGGCCTTTCTTCCCCCCAGAGCCTTCCTCCCAGTAGTTTTCCATAGACGTCACTAGTTGGCCCACTAAGCTCCCCTGCACCAAATGGCCTTCTGACATCTAGGTCAGAGGTCCTTGTTCGTCTGTTCTCTGGAGTGTCTCCCTCTTCTGCCTCCCCAGGTACATAAACAGAATCCTTTCTCACTACAAGTGAGAGACACACATGTGACATTCTTTGAATCATCTACATTTGACTAAAGATCAATGAATATCATTAAAATTGCCACTACAACTTCAAAGTGCTACTTTTATAAACAAAAAATTTGAAATAGTAAACTACTAGTATACCCATAAGTTCACTTGCAGTACAAATGAGACACGTAATTATGAACTAGTTGTGCACTTAAAGTTTACTAATGTTAAACGTATAGTACACTTAAACATATAGGCCTACTTTTATATACTGCAAGTGGGCCAATTTACGGTATTAAAATAGTATTAAAATAGTACACTTACAAGTTTACTACTAGTACATATTGACATTAGTATACTTACTACATAATTATACTTGAAAATATACTTGAACATTACTTAAGTTTACTTCATAAAATGAACTTGGAAGTATACTTCTTTTTCGTAAGGGCATCTATGCATCAATGGTGGCGGCACTGGAAAAACAAAAGCAAGCTCCAGTGATGGGATTTATGAATGGAATGCCTCAGCAGCACTTTTCTACTAATATAATATAATATAATATAATATTTAAAATATATAATATTATATTTATATATTTAATATTAAATAATGAATGCACTTCATGAGGTTGGTTGAAAGAAGCCCAGAGTGTAAAGCTTAACAAAAGTTGACTTCCTCAAGGTAGCTTTGATTTGTTTAACATTTTTCGGTCACCTGTATTTCTGTAATTTCATAATTTTGAGGACTTTACTGTTTCTCTAAAATGTAAAAAAAATTGGTATAGCTTGTTGTGTGCAATCTTTTGACTGGTAGTGTATAACCCTATACAATAGTGTATACAAAAAGGGAAGTTTGATGGTTTGCATGGTTCTGTTGTTCTCATTCTGAACAATGATCTGTAAAAAAACACTTTGAATCAAAAGTCTCGTGATAGTCATGGGAACAGACATATGACTGCAGCAAGGCATTCTGGGCTTCTTTAGCTGTGTGGTTAGACTGGAATGTTATAGGAAACAGATGTTTTTTTTTTTAGTTTTGAACAGATGAGTTTGCTGCCAACAGCGGATTTTTGCTGTTTAACATGACTCAACATTTGTGACGCTAGAGCTTTTTAATTCAATATTAATGCAATAATAATTACATTTATTGTACATTAAGTAATTTCACAACAATTTAATTGTGTTCACACCGAATATCTGCACTCACAAAACGTCTAGAAATATAAGGCTTAATCCTTAATCCTTTAGAAAAACGACACTTAAACACGCACACACCACAGGCTCTAATCAGGATCAGATTAACCCCAAAAAAAGTCAAAATTTTTGTAACGCATGAATGAGCAGGTGTGTATTACTGAAAAATGCTTCATTCATTTAATGTATCTGGGTCACAGTCAATCCTTCCTTTCAGGTATATTGTAACAATGTCAAATTAATAGTCAACAGTGTTTGACCAAAGAAATTACATTTAACAAGATGCAAAGAAGTATTTGAAAGTTTATTTTTAGAGTATATTAATCTTACTCTGCTTAAATGCAGAAAAAAGGTACAGGAAGAGAGTCTTGTTACACTACAATACAAAAAAAGTGTTGAGTTCATAGAAGTGCTGTGTTTTCCAGTTGGGTAGTGCTCAATGAATTTAAATTAGTAGCAACTACACAAACCATTTGTGCAAACTAATCCAGTCAGTGTTTAAAGTGGATTGAATACATCTGGCACGTGTTTTTTGTTCCCCATATACAAAAGCTGAAATAGTTCTTAGTCTGCTCAGTCTTGTCACCATGTCAGCAGGCTATGATGCTTTTGGCCTGTGATATTTATGGATTTGCTTGTATGTTTGTGAGTAATCTGCACATAGCATGAGCAACTAACACTAAGGGGACTTTCCTCGACATACATTTATATCTTAGTGCTGCTGACCGCATGCCTATAGTACATCATGGGACAATTTTCATGTAGACCTCATACACTTAACACATTGTGCAGGGAACTCAGGTTGTTGACTAACAAGGGGAAGTGTTCATGACAAGCTAACAGGGCCACAGGACAATGATGTTCAGAAAGAGGTGCTATTTATTGATACCATCAAATCAGTTGAGTTTTAAGGCATATGTCTTCTTCCAGCTAAAAAAACAACCCGACCTACTGGAAATGTGAGATGAATGAAGATGTACTTACTGAAGAAGGTTATGAACTAAGATGAGAAAATGTGGATTACTTTACCACATCCATACTTTTGCAGGATCCCAAACAGAAAAGCAATTGCCTGAAAAGCTGGATGTGGCTGTTTCTTTTGTTATAACTAGCCCGGCAGAAGTATAGCCTATGCTAATGAAAATCAATTGCAAATAGAAAAAAACTGCCGTCAATATATAAGCAATTCCCAAAACTTTTGGAAACGCTGCACCAAATTCAATATAAAACTTCTTATTTGTGAAAAATTATGGTTCTATCTATCTGGCAACTGTAGGCTAAGGTTTAGTTAATGATTAAGGGATCTCTAAAATATTATCTTGTTGTTAGTGGTGGTGGTGTTAGATAAATTAATTTTAATTTCATATAGAAATCTCTTTTTCACGACCTTGGTAGGACACACTATTCCCAACTTCCCACTTTTCCTAAAACCGTAACTCGACACCTGACATCATCGCTCTTGGCTGATGTTTTAGCGATTCCAGATGCAGCGGGACATCTTCCCTTTCCCGCAGCAAGAGCTTCCTCAAAACTCCAGCATATAAAGGTCGTCGTCTCGTCGACTAACCAGTTTTAAACCAGCATCTATCTTTTGTTCTGAGCTTCTGGAAATCATCCAGGTAACCGTTCCTCATCGTCACTCTGTAGTTTATTTTTCCATCATCTTAAATAGAGTTAACATTGTTAATGTTTTAACATTCGTAATAGGCTATTTAAAATCGAAAGATTTGAATTATGTGTGCAGCTTTGTTGCTATACTTTCGCTTTCTTTTTGTTTTTCACGAAACTTTTAAAATTAAAACATTTTAACGCTATATATTTTTCTATGTAGACAGTAATGTTCTTCTTCCTCACTTCGGATATAACCACTCAATCCTTACTTCTCTAAACTGACCTAAATAGATTGCAGTGGGGGTTTCGTTTTTGCAAGTGGTTTACGTTTAACACGCACGTAAGTTGCACGAGCATGTAGGCCTATAGTGGGTTTACACCTCTGGCTGTATGTCTGTTTTTCAGGGCATTATGTATACATTGGGTGGAATTCCTATTCTCGTGGTGGTGTGGTGTGGACTAGCTCACACTCTGGACAATCTCACACTGGATGAAGCATGGGAGAGCTGGAAAATCACCCATAGTAGGGAGTACAATGGCCTGGTGAGTACTAAAAAGACTAACAAAATAGTCCAATTCTGTTTCCTCGGGGTGATAAAAGAGTTCCCTCTGTAGTCAATAATTTGATCCATTAATACTAATATTTGATCACCAAAATGATATATTTAAATGTTTTTTCCTTGAAAAAAAAATCTTCATGCCTTAAATAGCTTATGTAACTCTACACCCTTGCCTCATTTAGTATACGAGGTTCTATGAATATGCAAATTAGTCCCGCCCCCACTCACACCAGCTATTTGTGATCTCAGAAACACCAGCGATTTCAAACTGTGTTTTTGAGATTGTCTTTGGTTCAATCCAGTTTTAAGGAGAAAATACTCAGCAATTATTTTGACTAATGCATTTGTTCATGATTTGTCTTAAAGCATATTAAAAACACCACATAGTCATATAAACAACATTACAAGTTTGATTTTCACCACATGGGGACTTGAATTAGGTTTTTGTTTTTATGACTACATTGATTGAAATATAGGCTACTGGCTAAGTCCCTTTCTGATGGGGCTTTGTTTTTACATGCTCTGTCTACAGCAATACTTTTATTCGGTAATACTCATTGTTTGTGTCAAGTATTTACATGTGTGTTTACAGGATGAAGAGTCTATTCGACGGACGATTTGGGAGAAGAACATGCTGCTTATTGAGGCCCATAACAAAGAGTATGAACTGGGGATTCATACCTATAATCTGGGCATGAACCATTTTGGAGATATGGTATGTATACCGTTATATTAATATTTGACTGCTGTGAAACGCTTAACCCATATACATATTATGTATGTATATGTGTGTGTGTGTGTGTGTGTGTGAAACTGCAAACTGTGTCAGAACTTACATTCATAATATACATAATACATAGTACATAGTAAAACATGCCACTATTAGTCCTAAAGAGTGATAAATAATATTTAAAAAATGTGTTTTATCACTCTAATTTTATTTTATTTTATCACTCTAATTTTACTCAAAAATGTTATTTCACATTTGCTAAAAGTAAATCAATCACATTTAAGTTCAGTTTGTCTATAGTAACAATTTTACATGTGCAGTGCCAAGTGTCAGGCCCAGTTTAAGATTAAGGTGTAAAAATTCAACATTATTTTGCTGTTTTGTTATCTTACTTGCTAAACCTGTTTGCAGATAAGATTATGGCAACAGGAATGTTCCATCAACAAAATATGTATTTTAAAAGCCTGTATACTGAAACTAGATCTAACTTGTTAACGTTTTGGAGGATTGGTCAGCAATTAGAAGCGATATCCTTTTTGTCCAATTCTTATCTCTCTGCAGACATTAGAAGAAGTGGCAGAGAATGTGATGGGACTCCAAATGCCCATGTACCGTGACTCAACAAACACATACGTGCCTGGTGACACAATGGAGAAGTTGCCCAAATCAATTGACTACCGTAAACTGGGATACGTCACTTCTGTCAAGAACCAAGTGAGGAAATAACAAAATATTCCAGTAATATTTCTTCATTCTGAGAAACTCTCACATGATTAACCTTATCATCATCCTCACATTAACTCCTGGTTGTAAGAAATGTTCTTTCAAACAATTTTACACAAATGAGTGTTATCATTATAACCATTGGCTTCATCTGTGTAGATTTCAAGTCAACTACAGTTATCATTGTATTTGGGTGCCATCTAGTGGTTAAAACGATTAAGCTTATATTTTTAAATCAGTAGAGTATAGTCTGCTTCTTAGTAAAGTGCTGTTTTTCTCTTGCTCTCCTCAGGGTTCGTGCGGCTCATGCTGGGCCTTTAGCTCTGTTGGGGCCTTGGAAGGTCAGCTGAAGAAGACCAAAGGTCAACTGGTAGACCTCAGTCCTCAGAACCTGGTGGACTGTGTGACTGAAAATGACGGCTGTGGTGGAGGATACATGACAAATGCTTTCAAATACGTCGCAGACAACCAAGGCATTGATTCAGAGGAGAGCTACCCCTATGTTGGAACGGTATTGGTCACCCTTAAAGACAATTTTTTTTTTATGGTATATTGCAGTATTTATTAAATAATTTATCTGTGCACATCATTCTTTTTTTAAATCCACGTGCTCTCCTAACTTTTTTTTTTATCAAAATAACTTCCCCTCTTTATGTTTCACATTTAATGGATATTCAATGGATATTTCAGTTGATGTTTATTTTTAATTCATCAAATTTTATTAAAAATAAGAATTAAAATGATAAAAAAAATTACAACTAAATTCATAAAATGATCCAAAGATGGGAAAACCTGAAAAGTTCAATGAAGTGTCTAAAAGAACCCTTTAAGGTTCTGTGTAGAACCTTTTCTTCTAAGAATGTAGCGACATATGCATCACTGTTCACAGTTTTACTGTGTGAACAGTTCACACACTTTTAAACCAAGCAGTTGGTCAGCACAGCAAATTCACGTAACCAATTTGAGCATAATCTGCATTGGGATTTTTTTTTCTTCATTTTTTTCAATGATTCATTTAAACGATTGGATTAAGGTCACACCCAACCAATGATTTACCTGTTGACAGTCATAATTTTGTTCATCTCACTACTTCCCCCTGCAGGATCAGAAATGTGCCTACAACAGTTCAGCGAGAGCAGCCAGTTGTAAAGGGTATAAAGAGATTCCTCAGGGTAATGAGAGGGCACTGACTACTGCTGTGGCAAAGGTGGGACCTGTGTCAGTGGGTATAGATGCCATGCAGTCCACCTTCCTGTACTACAAAAGCGGTACTTAACATCTACATATCGTCTGATTTGTGTTGATTTGCTGAAATCTTTAAAATAAAGGTTACTAATAAGACTAAAAGCTTGACCTTTACTATGTCCAAAACCCATTTCTAGGTGTGTACTATGATCCCAACTGCAACAAGGATGATGTCAACCATGCAGTGCTAGCTGTTGGTTACGGAGTCACACCGAAAGGCAAAAAGTACTGGATTGTGAAGAACAGGTGAGGAAAATCTGTTCTTCAAGAGAGCAGATTTGTTTAAAATAATGAATAAATAATTTAAATAATTTTTTTCCATTTAAAATAAAGTAAATATGTCATTTATATTTAATTTGGAAATTTTTAGTTAATTTAAAAATAAATAAATGTGCGTGTCTTCTCCTAATCCATCTGTTTTTTTTTCTTCTGCTTCTGAAGTTGGGGTGAAGACTGGGGAAAGAAGGGGTATGTCCTGATGGCTCGTAACCGTAACAATGCATGTGGTATTGCCAGCCTGGCCAGTTACCCAGTCATGTGAGAGCTGGAAGCAGGGAGCTCAAAATAGACCAAACTTGTCTGCTGCTGACCAATAACAAAAGGGACTCATTATCACTATCAATGACCCTCAACATATAATAATGATTGGGTTATAATATATATAATATATCTATTCTCTAAAAGAAGCAATTCATTTAAAACCACAAGGTTGTGTATTTTTTCTCTTGTGTCTTAGATGTCTTGTTTTTAATCCCATGCAGTTGAAACTGTTTTGTGCAATATTTGAAATTCAAAAGGGAAGTTTTGATATTGTGTATATACAGTCTGCTAAGTTTTTTTTCTTACTCCCCTGGTGGGATCTGAGATCTCTGTTTTATATTTTGATAATATAAATTACCAAGGGCTTTTTATTGCCATATTAAATAAAACTGTTAATTTTGAGTATCATACTTGGGTGAAGGTATCTTTCTGTTTACCTCAAAATGAGAATTTTCTAATGTAAAATTCTAATATAAAAAAGGTCACACTAACATTTTAATAAATACAAGTCAGTATCACACCTCTGTACAGAAACATTATGTAAATTAAAATTCAGAGAATAAAACATCATTCAGTGCCAACCCCTTTATTTTGAATTCTAAGAACGTTTCTACCATGCAAACGTATAAGACGTTCCTGTGTTTATGAAGACTTAGTTTTAGTTTTGCTGAGGTGGAAGAGAAAGCATCAGAGAATTTATTTGGGGAAGTCGAAACCAAGAGAAGCCAAGAAAAGAAATCAAAGACCGTAGAATTAAGAGCTAAACTATCCTATGCTGTTTAAACAAAAATGATGACAGTTATGTTCTGTAGTAAGAAATCATATTACCATAACTGAACCACTTCCTCATCAGATGAATGACCCATATTTCCCCTTTTGTGTTCACATTTAGTAATTTTATCTTAAAATCTTTGTACTTTGACTTAAAAACTCAACCTGAAAACAAAGAAAACAACATCAGAACTTCAGTAATACATTCATAATATACATAAAACATGCCACCATTAATACTAAAGAGGGATAAATAATATTTTAAAAAATTATTTTATTTCACATTTGCTAAAAGTGAATCAATCACATTTAAGTTCAGTTTGTCTATAAATACAATTTTACATGTGCCAGGCCTTTGTAGGATTCTTAGCTCGAGGGCTCTGTCTGTCAGAGGCATTAATGGATATTTTTTCATTTAATAATTTATTTCAGGAAGTTTTGCATGGCATGAAATTAAAAAGGGTGAATGCACTCCACAATTCTGCAAACTAAGCCTAGCATACTTTCTGGATGACTGAAATCTTCAGTAATTATTGTTCAAAGAAAATTTCACAATGTTCCATAAAGCTTTTGTTCTCAAATATAACCACAGACCACAGATAAATGTGACCTGAGGTGATAAGTGTTCTGAAAACACCACATAACAATATACCAAATTCTCTTTTCTGAGAGACAAATACTAATTATCTCTCAGCTTGGATTGTAAATTCAATTAATGTTAAAGAAGATGTCCCCTTAGCAACACACATTTAATCATTTTGAATGTGATTATTTTCATTCCATCGAAATCAGCACCAGTTCAGCACAAATATTTGTTGAATCATGATGACTCATTCAGTGATCAGCAAATGCATTATGACAGGAAAAAAATAGGTCTCATTGTTACTCTATAGTGGTTATGTGGCTTTTTAACATTTGGGCAATGGTAAGAAAACATGTTCTTCTAGAACCTAATAGCCTACATTCTCTGAAATAAGCCTGACAGGTGTTTATGTCATGCTTGTGTGCTCAAGTGTTTTTTCAACCACATGAGTTCCTCTGGCTGTCTTCCTGTTTCCTTTGTAATTTCATATATCATGTAATACATGATAATTATGGCTTTAGGCCTCAAGTACCACATTGTTATCAAGTGTTCTATATCTTGTCTGAAATAAAAATAGCTACTGTGCATCAAGAGAAGACACCCGATTAGACCTATTTTCTTCCGGTGTTTAATACTAATTTCGATAGATGGCGACACAAACACGACATGAGAAAACAGAATAAAAACCATATTGTTTTCAAAGCGTGCGAAACTCTTAGAACCTAGTGAGCTGCCTACCTAGAAAACATTTTGATACCGACGGCGACGTGTAGGCTATTTCTTCTACTTAACGTAGATTACACCTATTTTAGCAGCTCAGCTGTAAACTGCTGGGATTTCCTTAACAGTTTCAGAGTAAAAGCTGTTCGCTGTTGGAAAACCCCTATCAAATTATAATTAATCAAAGCACATCGGGCACATTTTTAGGTTAGCCTACTGCATAAGACACCATTAATCTATATCGAATTCGTCTAATTGTATATAATTAGTTTAATATTTATTAAAAGTATGTTTATTTTATATTTTATCATATAATTCGCTTAAGGATTAATAAATAGCCCAATTAATTAAAAAATATATAATAATAATAAACATTTTTTTTAAATATAAGGAATAGTTATTTTAACTATAAGCCTATTTGAATTGATCCAACGTTTAATAGCCGATTATGTTTATTCTTTTATTTTTTTCTACATGTAACATGTAACAGGTACATGTAACATGTCTATTTGAAGCTAAGCTAAGACAACTGTGCCATATGACAATAAGCATAGATTAGCACGTGATGGAACAAAATAAAAGCAAATGAGGAACCAGGAAATTACAGACGCTCATCGCCTCCTCGACAAACGACAAGTGTAGCTTAACAAGAGTGCACAGGTGAGACGAGACATATCTGAGTAAATTTCTTGTTCACTTTCACGTCGTATCTTTTTGATAAAAGTCGCCTTTGTCGGCGGTTTCTCTCAAGATGTTTCTCTTTCGGTTTTAATTAAGGTGGTGACTGTGGTTTTATGAGCGCTTTTCCTGAAATATTTTAAATGTTGTCAGTGTTTTATTAGTCGTCTGTTACTAGACTACTAACTGCGTTCAAAGGTAAAACACTAAAAAAATGCCTATACTTAAATTAGAGTTAAATATGTTGTTCAATGAAGGATCAGATGAAGTCGATCAAACCCACATCTTAGTTTAATTTCCGTTTCTTTCTCATACTGGTAGCCGGCATACTGTTCTCTTGCTCCGTTAATGTGGTTAACTTGTAAAATTGCCTTTTTTGCCTCCTAATCTAACTGGTTAAAACGTCTTTTAGTATTATTATTATCCATTGATTTACTTAGATTTGTTTTTCTACCAATTTCACTTTAACTTCCTTTCTGGTCTGTTAGTTAATGTGTTTCCTTCCTTTCTAAATCAGGATGGTAAATGGACTGCATTTTATATAGCGCTTTCACAGACCCAATGGCCACCAAAGCGCTTTACATATTGCCTCACATTCACCCATTCACTCACTCATTCATACACCGGTGTATACAGGATGACAGCATTTCTTTTAGATATGAACATTTAAAATAAACAAACAAGACTTTCAGAAGTCTGCTTCACTGAACGGATCACTTCTGACTGTGGTTGATGTAACATTTAGGCCATGTGTCAACATAATTCAAAGAGAGTATATTAACAGAAAAAATATTGATGTTTTAATGCATGCCAGTAACTTTCATGGACCGCTTTGCTCTTGTCAGGCCATGATGTTCGGGAGCTTGCTGTTTGCCGTGTGTTGTAGCGCAGCACTGGCCCATTTCAACTCGAATCTAGACCAGCACTGGGAGTTGTGGAAGAAGACTCATGACAAGTTTTACTCCACCGAGGTGAGAACATGAGTTTCATAAGCATCGATCTGATGATCCCACAGCTGAGCTTTCATTTACAATACTTACAGCTTCATTTTCATAATGGTTATCCGGGGTGTTCTTGTGAGACTAATACGATTAGCTTAAAATGATGGAGATGGTATCCATACATTGATGTAAATCTATTGAAATATTAGTGATTTTAAAATGGAAGTATTAACAGTATTATTATCTGTAATAAATGCAGTGACTGTAGTCTCACACAAATGTGTCACACGTGTGATCCCTGTAATATGTGTTGCAGGTCGAAGAACTCGGCAGGAGGGAGTTGTGGGAGAAAAACCTTGAACTTATCACCCTTCATAACCTGGAGGCCTCCATGGGCATGCATTCATATGACCTAGCCATGAACCACATGGGTGACCTGGTGTGTGTGTGAGAGAGAGAGAGAGAGAGAGAGAGAGAGAGAGAGAGAGAGAGAGCGTGCGCGCACACTCTCATATGTCTTTGTTTCTTCATTTGTGATTTATCTGCTTGCACTATCTTCCAGTTTTTACAAGAGAAAAAAAATATCTCCTGGCATGTGATACTGCTTTATTTATCTAGCATGAAGCTAATGAGAGATTTAAAGGGATAGTTCACCCCAAAATGAAAATTCTGTCAGTAATTACTCACCCTCATGTTGTTCCAACCCCGTAAGACTTTCGTTCATCTTCGGAACACAAATTAAGATATTTTTGATTAAATCTGAGAGCTGGATCACTCCTCCATAGGCTTCTAAGGGATTGAAACTTGCCGGCCCAGAAAAGTTATTAAAGACATCGTTAAAGCAGCACTAGGTAACTTTTCAACCTTCATAATATATGTCCAAGTCTCTTGTGATGGTACATCGACTTACAATAGGTTGAATGACACGTCTGCCATAGCCTGACAGGGTCTGTAGCGTTTTTAATCGTACTTTTAAACTTCGGGTTTCGGGTAGTAACCGGCGAACAAAGAGAACTACAAAATTCGATTGCTTTACGGCATATACGTCACTTCCACCACCACCCCCACTTCCTTAAAATCGGACGTGCGAGCCAAATGTAATAGTCATGGCCGAAGAAGCACAGAAAAACAAAAAAACAAAGGTTTTATCGGAGCAAAGCAAAAAGAGAAAAAGAGAAAGTGATCGCGTTAAAGGCAGAACGAGGATCAACATTGGGCCAGTGTTTTCTCGCTGGCGTGAGCTGGAGGAGGAGGAGGGGTGCCCGACCGATGGACTTGGCTGTCAACTCTTGCATACGATCTGTTTTTTTTTGTCTGCCTGACTATGTTACGGAAGCTATCTTATCCTCCGTTTATCTTCATGAATCAAGTAATGATAGTAGAGTAGCGAATTATCAATCTGGTAGCTAGTAAACGATATTCTAGTTTTTGATGGTTAGCTATCGCTAGCATTCTCGTTCTGATTTGAACTTTGCAATCGATGAAATGCAAATAGCAAATGTTTGACCTAAAAAGTGTACTCTACTCAACATGTACAAAGAAGATTAGTAATATTATCATTGTGTTCATAGCTTCTCATTTGTTACACGTGTAAAGTTACTTGACTGTGTAATTTCCGATTATTGATAGCTACAGAGGCAAACGGGATTCTTGTCGCAATTTTTTCGGATGACGAATTTCCACCGTCATGTTGTTCTTGTGCAATACTAAATAAAATCAAAAAAATCAAATGAAAGCCTATGTCTAAACGGCGTGTACAAGTTTGGTAGGGGCTACATTCTTGCAACTAAATATAGATGTACAAAATCATTTTTTAGGATACCTAACATATCTGTGATATTTGTTTATTTGTCTTGCCTCAAGCTATAATGCAAATCGATTTGTAAAATTTGCAGATTCATTTATGGTAGCTTGATATTATAATATTGACAATATATGGTTATTATCTACCACTCAAACATTGCATTGAAGTATCATATTGATTCAGTAAAACGGTAACCAATAGACTAGGCTACTATAATGACGCTGGCTTGTAAACGTGATCATCGCGATCATTTGTCATTAGAAAAAAAATAAAACCCATGAAATTATATTCATATGACATGTTGAAATATATGCCACTGTACCAGGGATGAAGACATTACACACGCGACGCAAGCAGAACACCTGCATGTGACCTCCTCGTACAGTGTTCAGGGCTATCATGATTGTCAACAAATGCACGTGCATGTAGGATGACAGAGTTTACGACAGTAGTAGAAGACAATACTGTTTCCCAACTGTAGGGGGACCCCGAGAGCAAAAGTTACCTGTTGTTACTTTAAAATAGTCCAAGTGATTACAGTGGCTCAATCTAAAGCTTATCAAGCGACAAGAATACTTTTTGTGCGCAAAAAACAAACAAAAATAACTACTTTATTCAACTATTCATTTCCTTCTCTGTGAGCCTCGCGTTAGTTCACGTAGTGAAACTGCGCAGCGCTGTCTGGTTGTACGAACAACATGAGGGTGAGTAATTACTGACAGAATTTTCATTTTCGGGTGAACTATCCCTTTAAAATTTGTTCACAGATCAACTTTTTTTCTTCTGTTTTCCTTACTCGATTGTACAGCTATAGTGTAACTTCTTCCTGTTCAAATATTTCTGTTTTGTGTCATATTGATTCACAGACAACAGAGGAGATCCTCCAAACATTAGCCACGACTCGTGTCCCACCTGGCTTTAAGAGGCAAACGGCGACATTCGTGGGCTCTTCTGGGGCTCCTATCCCAGACTCTCTTGACTGGAGAGAGAAGGGATATGTCTCCAGTGTGAAAATGCAGGTATTAATGTACTAGATTGTGTTTGATTGTATGATCTCTGCTCAATTTGCTTTGCTTTCGTTTTGCTATTCATCTATATAAATGTATTATGTAGCATGAAGACAGTTTATATAGCTTCTGGACTAACTACATTTTAAGTTTGCCAAAGGAAAATAGGGCTGGGTATCTTTTTTTTTTTTTTTTTTTTGATACTGCTGCCAAATCGGTACTTTTAAAACCGTACCGGATGCCTGAATGATACTTTAAAGTGCCCCTATTATGCTATTTTAAAGTTTTCTAAAGTTGTTTTGGAGTCTCCTACTACAGGTTTACATGCATCAAAGAAAAAAAAAGAAAGAAAAAAAAAACCTTTTATTTTCTCATAATATACGTTTGCACATCACTACATTTTCAATGATTCTCAAATGACTCATCAGATGATTCAATCTCTCTAAATCCATCCTTTCTGTGAGCTACTCTGCTCTGATTGGCCAGACATCTCAGTCTGTTGTGATTGGTTTACCGCGTACAGCGCGGGTTGAAAACAAAAACGCCAATTGCCATAACAATGTCAGCTCTGTGTGTCCTGAGGCTTCATACACCATAAACTAAACACAGTAACGAACGATGACATTGATTTTACCATATCAAGCGAGTCCAATAATAAAACCCTGGAAGAACTAGTTATTCAACTCGAACCACCATCGCAAGGATGACTTGAGCAGGACGTTTCTCAGTGATACACTACTCCGTTTGAGGCACATTATGAGATGTTGCAACTGTAATTCCTCACCATCAGATTCAGCATTAACAAGTGCATGTCCATCAACAAACCGATTATTTTACTTGTACTAATTTCTTTACCGAGTATTTTTCTAATATATTGCGGTGAACATGTGGAAACTGTATCAATAACAGTGCATGTATGCAATGTATAGCCTACATTCTGGGGCGCAACTACCCAGTGTCAGAGGGGTATGCAGCAACGTTATTTTTTTCGCCCCCCCCCCAAAAAAGTGAATAAGTGTGCCATGTAAGTGAGTAGAAACGAGTGAGAGCTAACAGATAAAATAAGTGCAAAATGTCATTTATTAATACAATTAAACTATAGCTACTCCACCGTGATGAACCCCCCTAAAAAAAAACTATAAGCTCCATTGTCTAGGGGGGTTTGGGGGCATGCCCTCCCGTAAGAGAATTGTTCTTTAATGTTAAATTCATCAGTCTGGTGCACTTATTTTTTTTAAAATTAAAAGCTCCAACCCATATTCAGGGTGCAAATTAAACAAAGTAAAATTCAAACCTCTTTTAGTTAGTGTCTGTCTACATTACACTACTACTACATAATAGTTATAATATTAATCCCATGATAGTAATAGCCATATTGTAAAACAAATGCACTGAAAAATAAAGGAAACTTTCATAATTAGTTTTGTACTAATTTCTATACTTGAAAGATATAAGCACATGATGACATGTTTCATGGGCCGGTGTGTCAGAAAAAAAAACTAACGCTGACTTTTTTGACCAATGCATTACAACACCGGCACTAACCCAGTGCCGCCAATTAAGCAAAAAAACAAAACAAAAACAAATGTGCCACCGATGTACGAGTTGTATGGGCAGTTAAGACAAAAAAAAAAAGTATGAGATGTATCGGCCGAATAAGCACGTCGGCCCACCGGGAATCTACCGGTAGTCCCGATGGCCATAGAGATATAGATATGCCTGGATGTCACACTTTAAATCCTACCTGTTGGCTTTCACCATGCACTTATTTAGCTGTCGCATCAGTTGACATGCCATCTCCTTTTCCCTGTTTATTTTTCTATTTTTAGCCCCACAGCATTTTGTTTTATCCATCTTTTTCGATGACAACTCAGTACTCGTACCTGCTCGCTCAGCGCTCACGGCACCCCCGCCCGCTCGCGATATTACCCCGCCCCCCTTCTCCATGAGGGTGCCTACTCTAGCCTGTTAGTCCCAAGGGGCAACCTCCCCGTCTCTCTTGAAGCCAACACGGAAGTGAATTAAACTGCAATTCATCGAGTGGCCGCTTGAGGCTGACTGCAAAAGCGAGTCAAATCTGTATCTACCCCATGTTAAAATGTCTAACTTCACAGCAGAAAAAAACATGTTTACAGCCTGGTGGCAAATAGTTTTTTTGGTCTATGTGCTAATTTTGCCCTTCATGACGACTGTGAGGGGGGTGAATTTTTTTTTTACAACTCATCTGTTTAAATTATATTTAAGCCTTAAAGTTCTGCATAATTAAGGGCGTGGCCACTTGAGTGACAGGTGGATTGCCGCTGCTTTCACTGCTAGTCGTTTGTCTGCTGTCTGTTAGCGTCACCCTCAGCTGTGTTTCTGCTTTTTCCGGGATTATTTCATACAATTTAATACATGTATTATACCTTCGCCCGTGCACGCCGTTGGATTCCGTCGTGTTGAGTATGGAGAGAACGACCAGCGCTGTATTTCCAGCTGTTTCCCTCACACGGACTAATGGATTTCTGATGATCTCAGTGCGTTCTCTCCGTCCATGCAATAGACGCACACCCTTGAATGAGCGTGGATTTCTAGTTCATTTACTTGAACTTCTGAGGTAATATCTTTGGTTTGACCGATCTGAGAAACTGAGAGGCGGCCAAAATCAGAGAATTAAAGCTCTTTACGAACTTGACGTGAGATGCCGACTGACATATGTGCTTGAATCACTGTCACTCACATGCACTAGCTTAGAGCAATATTGTAAGTTACTAATACATTTTTAACTAGCAGAATAATAATGCATCACGACGATACACATAGTTGACTGCTTGTATGTTGTGAGAAATGTGTGTGATCTTTATGTACTGTTGTATACATGCTCTTAACCTTGTGGGATTAATAAAGTTGATAAAAAAGTAAAGTAAATAGTCTCACTTTTAGTTACGTCTTAACTATTATAATATTTCGTAGGGCAAAAACATGAACTTTAACCATTGACTTTACTTTTTCAATCGGCTGTCACTTCAGCGTGAGGGCAGTAGCATATCATTAGTACCTCAGCTCCACCAACGTCTCGCCTCTTTGCCCATTTTAATTTATCCGGTAGTGACGAGAGGTGACGCACTGCCAAGATGGCGACGGCCGGCCCCGTCCACTTTAGGCTTCAAAAACGCTCTTCAGAAACCGATGGGTGACGTCGCGGCTACTACGTCCATATTTTTTTACAGTCTATGGTTAGTCCTCTAAAATTGTATATAACATTGAAGAAATGCAGAAATGATTTAGAAACGCACAACAGCAGCTACATATAGAAAATACAATATATATATATATATATATATATATATGAAATTTATATTTATAAAATATATTATAAATTTATATGATCTAATGAAATTAATAAAAATAAAAAAATTACCATTGCTTTGGCGCTCCCCATGGTGCTGCGCCCTATGCGCCGCATATAGCGCATACACACTTTTTGCGCCACTGCCTACATTAGCCGAGCTCTAGCGTGAATGACTGATGTAACATAAACTTGGTAAAACAAATCTTGCTCCATGCTTAATCTTTCCTCAAAGTAGTGAGAACAACAGAAAATATGCATTAATAGACACAGTGTTAGGTAATAGTGTCCCACAGCTGCTTAGCAGAAGTATTTCAGTAAGACCGTAATGTGAGTTAACCAGTTAACAGGAGACCTACACAATATAAAACTCAAAACTAAGTGTTTTGAACGCCATCTTTCAAGAGCAAGCGGTTTGCGAATCCTGCATTGAACTCCGAGATTTGAGAAGCAGTCGTAAGTAAAGTAAAGGGAACACAGCAAAATTTTAGGATTATACTGCTATGGAATCGTGGTAAAAATTTATTTTAACCACGGATTCTTCACATGCTCGTCCTTGGGCAGTGAAAAAAAAAAAGGCTTTACCTTCACATTGTAGAGCACAGCGTCTTCTCGACATGATGCTGTCCAGTATCCACAGGAATCAGCTGCCGGTTTGTGGTTCAAGTTTTCCCTGGTGTCTGCGTGCGCAATAAGTGCTAAGTGCTAATGTTTCGTCTTGACGTCACAATGAAATGGCTTATGACTAGTTTGAAAACTTAGATTAATTTCATTGACTCAGAGTTGACTTTCTTTTGAAAAACAATAACTTTATACGGTGCACTTTCAGATTTAAAACTTTGCAGGATGTTTTCATTCACTTAGAGCTATGTTACACACTACATGAAAGGTCATTTTCAAAAATCCATAATAGCGGCCCTTTTAAAAAACATAAAGAGCCTTAAAACGATGGTGAATGGCATTAAAGAACGGCTTTTTATTGAAAAAAAAATAGAATAAAAGATTCTTAAAATTAAACTTAAATATATAAGTATAGCCTAAATACAAAACACAAATAACCTAAGCCACCTAATCACATCAGTGTGTATTTTACAAACTATAAAATGTATTGTTTTGCTAGTACTTATGTGTATTTAAATGTCTGAAACCTAAAATAAATCTTATGTGGTTGAAGACACTGAATAGTTGTGATTGTATGACAGCGCTGAGCACCAGCGCGCGAAAGCACATTTGAATTGAACTGTTGATGAACACACGATCTGAACGTTCTAATCACCCCGGTGTGATCGATCGTACACTCAAAGGATTAACTAGTGATCACATGCGGTGATGATGCTTCTTACGTCCGTTTCGTAGAACCAGAGGGCAAATATTTCAATCGACAGCTCAGGCATTTAAGTGACACCATATTTGTCTTTGATTCGGTCCGGTAACATATTGGCACCGGGTTTCGGCACACCAGAGGTGAGACCAAGTCATTGTTTTGCAAGTCACAAGTAAGTCTCGAGTCTTTGCATTCAAGTCAAGTCCCGAGTCAAGACAGACAAGTCCAAGTCAAGTTGCAAGTCCTCGAGTTTAAGCTTCAAGTCTTAAACAAGTCATTAGTGCTTTTTGCACAAATTACTGTCTCAGTGTTAATTACTATAGTAAATTAAATGTATACTAATTTACATCAGAAAGGCTTTTAAAATATGATATAATATAATAATATATAATATTATCAAATTTATTGTGGCAATGCAGATTTAAAAATAAAAAAAATAAAAGTAACTGTTCATTGGGAAAATTAATCGTGATTTGCTACACATTAAGTTAAGTAAAATTAAGTAAAATATTGAGTCCCTGGTTAAATTATTTTGTTAACGCGACAGTAATTGTACTAGAACATTCCTATTTCTATGGCGACGTATCAAGCGCCACGTGGCACTTTTTGGGGCTACGTTACATTACAAAACGTAACGTAAATCCATCCATTTCTCCCGAAAGACATGAAAGTGAGTGGCTGGTGAACAGGGAGAAGACTTTATAGTTACCTATAGGCTAAAATGTGCGTTTGTTGTGGGGGGAAAATAACATGTCTCAAAATTACATTTGAAAAGTTTATTATTTCCGCTTACTTAGATATCAGTGTGTTTTTTTTCTCAAATTATAAATGGTTCGCTAGTACTTGTGTATTTAAATGCCTGAAAAAGAAAAAAGAAAACATTTGGTTGAAAACTGTCTGAACACGTGATAATAAATGACAACTGACTCGCGCTGCTGAACACCATCACGCGCTCTCTGGCTCAGTGCCAAACGTGCGAAAACAGCGCTAATCAGCGCTGTGATCATGCGTCAATGATACAGTGCTATACTACAGTCAGTGATTATTACAACTCTGATCTGTGGTTTTAGAAGGTAGGTCAAGTCTTTCCAAGTCACAGGGCTCAAGTCCGAGTCAAGTCGCGAGTCATTGTTGTCAAAGTCTAAGTCGAGTCGCAAGTCATCTTTGAATATGTCAAGTCGAGTCGCAAGTCATCAAATTTGGGACTCGAGTCCAAGTCATGCGACTCGAGTCCACAACCCTGCGGCACACAACCCTGGGAAAATGGCTGAGACATTGATTGTGGTTTAGCTATTGCTCATGAGTCATGATGTCAAATGAATTGGCCCCATTCTCTGTCAGAGAACATACATACATTTAAAAAAAAAAAAAGTTTCACTTCCTTGTGTTTTTCTTATTCTCCTGTCAGTGTTTGAAGGAATTTATTTCCTGTTTTTTTGTAACTTCCCCTACAATGAGTTGGAAATTCAAAAATCAGCAACTAAAAGAACGCATTGTCAGAACGATGTTTCTGCTGCCTCATAAGCTTTTGTAATCCAAAAGTTTGTTTCCTGTTTTAGTCGTTTTATCATGCTTTTCTCTCTGCTGTCAGGGTGCATGTGGCTCTTGTTGGGCGTTCAGCTCTGTTGGGGCTCTTGAAGGTCAGCTGATGAAGACCACAGGGAAGCTGGTCGACCTCAGTCCTCAGAACCTGGTGGACTGTTCCTCCAAATATGGCAACAAGGGCTGCGGTGGCGGTTTTATGAGTGCTGCTTTCCAGTACGTCATTGATAATGGCGGAATAGACTCCGATTCATCTTACCCTTATGAAGCAGTGGTAAGTTGTTTGTGTGGATCCAAATGAAGAAGAAACATTTACATCTAATAATTACACTTGAAGAAACGTTAAGCACACAAATGTTTGGTTGCATATTTGAATTGACAGGGCCTGTTACCGCAGATTCTGATCCATACATTTACAGTCTCTTCATTGCTGGATTTACATTTGTCAGAGTTTGATGGAACATGCGTTTTAAAACAAAACTGCAATATTGTAATCCATTGTCATTTATAGATGTAATGTAATAAATAAATGTGTCCTACAGCAAAGACAGTGCAGATACAATCCATCCCAGCATGCAGCAAACTGCACCAAGTACTATTTCGTCCATCAGGGAGATGAAGAGGCCTTGAAGGAGACTTTGGCCAGTGTCGGACCCATTTCAGTGGCCATTGATGCCACCCGTCCTCAGTTTATTCTGTACCGCAGTGGTAAGTACTTTCTCTTTACCTTTAAATCAGATGAAATTATTGTTGTTAGGGCTGTGACGTTATCTCGCATCTGTCCACAGGAGTTTACAATGACCCAACCTGTACCAAAAAAATAAACCACGCAGTGCTGGCTGTGGGATACGGTTCGATTGCTGGGAAGGACTATTGGCTGGTCAAAAACAGGTACAATCAGAATCATTGTGAAGTTTTGTGATCACAAATGGTCTGGGAAATGTACCCACTCATGAGAAAGACATTTTTATAAAAGCAGACCGTCTCTGTCAAAACATTGAAATGAATAAATGCAGATGCTGATTGTTTTCTTTTAACAGTTGGGGTACCACATTTGGAGATGGTGGCTACATCCGTATGGCCAGAAACCAGGACAACATGTGTGGCATCGCCTCATACGCCTGCTACCCGGTTATCTAACTGAAACCCTGTTGAAATGTGAACATATCAAAATAAGATATTTACTGTTTTATAGTCTAATTTTTTTATGTAAATGTGTGTTCTATGTGGGGGGGTGAACTTTTTTTTTTTTCCATTGTCTTTTTCTTTTTTAAATATACAAATGTATTATCTTTTATAAAATAAATACAGAATTTTTAATGTTTTTTGGTTTGTAAAGCTTTAAAAGGAAATATGCTTTCACTCAATTCAGTATGTTTACAAATGGTCTGTGGAACATCACAACATTTTCACATGAGGTATTAAAAGGTTTCTCTGAAGCTCCACGCCGTGATGCGGGTAGGATGTCGTACATTATGTGTCATTCTGCACTCGTGTGCTCCAGTTCAAAGCAGGAGTCCAAAACGGTGAATCCACTACTTGCAGGAAAATTTTTACATCACAAATAAAGTGGTGTTGAGAAATTTGCTGTTTGGGGTGGAAACAAGTTTAATGGGAATATTTGTAAGTAAGTTGGATATTATGCATTTTTTAATATATATTTAACATGTCAATCCACAGATAGATAAACTTGTGTGATTTGGGACAATTAATTTAATGGAAAACCATGTGGCATGGAATGACTAGCCGACGAGTCCGACTGCTAAGGCCCCCCCCCCCCCTTATGTCGTCCCATAAATTGCTTCACGAACAAGAAAATAAGCTAGGGTGAGGCTTGAATTTGTTCATTGGGACTTGACCAGATCATTGTGGTTTGTTATTGCTGTGATCTCATGAGTGACAGGTTGTCACACTCTTGCACCAGTAAACGTGTCATTGAAGATGAGATGTCACTGCAAGAGGGAGGGGATGTTGTTTTGATGAGGGTCCACATGAATAATAAAAAAGATGAGCACAGATAAATCATTGATAAATACTTCAATATTACATAAACTAAAATGATCCATTTTAATTTCATGGTGACTTTAATGAGACCTGTGGATAAGTTACACACATTCAGAGATGTATTGCTAATACTTGTTTAAAATGCCCAAGTCATAAGATTAAAGTGTGCAACTTACCCATTAGCATGTCTCATTAAAGTCACCATGAAATCCAAATGCACAATTGTTTTACTGTACAAGTATTTGTTTTGATTTCTATACGGTTGATGCTAATACCGAGTTCACCACTAGATGGGGGTATTTCACCTACATTTGCTTGTGACTGTTCAGACCGCCTCAAAAAGGATAAGAACTGTCATGTCCATGTATTGTTATCTAAGTTTTATTAGCGATGTTATTAGTTTATATCACTAATTTATGTGTAATTTCCGATGTTATTCAGAAAAAAATAGCCTATGCAAGACCATTTATCGATTTATAAAAATGAAATAGTCGAAGTCAAAAGGTTTAAAGAAAAGCTTGCTTTACTAGACATCAGTTAATGAGATTTTAGATTAGTTAAAAAACTCTTTTCAAACTACCTTTTCATTTGGCTAATCTGAACCATTAATAAGTGGATCTCAAGATGCCAAACATATAATGTAGCCTATGGTTTTCCGGGCATAGAGAGCGAATTCTGTTATGTGATGCAACAACAATAATTTATTCCTTTTAAATAAATAGTTTTTTTTACTCATGTAACAGGGCAAAGCTTAAGCAAAAAGTAAGATTATGCCATATTACAATAGGCAGAGATTAGCACGTGATGGAACAAAATAAAAGCAAAGTAACCAGGAACTCCGATTCATTATCACTTCCTCAACAGACGACGAAGAAGTATAGCTTAACGAAAGTGCACAGGTGAGACGAGACACATCTGAGTTAATTTCTTGTTCACTTTCATGTATCTTTGAAATATGTATGTTTCTTCTTTTTATCATGTATCTTCTTTGATAACCCACCGCTTAAAAGGTTTCTCTTTCAGTTAGGTATTGACTATTTAAAATGACGTTGTCTGGATTTGATTCCTTTAGAAAAATCAGGATGGTGGTGTGTTTCACTCCATAGATATGTGTATATATGTATATAACTATACTTCCGTTCAAAAGTTTGGGGTCAGTAAGATTTGTTAATGTTTTTTTTTTTTTTTAAACTGAAATGATCACCAATACTGCATTAATGTGATAAAAAAAAAATACTGAAAAAAATGGTAACATTGTGAAATATTATTACAATTTAAGACTTTTTTCTATTGTACTATGTTTTAAAATATAATGTATTCCTAAGATGTAAAGCTGAATTTTCAGCAGTCATTACTCACATTACTTCAGTGTCACATGATCCTTTACAAATCATTCTAATATGCTGAATTGCTGCTCAATAAATAATTAGTAACAATGTTGAATGTTTGTTTTCAGAATTATTTGATGAATAGAAAGATCAAAATAATATATACAGTATAATTTTTTTTATCTTTCTAATCATCAAATAATTCTGAAAACAAACATTCAACATTGATAATAAATATTTCTTTCTCTATATATATATATATATTATATATGATAGATAAGAGACTATTTCATGAAAGAGACTGCCCCCCCACACACACTTTATTTGGAATTTCTCCACATATGTAACGATCACCAGCTGGAGTGCCCTCGAGAGCCACCAGAGGGCGCTCCACAATAGACTATGATCTCTTCCTCACAAACTACATTTCCCATACTCACTGCCTGGACTCATCATCACTGATCACATTCACCTGTACCTCATTGTCACTGATTGTATTCACCTGTGTCTTGTCATCCTGCTAGTCTCAGTCTATTTATACCATGTTCATTCATTCACTCACTGCGAAGTCTTGTTGTACTGTGTGTCTGCATTTCTGAGCGTTTTCCCGTGTTTGTTTTCTGTTTTTGACTTTGGATTGTTCTTGGACTCTGATTATTGCTGCCTGCCCTGACCTCTGCCTGTTTCTTGGATTATATATAGAGGGCAATATAAAGGACCATGTACCAATTCAAATAGAGACAGAAGAAGGTTAATTCTAAGTTAAAAAATAATAATGTATCTGTCATATGATACAAATTACGAACAACATTCCACGTGAAATAAAAATAAAGGGGAGGAAAAATAAATGAATAGCAGAAGTATATATGAATAAACTAGATTATTTCAGAAGTCTCATTCATAAAAAAATTACTTCATACAATGTTGGATGTGTGAGCATGTACAGTATTAACAGATAAAATATTGATGTTTTAATGCATGTCAGTAACTTTCATGGACCGCTTTGCTCTTGTCAGGCCATGATGTTCGGGAGCTTGCTGTTTGCCGTGTGTTGTAGCGCAGCACTGGCCCATTTCACCTCGAATCTAGACCAGCACTGGGAGTTGTGGAAGAAGACTCATGACAAGTTTTACTCCACCGAGGTGACAATATTTGTCAGATGATCCCAAAGCTGATCTTCACTGCTAGAATCATATTTTGTTTATCACATGTTCAGTGAGGAATACAAACTCTTCCTTGATACTCATCAAACTGGTTAAGCTTGTTTCATGGGCTTATTTGTGACCATGAATCTCAAAACCAGTCACAAGTTGCACGGGTATATTTGTGGCAATATGGAAGTAAAATAATGTCAAATGTTTTTGAAACAAAAAGCATGTTGAATTGCACCAATTGAAAAAAAAATATGCATTGCGTTAACCATGCTTGTATTTTAACCCATTGTATTTTTAAGGCTTGCATTTTTATGGGCTGAAATTCAACATGGTTGAAACACATTTTCAATATTAAAAATTAAATAATCCATATTCATTTGGAGTGCGCGTCACGTCACCTATTAGCGTCGCGCCTGCCACAAGATCTTTCACTGTTTACATGAATCAGACACTCCAATGAGAGCACATATACGCTAATAGGTGACGCTAATAGGTGCACGACGCGCGCTCCAAATGGACAAAAAGATATAAAATAAGATGACAAATACCCCTACTGTACGCAGCCCTGGATAATGGCGGAGACAATTCACGTTATAACACAGAGATGACCAGATATCATGGTAGAGATGTAATTTTCAATTGCTGAATTTAATTTATAATTGTAATTGGGTTGTATTTAATGATGCTACATTTAAATAAAATTGCCTTTGCCAAAACCCAGCCATCAATTTAGTATTCCGTCATAGTGACTAAAACAAACAATTCACTCTGTCTCAGTGTATTACAGTTGTTTTACTAAAACTTAATATCAATGCCAACGGCGAGAGAATTTATTTTTGCAGTGGACAAATCACCTACTTTGCACGGGGGTAAAATGAAGTCTCGTAAGACACTTGAGTAAACGCTCGTGTGTTTTGTGTCTTAATCAACCTTTTCCATACACATATAAATTATAACTCGTACTCATCGTTCTGTCCATTTCAGCAAATGACGTTTTGTGAAGGCCTCTCCTGTTGCTTTGGTGCTTGTCAACACGCGCATGCACCCCCTGCTGGTAAAGCCGACTACAGCAGATTGAGATTATGATCGGTAATCTACTGCTTTTCCTGCAGTTTCTGGATGTCGATGTTGAATTTACTGTCGAATTTGAACCACTGAATTTGTGGAAGCGAATTTTCAAGGCGAAATAAAATGGACCGAAATTTGCCTGTTGAATATTATAGGTTGTATTTTTAAACAGTTTGAAAATTTTGGAAGTGAAATATGAAAGGTGAATATGGATTATTGAATTTTTAATATTGAAAATGTGTTTGAAATGTTTTTAATTGAAATATTCACAGCTTAAATATTCAACCATGTTGAATTTCAGCCCATAAAAATGCAAGCCTTAAAAATACAATGGATTAAAATGCAAGCATGGTTAACGCAATGCATATTTTTTTTCAATTGGTGCAATTCAACATGCTTTTTGTTTCAAAAACATTTGAGATTATTTTACTTCCATATGGCAATAGCCAACAATAGATTGTATGAGTCAAAATTATCGATTTTTCTTTTATGCCAAAAATCATTAGGATATTAAGTAAAGATCATGTTCCATGAAGATATTTTGTACATTTCCTACCGCAAATATATACAACATTTATTTTTGTGAGTGAATGCAACACAATCGCGAACATAAATGGACAACTTTAAAAGTGAGTTTCTCAATGTTTAGATTTTTTTTGCACCCTCAGATTCCAGATTTTCAAACCATACATCAGTGTAAAGCTTATTTATTCAGCTTTAATGTGATCTATAAATCTCAATTTAATTTTTTTTTTACCCATGTGACCCATGTGTGTGGTTTTGTGGTCCAGGCATTTGCTAAATAATTCGTTTGTATTCATGTGAGACTTAAATAGTTTGACCAGTGATGTTTCATATATTGCTGTGTTACATTTTTTAATTGTCTTTTGTTTATGTTGGCAGGTTGAGGAACTCGGCAGGAGGGAGTTGTGGGAGAAAAACCTTGAACTTATCACCCTTCATAACCTGGAGGCCTCCATGGGCATGCATTCATATGACCTGGCCATGAACCACATGGGTGACATGGTGAGAACACGAGTCCAATGTCCCTTTTTGCCTTTCCTCTGTTTCTTTGTCCATGATTTTTGTCAGAAATAAAACTCCTAGATTATACAAGCATAAAGTTAGGCATTACAACAAAAATAATTTGTTACACTTATATGATGCTTTTCTGGGTACTCAAAGTGGGGAATCTCAACTAACACCAATGTGCAGCATCCACATGGGTGATGCAATGACAAGAACACCCACCAGGCTACAGGGTGATAGCTGCATAGGTTATATTAGATGCCCTGCAAAGCAACAATTTCATTATCTGAAACTCACATTTCTCTGTTTGTCATGTTGAATCACAGACAATGGAGGAAATCCTGCAAACGTTAGCCACGACTCGTGTCCCTCCTGGCTTTAAGAGGCAAATGGCAGAATTTGTGGGCTCTTCTGGGGCTCCTATCCCAGACTCTCTGGACTGGAGAGAGAAGGGATATGTCTCCAGTGTGAAGAGCCAGGTATTATACCGTACATTTTGAGAGAATACAATCTGATATTTGGTCATTTAGATTTGTGTCTGCTTAGCTTTTAATTTTGGTTGGACAGCTATTTTTGTCTCTATTAAAGCTATTTAAAAAAATGTCAAGTTTCACATTATAGCATTTCCTAAAATTCCAACCTTGAATGGATTAAATGTAGCATGGAAGCAAACTATTTCTTCTTTTGTGTTTCCTGTTTTAATAGTTTTATCATGCTTTTCTCTCTGCTGTCAGGGTGCATGTGGCTCTTGTTGGGCATTCAACTCTGTTGGGGCTCTTGAAGGTCAGCTGATGAAGACCACAGGGAAGCTGGTCGACCTCAGTCCTCAGAACCTGGTGGACTGTTCCTCCAAATATGGCAACAAGGGCTGCGGTGGCGGTTTTATGGACCATGCCTTCCAGTACGTCATTGAGAATGGCGGAATAGACTCAGAATCATCTTACCCTTATGAAGCAGTGGTAAGTTGTTTGTGTGGGTTCAGGTGAAGAAGAAACAAGTGATAATTTCAGAAACAAGGAAGAATCTTTCTATATTAGAAGTGACAGGAACTGTTACCACTAAGTGTGGCCTCAATGGTTGGATTTGTCAGTGTTTGTCATGTTTTTAAGAAGCTGCAATCCATTATCATTATAAGTATAATCTAATAAACGTATGTGTCCTACTACAGCAAGGGCAGTGCAGATACAATCCATCCCAGCGTGCAGCAAACTGCACCAAGTACTATTTTGTCAGTCAGGGAGATGAAGAGGCCTTGAAGGAGGCTGTTGCCAACATCGGGCCCATTTCAGTGGGCATTGATGCCACCCACCCTAAGTTTATACTGTATCGCAGTGGTGAGTATTTCTTCTCTACACATTTTAATCAGACCGATTGCCCGATTAAGGTTTTCAGGTTGTAAACTGAAGGTCAAAATAATTTGTATTTTTCTTGGCAACTAGTATAATGTTATCTCACACAGGAGTTTACAATGATCCATCTTGCACCCAAAATATAAACCATGGAGTTCTGGTTGTGGGATACGGTGTGGTTGCTGGACAAGACTATTGGCTGGTCAAAAACAGGTTACATCAGACATCTGTTTTAAACAAACTATTGAGATGAATAAATGCAGATATTGATTGTTTTCTTTTGCTCTAACAGTTGGGGTACCACATTTGGAGATGGTGGCTACATCCGTATGGCCAGAAACCAGAACAACATGTGTGGCATCGCCTTATATCCTTGTTATCCGGTCATGTAACTAAAACGCTGTTGAAATGTATGAACATATCAAAATAAGAAATGTACTATTTTATAATCTAATTTCTTAACAGTAAATGTGTAATTTTCTTTTAAACTAAATTTCAAATGTATCTTCTGAATATTTTACAAAATAAATATTGAATTTTAAATGTTTTCTTTGGCTATTTCTGAAGCTTTAAAGGAAATATGCTTTCACTCTATTCAATATGTTTACAAATGACTTGGTTTTATTCAGTGCAACATCACAACGAACAGTTTCACATGAGGTATTATTAAAGGATTTCTCAAGATCAGCACACAATGTCCAGTTATGATTGACATTTAGATTGCTGTGATTTTTACACCTTTGGTTGATTAGCCACATTCATAAGGTAACACAAGGGAGAGAATGGCATAAAATGACACAGATGTTCACACCAGCAGAAAGAGATTTCAGATGAGTGATAGGTAAAAGAAAAAAGAAAACTGCTACCTTTTCAGTCTGCTTATCTGAACTGTCAATAAGTGGATCTCCAGATGCAAAAAAAAAAAAAAAAAAAAGCATTGAGAGTGAATTCTGTCAACCTATGTTGTGATCCAATCAGGTTTGCTAAAATTATATATTTTTTGGGTGATTCATATGATACAGCTAGAACATAATTGCATCATATTTGTAGAGACAAACATATTTAACATTTATTTTTGTCTATCTTCACTTTTACACGGTAACACTTTGGTTATTTTTTTTTCTTTTTGGAGGGATAAGCAATCATAAGATCAGCAAGATCCCCTTTCTTGCTCCGATTGTCATTCCCATTTGGTCTTTAAATTGATAAATGTTCTTCAATCTCTCTCTCTCTCTCTCTCTCGCACACACATACACACACGCGCGCGCGCACACACACACACGCTCAACACACAAACAAGGTTCTCTCTGCCTGCAGGTAGGGCTGTGATTTAGTTGTGTTCACGGATTGATTCCAGCACATTTGGCTATAAAAACTTAGTAACGCACAGACGCTCCCTGAATGGATGGGATCTTTGGTACAGTTACATCTCAGCTACACGACACATCATCACACACAGTTGAGGTAGATGAAATTAGAGCTGTCGGGTAGAACAAAAAGGGCCAAACGGGTTCCCCTCGGTGGGATAGCGGAATGGAACTATCACTTCAGATTTACACGTTGTAGTAACTCTTCCAAATATATCTGAAGAGGTTAAAAACTACGAGAATATGCCGCGATTTATGTGTGCCCCTCTTCATTGACAATAGGCCCAAGTCTGTGTGAACAGTGTATGCACCAGGAGGCGCCAAACACTAACGTACGTCAACCATCATCTGCTAAACTTGATTTTCGGGACGCTACAGGTCATCGAGTGATCTCTAACCATCTACCGCTGTAATTTTGCAAATTATAATAACCTCAATCCTTACATCTCCACGAAAAGAGAGGCCCACCCAGTTAACTACTAGCACTGCAACAGGGTGACCTGGAGAGTTGAGACGCACAAGCTGACACCCTTTGCCCTGCGCACAGCACGCTTACAATTGTCGCTCATTAAACTTTAATTCCCATCCCCAAACTCCCATTCACCACCCCTCCCCTTCCTCTGATCTGCCACCCCTCCTGGTGAACGCCCTAAGCCCATGGGCCTGGCTGAGCGCCGGCCCCAGCCACCGAGAGGACACAGATAAAAAGGGCCTCTTTGAAGTCGGCAAAAGTCGATGGCCTCTTTCATGGGTCCTCTTTCAAGTGCGTGCTGCGAAGGGGCCTCACTACATGCCCTGCAAAGGTTAAACACAGGGGAACGAGAAAGAGCATTGAAAAGGGGACAATCTCTCCCTCTACTGCCCACCCGAGAGACTTCAGCGCAGCATGTATGATCGTCGTACAGTAAATGTGGACTGCAGTGAGGAGATCACAGTTCAACACAGCCTAAATATAGAAGCATCTCGACTTCATAGCCACTTGTGTGCCGCTGTAAGATCACGCTGAGTCTCGATCTGTTCAGTCAGGCTGTGGCCTAAAGGGTCTAAACATGCAGCATGAACATGGATGGGTACGCTAGTCTGTCTATCGAGATACTAACACAGCGGTCAAGGAGACGAGAAACGTTGGACATTCAGGGAGGACAAATATTCATCTTTGGTATTGGGACTCCTATCAGAGACAGGGTCGTTTTTCACGTACAAACAACAAATAAATACTGAAGGTAACTAGCAAATAAATAAAATAAATAGCTAGAAGATTAGAAATAAATACATAAATAATTATAAATACACAAAGTGGTTCTCATTTCATATTCAATTCAAGCTTTTTGTAAGTATTTTTCATCAGGATCATTGAGATTTTGAGCTTTTTACGGTACGAACAGCCATCGGCCAGATTGTGTGCTTGAAATTTGTACAAAATACAAACAAAAACCAGATTTCTCCATCTCCATATCTAAGAAATAATTTTTTGGAATCAGATTTTGCAAGAGAAGAGAGCATTCTGGATTTTTTTTTGCAGCCATTCTGTCAGCAGAAACTCACCAACAAGTTTAAAGTCTGTTGCAAAAAGTGTAACGGCTCCACTTTCCCCACCATCTTGTTTTGAGTTCTTCCTAATGTTGTCTGGCTGCAACACCATCCTGTGCATTTTGTAACGAAGGAGTATAAAAAGAAAACAAGCTCTTGAAAAATGTTCATATTTTGGTTTCAGCTTTTTTGTCCAGTAGTTTTTCCCTTTATAGGAATCTCTGAAATATTCGCTTGCATCCTTCTTGGTTTCTTTGGTCATTAATTGTCCATTTGTTGCAAAATCATCTCTCTCTCCAGAACCCTAAAAATATAATTTTGCCACTTTCCGCCTGTCACGATCAACAAAGAAAAACCAGAAACGTTTGGACCTTGCACTGATTTTAGACGTTGTTACAAATTACAAAATAAACCATTTCAATATCTATTCATAACCCTCAATATGTTGATTTGTGAATGATTTCATAAGCCCTAATGTGTTGGGCTCGTCCTTCACGATTAAAGCTAAAATAACCAACGCTAAAACTACAATCAATGCCTGTCTCATCTAGACATTGCGGACATCACCCTCTTAAAGACTTCATCTTTGGTTTCATATGCTGTTGATTTGTATTCAAAAACACCCTTGATTAAAAACTCTAGGAGCTACAGGTAAACCTGTGCTGTGCAGAGCGGAAAACGGCTCGTTTTCCCATCATGCCGTGGAGCAGGTCACAGCTGGAGATGCAGTGCTGGACCCCGACGAGCCGGTGGAGGATGGGCGGCCCTCTTCGGTCCAACGGTTGACGTTTCTGCGGCGAGCGTTCATGAAGAAGTTGCTTACGGTGGAAAGCTCAAGGCCCAGCTGCTGAGAGATGGTGATCTGCAGGTCTTTGGTCGGTCGGTGGTTCTCTCTAAAAATGGCCAAGAGAGTGCGACGCTGCAGGTCTGTGAAGACTAGCCGGGTGCGTTTGGGCCCCTGGTTGCGCTCTAGCTTGGACTGCTCCTGCTCCTTGCGCTTACAAGCTGAAAAATAAGAGAGAAAAACATTAGTCTAAAAAGACCTGGAAATATAAATAGGCTAGGTCTTTTCAATTATTATTAGCTATTTATCTTTGTTATCTAATCTCTACACTTTCTTAATTGGAGAGAAAATAAAGAGCGCCTGTTTCAGTGTAGATTTTTTAACAAGTGGCTTTTGTCTTTAACAATAATATAAATAATTTCAAACTGGAAAAAAAAGATGAGCAAGTAATGGCTGACAGTTTCAGCAAGTGAAAATATAGTCAAAAGATGAAAAAAATCTCACATTTTGAAGATATCAACATTTAAAAATCTTAAACATTGCAACCAAATAGAGAGATGACGATTTAGTTCTAAAATATGCAGACAAAATCAGGAAATTACAGTCAAAGGCTAAAAAAGGTCTCAAATCGTTAAAATAGAAAACATTGCATGTAAAATGAAACTGAATAGTCCTGCACACTCAAAAAAAGATGCAAAAGATCAGTTAGAGCTAATGTTGTCAATACTCTGCATTTTTATGCTATATAATTATCATATACAGCTATTATTGTTATATAATACACGGCTTAATTAAATACCGCACTGGGTGTTGACCAGACTATTGCCTGAAAAGCAGAGAGAGTCTCTATCAGACAACTGCCAACTTGATAGATAGATAAATGTACTTTATTGATCCCTGAGTGGAAATTCAGGATAAGGGAGATTAAGTGATATGAAGAAAGACTGTAAACGTGCTGAACAATAACCATCTACATCAAATAGATGGCGAACAAAACAGAAGAAAGTCTGTTGTCCTCAAAATGCACATTTTAATGTTTCAATTCAGCATTTTACCCCTGTCTCCTATTCAAGCAACTCCCGATCCTCTCGATCTGCCCAACCTGCTTTCGGTAGTACAACGGCGACCATTAACTAAATGCTTCTTGATGTTGTAATCATGTGTAAAAGGTAGGAATTACCATGCTATAAATCCACCACACTCTGAGACATAAACCTCCCCCCATAGAGTTCTTATGATCGTGGGAGCAGGCCCTAATCATGATGTATACCACTTGTCTCATGTAGCTGAAACGTGATCGAAAGCCTTTTTCATAACCCCCCCATCACCCCTCTCTCCCCCCGAAGCCGTACTCCCTGCCTACTCCACCCCCTGCTGATTTTTTTTTCGGCCACAGGCTGATAGAAATTATTGATTAAATCTGTGCTGCTCAGACTCCCCGACCTATAGAGGAGCTTTAACCCCTTTAGTGCTGGATGAAAGGGGAGCTTCTGCATGCCAAACAACATTTATTGTCAATCTCAGCAGGGCGGCAGAGATCTAAACGTAACTATGCAATTTTAAATAAAACTAGTTAGGGGCTAAAAATGTAAAAGTAACAGCATCAGTGAAAGAGCCTCTGCTATTTAAGCCGATTATATCTCTGTGATTCCTTAAGACAAGAGCTTTAGGCTTCAGTGCTTGTGTTTGAAATCCCAATGCTGTCCGAACACCGAGCTTTAGAGTAATGATCTCTACCCTGCCCTGCGACTGAATTTCTCTCTGTTCGTCTCTCTCCCAATCAAAGCCAGTTTGCGAAAACACACAGGCACAACAAACAGAACACATCCACACAAAAGACCTGAGGAAAAACTGAGTGAGAGAAAGAGAAAATAGATTTGTGATATCTAGAAAAACCAGGGTATGAATTGTAGGTCAATAAATCTTGCTCATGAAATATTGAAAGATGCATTTATTGTACAACAAATGTGTGATCTCAGGCCCTGTTTGCAATATGCATGAAAGCTTGTAAAAAAAAAAAAAAAAAAAAAACAAGTCATCATTTTAGCCTCCCAATAACAAGTATTTAAAAAGTGCTGATGGATTTTAAAAGGATGGGTATTTGTTGTGTAAATACTGGTTAAAAATCACTGCATTAAGCTGAATCATCATTAAATGTGTCGGTAAGTTGAACTCCTGCTGGCTCTGAGAGAGGAGGCGTGTAGCCGCATGCATTCTAATGTTTGCTCATGCCGTCTTATTCACAGGAGGTGTGTGCAGGAGCCTTCTGCGTTGCTTTCCCAAGGAAATCAATACCAGCTAGTAATTAAACAAAGGGCATGGTGAGAAAAGTCAACACTCATGGAAAGTGGGTTATATAGGGAAATACAGAGGTGTCCACTTATGCTTTTGTGCACAGAAGCTGTGAAAAAAGCCTCAAGAAAAAATCCATCCAATAGTAATTGGCCAACAGAAAATTCAGAGTCAATATCAATTCAAATTTAGGAAAAATAATCAACCCAAGCCTGAATTATGCATGAAAATAAAACAACAAACTCAACTCAAAAAGAAAACAACAAAACACTGTTTACATTCATCATCCTGTATTAACATGTATTGCCAATCACGAAGATTTCCACAATGGCATGTTTAGCGACTACCACAAAAAAACAACAACAGCAGGACATGGTACCACTCAGGCCAACAGGGCATTGATTGATTCCATGTATTTCGTTGCATGGAACACCCCTACGACTGAGGACACAGTGGTCACCAATCAATATCTGTAGTGGTAATGCAAGCAGAATAATTCATTCTGAAGCGTATTTCATGCTTAGGTGATTGATCGCTTGGGATTCGGAAAGATTTCGGGAGAATCTGCGTGTCTGTGTTTGTCTCCCACCCCACAATCCTCAGTGGCTGCTGCAGCACGCCAGCCGACATTTTGAAAACCGCCCCATCCCTGCATCGCCAAACGCACCGCCTCCCCCCCCCCCCCCCCCCCCCCCAACCATCGTCCATTCTCATGTTACTGTTTTTCTCTAGATCTCTTTGTGTGCTTTTGAGAACAGTTAAAGTTTCAGCCTCTTCAATGTCAAAACATTGTAACACGGCAGGATGCACTGGGTTTGAGGTGAAATCTCTCAATAATGTCTCTCAAAAATGTTTATTTAGCCTTATTGCAACAAATTGATATGTTCATTTTAACTGTAATTTAATCAAATGTTGGTCAAAAATACTGTTGTATCTGTGGTACTTTTCATGTATTGTGACTGAATAACTGTAATGGAAAATTTTACTTTGTTTATGGTTGATCATGTACCAATTGTCATTGTCTTAAACAATACTCGCCCAGATCGACTTGTTAATTTTGGGCATTTGTTCTGTTTCACAACAACAATACATTTAAACTACAATTCAACTGAACAAGCTCCTTTACCTTCCAGACGTAAGGAGGCCATCCTCTGAAACTCTGGCTCCTGTAGCCAGCGGGACATCCTCTTAAAGGTTTCGCGGCCAGACTTGAGTTTCCCCCAAGGTTTGGGGTTCCTGAGCAGGTCTGACAGAGTGCCCTGAGACCTGCACAGAACCCGCTCTGCAAAAATGGCCTGTGGGATGCTGTACCTCTTCAGTTCAGTGATGATTCTCTGAGCCACGTCTTTAGTGTTGATCTCCTCCCCTCCGCCGCCATTCTGTGAGCCAGCCAGCATGCCCTCTCTTCCCAGGCTGGAGCCGGAGGAGGAAGGGGAAGAAGAAGGGAGCTCCCCAAGCTTGGAGGCCTGTTGGCTGGAGAGGTGGTGCTGATAACTCTGGTTGTATAAATGGGGGTGGTAGGTGGGAGTGTGCTGATGGGCATCCATTTTGTTTAGCTGGTGGCTGACCCCATGCTCGCCCCCCAAAGAGGGTGGTGACATCTCCCTCACAAAGTCTGCCGCTGTTCGACAGATGTTCCCCCCGTTGCTGCCCATATGGACCTCATGGCCACCTGGAAGCATCTGGCTACTGTGTCCGTTCTGACTTCCCAGGCTACCATAGCCATGCATGGCGGTCTCCAGGCCTGCACTGCCCAGAGGTGGAGACAGACCTTGTCCCAAACCAAAGTCTTTTCCATACGACGTGTAGTAGTTTCCTCCTAGACCTCGATCTTCTCGCATGAGAGTGAAGCTGCCGATGACGTTGCTGACTGGCAGGCAGGGATGGTGGTGGTGATGATGGTGGAATTTGTCATCAAAGGGTTGTAGGGGTGTTAGTGTGGTGTAGGTGCTACCACAACTGGTTGGTGCATCCCTACCATACCCCAGAGTTGCCATGCTGTGGTCGTACGTGGAGCTCTGGTGGTCGGACTCCAGGCCCATGGCGGGGCCTCCCAGAGAGGGACGAGGGAAAGCAGCCGCGAGATCGCGAGAGTGCAGCATGGCTCGGCTGTCCTGACTGTGCGCCAGCTCTACGTGGCTGTGCACGGACATCTCACCCATATTACCATCCATGTCGTTACCTTCCTCACTCCGCTTCTTCCTTAAATTCCAGCTGATGTGTTTTTCTAACAGTCTGATGTGTGGTTACTGTAATATAATATAAAAACAGTTCCTGATGCTGTTTATATCTCAAAATCTGATTTCAGTGTACTCTCAGAGACATTTCATCACAGTGGCACCATCTTGGGTCATGCAAGCAAATTCTGTGTTCCATAAATGCATCTGTATTTATCCATGTGAGTCTTGCTTTTGCCTTGGCGACCAATGCTGAAAAAGAGACAGGACCATGATCACTGATTTGTTATTGATAATTTGTTCAGCTGTATTGATTCGTCACAAATATTAAAATAGCTACTTGAACCACCCAATGATTAATTCCGTTATTAAGTAATAACTTTTTTGTCTATTAATAGCAAACTTATTTATTATAGCTTATCTATTTAATAAAATTATTTCATCTCCAAACTAACTTCAACAATCATATCGTTAAAAAAAACATTAACCGTTCTTACCATTAAAAAAAGGTAGAAAAGAATTAAGTTAGAATTGCTTACCTCACAACGCAGCTTAACCGACTAGATGGAGAGAAGCGAATCAGCCTCTCCAAAACGCAACCAAAAGCCGATAATGGGATGGGATATTCTATAGGCTACACCTGCAGAAATTCCGAATTTACAATCACATAGCAATTGGTTTTGTGTAACAGCGACTTTTGTTTGAAATCAGCACATTTCAGTGTTAAAAAAAGAAGAAGAAGAAGAAGAAGAAGAAGAAGCAAAGGCTCGGTCCTGGTCCGTCACCGCCGTTATCCGCTAGATTCTCGCTGGACCACAACTGTCGAAGATGCAACACAAATGATGCGTAAGGCCGTGTATGATTTCGTCCGATGTCCGGACTTCGCTATGCAGCAATCGTGTCAAAAATAAGCGCCGATCTATGTCTAAGCATCGCGCTCAGTCGCTGTCATTATCTCTGTGGTTTTGCCCTTCTGTATCCTCATCGATCTCGGCCCCAACTCTTTCTCTCCTCTCTCTCTTCCCCCAGCCCCCCTCCTCTGTACGTCACACTCTTAAAATCTGACAGATGTGGGGTGAATTTACAACCCTCGTTAACTCCTTCCCTCCTGCGGACCTCAAGAAGCCATTGTATTAGCTCGTGACAGTGTACGAATTATACAGTTTCAGTTAGTTTTGTATAATACAATTATACAGTTAGTTGACTTAAAAAAAGATTTCAATAAGAAAATTTTAGGGCGCAATATGCTGAGTTTCTCGAGTAACCCAAAAGACCCAAAGTCTTTTGTCATAAATGTATGTAGGTAATAAACTGATGGATATCTATGTTTTCTAGTGTTAGGTCAATTTTCTACTGTTGCTATGGTTACCCCTAAAATCAACGCGCATTTTGCATTTGCTATTGAAAATAGGTGCAACAATATTTTGAAGCCAAATATTAAATTTGATATAAGATTTTGTATTTCGTTCTAGGCTACTGTTAACGTTAACCTTCAAGAATTTATCAGGGGTTTTTTTTCTGTTGATAGCCTAATACATTTAGATTTTTTTTAAATAAACAGGAAAATATGCTACATCGAACACAGTTTAATCCAATTAAAAGGCCAAAACGTTTATGTACTATTAACTACATTTTTATTTTCCCAAGCAGAAGGCAATTAACTGAAGCAACAAAGCGCATGGACTGAGAGCGGTCCTTATCAGCTGTCAGCTTAGAGTGTAGTGGACAATTAAAATAAGAGTTTGCTCCTCAATCACAGAAGTGCTAAACAAGATCAATGCACTTGATCTATCCAATGCGCACCTATGACCCTCTTTCTAAGAGTACACGCGACCTTTCCTAAAACACGCGACCTAATACACAACAAAATTACACTTCTGTCATATTTCTATTAAAAAACGCATTTAATACGCTGTTTGTTTGTGTGTGTCAGGCAGAGAGAGAGAGAGAGAGATGGGAGTAGGTGTTTGAAACTTGGAATATTAATCATATCTGTCTGTCAGTTTAATTTTTAGAGATGAGCAATTCTAGCGCTTGAAACATTTTCCAGTGCGATGTGGGACCGCTGTCTTCCCGCAGCAGATGCTGCACTATCGATCCGCGCCGAGCAGGGCTGAGGGAGGGAGGGAGTGGTGTGCGTGTGTGTGCGTGCGGAGAGTGTGTGGCTGGAGGTAAAATGGTCAGCTCTTACCGCAAAAAAGGTCTGTTTGAGGGTCGAGGTGAAAGTTCACTCACTGCGGCTGGAGAGCTTGATTGAAGATAGAACACTCGAATGAAAACAACCTGATCCAGAGTGTACTGATAACCCTTTACACCCTTCATAATTTGTAATTTTAATAATATAGTAACATACACATTTCCCTTAAACCTTTTAATAATGTTGTTGTGCATTTTAGGGCATCTAGAAAAAGCAGCATAGCGTTAGGGTTAAATTGGAAAATTCAATTGTGTCAGTAGCCTAGCCTATCCTACACTCGCGATAGAAATATTATTAAAAATAATAATAATAGGCTAGGCTAAACAATAGTCAATGATCATCAGTATCGGTATTGTGTTACAGTGACATTTCCTCTATTTGTTTTTTTTACCCCGTGGCATCAAGAAGGTTTAGGCTAGGCTATTATTAATATTATTTTAATCTAATTTCATGTAGCCACTCTTAAGATTTTGCATGAATTAGAAAGAGCTTATCTGAGAGCAACATGTAAGGCATTGCAGATTATTATTCACCTATCCTTTCCCTTTCTCTGTCTGGGACGCGTATCAATGATCAAACATTGTTCAAAACAAACCGTGGAAATCAAAACAGCGGCCAGCGAGTTAGTAAATTATTTATACCTGTCTATTGAGTTCTTTGAGCCTTTGGTCGAGCCACGTCCTCCTCCCGAGTGGTGTATCAAGAGGCCTGCAGGTTGACACGTACATATGAGGCTAAACGTACAGAGCTAAGCAGACAGATACTAACAGTGTGTGTTCTTAGAAAGTTATTGCAGAGTTTAACCCCTTCACATCATAATGTTAGGCCTACTATCTCTCGTCTTTCAGACGCCGTAGAGACGGTGTTAATTAGCTCATATCACTCAGTAGGCTATAACATCAGTTAAAAATTTTATTTTATATATTAGGCTATTTTATGTAGCTAGTGGCCTAAACGCGTAAAACTGAATAGCCTATACATCAAATGATGAACATGCGACAGAACCACAATTGTTGCAGAAAAAATAAACACACACACACACACGCACACACGTAGCCTGTAAAAATATAGGCCTATTGTTTCTACGGAATAATTTTACAATTCAATGCAACACACTAAATGTAATCTGCATAACGAGGTTGCCTTTAGGCAGATCCGTTTGCATACTTGGGATTTTCGGCCTCCTGATAACTCTCATGGAGATAAATGCTATTGATCACATTCGCAAACTGTCTTGTTTGTGTCGTTCTTGAAACCTTTGTGTCAGAATATTCGATTTTTTTGTTCATTTATTTTGTGAAAAAACATACACTATTTGTTGAAACACAATGGCTTCATATAACATAATAAATATTTATATAAACATTTAATAGACAATTGGAGATCAGTGTTTATAGCCTGATTGCAGATATCATGGAAAAATGATTTAAATAACATTGTTTTAAAAAAACATTCTTTACAGGAGCATAATTAGCTTTTCATCTCCGTCCAAGTTTTTCTGTTTGTCCTCGGATTGCAGCGCTAAGGCACTATAATATAAAGCCTGAAAAAATATTACACTTAATCAAAGCCCTTTTTAAAAACCATAAGCAATCTAACAAATAAAAAATAACTAACACAAATCTTCTAATGCACTATGATGAATGCGTCGTGCAAAACAATTCATGAAATTGTGCAACAAGCATAAAAAAATAAAACAAATATTTGACTACTGTTAACCTACAATTATGTCGCTTATTCTTATAACCAATTTCATTGATAAGTGTTTAAGTATAGGCCACTAACTGAGCAACATTATTTACATTTCAGCAATATTTGTTATCATATTTTTATCTCCTGTTTTAGTGTTCATGTTTAAAAAACGATAATAAAACAATCATAGGCTACAACCTAAAACGTGGATTCAGATGCGAGGGGGTAAAGAAATTAATTTTGTCCAAAAATAATAGGACGCATGGTGAATAATAAAAAGAACTCGATCGATAAAAAAAAGTCAATAACTCAATTAACATGCTCAACCTCACGGAGAGCAGGCCTTGTGAAACAGAAAAAGAAAATCATTTGAAAAATAAAACTTTGTGCGCCCGACTGTATGGTAGCTGTAACTTTACAATTACAAACTTCTAACCGAGGATTATTAAAAAAAAAAAAAATAATAATAAAAAAAAAACATTTAAAAAATGTGAAATTCTATATCTATAATAAATATTTGAAATGATATATTTATTTATTTATTTTGTATTTTATTTTATTTTCTGGAAGATAAGATTAGCAAACTGCATCAGAAAAAAGGTACAGGAATTTATTAATTATTCTGGGTGTCCAAGAACCTTAGCGCATGGCTACACTTAACTTTCTTTGCTTGAATTTGCGTTTTAAAGTTTAAACTTAAGTTGAAGTGTAAATCTTTCTTTTTAACTGTAAAACAAATAAGAAAATGTACAGTAGCTACATCTTACATTAAAAATGATCTTACATCTAAGAGCATATTCATACAATACCGGTGTTTATGTCCACTGGATGCATTATTTTGTTTAGAAAAAAAAAATCTGATTATGTTCATATGCCTTACATATGCTTTTGTCCCGCAAATCAATAATGAAATTAAATTCTTCATAGACTTCACAATTATATAAAGAATGCAATATATGTAGGCCAACCTAGGCCTACATACATGTAGCTAGCCTATTTTATTTATGTAAAGGTATTATTATAAAGGTTCAATATAAAGAGAACCGTTTTCAGACAAACCCTGAGAGAGATTTATAATTCTCACAAATATGGAGACAAGACTGTATTAGGGGAGTCTGCTGAATTATTATTAAGGTCATGCTCATATTCAGCTTTCAGTAACGTTTCACTAGTCACATTCACAAACTCAGCCACAGTGTTAAAGGATAATCTTTTCTATGATTTTACGATTTAACCTCTGAGCCACAGCAAATGTTCAGCCGCATTCAAATGGGCGCGCGCCCGTGTATTTGGTTCTGTTTATCGATTGGTAAACGTGGGCGTGCTGCCAACATGCAGGATGGCAATCTATTATTACCATTGTGAATTATTAGCAATCGTACTATAACAACTGTCCATATATAATACAGCACGTTTAATATAAATTGTTAAAAGATTTAAAAAAATGTTTTTACATACTACTGCAAAGCGCTTAAATTCAAGTGAACCTATTCAATTATACGCATTAAACAAAGTAGCATTTTAGCCCTTTAGATTTTGACGCAACACGATGATGCAATCCAGATTAATCAGAGTGGAATAAAAAACATTTGAATCATTTTTAAATAATCTAACATCATTTAAATTGAGTTTTATTTTATATAATTATAATAATAAAAATAGCGTTAGATTTTAGTTATTCAAATAATTTAAGATGCAAGGCCTTCTCCAAATCAAAGGTAGGAGCATTAAATAAAGCAGCAGCCATTTCCAATCTAAAGCAATGCTTAAAAAAATCCTGCCTCTGCCTCACAACACTGAACATACAAGCACTTTAACATGATTCTGCTACATTTCCATTGCACTTTCATACCAATTAAAGCAGAAATAACAACAGCAAAAGCAGAGTACTTCAAACAAACACCCACATGAATTGCACAATATAAATACACATCTATGCAAACACAATGATCTGCTTTTTGTCCATGCAGAACAGCCACACATTCTCAGATTGTGAGTGAAGGTCTCACAGCATTGTTCGTGTGTTTATAAGATGTGTTCTGCACAATCCAGTCTAATAGATGCTCGGTGGGTGGGTGGAGGGTCTGAAATTGCCTTGCAATCGGTTAGCATCCTTTTCCCTGCCCTTCTGTCTTCCATTTTTTTCCTCTTCCCCTCTTTCTGTTTCTCCGTTCCTCTCTGCAGATGCTAGCATCCATGCTCTCCATCACATCTCCAATTTTATCATAAGAAAACGTTCTCCAGACCCCAGAAATCCCCCATTTTGCAAGTCCCTCAGTGTCCATCTATTTCCACACAATTTGTCCTGTATCCATTTTGCTTTCCTGCCCAGCGATGTGGTGTCTTCTCTGTCTCAGTGTGCGTGTGGCTAGATGCGGTTTCTGTTCCTGCTCTTTTTAATCAGCATGTTAATAAGAAAGGTAACTAATCAATACGTTCAATGGCCTGGCGATTGATACCATCTCAGCCTCCCTCCCCTCTCTCTTTGACGTACACACACATATACACACAATACACAAGCGCAGAGGCTACAATACACAGAAATAAATATAATTACAATGAGAGAATACTTTCTTTAGTTTTAATTCAGTCATCTTCCAGTGATTTGTCTGATACTGTTAATGAATCTGAAGAGCAAAGAGAATTGAAATGGGTATTTCAGAGGGAATTCAAGAATTTGCTTTATTAAATGTGAGGGATCCGCAAACACAAAGGAATGCTTTTTTCCCTTATATCAAAGCACAAAGTGATACACTTGAATCCTAACATCAACACCAAGAGTAAAAATATCTCTTAGTGAGTATGTGTGTTCCTCACCCCAGGGTAAGGTCTTCTACTACAAATGGCCAAATCCAACAGGGCAGAAAGAGAAAAATGGCAGAGGATAAAGAGAATTCCCTCACAGAAGAACGTGTTTGGGGGGGGGGGGGGGAGACATTAAACACACATGCAAACACTGAATGGCCTTTAAAGCTGACATTCTGCAGACCTGCGGTCTTGCTTTTACTTCATGGTAGTTTCTTTGCAGTGTGTACACAGCAAAGTTCTCTTTTATGTTTGCATTTGGTTGACCTTGACTGTTTGCATGTTGTGTTGCCAGATCAGAGAACCTAGATTGTACATTCCTCTAAAGATAAAGTGTTTTTCTTGCATTCTAATATGTAGCATGCATTTTTTTTAGATACAGGATAAAAGGCAACGCTTTTTAAAAAGGAATATTCTGTCCAATGCAAGTTAAGCACACACAATCTAAAGCTATGCTAAAAGATTCTGCCTCACAACACTGAACTTACACTTTAGCATGATTCTGCCTACTTTTACATTGCACAATCATTCCAAATGAAGGACAAAATAAAAACAACAACAGCTGAGTACTTCAAAGTTCTCTTATGTTTGCATTTGGTTGACTTTGACACACACACACACACACACACACACACACACACACACACACACACACACACACACACACACACAGCTGTGTTTTTGTGATATATGAGGACATTCCATAGGCGTAATGACTTTTATACTGGACAAACTGTATATTCTATCCCCCTACACTGCCCCTATCCCTAAACCTACCCATCACAGGAAACATGCTGCATTTTTACATAAAAAAAAAACACATTGTTTTTTATGTTTTTTAAGCTATTTGAAATATGAGGACTCATGCAATGTCCTCATATATCACGTGTAAGTTGTAATACCAGTGTAATATGCATGTCATTATACACATTTGTGTCCTCATTTATCACAAAAACAAAAGCACACACACACACACACACACGCACGCACGCATGCACTTTATTTATTTATTATTTCAAAGAAGCAAAACTCAAGGTTATGGTAAAAGACTTACAATATAACTGGATAGGGCAAATTTGGAGGATTTAAAAGCAGAAATCTGAAGCTTATAATCTTATAAAAGCACGTAAATGAATTATTCTGGTAAAACTTCTGTATTATTTGAGCTGTAAAGTTGTTCTTGTCATTTTTACAGCCATTTTAGGGTATTAGGCATTCTGTCATGGCAAAAAATATAACTTAAAACTCAAGTTTAGTAACACATATAATTTACTTGTGGCTAAACGTTTGAAACAGTGAGTTGTTTTTAATGTTTAGATTGGTCCCATTTACTTTTGTATTTACCATTTACTTACCATTGTAAGTGTTTTTCTTCTTTCTTTTTTAAAAAAGGAACAAGGAGGAACAAGTCAAAATATATATTTTCTGGAACCCAGAATATTCCTTTAATGTGATATCTGAAAAATTCTGAAAATGAAAATTCTGTCTTCATTAACTCGCTGTACAACTTTCTTCAGTGGAACACAAAAGAAGATATGAAGGTGAGAAAATATATTTCGAAGCCATGTAAATGATGACATAATTTTCCTTTTTTGGGTGAACTATCCCTTTAAATAAAAGGTGCATGACAAGTTTTCTTATTTCTACATATACCGTATCATTAAGCTTTACCCATCAAATGTGGCTTATTTACATGCTTGGAATTATTAATGACTAATTGAAAAAGCCTAAGTGCCATGTTCCAGAAATCTCTGATATAATAGAAGCCCTATCATATTTCTGGCACTGATGCAAGCTTGTGTTTCAGCTCAAAGCTCTCTCCGAGTTTGGCGTGCGTGTGTGTGTGTGTGTGTGAGAGCGTCCCTAGAGAGGTTTAGAGTGACCACTGCCCCCTAACCCCCCCTTTACACTGTCACCCCTCAACCCAAACCTCCATCAGAAATGCTCTAGTCACCTAGCAACAGAGGCCTAGTAGTCAGAGGTCAAAGACCAGGGGCTATCGCAGATATTACACGCACTCCAAGAAACGTTAATATAGATCCCCAGAATTACAGTCATCCATTTTAAGAATTATGTCATGGCATCATTTTATACTGCCTCCATTTAAGCATTGTAAATTGACTGTCGTGGTTGCACATGCACAGGAAATATTATGAGCCTCTCAGCATGAACATAAAAATAATGTTAGGGATAACTAGTGTCCCCGCACACTTTTGACACCAAAATCTTTGTTTTTCACTGAATGACAGCAAAGGGCAACGATGACCATTCCATTTCATCCAATCAAGAAAAGGTCACTGACCTCTGACCCCAGCTGACCACGAGGGGAGGATGGGCACGATCCAATCACCTTAAACAGTCCAAGGCAGCACGTCCAGTGTGGAAGGAGGTAATGAAAAGAGGGGGGTGGAGAAAGCGACCAAAGAATGGATGGGTGCAGATGCAGCATTAATCTGTGCTTTGATCGGGGCCTGCAGCACCTTGAATGGAGGGATGAAGAAGAGAAAAAGGATGAAAAACAGATCCACCTAGACTACATCTGTGCTGTATTTTAATCTGGTGGTGATGTGACGAAATTCACTTACCGCACTTTCACCCTGACATCATTAGAGAGGAGTTTAATCATCATTTTCGATTACACAGAAGCCATCACAATATGGGAATTTATGACCCTGATGACCTAATCCGCTTGTTAAGTAGTGACGTAAGGAATATTGTTTCTGAGTCTAAGCCTCTTAAATTGAGAATGCTATCTCAACAGCAGGTTATGAGCACTATATATTCATATCATGGCATCATAGACACCAATGTTTTAATAAGTCATAATCACTGATTGGCCATCTGAGATTTTGTATGGAGATACAGGTTAGTTTCGGTAGTATCACAGCAAGTGCATATTAACACCGTTTGTTGTTGCTTTTGGACACAGAAATGGTGATGCGTGACGTCAGGCATAAAAAGAGGAATACTGTCACATTAGAAAGCACATTCACACCAACTATAACAATAAAGAGCCTATGTTAGTTATTGCTGTTTTTTTTATATTAATTTATTTTATACAGTTATAATAAAAAATGTAAATGCTGTTTACATTTGTGTGACAATTTTTGATAAATAAAATTGTTGTGAAAAAAAGAAAATATAACAATAACGTTTTCATAATTGTTCTAATTGTACAAGACACATTAACGAAACATTAAAAAGCTATCGTTGGAATTACTTTCAGAATGACTTTTTCCAGCTGATAAACAGCAAAAATATTGACAGCCGATCAGAATCTTTGAGAGCTCGAGTATTCAAAGCAGCAGCGTGCGCATATAATAAACAGAACATTATGGACTGTTGGTGTGTGGACCCTAATATAGTTTTTGCTGTAAACAGGACTTAATGTTTCCCTCTGAACGATGACACTAGCAATGCTTTATAGACATTTTATGAAGACCAAACAGGCCAGCTGCTCACAAAAATGCTCCGAGATTAGGCAACTGCCACTCCATTCAAAAAGAAAAGGCAGTTCTGTACACACACACACACACACACACACAGATGGTTGGTCAGCACGTGCCCGAAGGAGGGCAGAGCAGTGACCCTCAGCTGGACACTATGGCCAGGTCAGTGACACTCAATCCCTTCTTTCAGGCCAGCTGCTACTAGTTCTGTGCTAATGGCACCTCCCCAAACACACACACGCACACACCCTTAGGCCCCCTCAATCTGCCTACACTGACCAGTGAAAAGGCAGGGAATGGGGTGGGGAGTAGGACAGCTGGACACTCGCCACTCTTTTGCCTCCTCAGGGGGTGTCCTAGTGTGTGTGGGTACATGTGAGAGAGAGAAAAGCTTAATAGCCTGGTGTGGATGAGAGCAATTGGAAACAAGAAGAGAAAAAAAGAAGCGGGTCTGGCACACATAGACCCCACAGAGAGGCAATTAGCAAGTTAGCAATAACTGACTTTGGTTGGCTAGCAGATTTCCTTCTTAGATTTCATTTTCTTGTAAGCACTGTGACAAAATCTATCACCTGATGGCAAACTTAGTATTGCGGCTGCTTTGGCTAAAGTACCCTAGCAACCTCAGGTCCAATGATCCACAGCTCCAGGCTGTCCAGTACCATGGACCGGGCTGAGCCAGACAGTCAATAAATCAATAGGTCACTGACGCACACACACACACACACACACTGCAGGGCTGAGAGGCCACATGAAACTACCATTGATTGAAGGGGGTAGGGAGAGCGTTGACGGTCAGAACTGTGCATGTGTGTGAGGTTATGGGACTCACCTCAATTCCTAGCACTGCAATAGGGAGTTCAAAATGGCCTCAGTAATGCTTACACACTTAAATACACACACAGCAGAGGCGAAAGATCTTGCTGTGCCGGCCTGGTACACAATTCAAGTAAATGGAACCCTTTGAGTCTACTGTATCTCAGACTATATTTATCTAGGGATATAACATATCAGTTATTGGTTAATATTAGTATTTATTTATCTGTGTCATTCATATTAGATATGTAATTGTGCCCTCCCTTAAAACTAGTCTTTAAAAACACCAACATTTAATAACACTGTCAAAATGTATTCTTTCTTTTTAATATACATTATAATGTTTAGATGCCTAAATTCACTTGTAGCATTTAAAATGATTTTAGTCTGTGAGAGTTTATTTTTAACACTGCCCTTTATCAGTTATTAGTCATAAAATGAAAATGTTTATCAGCTTATTGGAATTGGTAAAAAATACGGATGCATGCTTATTTATAACTCTTTTAATCACTTTTAAAGATGTCGATTTCTTCCAATGCCTTTTAAAAATAAAGTTTTTTTTTTATTGGTATTGATGGTTCTATGAAGAACTTTGAATATCCTTGGAACCTTTCAAATGCACAAAAAGATCTTTGTAGTGGAAAACGGTCCTTTGGATTATTAAAATGTTCTTTACACTAAGAAAAATTGGTTCTTTTAATAATTGTTCACTTTGCGAAACTCAAGGTGGTTCTTCTAAGGCGTTGCTGTGAAAACCCCCCTTTTGGAATCTTTATTTTTTAGTAAAAGTGTAAGAAGATTATACTATCTTACTGTGCATGTTATTTCAAGTCATCATGAAAACTAGATGTTCTATGTTATGACTAGTTAAGCTATTTGACTCCTTGAACGTGGCCCATATTCACATAGATTACGTCTAAGAGGATTCTTGTTAAGTTGTCTGCTGATCTGCTCTTTGTTGCAGCGTTTTGCTCACTCATGCGCTCATTGAAAAAAAAAAGCCTTAGCCTGTTCTTCTTTGTCTCTCTTTTATGACCTCATCAAGTCAACGGCTGCAGCATTGAACATGTTTACTTGACCTACAAATTGGGGTCAACGCAAAGTAAAGTCCCGTGCAAAGAACAAGGAGAAATAGTAGCCAATGAGACAAAGATATTGAGCACAACTTCAAAATCCTGTTTTTTAGGCGAAGCATATGCAAATTGCATTGACAAAAACAAACTGTAAAATACATCAAATGTTAACCCTTTTTGGATGGCACTACGAGGTGGCAGGGAGTAGGAGACAGGTGTAAATAAACGCTGGGGCTCTGTCCTGGCTCTTGTTAGTTGCCATGGCAACGGCTGATAGAGCATCCTATCGATCGCACTGTCCAGTCTGAATTGTGCAGCCCCTGAACCCACGTTTTTTCCCTGTGTGTGGTGATGGGTGTGGATCAATACCTGATATTGTATGCCTCTTTTGCCTTGCGTCTCTCATGGCCTCCATAATAGTGGTAATGATAGTGAGAGGGAAGGAAAATTAAAGGAAGAAGCAAGATTGCTTCTATAGAAATAGAAGGCTCTATTTCATTACAAGTGCAAAGGGGGAAAAAAACTACAGTTCCTTCTAGGTTCGAAAGGCACACTTTTAAAAAACAACAGAGAGCCATCATGACACTTTGCCTGTATTATACACAATCATTGTACGGCACTCCAGAAATTGCCGTAAGCTGCACTGCGTGCGGCCCACACAGAATTCGCTTTCCCCAGCACGCAAAATGTCACATCTGATTTTTCCGCACATCTCCCTCTCTCTGCATATGCGAACAGCCGCACGCCATTTACCTAATGTAAGGCCGTTTAGTCCAGCCATTGCTTTGACTGTTATACAAATCAGACTGGCCTGGAAGTCCATACTGCTCCGGTTCAGTAAGAGCTTGTGTAGGAGAGCGAGGCACGGAGGAGGACCTGCGGGAGCTCGTTTAAATCTGGCCTGAGGGATCCCTGCAGCTAGAGGTCACGGTTGGAGCCACCGGCACTGGATTTAAAGGTGGGGCTCCTTAAGGTGCCTCTGTTGCCCCGAGGCACAGCCATCACAATTCCTGCAGTGCTTGAAATGAAAGGCGGTCTAGGACAAAGGCCCTTTCCTTGCTTATGGCCACTGCTCAGAAAAATTACTCAAAATGATTGAGATGTCGGTTACATCTTTCTTTTTCCATCTGTCCTCCCCAGTAACACCCTAGTGTGAGTTTAAGAATAATTATTAGCGGTATGACATTTTGAGTCAAAATATATGATTAGTTTTATAGTACTAGTGTGAAAATACTCATTCCTGAACATTTAAACATCTATTAATTTTGTATACAGGCTACATTCAAACCATCAGTACAGTTCTATGTGTGTTAAAGCAAACATTTTAGTGTATTGACTCACTCCATATGTTTCCTAAGAACATTGTTTACTGTTTTTTTTTAACAAATACACTTCCGTCATCCCAGGCTGAGGAGTCCTCGATCTCCAGAGACCTGACTGAAGTCGCTCGAGCTGTTTCTGCGTTTCTATCAGTGCTGCATGGATTTGGCTGTTCGCCTGCAGTACTGAGAACTGTGCAGCAGTACAAATGTAAATCTGTGTTCCGCGGGGAAGGAGTGTGAGGGGGAGCGGAGTGGCTGCCCTCGCATCCCTGCGAGATGAAAACCCTTCCACTCGGAGAGGCACAGCGGCTACCGGGGCAGAAGTCAGGCGCGGTGGGGCCGGGCATGTGGGAGAGAGGAGTGATGGAGGGAAAGTTTTCTCTGCCTCCAGCGCTCTGCATATGTTGTGAGAGTAAGAGCCTGCAGTGAACTTGGCAGCACACTTCAAAACTTTATGGAGCAGACGTGCACACTGCATCCTAATACGAGCTGTGTCTTGATGCGTGATTCGGGATTCTTGAGATTTGTCAGACGGCGGTGCCTTCTTGAATTCTTGGCTCCACGATATGAGATTTTGCTCGCCTACATTTTATGTAAAGAGTGGCTTCTCATTGGGTTTGCTTTGTTCTCAGAGCACACAGATGCATTGCTGAATTAATCATAGTTGATGTTTGGGTACACAGTGTAAATTTAGGTACCAAAGTTTTACCTCAGGCCAAATTACATAACCACTTAGTGGGTCATGTATAAAATGTAACGAGATAAGAATTTTAAATTTTGGATGAACTATCATTTACTCCCCTTCATGTCGTTCCAAACCGGTATGACTTTCTTTCTTCTGTGGAATAATAAATGTCAATGGTGTTTAAAAAAACAACTCATACAGGTTTGGAACAACATGAGAATTTTCATTTTAGTAATAATTTATTATTATTATTTTTATCAAATTATCAAATCATTATTATTATATTATCTATATATAAACTATTATTAAAAATAAATAAATGTTTTTTTTTAGTCATTGACTGATTACCTGAACAGCTACACTAGATGAAATCTCTGATATTTAACATTTCACCAGCCCCCCAAAAAAGAAGAAGTGAATTGTTACTGACCCAAAATCAGTTTTGTATTTTCAAATACTGCTCCTAGTCTAATGTAAGACAGATAGCACTGGTCCTGGATCTATGGGTGGGCAGCTCCTGTATTCAATTCGAAGTCCACGTTAGCGAGCCACTCCGTCCTGTCCAGGAGCTCCATTTACTTCACAGTCAATAGTTATTTATCATCCAACATATTAGCGATTGCAGTGTCGATATGAAGTCCAGCGCTGAAATTAGTCAGTGCCAAGTCTGTAACTACAGCCCAAGGTCAGACACGCACTGTATTGACAGGAGTGATGGTCCGCAGCTCACAGGCACATACATCCAGCCCAAGGTCAAGTGTACGGCACTGCTATTTCAGAAGGGACACGCGTGTAAAACACTCTGTCATGTTGAGGGATGCCAAGCATGAATTCAGCCTGGTCTAAATGCATTTTATCTCATGTTTTGGATACTAATCAATATGGTAAAAGTGGAAGCCACTCTAAAAGATTCAACTATTGTTATGTTTGGTCAGCGATAAAGTTGCAACTTGCATCCTTATGTGATTTCTCTCAACATATCAGACTGTCTGATGATATATGCATGATTGCACTGCAAAAATTGCCTTGATATTTAAATTATACTCTTTCAGATACGAACAATGGAAAAGCAAAAACAAACACACGACCAAGACTATCAAGATGTCCGACTACTTGCTGTATATATTAATTTGAATCAAACTGAACCATCTTCTGTATTTTTATTAAGATGTGAACTTGTTTAAACGGTTTTGTTGGCAATTGGCATCCTTTAAAAAAAATTAAATTGCACTAAATTTTAGCCAAGCTGCTAAGCTGAAGAATTGCTAATCAGCAGCAAAACATTTTCTACCCTTCTGGCAAGGTCAGGGGATCACAGTCCCCTGCTAAATGTCCAAAGCCCCCCCCCCCCCCCCCTACCAGAAGCCCTGAGGGGAGATATCACCCCCCACACATAGATACACAGCCTGACAGCAGCTAACTTGGTTCGATTGCTTGGTCCAAACTCCAGAATGACTTGCCCTACCCTCCCCCTTCCCCACAGGTCTCTTTTTACATAGTACATTTTAGGTCCAAACTGCGTTGTTTGCATCACCAATGTTAGAGCAAACAGGAAGAGGAGATGCTAAACAGACCAAACTCTGATGTCAAAAACCGAAAGCTCTAGTGTGAAAGCAAAAGGGAGAAGGGGCTTCTGCTGTCTCTGTTCAGTGACAAATCAAGTCACTAACACAGTGTTTCACAGTCAAGCCTGAAACTGCCGATCTGGAATTGGAGTTTGAGACACTTTAGTCTCTAGCCAACTTCTTAGTCCACTCAAGCAATGAGCCAACAAAAATTCTGGAACTAGATAAAGTGAACACTGTTGTAAACAGGGACTACTGATTATATATTATTGTTACCATGGAGATATCTAGAATATGTTAGCAAATAAAAACTTTGATATATGAGCTGTGTCCAAATTGAAAGGTTGCAGCCTCTGAACTGGGATGCAGTCGTTGTGTGTTTTTTCAAGCAGGTGTGATAAAAGATTAAAAAAAATGATATGTTATTGTTGATTTAGCATGTACAAAAATACAGCAGTCACTATTCTGCACTTTATATCTTCATCTAACAGGGACATTCTGGCAAGGTTCTTTCAAAGTTATGAATAAACGTTCTTCCAGTAACGTTAACAGAATGTTCATTCCAAGTTATCTGGTCTTTAATAATGTTTTCAAAATATTAGCACATAACCATTATCTCTACATCAATTATAAATGTTTTTTTCCCCCATGAAAATTTAAATGTTTTTTTTTTTAAACGTTTCAAAACATTCAAAAGTAATATTCCTATAATGTTTGTAAACTATAATGTTTCCTTAATGTTCGCACAACCAAGAAAAAATATTTTGAAAAAACATGAAGAAAACCTGGACGTTATGAACGTTCAGAGAACATTTGGAAATAACGTTAACTTAATGTGAACGTTAGCAAAACATTCTTAGAACATATTTTTGTTAGCAGTGTCTTATGTATTCTGCTAATGATTTTTGTTTAGTTTTATTTTAGTTTATACTTTTTGTATCTAATTTACAAATTTTCACAACAGAGCAAAAAGTATTTTCAGTGTCTACATGTATAGATTATTTTAGTATATCACTTTGGTTCTGCAAGTCAAAGTAACCTTGTAGTAAATATCACACACTGAAAAGGAAAATTTGTTGCTGGCCTGTACAGATCAGCATCAGGAAACAAAGCCAAATCTAGCTTACATGTCTGTACCCCGTAGACATATATCCTAAAGTGCATTAATTATCAAATTATATCACTCGAATATCCGCAAAACTGTCTGCTTCACTACAAAAAAATGCATGTTTTTTATTGGAATCACTGTTTTGATACATACAATGTGCATGCTGCCATCTAGTGGACTAACTATGCCATCTAGTGACTAAAATCAAACAATGCTACTAAAATTTCCTGGCACTGAAAGCAAATTATGACTAATCAAATGTATCTCAAAGAATATTAACATATATATCAAAATACACAATTTAGAACTCATGTTATCGTATGCCCTTAAACCATAAAACTTGTTTTACACAGTATTTCTGCTACTGAATTAATCAAACCAAAATACATTAAACACCATACCGCATGGGTCAGTGTGTTGCTGTGTGATTGTACTGGAAATATTGTGTGTCCTAGTCAAAGTGTTATTTGGGTACACTGACTTTGCGCCTCTTCGGGGCACATGGCTGGGGATCTTGGCTTAGCGGGTACTGTAACTGAGAGATCTGCAGAGATACAAGAAGTGCATTTAGTTGTGGTACACTACAGTTCATCAGAACATGAACACTTGAATAACCTGTTTTAAAGTGATAAACTCGTCTGTTTACTTAACAATTTTTCCTGACTCTGATTGCATGATAGAGAGAATAAGAAATGTTGCATGAAGCTAAACTTTGCATTTAAATTCAACGACTAATAAAAAATACACACAAAGTTCCAGTGATTATACTGGTAAATGTGATAAAAGTCCAACAAACATGACAACACAAACACAGGCCATGGACATTGTATTTCCCACCTGAGGCTCAAAGATGCGTCCACTTCTGGTCTTCCTGGCGTCACCCTTAAGATCAGCAGTTTTCTTTACCCGATTGTCCATCTAAAATAAACATCACATAATTAAACACAACTTCCTCTCATACACAGGCCACTAGAACAGACTGTGATGGGGAATTGTGTAGCGCTACCTTTGCATTTGCTGTAAGATCCTCCTTGCTGTTTCTGTGAGGCTGTTGTGAGTTCTCCTGAGTGTCTGTAAATGTGACAGACCATGAGTAATGGTTGCTGGGAGTTAGTGGTGATTACCTTGATTAGGTTCATACCAATGTCTTTAAACTGGCAAACACAGAGTGTAACATTCACCTGAGATTTCAATGCCAACATCAGTGATGACATTCTCCTTTGTCATAAACTCCTGTGAGCAAATAAGTCCATCATTTAAGACAAATACTCACATTTTGTAAAGTTAAGGCAGAAAAGGAACTGAAGAAATATCCGATAATTATTAAAAGGACCCCTACCTGCTGAACTGAAGTTTCAGACATCGTCCCATCCTCAAACATTTTCAAAGACCATTTCGTACTCACGCATACTTCCACATCCTCTTCATTAGGCTGTTCACGCACATAAATACATGTATAGTATTGATCACATCTTTACAGGACTGATATTATATTATTTCTGCCAGGCATATCAGTAGGCACCTAGCTTCTTTATCTCACCGGATCAAGTCTCTTCCGCTCAGTGGTGACGTTCATTCTGAGGCTATGAAAAGGTGTGACCACCTCTCCCATGGTCAGATTTACTGGTTCCCTCTCAAATATCAGTGTCCCGTTGTCATCCTCCTTAAAGCCAGGTGGCTGATACTCCTGGGGAGTCACTGAAACACAAATACACGTTGAATAATAAAACACCAATACTAGAGGTGCCCGAACGATTTACTAAGAAAAGTCAAAAATCAAACTCGACTGTGGGTTAAAAGTAAATTTTGCATTATATTCAAATATATTATATTAAAATGTAAATAAAACAAACAAACAAATGAACTTATGTTCTCTACATTTCAATGTAAAAAATAAATAAAAAATTTAGAGATGCACCGGTCGACCGGCCATAAGTTTTATTTTGGCCGCTCTCTATTCTGAACTTGCACACAAAAAACTGCATTGCAATAATTTCCTAAAATGTCATTTGTGTGGAAATACTATGAAGTCTGTAAACAGGACATTAACACAGGCCAGAGATGGAACATACCAAGGATGAACACAAAGAAGAGCACACAGACGCACACAGCAAGCTCAATGTCCGTGATGCTCGAAATATTAAAAGAAATTAAAAAATAAAATAGAAATATTAAATAGGGGTGGGGTGGGGGATTATAATATATTATATTATTATATTATATTGAATGTATCTCTGAAGGGAACCGTCTTTAGTGTTAAGATGCACAGCGTTGCTTTGTGTTCAGATGTACCTAAAGAAACTGCTGCTGTTCCGTAAGCGCCTCCTGCTGTAAGAGTAATAGCAATTTGCAAAAAACAATTTGCATTTTCGTTCAGTCAGCCTGCTGTTTTTGTTTTGTGCAGGTGGGTCCTATGTAGCATAATTTCACAAGTCTTAAGTCAGACCATTCTATTTTTGCTTTAAATCTTGAAATTATCTACTTCAAGTATCTAATTATCTAAAAATCTAATTCAAATAAAAAACTATTGTTCATGCTACATGTGTGTAGCATCTTTGTTTGGATTATGATTAAAATGCAGTAGTTGACTTTAATTTCAAATGGCTACAGATCTGTTTTGTTTAAGGCCAGTTTGCCTGTTATAGAGCAAATAAACAACATATTATTTTGCTTAAACAAAGGGGAAAAAAAGGAAAAATATTGGGCACTAGGCAATTTGCTAGTAAAAAAATTATAAATTGGAATTGGCCATGAAAAATCATGATCTATACATATCTACATCACTACAAAAAATTTAAATAATGAAACAAAAAGATAAATTAGAAATTAAGAAATGCTTCAAGGATATGATATGGCCAAATCAAAAGTCACCACTGGCCAACATTGACCGGTGGGAAATAAAAGACAAACAATGCCCTTCATGTGCATGGTACAGTCTGTAGCAAATAGCACGCGTAGATTTACCCTCATCATAGTAGAAGAGTTTCATGTTGAGGTAGACGTCATCAGGCAGTGGGCCGAGATTTTGCATCAGCATGTAAAGTTTAAGCACCAGCATCCTACTGGATTTCTGGGTGTTGTCACAGGCCATTTTAGTCCGGCTCTGGCCGCTTTTGCTGAAAACACAGATATTTATTTTCACAAGAGGAAACATTAATATGTGGTAGTAAATAATACTGCTTGAAAAATGATATTAGGACAGGCTATGCAAGTAATGTATTTTGGGCTGTAATATTTAGCATTTTGGGGTTGTAATCCATCATCTAGTTGTTAACTGCTCAAAAAGATACGCCACCTCTCAAAGTCCATCTGAGGTCCTTTCTCTGTGTATCTGACTTTAAACTGGTAACATTCAGTCACTTTCTGCAAAAAAAGCAAGACATAATGCACATTCAAAGTCTGAAATACAAAACACAAGGTCGTCATGAAATGATTTAATGAGCATTATATATAAAAAGAAATTAAGTAACATTGCATGGCATGTAATCAAAAAAAGAGAGAACGTCTGATCACCTGTGGATTGTCTGGATCACAGTAAATCTACAAGTAAAAAATAGTCACATTTGTATTTTCTTATAAATTATTATAAGCTATATCATATAAACTATTATACTTCTGCATGCAATATATAGTCTTAAATTTATTACTGTTAGTTTTCAAATCAATTAGTTAATACTCACTGATAGAACAACCATGCGCAGCTGATAAAGCAACACAGATGCATAAAGTTCAAAGGTTACTAACAGTGTTGATGATCAGTCATACAACTGGTTTAGAAATGTAAAAGAAAACTGCAGAAGTGTATAAAAGCACAGACTTACGTATCTTCTCTGAAGTGCATCAAAGCACCCCTGCAACCTGAAATAGTGGAGGTGATACTCATTGTGTAGTTTTGACCAGATGTTCTCTAAACATATTACAGTTACAAATGTATGTATATCTAGTTTCATTTTTAATGTTTTAATAGATTTTTTTCATGAAGGGAATGTGAAAACATGAGTGTGTCAACTGTCCACTTACCACTGAACAATCTGCTGAGCACCAGGGCAGCTATGCTCTCGCAGGATCAGGACTTTCAGCTCTGTGAAAAAGAAAGGAGAAAAAACACTTAATGTATGTTATACTAGTAACGAAATCATGAAGGATTTGTTACCTGCTCCACTTTTACCTCCAACATATTTGTGTCCATATGCCTTTTCTGGGAAAAGACCCCTGAGGTAAGTGATGCTTGAGACAGCAATGGCTAGAAGTTTTTTCACAAGCACCAGCGACTGCTGTTCGGTGGACACCACATCCGGCAGCATCTGACCGTTCTGGAAAAACACACAAAAACACATTCAGTAAGCAAGATACTGTTAAATGTACAACTTATGGACATGCTAGCAAAAGCCTAGACAAGCTAATGTTAAATTCGTTTAAAAAAAGTTGGTGGTATTGTGAGAAAACAAATATGTACGTTACCTGAACAGGGCGCAGTTTCTGTTCACATGCCATGATGATTGTAACAGACCACCAGCCAAAATTAAGCACCTGAAAATATAACGTGCGATTGCTTCAGTTAACGTTAACGTTACTGGCTTGATGACTTTGGAACAATGCAGAAAATGTTCTGTTTCAAAAACACATAACCGTGAAAAGATTATAATTATCTTACCAAATAAAGTAGGTAATAAAGATGAATTTGTCGGACAGTTAAATGGTAAAAAAAGAAGAAATATCCTAAAGACGGATAATAGCATTTACGCAGGCCTGTCTCACCTCAACCGACGTTCTAACTGTCAATCACTCTCGTTCCCGCCATACACTCCAACGTCATGAAAATAAAAGAAGAAAGCTCAAAGCTGTCGAAACACTAGGATAACACCAAAATGTGAACTCTCTTATTAATTCCTGTCTAATTATGTCTAAGTACCTTATAAACAAGCAATCAAAAGTTATTTATACAGAAATATAAAATTATGCAAATAAGTATAGCAATAAAGCGTTATTTCTTCATCTGAAAAACAGAAACTCGTACTATGGCTTTATGTAACTTTTAAAAAAATCGCTCTTCTCATACCTTTTTGAAGTTTTATTTTATTTAAAGTTTTTGATTTTCTACTTTGAACTGGTGACATACATTAACAAAAATACAGTATATTGATAATCAGCGCATTTTTTTAAAGTGTTAAATGTTATTCTTACCTCAGTGCAGTTGTGCAGGGAAAATACTATAATACATTTAGTGCAGGCCAGGGGATAGCAGATTCAAAGGCATTGTAGCTTGATTAGTCATTGGAAATCTAATAGAAGTCTATACTTAAAATGACTATTTCAAAAATAGTAATTATAAGGTCTCTCCTAGATAACAATACAGTCGCAGGCTTTTTCCACATTGAAACCCTATATTGAATTGAATTTTTATTAACATCCCAGTAGATTTTAATACAAGTTAACAGTTTCAATTATTGCCCTATAATCTTTATTAATGTATGAGCTCGCAAAGGCATTGTAGCTTACCATTGGTCACTTATTTATTTTGATATGACTTTTGGAAATCTATTGGCTGGAAATCCGGTCTCTCAAACATCAAACCATTCCTATTGGCTTTTTTCGCTGCGTGACCGTCCCCCAAAGTGACGTCGCTGCAGCGAACGCCATTTTGATACTGAACACCGTGGGTGGATCGGATCGGGCACGAATAGACAGCAAAATTCACTCTTTAACACGTTGATTAAGCAGCAAACCCCGAACAGACATGTCATCAGATAACCAGGACACGGAGACGCAGATGGACGAGAATCAGGTGGGAATTAGATCGGGGCTCGGCTGCATAGACGAGATGAGACGAGGCATTCGTTGCAGTCTCTTACGGTGTCTGTCAATTTAATCCACTATAATGTCATTATATATGCCTTAATTCCGAATAATATAAATGACTGCTTATTGCTCACTGACACCTTAAACAGACATTTCTCTGATTCTTTGTTATTTGATTGCTAAGCTGTCACCTGCATGAGTTGAAAAGGTGATATCGAACATTTCGCAAGCATGAGCCTCCTTTTGATTGGTTAGTGAGCTCAGACGTCATGAAAATAACAGCGTTTGATTGGTACATTCTGTCGCTTTTCAGTTTTGTTACACCTACTCTAACCTGATGGTGTCAGTTGGGTTGTATGAACAAAAATAAGTGGGGCGCCCATTTTCATGTTTCCCGCAAAGTTGTCTAGCCATACTATGAAAGCAGTTGTAGAAAAAACAGATTCTGATATTTTAATTCTTTCTTGATGTTCAATTTACAAAAAAAATTAAATAAATGTTGTTGTTGTTTATTGATAGTGTTGTTGTGCTAAAATGGCATGTACTGTATCCATAAGAAAATGAGATTCAGGACATGATCACGAGTCCCAAGTGCATGCAGATTTTAAGAGTAGTTTTTATTGTGGGAACTTAACAGCCTTGTTTGCACTTTTCCCAGGTGGTGCTGAATATAGCAGCTCATAAATTACTTGTTATAGATCCCAGTGAATCAGCATATAATGGACCTTATCAGAAGAGTCTGTTTCTTCTCCAGAGGCCTGTTGCATAAACAGCCGTTATGTTAAGGCTATGTCTTCAGACCTAGAATGACCAACTAACAGTTACCCAAGGGGCAACCGGGCTTACTTTTCTGTATCAAATTAGACCAATCTATATTTTTAAGTAACTGACTCAAAGTTATGAACAGTCTTAAATAAAACAGTCTAGCATGTAAGGTTTGTCGCTTTCAGTGGAGATAAAAATAATATCATCATGGTAAACTGAATTTTAAACCCCTTTGATGAACCAACCTGTTTTATTTATTATTATAATTATTATTTTGGCTTGACCTGTTTTTGATCAATACCATTGGGGAAAAATGAAATGCCATTTCCTGGGTCCTTGTGTAGTGGAATACACTTATACAGGATTCTGCCTTTGTGTTTTAAAATGCTGTTTTATGAATTATTTGTGACTCACAGAGACTCAAAGGGTGTAGCATGTAGAACATAAACTTAGGCCTGAGGATTTACAAACCTGTTTTTCTACAATCTGCCTTCTGCTACAATTGAATGCAAATGTGTCTTTTAGCCAGCGTTATATGCAAGAGTTGCCCCTATTGACTCACTGTCTAGTTATTTACAAAATGGTCTTAATCTCAAGTCATGCATTCATAATGGAAGCATACTTAAATGTGTATACTGCAGTTTATATCATTATGTGTTTTGTTCTTTACAATTATCCAAGCCTCAGTCTAAACACACCACCACATGATTCCTCAGCTTAGGGCGAAGCAGAGGATGATTCAAAATGCTAGCACACAAATAAGAGGGAAAAATATATGTTGGTTCTCAAATATTTATCTTTCTGTAACCTACAATATCTTGGTACGTTTTGCTGTACTGTACAATTGCAAGACCTGAAGACAGATTTAGCAGTTTTACTGATCAAAACAACCCCCTTTTAAACCAAAACAAAACAGAAACATGAAGATGTTTACAAACCGCCTTGACTCGGATGTAGTATAGTTTCAGTTATGACAGAATTTGTTTAATGTTTGTTTATTTTAGCTTGCATTCAAATTGAAACCAAAATGCAATTTCCTAATAGTGAAGTCAGAGAGTTGTTATAAACAACTGATAATTTGATGCCAAACTAAACAGTCTTGTTGTACCTTGCCCTGAAATGTGTTTAAAGGACCACACACCTTTTGGGAATTACAGGAAGAATGATATGATGAAAGGTTTTTTTTTTATTGTTTTGCTATTATATTGTGAGAATGAGATTTATTACTTTGAGTTTTGAGTGTTGATTATTAGTTTGTTCCGTCTTCCACCTCCAGTGTTTAATAAAGATTGTTTACATAAACTCATTCAAAACAGAAATTAATACATTTCAACAAGGATGCATGTGATCAAGTTGATCAAAAGTGACAGTAAACACTTTTTACATTATTACAAAAAGTACATTTCAAATAAATGCTGTTCTTTTTTAATTTCTTTTTGAAATAACCCTAAAAAGAATGTATCACGCTTTCCACAAAAATAAGCAGCACAACTGTTTTCAAGATTGATAATAGCACCAATAGTTTCTTGAGCACCAAATCAGCATATTATAATGATTTCATGTGACAGCTTTGCCATCCATCACAGGAATAGATTACATTTTAAAATGCGTTAAAATAGAAAACAGTTATTTTAAATTGCATTAATATTTCACTATAATACTACTGTACTTTTGATTAAATAAATGCAGCCCTGTTGTTGAGCGTAAGAGCCTTCTTTCAAAAACATGAACATTTTTTACTGACCTCATTGAATGGTTGTGTACTGTCTGTACATATAAGAATTTTTACTATGGAAACCTTTAAACTGATGTCTAATAACTACAGATGGCAATAAATGTTTTTCAGGAATCTCAGGACACAAACTCAAACCCAGTGCGGACAGAGGAGGCCAAATTGAAAGCGAAGTATCCCAGTTTGGGTCAAAAGCCAGGTGGCTCTGACTTTCTGATGAAGAGACTGCAGAAAGGAGTATGTTTAAAGATTTTAACATACTTTTTTACTTCAATTGTACAACTAAATAAAACACATTTTAAAAGGCATATTCATACAGTTCCAGGTGCTTGCAACATAGCCAAAACAAACAATACCCTTTATGTACCCTAACTCCTAAAATGTCATCCAAATTGTGAATTTTTTTGTCTCCAGCAAAAGTATTTTGACTCAGGAGATTACAACATGGCAAAGGCAAAGATGAAGAACAAACAGTTGCCTGCCGCAGCCGGTCCAGACAAGAACATCGTTACCGGGGATCACATTCCAACTCCACAAGACCTTCCGCAGAGAAAGTCCTCATTGGTTACAAGTAAACTGGCTGGCTAACATCACCCGGAGGTTTGGAATAAACCCTCTTAGCAAACTTCCAAAACCTCCCCAGCCCCACCAGACCAGCTTCATCAGGACTGGTTATCAATTTATTTTGTTTCATTTGTTTTCATTTGGGTGTTGAGTTTTGCTGTCACTTTCGTTTAACTTCAGTAGGTCTAACCAACCCAGCTCTGTTATCCTCTTCAGTGTCCCACATATGGTAGGGAAAAACTAAACCCTCGGTATTCCAGACCCCAGTGGAGCATGATGCACTTTAATCTGTGTACCCTGTCCGTCAGTCATATTATGAACAAAACCCTGAAGACTTCATAAAATTATGTTTGACGCTTTTAAAAGTGTCAAATAATTTGAAAATGATTTAAGATTGTTTTTAAAGGCATTGTTTTACATAGATAATACTTGACAGCCATTGGCCCCAGATGTACATTGGCCGCCCTCTTATCATTCGCAATGACAAAAGAATGAATGTTTTATGAGAGTTTCTTTGAAAAAGTCAGTGAACAAGTGGTTAGAGCAATAGTGTTAAAGAGTGGCTGGTAGGGTTTGTAGCCTTCATCACCTCTTCTACCTCTCGCTCTCTTAAGTATGGCTCAGTTTAACCAAATAGCAGCTGCTTACGACAGGATGGTTTTACTATTCTCAGCCTTCACCTTCCATGGTAGGATCTGAGCAAGCGGTTCCAATCAGGCTGATTAGATTATTGTAATCGTAGCTTTTGGGTGTAAACAGAGAATGTTGTAATTCACTGATAATAGCCAAGAGCAGAAACGGTCTTTGTATGTGGCATGATATAGAAAGGGGCTTAAGAAAATTCTTATCATAGCATACGTTACGCGTCGAACTTTTTGGTATGTTTATAATAAGTAGTGGCTATTTGTGTTTAATCTCACTGGCATCGGGAGTCAATCTGCTTTCATGTACTCTATCAGCAGTGTGTTTATTAATGGGATTATTTTGTTATATCCAACACGTATGTAGTATGATGCACATCACCCTTTTGATCATCTGAGATGCAATCATCTTGTCCGTCTTAACAATGCGAGTCTATTTGGTCCAAAATATCTATGTATATTTTAAGGAATGAGGTGTAGAAGGAAATTTACAGAATGGAGCATCACCTTTGGTTCAATATTTGTAAAATATGTCAGATTTAAATAGTAAAATGCTCTACTTAAACTTGGACGCAGTTACATGTTTAAACACAAAAGAATTGGAAAATATTAGGCCTACCCATATTGCTTTGACATGCAGCTTATTATTGGGTTTCAAACCAACATCAAACATACAAATGACTGAATATCATATCCTATGACTCATTTTTGTTTGTATTATCTGTGGTCTTTAAAGAGATACAGTTTCTCATCATTTAGCGAAGTGTTCTTCTCCAGAGGACATGAATCGATAAACCTCTGTAGTTTCTTCAAAGTTTGTAAATCATTGGAAACTTTGTAGTGGATCTCAACAGCTCATTTATTCCAGGTTATAACTTATAAGACATTGTGCACTCTTTATAGAGTCTCAGTATGAATATAGATACCCTTACAGGGAAATCTAGACTTGACCTAGGCAGTTTTACAGTCCAGGTGTCTAATTCAGGATTTGCAAAGTCTAATCAAGTTGCCCCTTCTAAAACCATACCTGCCTACACGTGGCCTGAAGATTTAAAAGAAAGTATGTTTAGCCATGTGAAGCTAACAATAAAACATGTATATAAATGCATGTTATTCTTGGTAATGAAAAAGATATGTATATATATAATCAAAATATATACTGTATCATCACTATGTAAATTTCACTAAATGGTGAATTACATTTAAGGGATTGAATGTGTTTTTTTCCATTTATGGTTGAGGTGCTGGTGGCAGTTGGCAATACATCAGGGAAATATGATGGTCTTGCACTTAGTATTTGTCACTCAGTGGTATGTGTGGATGTACAATGTTTCCTTTGAGGAATGCATTATTGCACAATGCTAGGAGATAATCTTATTTTGTGCTGCAGCCAAATTGTAAATAGTCAAACTGTGCATCTGGTGTCATATTTGTGCAATTTGTCTTGCATTCTGTTTTGGTTGTCTTTAAAATGTTTAAATGTTCTTTCCAATATTCATAAAGCTTGTTTTATCTTTTTATTTGTTAATGTCATGTGTCTGAATCTTTCTGGTTTTTAATGCAACATGACAAGAATATCATCAAAATAGTGTGAGAAATGTAAATATGGGGGTTAAGGATTCTTGCATTGTAATTAAAGAAATCTTCGTAATTGAATGGATTAAATTCAGACAGGTCTGAACTGAAAACCTTCCACTACTACAATGTGATATTCATGTAACATTAACTGTAAACCTACAATTTAAGGCTCTCTTGCTATATAAAAACATATTCATGATTTGCATACTATGAAGCATTTGGTGTTTAATTATTTCTCTTTCATCCCCATATGCATTATTATTTCAGATGTTTTGCTTGAATTAATTTGTGTTTGATAATGGATTTCGAGAGGTTTCCAGAGTCATCAGGTTCCTTATAATTATATTTACACGGAATGATGGCTAATAATGAAGCAAAGATAGATGTTTAAAATCAATATTGGAGCTGTCTGAACTTCAAATAAAGTTTTACATTAATAGCAAAAACAATGAGTGGTACTTTTTTCCTAACGAAAGGTTTAAAACTTTCACGCGTTTACTTTGGTTTTATTTGACCTATATAAAAACTTACGTGAAGTAAAATCGAATGAATGATGACAGGCTACAGACATCTTTTTTTAAGGTCGTGTGAAGGTATAAAATTGTCAATTTCTAAAAGTATTTACGGCAATTCTTGTTTTGCTGTGAAAAGAAAGGACACTGCAACACTGATGTAATCAAGGAATTAAAAAAAGACGCGCGTGCGGCGATCAGTTTACACAAGTGTGCCACTCATAATCATTCAGGTTTTTTTTGTTGTAAAATATGTAGAGCTGAACATTCTCAGTGTTTAGTTTCCAGTGTACCGATTTTAATCTCGTTTGTAAAATGCAAAATGTAGCTCTTTGAAAAATACATCCTGAACCGTGAGAAATCTGAACTTTTTAGCTACTTATTTGGGTGTGCTGCACGTTATAAATTCTAGCAAATTCTACAAATTCTGTTGTAGCCTACAACTATTTCACTAGGGGGAGCGCCGCTATTTGAAAATCTGAAATGGGCGGATCTAAGAAAGAACAACATGGTGACATTTTTTCAAACCCACACACATACACATCTTGTTTTCATAAACATCTCTGGTCGTTCATAAACAGAATGGTCGTTAATAATCCTACCACACTCCTAAAGGTGAAACATTTTGATATGACATATCGTTCCTGAGAATGTAACTATTCTCAATGTCACAAATTTGGGGGGTTTACACGAACGTGGGACGCATTTTACGTGCAGAACGCGCTGTCCTCGATGTTTCGAAAGCGCAATTTGCGTTCAGTACGTGTGTCGTCAGTGATCAGTGGTTAAACAGGACAAAAGCCCCGCCCCTTCCGAGATAAAGAGTATAAATAAGCAGAAATTTCTAGTTCCTCGCTTCCGTCTTGCACAAGTACAATGTAGGTTAGCTTTCGGTTTAAATGTAAATTTAGAAAGAAGACGTTTCCTCTTAAATGCATCGTCGATTTACTGGATTAAAGGCATTGATGAGAAGTTGCAAACATGTTGCCTGGGAGTAAAGTTTCTTGGCCATGCTTTGGAATAACAGCTCTTAACGTCAACAGCTCTAGTGGGTTTAGTGGCAAGCGACTGGTAATGCCTGAGCTGAAAGCTCAGAACCAGTTTACAGGGAACGGTCTCCAAGGCTCGGTCCCATCCTCGCCTGGGTCGGATTGCGGGGAAATAGATGATTACCCATCCCTTGAAATGGAAACAAGAGAAACTATTGACATTTTCTTAAAAAACTTTACAGGACTCCCTCATTCTAAAATTGGAAAAAAACAAGTTTTGTCAACGATGAAGCGGGTTGTGGAAAGTCTCGCGGTAAAGCACGAAATCGCTTACAAAGGTAATTTCACAAGTTCTCACTAACATGTAGCACTCCACTGTTCCCCTTTCGCTTCGTTCATAATGCTTGTTGTTGACAAGAACAGGTTAAATATTGTTATAGAGCCTCACCCTCTAACTTACACACGCACCTGGCCTGGCAGGTTGCTCCACTTTATGCCACGTATTTTCACGTTAATGATTCCGCAGTGACCTCTAACATTTGATTCTCTCGATCAGGTATGATTGCACGTTTGAATCTGGAGCAGAATGGAGAAGATATGAGTTTCATTACGAGTGTGGCAACGGAAATCTTCAGCGATGGCATCACAAACTGGGGCCGTATTGCAAGCTTTCTGACTTTTGGGGCAATTGTGTGCAAGTATCAGAATGACAGAGGACTTGGCAAGTGTGTGAGTCTGGTGGCGGAATACATCGCTTCCTATCTTCTCACAGCCCAGCGGGACTGGCTGCTCAAAAACAAAGCATGGGTGAGTTTTAATTCCCCCCCCCACCCTTCACAGGACTGCATACGTCCTTGTTTTTCTTTTGTTTCTAACCTGTAATCACATTGTGTATGTATATTCTTTTCCTTAGGATGGCTTTGTGGATTTTTTTCATGTCCCGGATACAGAGGCAGCTGTGAGAAACACACTGGTGGCCATTGGTAGTGTGGCTACATTTGGAGCTGCACTTGCTTATTTGATACGATGAATCCACATTGACTTTGTGACAGATGTTGAGAAACAAGAACTCTAAAATATTTTTTTTTTGTTTTTTTTTGAGAGTGAGGGAAAACCGTTTCAATATATTTTTCTTTTCACTCATCACTCATCCAGTTTGTAAAAGTTGCTCCAACTATCTTAAAATCTAAAACTTTTTTTTATTAAATTTTTTTTAAATTTTCAGTGGTCAGAATTGAATTGTCGGTAACACTTTCAATGACGGATGATTTTATTTGTTAAAATGATCACTTCCAAGCAGTGTTCTCTGTATAGACATTATGTTCATAAACTTGGCTGAATTGCGAAGTTGGCAAAGCTCACAAGCTTTTGTTGCAATTGCTGTATAGTTTTGTGTAATAAGCTATAGTACAACACTTCACATTTTCATGGTTTTACTTCCTGTTTCATAAATATTCTTTTGCGATATAATGCACACGTATAACGTCAGGTTCTGGCTATAGCTGATTTAATAAGCTTTAAAGCTTTTATCTAAAAGCTGGTGGTGGTTCTGTTGAGTCCTAATTTAGGTCTATAACAGCAGTTAAAGGGATAGTTCACCCCAACATTTAAATTGTCATTTTACTCTCCAAGTTGTTCCAAACCTGTATGAATTGTTTTTTCTTCTGCTGAAAGCAAAATAAGATATTTTGAAGAATTTGAGTAACCAATATAATAGTTGATAGGCCCCGTTAATTTCCGTAGTATGGAAATAAAATTAGAGTGGAACTCAATGGGGCCCAACTGTTTGGTTACCGACATTCTTCAAAATATCTTTTTTTTTTGTGTTCAGCAGAAGACATATAGGTTTGGAACAGTTTGAAAGCGTTTAAGTACGGTCAGTGTTTTCCTTTTTGGGTGAACTAACTCTTTACCCACAAGGCTGCTAATTGTTTTCTTTACCTGCTAACATACACTGGAATGTTTAGAGAAGTTTGAGAACATGTTATGGTCATTGACCTTTTTCTGTGAATATACTGTTCTCTAAACTGCAAATTAAAACCAAAAAGCTGATACCTGTATTTTCTTTTCTTAGGTGATTGAATTGAAACCTTAACCACAAAGAATCTATTAAACACTTATGGCAAGGGCATAACTTAAGTCTGAAGTATATGTGCTTTATCTGGCCCATTTTTATTAGCTTCAAAGATTTTTTTGCTTTTCTTCTGTACATTTTATTGCAGCAGAGTTGTGTAAATTGCCAAAGACTTTACATTTCCTGTGTAGTCTCTCGTTTCAGCCTTTGGTATGAAGTTGCACTGTGCTGTGGAAATGTTAGGAGGTTCGTCAGAGTGAAACTCATTGATGAATACCATTCATACATATATCTTATTTCAAAGAGTTCATTGTGTTGCTTAGTCACCTTGTTGAATCACTCTACTCAGGGGACCCAAGCATATTAATACTTCATTATACATACAAACCCCTCGCCATCCTTCTGGCTGTCATCACGAGTCACTACTGTGACTACTGTAACCAAACCTGTCAGCTAACTGTAATCTGGTTTTGTCTCAAGTAGAATTAAACATTTTTAACCATAGTCTGGCTGAGATTATTCTTCGAAACATACATTAGCACAAATTCCTTTTGCTTTTTAACTGTAGAAGGTGTTAAAATCATGACTCAGTATTCGTCATCATGCTCTGATCCTTTCTCATAAAGAGAAGTTTCTCAATTGATTTCTTAATCTCGTTTGCTGTACTTTTTGCCTGAAAGCGCTGGATGTAGCTAGTTTGGCTAGCTTTTTTAAAGTGGAAGTAATGTTTGTTAACAATATGACTGTCACACAGTAGAACCGTGTGATTTACTTAACTGACTTTACACTTCCGTATCCATGAGTCATGTTTTAATGCTGAATGGCCATGGTTTTAAAATCACATGGGGTTCCAAAAAACTTCAGCAGGTTACATAGTTCAAAACATTTCTGGATCAAATCTCTGTGAATGAAATCAGATGTTAGTGGCATATCCACTTCCTTAATGAATGACTTCCACTGCCTACAAAAAGGGCACAGGAAATGTTTCCATCGCGAAATGGAAATCTTAATATTTTTGCATGTGTGTGTCATATATTAGTGATAAGGAAAGGCTAGTTGGAAAAGTCATGAAACACGAGCAAGGCAATGGATCTCCAGTGAGGGTCCAATGAGAGGGAAGATGTAATGACGTCTGAACATCTGCCAGAGAACATGCTTGGTTTGTATTTCTACAGCAGGGGTGTCCAATCCTGCTTCTAGAGGGCCACCATTCTGCAGAGTTCAGCTCTAACACACCTGGAAGTGTTTAGTGATCTGGAAAACCTAATAAATGAAAATAAACGAATGCCTTAAAGGGGTATCATCCAAAAATGAAAATTCTATAATTTACTAACTGTCAAGTTGCTTCAAACAGGTTTGACTATCTTTCCAATGTGGAACACAAAAGAGAATGATATGAAGACAGTCTAAATTTTTGTCTACAAATCAACTTGGACCCTATTGAGATTCATGAAAAAAAAAAAAACCTGATACATTTTTTCACAGAAGAATGAAAGTCAAACCGGTTTAGTGTGACATGACAGAATTAGGACTATCCCTTTAACTCCTATAACCAGGAATTTCCTTATCAACAAACATACAACATATAACATCTTTTTTCCAAGATCTATGATAGGCCTATTCGCTTGCAGGATGTAAAACAATTGTCTACTTAAAAAGTCTTTAACTAATTTAAAAAAGAATCCGCTGACAAGAACACCTGTCCTAAAATGTTTTAGTCCTTCATTAGGAAGTCTGTAGTAAAAAAAAAAAAAAAAAAAAAAAGGAAGTCTGTAGTTAGTTTTTCTGGCTAAGCTAAACAATATTTGTGTGAGTGTGCTTATTTGCTCAGATTGGCTTCGTGTCTGGTTACAGGCCACCCGTGGAGTCTAATGAGGACTATGGTAATGACACACACAGGGCCTCACCTGATCCTCCAGTTCACCTGCTGTGGTTACCTGAGCCAGGAGGCACATGGCTGTTAAACTCAGTGGAATACAGGTAAAGCCATGTGACAACACATGTACTAATCTGTACAGTCTTGTGCTATGTCCTGGAATTGTATTTTTTTTTTTAAGTATTACAAAACACACATCTTTACTAAGGGGTTAAAAGCCACTCATTTTTGATAGATGTATTTTTGCTTGGCCAGTGTTGGTTCTTTAAAATAACTGAAATTCATTGACAAAGTGATATCGAACTGTTGTGGTCAAGAGTGAAACTACTTAATAGCCGTGCTGTTATTTGAAAAACATTAGAACGCCCATCAGCCAATCAGTATCAAACAAGAATGCTGTGTTATACAATAGACTACTTGGTGTGGATAAAAATCCAGTGGAACATAATAATGCAAAGAATAATGTACAAATAAATATTGAGTGTCAAAAACAATGTGCATATCCTGACTGCATTTATTATTAGAAACTGCTTTGTTACATGTAGGCCATTTGTTACATGTGTTACATTGTCTATTTACTTCTGTGAATGTGGAACAATAGGAGGAGGAGGAGCATGCATTATTGTCTAAAGCATGGGTTTTCAAGCAGGGATCATGGCATGCTAAGAGGTCCGTGGAAAAGTTTAGAGAAAAGCAGTGTAAAAAAATATTTAAATAAATAATAAAAAAGATTAAACTAAATAACTAGATAAACAAATAAAATTGATTAAAATGAAAAGAATATAGATAAATAAATGAATAAATAAAAACATTTGATTAAAGTAAATAACATTTGATTTAAATAATACAAATACCAGTACAATAGAAAAACGCAATGTAACACAATCAACACATTTATAATATACATTTTTTCACAGTATTAATTGGGTCTTTATACTTATAAATATTTCAATCATGACAACTCTCTGAAGATTTTAGCATGGTAATGGTTATGACAATGTTAATTGACATCTGGTGGAATAGATCTAATACGCTGCTGCTGAATTGCTGCTGCTGTTGATTATTGCTGTTGTTGTAGATTATTGCTGCTGCTGTTGATTATTGCTGTTGTTGTAGATTATTGCTGCTGCTGTTGATTATTGCTGTTGTTGTAGATTATTGCTGCTGCTGTTGATTATTGCTGTTGTTGTAGATTATTGCTGCTGCTGTTGATTATTGCTGTTGTTGTAGATTATTGCTGCTGCTGTTGATTATTACTGCTGCTGCAGAGCAAGTACAGGAACTTGCTACAGCCAACACATACGTTGATACGCTGCTGTTATTATGTTAGACATACTGCTGCTGCACAAATAGCATATTTATATATAAGTTACCCATAGCAGATCTATTCAGGTGGAGCTGGGGAAGGTGAATGGTTTTGGAGGAACTCTGAAATGCCAACCAGCCATTTTAATGTTGTGAGCAGCAAGCTCATTGGCTTGCAGATGCGACATGAACCAATGAACCAATCAGCTTGTGCCAAGTAGTTAACGCAGTAAATATCACCAGCCTCGTTAATGGAGTAGTTCACTTTAAAATTAAAAATACCCCATGATTTACTCACCCTCAAGCCATCCTATAGGTGTATATGATTTTCTTTTTTCAGACGAATACAATCAGAGTTATATTTATAAACACCTTGACGCTTCCGAGCTTCATGATGGCAGTGGAACCCGATCACACTAAATGCGTCTTTATAGCACGCATGTGTATTGTCGTGTAATTTATACGCTAAAGTGAGTTTTTACGTGCATATGATACGCATTGGTTGGTTAGGGTAGGTTTAGGTGTGGGGTGGGGTGCGTGTGTATTATACGTTTGGGTAGAATTAGTGGTGTGGGGTGCGTGTGTATTACACGTAAATGAACTGCGTATCAAATGCACGCTAAAAACTGCGTCTCATATGCACGTAAAAACTCATTTTCGCGTATAAATTACACGACAATACACGATGCGTGTTATAGAGACGCATTTACGTGAGAACAGGCTGGGCAGTGAATTGCAACCGTATTATGAAGCTCCAAAAAGTGCATCATAAACGAACTCCACATGGCTAATAAAGGCCTTCTGAAGCAAAACGACGAGTTTGTGTAAGAAAAATATTCATATTTAAAACTTTATAAAGTAAAATAACTAGCTTCCAGTCAAACAAACATACGGATTCGACTTAAGTGTAAAGCGCAACCTATGCGAGTAAATGCGATGTACTGCTGATATTTACGCTACAGCATGATGGACTAGCTACTTCCGACGTCATAAGTTATAGCGTAAGTTGTGCTTTATACGCAAGTAGACTGCTTACAGTTACTGCTTAACAGATTGTTTAGGCTTTACAACAGCTAAAGTTAGTTTTGATTGATTCACTTCCGTGGTGAAGATCATTAGTTATTAACTTAGGGGCCGCTAACACGACACCGTTGTAACAGGAAAAACTCTTAACGCGCTCCGACTGCCATCCGCACAAAACAGTGCCTGGTGTCTCGAGAACGCACTCCCTGAAATAGGTTCGAAGGTGCAAATGATTATTCCTTATCTCTGCACAAACCTCAAAACCGCAAACCCCCGAAAATGCAGATGGCGTGCACATGCGCATCACGTGTTCAGTCCATAGGTATGCGCGTTGGAATATATATGTGCGCAGGCGTGTAGTCCTTCTTCACAAATCAACTCTCAACAAACTACTTGTCTGGTCTTAAAAATGTATAATACAGAAATTGTTGTCGCTTCTGTGTAGCCCCGCGAACCGGAATTATCCCGACAACGTTTTATCTGTACAGAGGTAAAGGGAGGGAGGCCTTCACAGGGGAGAGACTAGTTGACCCTTCAGGACGTCGTTGTTGTCTTGTCCTTGGTCAGATCTGGATACGGCCTGGATCAGCCTGACTGCGGTAAACCTCAGGATAAACAGAGAGACTAATATTAGCGTATAGACACCATCCTTCTTATGATGTACCAAGTACATTGGGATTTATGGGAACTTAAGTGTTTCCTGTTCCGGCTGATCTAAACTATGCAGCCTAACATTGAATTAGAAGTCTATAATGTGTTATGCTAGGCCAAAGAGATGTGTTTTTAGTCTAGATTTGAACTGACAGACTGTGTCTGCTTCCTGCAATGTTAGGAAGATTGTTCCAAAGTTTTGGTGCTAAATAGGAAAAGGATCTACCGCCACAAGTCGATTTTGATATTCTAGGCATTATCAACTGGCCGGAATTTTGAGATCGCAATAGACGTGGAGGACTAGAATGCGTTAAAGGGTTAGTTCACCCAAAAATGAAAATTAAGTCATTAATTACTCACCCCCATGCTGTACCAACCCCGTAAGACCTTCGTTCGTCTTCGGAACACAAATGAAGATATTTTTGATTAAATGTGACAGCTGGATCACTCCTCCATAGGCTCCCTAAGGGAATGAATCCTGACGTCCCAGAAAGTCAATGAAGAAAATGTTTAAATATTCCATGTCACAACAGTGGCTCAACTATAAGTTTATCAAGCGACGAGAATACTTTTTGTGCGAAAAAACAAACAAAAATAACGACTTTATTCGACTATTCCTTTTCTAGGAACTAAGGTCTTACGGGGTTGGTACAGCATGGGGGTGAGTAATTAATGACTTAATTTTCATTTTTGGGTGAACTAACCCTTTAATAGAAAACATTCGGTGTATAAATAAAAGTTGTTTTACCTTAAGCAATTATTTTATAATCTTTATTGTCATCTTTGATTCGTATTCTAGTTTGAGATCTAATTACTGTAAATGATTTTTTTTCTGTGTTTATTGTGTGAAGCATAGTGTTTCCTCAAGAACAGTTATTTCAGTCATTAAATATCATGCATCTTCAAAACTTTGGCCATAAAGTGTTGTCCAAATGATCCCATCACATGTTCTACAGGGAAGCAGTGGCCCTGCTTGATAATTTACCCTGCTGTTTAACTTTATCAAGGTTTTCCTTATTTTTTTGTATCAAGTTCCCAGTGTAGCTTTCATGGTAATCTTGGTAAAAGAAAAATTCTGCTAGTCATGGCAGGTTGTTGCTGGATCATCATGTCTCTGACCTTTCCCCAACAGCATGATTCCATGAGGGAAAACACGTCACTTCCACATTCTGTCATAAAGATAACTGCTCTAAAATCAAAAAAGTGTGTGCCAACCTCTGACCCCTCAGGTGACTATTTTTAATGCTAAGTTTATGTATTTAATAAATATTTCAAATAATTAATATTCAGGTTAAATGGTTAAACAATTCCCAGTGTAGTCTATATTAGTCAGTAACTGGAAAAAAGATTGTCCTGACTCACTGTTGCCTTTGAGTCGCCTGACTTGCATCTTGCAATTAGTGTTCATTGCTTTACACACAAACAAAGGAGCAAAGATTCACAAGTCACATGTAGAAGGCTGCCGACTAGCATTCATCATGTAAATAAAATCTCCTTATCTGATCTGATCTTATTCCGGCCCTCTCACGTTTTTTCCTCTTATGGAGGCTTCTGTCCTGGATCATTAATTCCAAGCACATGTAAATGCATAATCCAAAAGATGTTACTCTGTTTGGGAGAGCTTATTGCAAAGATGGTACAATATTGTGATTATATTTGAGAAGAAACTGATTTTGAACATTTGGAACTGTTGCATTTTGTACTTTGTGGTAATGCTGTTGTTGAAATATAAATCAGATGCAACTTTTAAATAAGCTATCTGTTGTCTTCATGTGTATTGAGAACTCCAGTGCTAGTGGTTAAAACAACTGTTTACAGAAGAGTATTGAGAAATACTGAGTAAGTGTCAGGTATTGCCATCATGGAAGGCCACTTCTTGGATTTAGACACCAGTAGGTTTGTGTAGAGATTTTACTCTAGTCACCAGGTTTACAGTCATGAGGATTTATTCCATGACGTGTGGTCAACAGGCAGCAGGTCCAGACTAGTTTTAAGTGGTAATGTGGTCTGTTTTGATATTTAGACTGCAAAATGTATGAGTTGAACAAGGCCAGAGGGTAATTGACCTATGCCACGCATTCATTGTCAAAATAACTTCTTATGTTAGGTTCCAACTAACATATGACACTGACTGGTGTTGTGAAAAGGTTGTGGTCCAAAATGTTGTGCAATCGGTATGATTTTTTTTTTGGAACATAGCAACTCCAGCTGTATGACTCCAGTTGTATGAATCGTCTCCAGTTGTTGACTCAAGTCCAGCTGTATGACTTTTTTGTATACCATCAGGTTTGAGAAAAAGTCACTGCATATTAGCATAGCAATTATGAAAAAAGGAGTTAAAATACTTTTGTTGTTATACCATAAGTGTAATTTCTGTGGAAGTCTTTATTAATGAACAGTTTTTCTATAATAATTCACCATACAGTATTGTGTGATGCCACAATGTCCTTATAATATGGCACTTCATTATTCCAGTCTGTGTATTTTGTACGAGTCTGCTTTTATCCATATTTTATATTCTGTTTAAGCTCCTGTTTTCTCAGTTTTTTTTCTTAAAACAATAGTATAGTGTCCAGTCCTCTTTTCTCATAGCTTTCATGTTACATTTCAGTTCCTACACCAATGCTCGTAGGTAAATTCCTTCACCCAAGTAGAAATGTACTGCGTTACTTTCACTTTTCTTTATATAAGATTGTTAGGGATGATTAACTTCTTGGTACTTTTACCACTGTACAAAAAAACTGCATTACTCTTTAATCAGACCTGCAAATGCAAAAGAAAGGACATAGTCTTGCAGTCTATGAATAAAATGTTACAGGAGTGTATTAGTAATTTGTTAAAACAGGTTTCTGTTTGTGAGAGTATAATTTTTGTTTATTTTGTTCACAAGAATATTCAAAGATATAAAAAGGATGAATTGCAGATTAAGATATAGGCCTGGAGCATATTGCTCCTATACGATCGACCAAACGATAAAAAGGATGATTGAATGCCCTAAAACAGACATCATAGAGGTGTGATGTTTTTGAATGGTCCAAAGACTGGACACACTCTGAATGCGGCTTTTTGATCTGTCTAGTAAGGTTGATCTTTTTAATCTTACTACCCAAACTGTCCAATCAGAATCAAATGTTTAAGAGTCAACTGTGTAATGATTTATTTACAAGTTTATACGAACTTGTTCTTAAGTGACTTGCCTGCTTAAATAAAGGTTAAGTAATTATTACAAGTCATCAAATCAAAACAGTTGGTAATAATGAAGTACTAGAATTTTTTTTTTTTTTTTAAGGGGAAATGGAGTCAGTCCTTTGGAATTTCTCTATCAGTGGAGTTCTCCTTTCTACTGTTTTAAAGGTTGAACATTTCTGGAGTTGCCACATGCTGTCATATAAAAATAGAGAAACAGATCCCAACAGTAACATTCTCAGAATTTTAGTTAACTATCTGGCAAGGTTCTCTCAAAGTTATGAAACATTAAAATGATGTTCATTCAAACTTATATGGTCTTTAATAATGTTTGCAGAATATTAGCACAAAAACATCTGTTACAAGATGAAAATATAAACGAGGTTTAATGTAACAGCATGTGTAACAGACACACAAACAATAACCAACTGAAGAGAACGGAATTTAAGTGCAGATTCAAACAAGATAATTAATCAAACACAGCTGAACCCAACGAACTAATAATAATCTGTATAGCTATAAACAAATGAGACGCAGGAGCATTAAACAAAGGAACACACAGGAAGGAATGAAAACAAACTAAAAGTCAATGGAAACTGAAACTAACTGCATAAGCATGACAACAACGTTCATGGAGCGTTTTTTTCTAAAACGTTGTAGTTGGGTGCCCGTTTAACGTTTTTCTTTTTAGCCCAAAAGTAGCATTACAATAATATTTGCAAATGAATTAATTAATCATGTCTAATGTATGCAGAATAGAAAGATTGTTGATTCTCTTTGCAGCTTATTACATATCTGTAGCTTTTAGGAATGTCAAGTCAAGTCAAGTCATCTTCATTTATATAGCGCTTTTAACAATGGATTGTTTCAAAGCAGCTTTACAGAGATAAACATATAATTTAAGGTAACAGATTGTTTTGGCGTTATAGCGGTTCATGAATAATGTTATTTCCAGCTAAAGTTAACTTTGATTGATTCACCTCCGTCGAAATGATCAGACTTTAAACGCGAACCTGTGATTAACGCTGACGCCGTTCACATGCTCTTTCAGAATTGATGTGCACTATTCAGGAATGTGTACTAATAGGAAACAGTCAAAACCACACCCATTTACATCCAGGAAGTTATTAGAAAATTATTTGCAATTATTTTGCATGATGCATCTCTGTTGGGCAAGATCATTTTTATTTTTTTTGTGTCTAAACATTTATACTTCTTGCATCGTGAATGTCAAAATACCCACGCATGTCTGCAAATGCAGCCAAAATGCAAAGTGTCATGAAAAGTGTCTTGCTGCAGCATGTTTGTTCCTGGGTGTGGAAAACTTTCCCTGAGAAGAAAACTTTGACTAACTCCTCAGAAGATGGAGGTTTTATGTTGCTGATAATAAAATGTAAACACGTGCACACCACAGTATAAAGGGAACATTTTTCACCTGTCAGCTTTGCATTCTGTATTTGTAAATAGGCCAAAGATTCTGTGCAATTTGCAGGTGTCTTAGTTTAATTTTTTTACTCATCCGTATATCAGTATACAACATTGTATTGAACATTTCTGTTGCAAAAACACTGCCATCAAATAGGGGTTTTGTACTTTCCAAAAAACTTGCTATTGCAGGTTTGGATACCTACGCAAATTCCAACAATGTTCCAGAGGACTGTTGTCAGACACTAAATATTCTGCATATAGAAATATACAATCCACAAGTACTTATATAACATATTCAAACACTTGTTTTTTATTGATCCCCTTATCAATGTGATTGGAGGAGTGTCAAATAACATTAGAGTCTCAGATGCACTGTTGGCAAATCAGATTAAAGAGGTTAAATGTTCATGCTGTAATACGATCTCATTATGATTTATTTTAGGTGTGGTAAAAAATCTTTAGTATATTGTAACTAAACTTATATACATTTGCTGTAAATGTATCTGCCTGTTGCATTGTTTTATATCATTGAGGAATGGTTATGTTTAGGATAGGGTTAGGCTTAGGGGCTCAAACATATTAATATAATAGTAAAATATAATAAATATATTACACTATAATGAAAATACCTCAGAGGGATTATGTAATATTGTTGCAGTGTGTATCCTGCACAACTAAATATTTTGTACATCGTACTGGACTTTTTTCTTAGCAGAAACTAGTTAGCATGAACTGGACATTGCAGCAACTTCTAAGTATTTTTACATATTTCAAATATTGAATAAAGGTCGGGGCTTGATTTTAGAACACCTCCTTTCCATCTCTAGCTCACTGAGGGTCAACCAGGGGAGTGGTTATAAATACGATGTTTCAGATTTGGACTAAAAACATGTTTTTTTCTGGATGAACACAGACTAGTAATGTGTGCCGACTAAGTAAATGTCCAGTATTTATTAATTTGTATCAATATATATCCAAATGACAACAATTTGTGTGTTTACGTATGATTTATTCCTAAGACATTTCTTTTTCTTTCAGTTCTTGCCCTCAAATAGAAAAAAAGGTGGATTCTCAAATAGTCATGGTTTAAATACTTCTTGTAAGAATGGCCAAATAACATTGAGTACAAGTTATTTATACTCTGATAGGACATTGACCTTGACCTTGGCAGCGAACTTGACAGTAACTATAAACACGTGCGAACTTGTCACTGTTCTGTTCCCACGGCCGACTCTTATTTCAGTTGATCTCTCTGAACTCTTTTTCCCATGCAGGGCTCAGTTACTTAGAAACACATTTCCAGCAGGCAGAGTTTTGTTGTCATTTTCACCTTAAAGGGTTAGTTCACCCAAAAATGAAAATTAAGTCATTAATTACTCACCCCCATGCTGTACCAACCCCGTAAGGCCTTCGTTCGTCTTCGGAACACAAATGAAGATATTTATGATTAAATCTGAGAGGTTGATCACTCCTCCATAGGCTCCCTAAGGGAATGACACCGGACGGCCCAGAAAGTCAATGAAGAAAATGTTTAAATATTCCATGTCACAACAGTGGCTCAACTATAAGTTTATCAAGCGACGAGAATACTTTTTGTGCGAAAAAACAAACAAAAATAACGACTTTATTCGACTATTCCTTTTCTTCCTTGTAGGCCTGAAACGAGACTTCAAGAGATTTCCACGACGGATGCGCGAGAATTGCAATCTCCTTCAACTACTTCAGTTAAGTTCTCGCGCATGCGTCGTGGAAATCTCTTGAAGTCTCGTTTCAGGCCTACAAGGAAGAAAAGGAATAGTCGAATAAAGTCGTTATTTTTGTTTGTTTTTTCGCACAAAAAGTATTCTCGTCGCTTGATAAACTTATAGTTGAGACATGGAATATTTAAACATTTTCTTTAATGACTTTCTGGGCCGTCCGGTGTCATTCCCTTAGGGAGCCTATGGAGGAGTGATCAACCTCTCAGATTTAATCATAAATATCTTCATTGTGTTCCGAAGATGAACGAAGGTCTTACGGGGTTGGTACAGCATGGGGGTGAGTAATTAATGACTTAATTTTCATTTTTGGGTGAACTAACCCTTTAAACATCTCAATATCTTTCAAAGTTTCAAACGCTCCTCTCTCTTAACCCCACAGAAATGTACAATGTACACAGTGCAGACACACTGCTGTAGCTACAGTGGCTGTTATGTCACCTACAGCATGACACAGCTTGTCGTGTTTGTTTTTGAACATACCATATGGCATAGTCCGATCCGTTGGCAGCAATGCCTGATGTTTTGATGTCATCATGTTCTGGCATTCACTGATCTTGTTCCCACACCTTTCTGGGAAATAAAAGCTATGGGTTTTTTCCCAAACAATTAACTTGGCAGTGACATGCTAAAACTACGAAAAATCTCAAAAGTCAAACTTTTGCTTTTTGTTTTCGTTTCATTGCGTAAGTTTGCTATAGTATCGATTTTTTTTTTAATCAAAAGAAATTGGATGTACTTCCTGTGTGACTCCACCATTCGGTCTTTTGTCTTGTTGTTCGTCATCATCATTGTCAAACACATTGCTAAATAGCTGTCCAGATTCTTCAGTGTAAAGCTTTTTATAGAATGCTAATTGATTATTTTCAATTAATGACTCATTTAGACACTATTCATGTCGAAAGAACAAATGGCAATCACAAATTTTTAAATGTAATAAACACATACTGATTGATAAGTGCATGCAGAGGCATGCATAAAGATGATCTTGTTACTGCCTTTCATTGTTTCGTTCTGTAGTGATGAAGGATACGTGGGAGTTGAGTTTTGTTATTATGGTACCTGCCTCTAAACATTAATCTCATAAGTCATGAGTATGATTGGCATGTGGTGCACCCTTTTAATAATGTGGATTTGTTACATGCCTGAAGGAGAATACAATTAGGCTTCTTTCTTTTTGAGGACCAATCGCATATTAAACCGAAGTAAACATTAATATAATACAAACAAGTCAATTCATCCCTTTGGTGCATTGTGAAGACATTTAAAATGTTGCACTGTTGGTTTAACTTATGTTCACATTCAACTGCAACACGTAAGGCAGGTTGTGTTTTTAAGAACATAAAGTGCTTTAGTACAAGCTGTATTGTCAGTGTGTGTATATGTATGTTTGTTTGAGGTATGTCTTGTCATTTTAACTGCCCACCTTTTAGTCACATGTGGTGGTGTTTATTTATGCTGAACACTTTTTAACAGATTTATGGCATAGCTTCACACTTTGACGTATTTAATGAAGATTTATGCAAGCAAAGAGATGCTATGTTGGTAAATGAGTTTGCTTGGCAGGTTCAAATGTTTGCAGTGATGTGTTTTTTCCCCTTTTTCTCAGAGATGTTATCAAGTGTGCAAATATTTTTGGCCTCTATAGTCTCCCTTTGATCACATAACCATTTTAATGATAGTAAGCATGTCACTGCCGTTTATGAACTGTGTCCCACAGGATGTATTAAATTGATCAAAAGTGACAGTTAAGACTTATTTCAGATCATTTCTGTTTTTTAACTTTCTATTCATCAAATAATCCTGACAAAATGAATTACAGTTTCCACAAAAATATTAAGCATCACAACATTTTCAACATTGACAGAAATTTTAGAAATGTTTCTTGAGCACCAAATCAGCATATTAGAAAGATTTCTGAAAGATTATGTGACACTGAAGACTGGAGTCATTAGATTATACATTTTAAAATATTTAAATAAACTGTTATTTTAAAGTGTAATAATATTTCACAACAGCCTATTACTGACATTTGAAATACTGACCACAAACCTGATTGCTAGAGTGAGTTTATTAATAACTACTGTATACAAACCAATTTAGCTCCAGTTGAGTGACAGTTTAATTTTAGACTAAATTTGCCACCCTGTTTTTTTGTGGTCTATTTTAGTTTGGTGTTTTTATTGCTGGGAAATATCTATTAAAAACAACGTACATACTGGGTTTTAAACTGTATTTATGTCCAAAATTGGTAAAAAACGGCAAACCTCACATAATACTTTAGTTAGTTTAAGCACCTGAGGTTGACAATCAACATTTTCTGAAGGTTAAATGCACTTCCTTTCACCATTTGTTGAAAAGACAAAAATGTTTATCTATCTTTAAAAAATTCCACATATTTCATACATGTGCTAATGATTCACCTCAGTCATTTCAAGACACTGATGCTTATGTCTTGATCTGAATCTCAAAAGATTTTTTTTCTTTTTGAGAATAGTAGTGAACAATGTTCCAGAGGACTGCTGTCAGACACTAAATATTCTGTAGAAACAGTACATTCCACAGGGACTTATATAACATATTCAAACAGTTGTTTTTTCTTGATCCCCTTATCAAAAGGCCTACTCTTCTCTCTGTTTCAAGCTAAAAGAGGTCATGATGTGAGCGGTGGGCTGGACGTCTGAGACGTTACGTCACCATGGATTCAGACAAGAACATTCTGTTCTGAGGTCAAAACATCAGTCCTCAAACATGCCCAAACAGAACTCTGGCCTTATGTAATGTCACGATGTAATGCTTTTGACATGGACACTGATGCAGAAGGGAATGACAGCTCAAACAAAAGCAGACTAAACCTAATTTATAGACTCAACCTAAATACCTCAAAACATATGTGTCCCATCGAGATGTACTGCTCTAATTGGGTCGAACTGGACTAATTTTTGTACTCATTGTTTCTCTACACCCACTGAGTAACACTGGACACAACCTTTGAAAGGAAAGAGTTTTTTACCCACTATTTCTATCTGATGTTCATATGATTCATCATTTCCTCTAACCAAATCTTTTATTTTAGTGGCGTGTGGTCTGCATTCCAGATGCCTGTAAGGGAAGGGGAGGAGGCGGGGGATGCATGGGATATGTAACACCCCCACAAACCTCACTTCCCAGCAGCGGCGTGTTTTCACATTCCGAAACTGTGAGATCATTTTCCACTGAAGCCCTCAGAATAATGTCTATTCAGTGACCCTAACAACAACCTCCTTCATATGGTACCAATCGCACAGCCTACGATAGAGCCTTTGAGCTCTGCAGCGCACAACAACAACAACAAACAGACTCCAGTCTGTAAACTCTACTAATGTCAATGCAATATTGTCAGGGGGCTCTTTGATTTCTTCTGTGAATGAGCGTGTCCCTTCTCAGTTTCACAAATGTTTTTGTATTCTACAGAGACTGCAGGAGGGAGAGAGGGAGAAAGAAACAGGGAACACTAAAGCCAGACATCAAAGAAAAAAAGAAACCAAACACCATTCTGAGCACAAAGCTCTCATTGACGGCATCAGCATTCTTTCTTAAACGCCGAAACCTGTTAATTCTCAACACAGAAATTCTAATCAGCTGTTTTATGATTTTAGGACTTTTTGTACAACTTCATGTTCTGAGTAAAAAAAATCGTTGTAATCTGGCAGAGAGAAACTTTACATCTGCATTTCATTTCCATATCTCAGATGAGTGTCCCGGAATTACCATCTTCCTTATTCCTTATGGCTGAAACAATGCTAGCACACCTCTATATAAATAACTTTCAGCGTGGGAGGAATTGAATGCATGCCACCGTCAAAACGAATCTACTTGCTTTATGGTTTAACACACCAAGTGTTTGAATTTAAAGCGTTTAAAGAACGTAAACTTTGTTGTTAGGATGAGGTTTGTGGGTGTGCATGTACCTTTGGTTTTCAAATGAATGTAAATGGGTTGAGAAGGAATGACATTGAATGCTTGCTCAGAGCATACACTGCAGCTTTGTTCCAAGGACAATTGTGTTCTGTCAGTGCTGCATTCTTTACGTTCCCAGAAACGACTAGCAAAATTGTTTTGTCTATAATTCAGAGATTAAAAAATACCACGAGCACCATTTTGGTAGGTTACATACTTTAAATAGGCCTATTCTGTTAAAATCCCTGCATATTGGCCATCAAAGGAAATTTGGATGAATTCTTGTTTGTGTGTGTGTGTGTGTGTGTGTGTGTGTTGTGTGTGGGTGGATGAAAGAGAGAGAGATCTGCATGGGTGGCCTTTCATAGACGTGTACTTTAACCTTTCCCACCCCAGGAAAGGGAAAACAAGTAGAGAACCATGGCATTCACATGATCTTGACCTCTTGGGGAATTCTTGCAACCTGCAAGTTTATTTTAATCATTGCCAAGATACCATTAATTAAGGTATTTTTACTTTCCAGCCCTGTAATGAGTACCTCTTATCTCATTTAAAGGAAGGCAGTTTGACAAAGTGTTGTTGTTTTGTACTGAATTGAGTTTCCCATGTAATATGGTAATTAGTCTCCTTTCTCTGTTTTTCCCCATGGACTTTTACAAAATTTTTTAAATGGTTAAATTGGTTCGGCCTTGGTATTTTCCCCTCAACTTCTCAAAGGTAAAGTACCCAGACATGGTATTGATGATTTTGATGTTCAATTTGATTAAAATATTTTGCCTTTAAAAGGTCTACGTGGCAGACTTTTAAAGGATCGATTAGTGAGTGACACATTTCTGCAAAACATAGAATCAGTCTCTTTTAGTGTAACTTGCATTGCTATTCGGGTGAAAAAAAAAAAGATTATGTTGAAGACATTTTTTAAACATCTTGAGTTTTGGTTCATGACATGTCGAAAGGCAAATGATCAGGTTGGAATGTTGCTTTCGTTTGTGTTTAATATATAGGCCTACAGCAGAAATATTTGAAAAATGTTATCTGGTTTCATTGAGTTTTTTTTTTTTGTTGTTGTTGAAGGGCTATGTTCAAATGAGTAAGCAAATCACATTGCAAATTAGAACATTATTGATACATATATGAGTTATGAAGTTCACAACATTTGACAAAGAGTTCAAAAGTTCTCTTATTTAACATTCATAATTATTTTTTTTTAATGCTCAACAACATTCGTCAAGCATAACATATCCACTTTGTCATATAAATAGACAGAAAAAATAGTGTTTATTTATTTTATCTTTTTCAACTATTTATAGAAACATATTGCTGACCCTTGAATGCTAATGATCCATGAACACAACTTTAATAACAAGGAGAACAGCAACCACTCTATCACACCTTTTCACAAATTATTAATTTTTTATCAGTTTTGGTGAATATATGTTTCAGGTTATGCCCGACATTAAATGTATCATTTGGTAAATGCTGCTTTTTGTAAGTGCAGATATAAAATATAACATTATTTTTATACTCTTCTTTATCCAGTTGGCTAATAGCTAATACATAACATAAGTAATTGGAAAATTATCCTGGCAAATCATTGGTGAAAATGTGTGGGGAAACTACATAACTATATATTTCATAGAATATACTTTCCTGATGTCATTTGACTAAGCTGTGTGACATCTGGTGTCACAAAGTTTCTGAAAATGAACTTAAATAATCATTTCCCAACACGAGGGTACTTTAGTTCAGACGTCCTCACTACACCTCTGTCTCCACCTGGTGGCCGTGGGATGAATCTCATCAGTTCTATTAGTTTGGTCTGGAAATAGATCTCTACATCGATTACTCTCTTAATGCCACATTAGACTAGTGAGTCTAACGTTTATCCTGTCTTGCTGGCATGAGCTGATAATAATTTGAAAACCTTCAATTTAATAACCTGATGATACAGTAATATTTTGCTTTGCTCTACAGATTTGAGTCCTATCCTGAAATCTGGTCTCAATTGAACCCTGCTCTATTTGAACTTGTCATGTCATTCATCTTATTATAAATACGTATCTTATTGTCTTTACATATCTGATTGATAGTGAAATATATTTAGGTGTCAGGATGAGTTTAGCTTTCAGCAGGGCTCCTCGAAAGACTGCGGGAAACCGCATGTCCAGACTTCTGGATGCAGAAGAGGAGGATGAGTTCTACAAGACCACCTATGGAGGATTTCACGACGTGAGTGATGAAACATCACCTGTGCGGCTTGTCGTGGACATATTTACGCAAATGTAATGCATTTACACTTGTATGACTTGTTTCTGTGAGAATGTGCCCTGTCACCCTGATTTTTATTGTCTTGAGTCTGTCAGGAGATCATTATCCCATGACTCTGGAGTCATTGTGCTTTGATTTATTCCGCCTATGTTAAAAATTCACAACAAGTTTAACTTATAACATACAGTATATACTACTTATGGCCTATGTATTTTTGTATATAATTTGGGCACATTTCGAATATTTCACCTTAGTTATTTTTTGTCAATGTATTGTATGGAGATTTTGATATACTCTCCCATATATTGTATAGAGCTTTTCACAACAGCTTTTAAAAATGAACACAATAATTGGGCTGACATAACCCTCATTCGAGGGTGATCAGATGCTTACATTGACGGTTAATAAATTTAATACAAATAATAAATTAGATTTTGTATTGGATAAATTATTCTAATTGAACGTAATCTATGCAGTAATATGTAGTCATTTGCACCTGTCTAGAGTCTCATCTTCGACTTTGAGTCCTCAACTTGATTTGTGCAGGAATCAGGTGATGAAGAGTATAAGGGTGACCGGTCTGAAACAGAAGATGAGGTGGACAGTGACTTTGACATTGATGAAGGGGATGAACCTGACAGCGAGCAGGAGGAGGACGGGCCACGTCGGAAGAGCAGAGTGGTGACCAAAGCCTATAAGGTATATGAGAGTTATTCAGATGACTGGGAATATAATGCATGTGTGTGTTGTATGGACTAGTTTTATGCTTCTTTGGCATCTTTTTTTTTAAGCTAGAAATTGTATGGAAAAGACTGACCAGTACATTCTGTACCTAAAGTAAATAATGACAAAATGTTCATTTTTACGCCCCTTTTAATCCCAGATCCTTGTGTTTGTGTAGGAGCCCGTTAAAGTGGTGCGGCCGAAACCAAAACAACGTAAACTGGCTGAACTGCCTAGGAGGACAGACAAGACAAAGATCGAAAAATACAACCCCCCTGAACTACAGGAGGACATCAGCAAGAGTGAGACTCTTTCACTTTGTTCACGCATGCACAAGTGACATAACCGAACATACATAGCCAACCTTTTTAATGATCAGTGTAAGTATATTCTATAATGTTTTCATTTGTTCTTCCCTTTAACAGAAAGAACAAGTCACTTCAGTTCATTGCTCAAAAAATGCGTGGAACTAAATCAATTAATCAGATTGATACATTTTGTTGCATTGTGCGAACTGTTAAAGGTGGTTTTGAATGCTTGAAATTTGATTTTTTTTAAAAAAAAATTTATGCAGTGATATACAAACAGTATTTTTCTTTTAAAGATTTACCCTCACTCCTTCTTAAGAAGTGACTGCCATACAATAGGTTTCTGCAAAGAAAGTAAACATTATCATAACAACATTATTCAACAGGAAGTGAGTAGATGTTAATGATAACAGATGTTTTCCAAAATAATAAAACATTTATGAACCTGATTGCATATTTAATCTAAACTCATAAAACACAAACAAAACAGCATCAATGCAGTCATTGTTTTGCTTCATGTGAATTAGTTGATTTCCAGTGCAATAAAATGTGTTTGTTGGCTACTAAAGATAAAAACAATCCATCAATAAGTTGTCAACGAGTCTATTTTACATCCCTTCCAGGAAAGCCAACAATCTACTCACGTGTCGACGACATCATAAACTGTTGGAGATAATAGACAGAGTGAATGTTTGTAAACATATCCAAATCAATATCTGATGAATTGTTTTTGTCTTAGACAGGAAGTCTGTTCGTCAGTCCACGACCGAACACACACGGCTGACGTACCTGAGGCTGCAGGAGAGGCAGGTTGCTCCACGTCGAAGGAAGGGTACTAGACATGAGCGACCTTTGACCCAGGCTGAACTTTTGGCAGAAGCCAAGGTCACGGCAGAGATTAACCTTCGATCGCTGGGTGAGGAATTGATAACTGATACTTTTGCAAATTGTTCTGTCTGTAAAACTTGAATGCTCATAGCTGTTTGTGATAATTTTTTTTTTTTTGCAGAAAACTATGAGCGTTTGGAGGCAGACAAGAAACGACAGGTTCATATGAAGCGTCAGTGTGTGGGTTCTGTTATCCGATATCACTCGGTGCTCATGCCCCTGGTGTCGGACGTCACTCTTAAAGAGGAAAACGTGGATGTAGAGGGGTACTTCTACTGGTTCCTCATCTCTTTCTGAATGTCTTCATGCATACTTCTTTTGCTTTCGACTTTTTTTTTTACTCCTCTTGCTTTTTAGACTTAGACTTATCTTAGGTGGGGCGTATATTTGATCTAAGATCGATCTAATCTTTATATTGCCTAGCACTTAAAACTGGGCAGATAAAGTATGAGTGCTCTTATGTTTACAAATACTTTCATTCATTAATTTGACCTAAAAATACCTTCTTTTTTTTGTTAGTGGGTGGGTGGGGGGGGGGGGGGGGGGGGGGGGGGGTATTTAGAGGTGAAGGTTACATTATTTTAAACATTTTTCAAAAGTACTGTTGAGTGCTACATGTGTACATCTTTTTTATATTTAAACAAATATGTTTAAAGTATAATTTAAATAGAAAATTCTAAAATAAACAATCAAAAAACAACTTTTAAAAAGGGATGTACTATATCATACATCATTCTATCAGAAATAAATTATACTCTTAATTATAATTAATTAATTTATAGTAATTATTCATGAAATTTGCGAAAAAATAAATACAGACATATTTTTTATGGTTATGGAAAATGTATTTATTTTTTATTTCCAAGGGAGACACTACAATTCATTTTCCTATACACATTCTAAATTCTAAAATTATGTTAACGTTTTATGAGAAAAAAAATGAGTGCACCTTTTTATCTTTATATCTCTTATGTCTTTACATTTTTTTATTGTTACCTCTCATTAACAGTTTGGACCAAGATGCCCTGCAGAATCCAGGCCCTCACCTTCCACAAGCTCTTTCCCAGTCAGTATCAACCCTTACTGCCCCACCTAGTGTCCTATCCACTAACACAGCTGCTGTAAACCCTGCCAAATGCTCCCGCACCTACATCACATTCAGTGATGATGAATCTTTCCTGCGTTTCTTTCCCCAGTCCCCAGCTCCTCGAATTCCTGTCCAGGAGGTCTGCCCTGTTACCCATAAGCCTGCGCTTTACAGAGACCCCATCACGGACATTCCATACGCTAATGTACAAGCCTTTAGGATAATTCGGGAGGCCTATAAAAAGTATGTGACTGCCCACGGCCTGCCCTGCACGGGCACAGCGACTCCAGCCGATACCACTGCAAAGAATCTGCGGCAGAAGATCATTATTAAACAAGGGATGTAGAAAAATCTATCTATCTATCTATCTATCTATCTATCTATCTATCTATCTATCTATCTATCTATCTATCTATCTTTATATCTATCTATCTTTATATCTATCCATCTAGATCTATCCATCTAGATCTATCCATCTAGATCTAACCATCTAGATCTATCCATCCATCCATCCATCCATCCATCCATCCATCCATCCATCTTTGGTGACATACAGCCAGAGAATGTGTAAGTGGAATAAGCTTCATTGATGTATGGAATGTGTAGTTTTTTTCTTTGCATAACGATTTTATGCTTTATTTATTTTTTTAAATGCACTTTTTAATGTGATTATGTGGTGATATGTATTTATAATGTATTCATATTACTAAAAACAGCAGTAATGATTGCTGTCCTGTAGCCTATTGAATGTCATTGTTATTTTTTATAATAAAAAAAATTGGTCCATCTATAAAATGTGCTTATGTTGTAGAGAACCGACTTCTCATTACAGCCAATGTATAAACTTCGAAAACATTGTCAACAGAGATGGCTGATCTTCAAATTCGGGTCTCTCTTAATTGCAATACCGCGTCTATACCCTAGAGGTCAGTCCTATCTACCAAAATGTAACACTTTTAATGAGTCAACCTGAGTTAATGAAACAGATGACTACATGAACTCACTCACTCTCTCTCTCTCTCTCTCTCTCTCTCTCTCTCTCTCTCTCTCTCTCTCCTCTCTCTCACTCTCATAGTCACTAATCTCTCAAAGCCAAAATAATGAAATGCTGACCTCATGAAGAGTAACCCGTATCCCTGTCTCCGCTCCACACAGAGAGCAGGCGAGTTATCGGGGGACAGACAGCGAAGAAGGGAGGGCTTAAGGGGGGGAAAGACTACCGGGGAGGGAGGGAGGGGGACGGGGAGAGCGAGGGGCTATTCTCTGATTTCAAACATACAGTGTCTGTACAGAAGATCCCAGCAGCTCTGAGTCCTAGTGAGGGTAGGTAATCTGGTTCTGTGTGTCTCTTCTAGCAACAGAAACACATATTTATAAGCTTTTAAACTTCATAAGCTTGTATTTTTTATGGCTATTTCAGTATAAAATAAACGCATTGTTGCATTCAGTTTTTAATTGCATGAATTATTATTGCGTTGAAGCAGTCAGTTAATGGATAGGCCCCAGTAAGTGGTTCGTGGTGTATTATTATTAGAGTATTATCAGAGTAGTTAGAGACTAGAGCTAGTTAGATTACTTGGGTTAATTGATATTTTTATGTTAGAGTAAGGCTTTGTGTTTTTCAGGGTCTCCCTGCATGCACCTGTTGATATGAGGTTTTATCAAAACAATCTTTCTTTTATTGAAAATGTCAGTCTTGTTTAATGCCCTCTGATTGTCATCCTTCTATGTAATATAGTTTTCTTAGATATATTTTTGTTTTTAAAACATCCATTATTTCCCCAGCCGGCAGTGCTACTGCACACTGTAGCTTTGCAAGCGGAGAGGATTTATGCAGCTGGAAGTAGCTGACTTGTGAAGCTAAAATTAATCTGAGGTTGATTTGGAATTTTACACTTGGGTGGTTAGACTTGGTGAAGTCAACCTACAAATAGTGTGAAGTCTTATGAGCTGTGTGTCCGCTGGAAAATGCTCCCAATAAAAGTCAATGAATAAACTATGAATCTGAATAAGAAGGTTGCTTGCTGCATGTCAGAAGAGTTCTGGACACTTTTTCTGGTGGATGATATGTATCTGATGTGTCATTGCCCAATATTGGTTCTGTGTCTTTTTGAAGTACCAGAGGGGGAATTGGGTTTCTGAGACCGAACCAAGGTTTTTGTCATATGGACGATAATAACTTTGTGGCCTCTGGAAGGAGAGCAGTCAAAAGAGTCAGGTTGCTTTTGGAGATGCCTTTAGTCAGTTTGAAGGACAGATTTAAAGTTATTTGCCATGTTGTACAAGAAAAAAAATTAGAAACTAGAAAGGACTAAAAATAAAGGTTCCAAAAGGCGGGTTTCACTCTAGTTCAATAGAAGAACCATTCTGTTTCCCAAAGATCCTTTCAGTGAACAGTTCTTAAAAGAACCAATTTTTTATTTTATTTCCTGGTGTGAAGATTTGAACCTTTTTCAACCTTTTGTGCAATGGAAAGTTTCCATGGATATTAAAGGTTCTCCATGGAACCATGGATGCTAATAAAGAATTTTATTTTCAAGAGTTTGGAAGTTCTGCCTACATTCCTAAAAACAAAGGTTCCATGAAGAACCTTTAACATCCACATACACTTTCCACTGCATAAAATGTTCTAACACACTATAGGAAAAAATGGTCCGTTTAAGAATTGTTCACTAAAATGTTCTTCTATGGCATAGCTGCAAACCCCCCCCCCCAAAAAAACCTTTGGAACCTTTATTTTAATGTGTAGTTCTGTCAATATTGTTTTTCTGTCTGTCTTTTTGCATGAGTTTAATCATTTAAACAGTTCAACAAACATGCCCTATCTGATTTTTTTTTTTTGATTTGCAGTTGAATCATTATCATTTGAACACTATATTACAATAACTTTAAAATGATATCTGTAGCACACATATCAATTCAACAGAACAGTTACTTTACCAACTAAAAGTAAAATTGAATTAAATAAACATTTTCTCCATTGGAAATGTCAAATGTTAGCTGCTGCCTTGCAACAGTGAAATAACAAGGATTCCATGTTGAAGGACTAATTTTAAAGACCCTCTTCACAACCAGCGAGCCTGAACAGGTGAAACTCAGCTAATATTATTTAGGCTTGCTTGAGTTGGTGTCACTTAAGAGTTGAGAGAACAGGTGTGTGGAACAGGCAGACAGCCGCTTATTTTTCTTGCACAACACAAAAAAGATGACACCTGGTCAACAGAAGGCATACTTTTGGCCTGTATGTTTATTGTAAGACTGAAGAGACAATAGTTAATAGCTATTTATAATCCCTGAGCTGTCAATCTTGTAGACTGACATGTTCCTGAAAGACTGGTGTCAGACGCATTGTCCATTTCTGAGGGCAAGGTCATTTAGAAGATAGTTAATGTCATTAACCTTTGTTTAAAACTGAGATTGTATTAAACTTAAGTTAGTTAGATATATTAATTCAGAGAAATTGATCTGCTGTAAAGTGCTTTGGTAGAATAGGTACAATTTAATATGTTCAGTACTAGCGCAGAGCCTTTACCGTTAGTCCAGCTAAAGACAAGTAAATTAGTTAATTATATAATTAATTTCGAAATGTAACTAAATCTGAAAAACAATTCTGCTAACGATTAATAATTATTCTTAAAATGGGGTGAGGACTGGGTTTTGTGATGTTATGATTAGTAAACTTGTACTACATGATTCAGTAAACTTGTATCACATGTGGTGGATTGATTGATGTCTACAATATTTTTTTATTTTTTTTTCTGTTGTTAGCTCTCTGATCCTGTGTTTGTGTCACTGGCTTTACAAATTAGAGCCATGCTACTCAGGTCTAACACCTCTGATAGACAGACAACCACAAATACACACCCAAAAAACAAACACAAAAACACATGTTTTTTTAGATTCTTCCCATAATATAACATTAGCCATCACTAACTAATCTGCTCATTACTTTACTATATTTATTTCATTATGTAGCAAGTATCAGGAGTGTATGTTCATGAAAGTGTGGAACATAACAGATCTGTGTGATTCATTGTGTGAAATTTAGCAGTAATGTTCATTAGCATATATTTAGATCATGACCTCATTGGTCTCTCCAAATGGTTTCACTACATGACTGTAAACATTGATCGCCGATCTTAAAAAAAGTTATTTGATTAGAAATATTTACATATCAAAAGCATTTGAAAGATTACAATCAAACATTTTTGGAGAGCTTTAGCTTTTTTTTAAGTTAAGACAAATAAATTGTATCTGTATATAAGTTTAGGTCTGTTACACAACAACACGTTAGTCTGTTTTGTCTGTAGTTTGTGTTGCAGATCTACTTTGGGTGTGGTGGTCTGAAACTGTTGACTAGCCCATGACTATCAGCCTGTTTAACAGACGGCCACCTTCATATGAGTGTGAGCCAGTGATAACTCCTCACAGTTCTAACCTCCTTCTCCTTACTGTAACCCAAAACCCAAGCGTTACTGTTGAGAGACTAAAAATAGACAAGATTCTCTCTGTCTCTGTGCCTTGGAATCAAAAAGCAGTGAGTTCTTTCCTCATGTCCCATATGATCTTAGATGGTGTTGTCAGAAAGGCAAATCTCTGTTCCCAAGTACACTATACCCTCAGACCCCCCAAAGCTCTTTCTGTACACAAATGCTAGCCTTGTCCTTTTAATTCAGCTGGGCTTTGTGGCATTTAACAATGTAAGCGGTTCCCGATCGTGGACTTTCAGTGTCTGGCTCTTTTGGCCAGGCTGAAAGTGACTTGGACTGGAAATCAGGTTTTCCCATTCATTCTCAACTTCCACAGAAAGCTTTGAGGGACTGAATAAAGCAAGCAGCCATTATTGTGCCTTATTTGCAAGCCAAATATATTAAAACTAGTTGTTTTTTGTGCAAGTGTCTGGCTTAAACTTTTATCTCTCTCTCAGGGCCCGCTGTCTCTGGGCGAGCTGTGTGAATTGAGAGTCCCAACAAGCATCAAGCATGTCTAAGAGCGATCCCCGAGACATTGACGAGGATGCCATCCTCAAGGGCCTCAGCGCAGAGGAGCTGGAGAAGCTGGAGTATGAACTACAGGAGATGGACCCTGAGGTACTATGCCGTGCTACTCTTTAAATCGTGGCCATCCTTTGAGTACATTACGGACCTTTTGTATAAGGAATTAAAAGGTTTTGCCACATGCAACTGTTTGCAAGGTGACATCAGTTGTAGACGAGATGAGAAAACATATGACCAAAGAGAAAAACCCCACTGTTTTTCAACAACTCGGTAGTGCCATGTACATGGACTCTTGCAAATAAAGGTTTTTACTGGCATCGTTGGTTTCATGAAGAACCTTAAACATCCATGGAATCTTTCGATTGCACGAAAGAGTCTTTATAGTGGAGAAAGGTTCTTTGGGGAACCAAAAATGGTCCATATATGGCTTTGCTGCAAAAAATTTGCATTTTTAAGTGGTTACATATTTGAGTTCAGCCAAAAAACAAATTTAAATCAATAAACAAATGAATGAATGAATAAATTAACAAACAAAAAAGCAAGCGAGGGGGTGAATGAACAAACGAAACAAACAAATAAATAAGAAAGAGGTAATGTCCAGTCAGCCAGTCATTTTCGCAAACTAAACCCAGACAAGGTGACCTCGAGAGATTGCACCAGTTGCTTTGCATAAAACAAGGGAAAAAAAGAGTCCGCAGTGTGATACGAGAGACATGAAACTAGCACTGTTTCAGCGGAACAATGGTCTGATATAAAGCGATGCTACGTGCAACCGCGAATATTCGGAAATATGTGACCGCTGAATGCAGTGTTTGACCAATCAGAGTCAAGTATTCCAGAGATCTGCAAAATAAATAAGCATAATTGCTGCTGAATTTGACAATGATCGCCATGCATTTTTGTTTTAACTAAAAAAGAGCAGCTTTGACATTTTGAAAATACATTTTGTGTCCCATTGAAAAAAAAAAGAAAAGTCCTGCGAGTTTGTGATGACATAGGGGTGACTAGATGATGACGGAATTTTCGGTTTAAAACAAATGATTGTGTAAGGATTCACCGATCAAATTCAGATATGTGAATAGGTGATTTCAGGTTGCAGAAATCATTTCAAACTTTTTACATACAAAAAGGGTCACATTTAATGATTAAACATACTTTTTATTGAAGTTAAAATCCACTTAGCTCAAAATTCTACAGGAGCACACTTCATTTGTAAACAGCACACACAACATGCAGGAGCAATGATGGTTTTAAAATTCACACACTTCTCTGGACCTTTCAGAATGCCATGCTCCCAGCCGGTTTCCGCCAGCGTGACCAGACCAAGAAAAGTCCCACAGGCCCCTTTGATCGCTTCGCCCTGATGGATTACCTGGAGAAGGAGGCCATTGAACACAAGGACAGAGATGACCTGGTACCCTTTACAGGGGAGAAGAGAGGTACCACCACCATTGGACTGAGAGTAACATAACAGTTAACATAACATAACTTAGTAAACACACATGCTTTGAGATACTCAAACTGACACGTGCATAGAGAATAAAGGCAGCTTCTTAATTATTCATTTTAAATTATTATTTAGTATAAGCATGTATCATTTTCTAATTATAATTTCATTATTAGTTTGTTTGTTTACGTTCATTCTTATTTTATCTGTAAATTAGTATATTGTGAGCATTTCTCTTTCTCTCTGTTGTCTGTAGGCAAAGCCTTTGTCCCTAAAGCAGGGTCAGGACAAATCCCTGCGGAGGAACAGATCACTCTGGAACCTGAGCTGGAGGAAGCATTGAGGAATGCAACAGATGCTGAAATGTGTGACATTGCAGGTGGGCATCACATTTCGGCTATGTTCCTGTTGTTTCTATTCACATGACATAAAACAACTTATGATATCCGGTCTAGAGTGCTCTAAAGATATCATTACAACTCTTCTAAAACTAATCACTCGCTTTATAACCTGTAATGTCCTGTAACGGCTCTGACTGTAATCTTCTAAAGTCTTCTATTTGCATTTGTAAACAGCTGATCATATATCCATTACATTTGTCAATCAAACCCTTTCTAATTTCATCTGCTCTATTTGTACAATCGGTGTCTCGTATGACAATTTGTTTTTGAATATATGTAAAAGAACCAGCCTAGCTGACTTGTATGTGGAGCTATGAATGTAGTAGGTCATGCACAGAATTATACCACGCAGTATCTATTTTCCCAAGCTCAGCAGCTCACCAAAATAAAATGACCAATGACCAACTAGTCAACATGTGCAGAGATGGAGTGAAACTGTTTAGCTGCAAGTCGTCTGTAGGCTAGAAACACTCTGTGACGGTGTGTTGGCAGTATTTAACCAAACATAAATATCAGATATTTTACCGTTCCTATTAAAAGTGCAACATAACATTCTTCTTGATGTAACATACTAAAGTGATGGAAACCAGTCAATAGTCTAATGTCCTTGTGCTGGGATGTGAGCACATAATAATAAGCCTTTGCCCTTAGGGGCATTTAAAGCTGTGAGTTTTGCATACATGAGTTGTGGAGCGTGTCAGAGTTGTGGGTGCAGATTATCCAGCAGAGCCCCTCATTCAGAACACAGTTTTAAATCTGGAACACGTCCAGTTCAGGATTAAACTGTCAATAGCCTTTGCCTTTGGTGATTTTATGGTGAGTCTGCTTTTGCTGAGATGCAGCTAACTAGAGATTGTACAGCCACAGATAGCTGTAATATTCCATTTCTTATGAATTGAGGAATCAAATTTTCCTTGACCTTTTGGCATATAAGAGGTCATTATACTATAAAAATATCCTTGAAGTTTCAAAACTCAAAATTTAGTCCAAAAACAGCTTTTACTCAAACCAAGCTCCCTAAACGACTTGTTTCAGATTTTGTCTCAGTATGATGTAATAATGCGACGAAAGACCGTCTCTGCAGAAGAAAATCAACACCTACTTCTACATCATTGCCTCTTTAATAGGATTACTCCAGCAACAAAACCATAGAGATGAATCTGAGGATTACAAGACATTTTGCAGTGCCAAGTTGTGAAAAAACAGTCTTTGCATTGCCTTTCTTGTGATCCTAAGCGTGGATGAACTTTATTTTTTAACAAAGTTCTAGATTGCCTATTTTTAAACAAAGCACAGTTCGACGTAGGCTTTTCAGAGAGACTGAAAATAAAAGATGATACATGCTGACTATATAGAATTCGACAGCAATCTCGCAACACACAAGTGTGAGTAACAGTGTTTTTACCATGTGTCACAATTGCTTTGTCCGTTACAGATTGTTTAATATGTACTCTCTTTACTTTCATTTGACTGAAAATGATGAACGATGCATATAAGTACAACAGTGCGATAAACTATGGTACATTCATTCATAATTAGTACACTAAACACCGCAAGTTGTGGTAACTCCAAGTAGGCTACTTCAACTTTATTTGGTACAACCAAGACTTTTAAAGCATATGTAATACGCATAAATGTTTCACATTAGCAAATGAGATGAGATAAATGAGATAAACAAATATCTTTGGCATATTCGTGGATTTTCTTCTGATTCTGGATCAGACTCTGGCTCAAACATGTATGGTGAACAGCGAAATTGAGGCACGACCCATCAAAGTGTTTAAAAAGAGAGGGTAAAAAAGGAGAAATGTTAGAAAATAGCCTATTACTTCTGAATTAGGATGTTTTCGATGTAAAAATCTTACCAACCTTATTGGCAGACCTCAAAGAACATTATATATATATATATAAACACACTTTTTGACCCCTTTTATTGTGCTGGTGGTTTTAATCTGGTTATTGTATCTGAAAATGGCATTCAGAGCTGTAGTACAAAGGTGAGGTCTGGTCTATCACCTAATCTCAATTTTTATCTGCTATTGCCCCTCTGTTTTTGTTCACTAGCCCAGCCAGTCTGCTAATTGAAACATGGAGAGGGAGTTTTTAATGGTGGGTTTACTGGTTAGTCAGCGCCACCTGCTGTTCAACACAGTTCTCTGCAGTACAGTTTAAATGATTTGTGCCAGTGTTTCTCACAAGCTATTCCACGAAAAGATGATCTAAATTATATTAAAAAAACATTAGTAATTTATTAAACATGTACTTATTATTATTATTTTTTTAAATAATATTAATTAAAATAATTATTTAAAATGAAATGATTAATTAATTGTTATAATTATTATATAATTTTAAATGATTAATTATGATTACTTTTTATACATTTATCATGAAATCAAATATAAATTATTTATTAATTTTTAATCTTCAACATATTATTGTATTCAATTGTGTATTTATTTTATATTAAATATTAATACATTGTATTATGTTATATAAATGTATTATTCATATAAATGTATTGCAAATGTATTATATGTATATATATATAAACATATTTTATATATATTTTAATATTTTAAAATGTCTTAACTAATAATTATTAATGATTATTATTATTATGTTTTTATTAAACATATTTATATTTTCACTGGCATCCTATAACAGTACTCTGGGAGTATTGTATATTTAAACCATCTACTAATGAGATGCTTATATCCTCACAGCCATCCTGGGGATGTACACGCTCATGAGCAACAAGCAATATTATGATGCCCTGAACACCACTGGCAAGATTGCAAACACAGAAGGCATCAACAGTATGTATGCATACAACACATTTAACACTAAACTATTTAATGTCAACTGAAAGTTTTACATAGTGAGTTTTTTTAAATTCACTGAATGTCACAGTAGGAATATATATTCACAGTAGGAACTTCTGTATCATAAGCTGGTTGGTCAATTCTCTTTAAGGTGTGGTGAAACCAGATGTGTATAAGATCTATCCTGACGAGCCTCCAAATGACACAGATGTGGAGGACACTCTCCGATGCATCCAGAAAAACGACAGCAGCCTGGAGGAGGTCAACCTCAACAACATCCCGGTAAACATGCTAACAGTACTGACACCTCAATAAGCATAATTATAATCACATTACATACTAGACATAACATTAATATTATAAACAGATTGCTCAGGTATTTGTTTTCTTGAAAACTTCTGATTAATGACCTAATTAATCATAAGAATTAATGCATTTCTCTGCTTGAGCGGGATGATGATATTAACGAGTGTTTACGTTGATGTAGGACATTCCCATCCCAACCCTGAAAGAGATTTTTGAGGCTATGAAGTGCAACACACATGTGCAAAGCCTCAGCATCGCTGGGACACGCAGTAATGACCCTGTGGCATTTGTAAGTCCTGAAGCCTGCAATTTTGATGTTGTATCATTCACTCATTCCTTTGCTTGCCTGCAATTTTGATGTTGTATCATTCACTCATTCCTTTGCTTCAATCTCATATTAATCTTCCACATACAAGTCTGAAAATATATATACATTTTTTAAGTGTGTCTTGATCAAATAAAATCTTAGTCTGTTTAAAGTTTTGTAGTTTTAAAATTCTGTAACAAGGATGCATTAAATTGATCAAAAGTGACAGTAAAGACATTTATAATGTTACAAAAGATTTCTATTTCAAATAAATGCTATTTATTTGAACTTCCAAATCATCAGTTAATCCTCAAAAAATCCCTGTTTCCACAAAAATATTAAGCAGCACAACTGTTTTTAACATTGATAATAATAAGAAATGTTTCTTGAGCAGCTAATCAGCATATTAGAATGAATTCTGAAGGATCATGTGACACTGAAGTAATGATGCTGAAAATTCAGCGTTGACATCACAGGAATAAATTAAAATAGAATTGTTTTAATAATATTTCACAATATTAATGATTTTACTGTGTTTTTGATTCAAGCCTTGGTGAGCATAAGAACAAAAACATGAAAAAATCTTATCGACCCAAAACTTTTGTAGTGTATTTTTCTTGACTAATGAATAGTTCATTTTAATATTCTTCATCAAATCATTGCTAAATTCTGTCTGCATCTGTATGTATTATGGAAATGATGGTCAGCCGACATCAGTTGTTTCTCTTGATCTGTTCTTGTGAGTCAGGCTGTAGCTGAGATGTTACAGTCCAACACCACCCTGCAGAGCCTCAACATCGAGTCCAACTTCATTACTGCACAAGGCATGATGGCCGTTGCCAAGGCACTGAGAGAGAACTCCACCCTGACTGAGATTAAGATTGACAACCAAGTAAGAGGCTAAAATACTCCTGCCAAAAACATCTGATGGCATGTTTGTTTAAATCGTAAAACTAAATTGTTCATGCGCACTCCTACAGAGACAGAAACTGGGCGACTCCGTTGAGATGGAGATTGCATCCATGTTGGAGAATAACCCCAGCATCATAAAGATTGGCTATCACTTCACTCAGCAGGGCCCACGTGCCAGAGCCGCCATAGCCATCACCAGAAACAATGACATCCGTGAGTGTGTTCTCGTATTATTTTCTGAAATATTGCAGTTTGTACTCGTCTGCAGCTGAAACAGGAACATTGTTTCATTCATTAATGTTTCTACATTGAACTTTTTTGTATTCACCCCATATTCAGTTCGTCAGCAGAGAGTAAGATGAAAAGAAGATGGAGTTTAGTTCATCTAGGAGGTATCAAAGTTCTCCATGTGCACTCTTGGGAGTCCTACAGACACTTCATCAACAGCCACGACAACAGATGACCCTGACACGCTTTAACCATTCACCGTCGGCCATTGTGGATATCATTATCGCCAGCTTGATAAGACTTCATTGCTTTTTGTGGATTTCATCAAATCAAAAGCTCTGATCTAATAAAGTTGACCTGCTCTTTAATACCTCAGTTTGTAAACTTGAATAGACACTAGTTACTCAGTTCATTTTCTGCTAACATGGTGCTCCCGGCAAAGTTTTTGTAAATATTTCAAATAAAATATTACAATCTATTTCAAATAAAATATTACAATCTATATTGTCTAATCAGACTTCAAAGTTTTATTAAATTACAAAAGCATAATTTAATTCAGGTTTGTTCTACAGGGTTCCTGCACACTTTTTAAAGTCAAATTTAAGGCTTTTTAAGACCTTTTTAAGACCTGAAGAAATCAAAATTAATACTGTACATTAGGGGTGTGCAATATTGACAAAAATATATCTCGATATTTTAAACGTTTTGTTGATAATAATTAGATGATATTTTACTGATTGTGTTTTTGTGCTGGTGCATTGGCTGGTTTAGGCCTGTTGTTGACAGCAGACTCACGAAGATATTCATATTTTTCATATTCTATGCAGTGGTCAGTTCACAGTAGTGACAGAAATGATTAATTAATGTGCAATATTTGCCACCTTAAATTGATTTCCAGGGGCATTTTCACCTATATATGGATATTTTTTTCTAAACGTATTTAGAGTTATGCATCACATTTTATTTCAAATAGCCAACTAACATTCAAATTATTCAAATTAAATTGTACAGTAATTATACTTATTTATACAATAATACTTAATTACACAATAATTATACAGTACCACCGTTACCAGTCAAATTAAATCATTCAATCAAAATCCATCTTTGCAGTGCAGAGGTGACACAGAAGCGGCATCAGAAGTGGCATTAATATTTACACTCCATTTACAATTGCATAAATAAAGCTATGAGATAGTTTTTTAAAAATCAATATTCAATATTTAAATATGAAATGATTTCTAATTTTAACGTTTTAATTAAAGGGTCCTTTAAATATGAAACTAAAACCGCCAGTAGGCGGCAGCAAGTCACTGTCTTAATACCGTAAGCGAGTTGAGCATACTGTCTATGGAGTTGAGGGATTCATTCATTCAACCGATTTGTTCAAACGGCTGATTCATTCGGGAAAGAAACAAGTGATTGTTCGTTGAATCGTTAAAATGACTCGTTCAAAACGTGGATTTCAGTCAAGAAATTATCGCTGTCTGTCGCTTTGAGATTCTGCTACGGTTTCATTTTGAAATTCTAGTCGGCGAAATAAAGGGAAAACAAAACAATATTGACAATATGGTGTCTAAAAAGTAACTCAAAATGTTAATTTATTTTTAATTTAACTATTGTATAACATAAATATATCACACTTGTGCACGGGAAAACGGCACTATACTAATGTGATATTCTAATATAAGAACAGAATATGATATAAATAAGACAAAAACTAATTTGGGGACATAAGCCTACCTATAACTGCACTGGCACATCACGCAGTGAAAGCACGAGAAACAAATGCTATGTCAGCTCACAGTGCCTCATACATCGTTAAAACAATGATTACAATATCATTATAGACAATACACACCGCACACCCCTAAGGACATAAAGAATGAACTTACGACTGAACTGACATTTGCCAACTTTCTTCTTCTCTCCTCTCTCGCGTCCACGTTATTCTGCCGCGAATTGTCACGTGAACAAGCAAATCCACAAAGATAGAATAATAAAAAATAATACTACGCTAATTAGATCGTTTTAATTTGGAAAACATTTAGATATGCCTAAGTCGAAGTGTCATCTAAAATTTAAGACCTTTCATGAGTAAAAATAAGACTTTTTAAGACTTTTTATGGCCTTATATTTTAAAAATCTAATTTAAGACTTTTTAAGGATCCGCGGGAACCCTATCAAAAAAGTTTGGGGTCAGTAAGATTTTTTTAAAGAAAATATTATATTCAGCAAGGATGCATTAAACTGTTCACAAGTGACAGCGAATACATTTTTACATGTTACAGAATTTGTTTTATTGCAAATAAATGCTGTTCTTTTGAACTTTCTAATCAAAGAATTCTGAAAAAAAAAATCAGCATGCATTCAATTTATCAAAAGTGACAGCAAAGGCATTTATAATGTTACAAAAGATTTCTATTTAAATGCTGTTTGTTTGAACTTTCTAACTGTCAATCCTCAAAACATGTATCACTGTTTCCACAAAAATATTAAGCAGCACAACTGTTTTCAACGTTGATAATAAGAAGAAAATGTTTGGGCACCAAATCAGCATATTAAAATAATTTCTGAAGGGACATGTCACACTGAAGACTAGAGCAATTCTGTGAAAATTTAGCTTTGCCATCACAGAAATACATTCCATTTTAAAATATATTAAGATAGCAACTCAATTTTATAGTTTTTTTCCCCTTGAATTTTTGATCAAATGAAGGCATGCCGTGGTGAAAACTTTTTTCAAGTGTAAGTGTAAACACGTAGTTACATTCTCAAAGCAGATGCTCTCAACAAACTCACTGTAAAAAACAGCTTCATTAACAAGATCCGGACTCTGTTACAAGATAGATTCGATTTGGATTATGCATTATTAAATTAATAGAGCATTGAGATAAAATGATGCACGAGTCATTTCATAACTTTTATATGATTAACCTGTGCAAATGATGGCCCAAACCCTAGAGGCACAAAACAAATGGCACTATTCAATTTCCCACGGCCGTGCTTCCTGCCCCCCCTCCACTAACCTATTTATACACGTAGAGCACCCAGTCATGAAACCCTGGCTGATGGCTTTGAGTTACAAAGCTCCAAATATATACCGCCTTCCTCGAGGAGATTTATGCTCCCCTTTGTAACAGCTGCTATCCTGCTACGAAGATTCCCAAGCGTCACCAATTGACAAGTACAGTTTTCAAAGAATTTATAAAAAGATACAGCAGACGCAAAAGTGAATTTTCGCTTTCTGTGGGTGATTAACTTCCCAGGTCTAATGCAGAATGTAGTCCCACTTTGCCAAGATCACTCTGATGGCATTTGGCAAAGGAACCACAGTACGAAGCAGCCGTTCCACATTCTGTTCTTGATTTGGAACAGATTTGGACTTATTCAATCATGCAACCAACATTCACACATAGAAAGTAAAATGATAATGATATATGTAAAAATACACCACATGAGATTGAACAGACTGAGGAGGACTAACTAACAGACTTAACTTAATTTATTTTCTAAAACATCCTCTATTGGGTCAGAATCAGAAAATTGTTTAAACCAGATGGCAAGTACACAGTACTAATACAATTTGCAAAATGCTAAATGCAACAGCACAAACTCTTTTCCAGAAAGAATGTCTTAAAGTTTCAACCTAATTGTATATAAAGTGGGTCACACATAAAGATGTCGTATGAGAGCTGACTATCGAGGACATTATCGTCATCTCACACACAGTTGTAGCCTGAAGCCTTTTAAGCAGTTGCTGAACTGTATGGAGCTGTTTCAGCAGAGTCTGCTATGAAGATTCAGGAGGCAACAGAGCCGGTTCTTCTTCATCCGAGTCAAACTCGACATTCTCATCTTTTACCCATTTACCACTTCGGTCCTGCAGCCACCCTGAACTGGAATAGTGGAGTGAGGGGGAAAAAAAGGAGAAAAAGAGAGCGGTCACCTAAATATTGATAAATGAGAAGCATACATTTATTGAATAATCTCACTGTGATCTTAATATTTATTTTGAATACCTACTTGTATGCTTACATCAGTGTGCATTTGCATAAAATGCTTGGATTAGTCTTACAAGTTAGTCATCATTTTATTTTCTTCAAACTTTACGAATGGTCACAACTTTAAGTCAGTTACATAAGCGAAATGGGACACATCTACAGTCTTAACACTTTGGCTGTTTATGCAACTGGCCCCACTTCTATGGTCAGTAATGTGAGCCATTGTGTGGAGTGTTGCCATACCTCTTTAATTTGAGGTAGTGGTCCAGTTCTCTACGTCTCTGCTCTGTTAGAGGTTCACAATCAGTGGAGGTCACAATGCTGGACCCCTTCTTTGTCTCTCCTTTCCCTTCAGTCTGGCCCTGATGCACTACAGATGACAATTAACACAATGCATATGGAAAATGAAAAGGAATTATAAGCACAAAATATATCTTGCCTTAACATAAACAAACTTTTGCTGTACCTGTTGTGCTAGTTATTGACATGGAGTCAATACTTCCTGTGCTCATGGACGTGTGAGAGTTGATATTGTTGACTTGATCATTTCCATCTTCTTGGCCACATCCTGACGATTCCGTTCGTTCACTTCATGAATGTAGAAAATGATAAAATAAGTGCAAAATGAAGAAAAAATTGTCAAGTCGCTTTTATTTATATAGCGCTTTATACAAAACAGATGGTTTTAAAGCAGCTTCACCATAATAAACAGGAACATTATGATTTCATTAAAGATGAGACAAATTTGTCTGTAAAGCAGTAAAGGAGCTCTACAGAAGACAATAGTCTCTTTATTAGCTCAAGTCAATTCAATGTTGATTCAGTTCAGTTCAATAACTTTGTAAAGTTCAATCAATTAAGAAATAAGTTCAATTCAAGTCTCTTTATTAGTCTCTTTATTCAGTCTCTTTATTAGCTAAAGTCAATTCAATGTTGATTCGATTCAGTTCAGTTCAATAACTTTGTAAAGTTCAATCAATTAAGAAATAAGTTCAATTCAACTTTAAGAAGCTCTACAGAAGACAATAGTATCGTCATTAAGCTCAACTCAGTTTATTGTTGTCGATGTTGCAAAATTCATCAGATTTGAAGCGTGGTTGAGGTCAAAGAGACTAGAAAGACACAAACAGCCCAGAGAAGTCTATAAAAACTCTGACATATGACAGCAGAAGGTTCATAAAGATGGTTCAGCTCACAGACATTACCTGGCCTTTCTGTGGCAGCTACTGTACGGAGCAGTTCTGAGTAAGGCATGATGGGTAATTTTGCGTGTTTGGCTCAGTAGAGGAGCAGAACTGGAGGGTTCCTGAGGGCAAGCAATTGTTATATCTACATATGTACTGGGTCTAAAAGTCTGGGACTACACTGAAAATCTGGGCATTTAAAAATAAAACTTTGAAATAAAAATTAACTAAATTAAAACATTCAGCGCACTATTTTTAGGTCACTAATCACTGACAAAAGTGTATTATATCGGCAAAATACAAGACAGAAGGATAGACTTTAGGATACCACTGTAAACTGATTGAAGAAAATGCATTCAGACACCTGTCGATCATCTTCTGCTTTGACGTAGTCTTGATGCCTTCTTTTATCAATTTCACGTTGCAGTTTATTCTTTTTGCCATAGAACCATTTCATTCCTATAAATGAATAGACAAAGAGGACTTAAATGCTGAATGCCAGTTTATACAGAGGCTGAGTAAATGTGTAGAATTTCACCTTCAAGATGTCGCTTTCCCTTCCTGTGCACCATGAGCATATCAACAGTGTCAAACACAGGACGGTGAGAACACACAAGGCAGCTGTATCTACAAGAGGAAAAACATTACTCAATGAATGGGATAAATTCAGTCACAGACTTCTTGGTGCAATTCCAACAACCAGCAATACAATAATCACCTCCCGTTTTTCATCAGAACAGCTTCATCGTCTGAGATAAAGTTGGAAAGAAGATCTGCAACGCGTCGTTTCTTGTAAGAGAAAGACAGACAGAGAAAGACAGTGAGAAAAAGAAAAGGGGCTGGTGCAAATATCAGATCTTTGTCTGTTTGCTGTTTTTGTTATACCTTCAGAACATTTAGCTGACTTTGATCATCACCTTCCCGTTTGAAAGACATGTTTGGTGACCTGTAGTCTTATACTTCTAGGAATTATAAGTAATTTATTTTCTTATTTCTCTACAACTACCGACAGGCAGTCTTACTAAAAACATCCCTTCCTATGGTTTCCTTCCTGTTTTTGTCTGTGGAATTGTGGGTAGTGAATGATGTCAGATGCATGAAAGAATCGTTCCTTTGAGTCAGTTCTTAAAGAGATAGTTCACCCAAAAAGGAATATTATGTCTGTTATCGTTTATTCACCCCAAAGTTGTTCCAAACATATATGAATTTCTTTGTTAAAAGAAGATATTTTGTAGAATGTTTGTAACCAAATAGTTGTGGGTCACCATTGATTTCCATAGTATTTTCCCCTCCATACTATGGATGTCAATGGTGCTCCACAACTGTTTGGTTACAAACATTTTACAAAATATCTTGCTTTGAGTTCAGCAGAAGAAAGAAATTCATGTTTGTAGCGACTTGAAGTTGAGGGTGAGTAAATTAAGACAGAATTTTCATTTTTGGGTGAACTATCCATTCCTTTAAGGCTTTAACAGACGGGTAAATTCGGACTGATCCGATCAGAGCTGATTCAGTTTTTGTCATGTCCGAAATTAGAACTGATGAATCACCGATTTATTGTCCGAAAGAACCGATTCGCCGAAATGAGTGCAACAAGGGCGGATCTTACATTTAGCCGACGCCATGGCAACAGAAGCTAAGCTAATCTGCTAAGGGCTTGTAACAAATACGTTTTATGAGTGTCAGAACCTAGAATGTAAATGCTACCGTATATGTCTCTTTAGGTTATATGGTTTATGTATTGTTTGAATTGATCATTTTGGGGGCACCGCTGTTATTTAATCGAAACACGTTAACAGCCTGTTCAAACTTATCTGGGACTAACGTTACGCAGGACTGAATAATTATTTCTCACCGTGTGCTGCATCTACTGGTTAAATGGCGTTAAATGCTTTATATCGGTTCGTAATGTCGCTCTTTGAAAAGTTTATTCAAAGTCCGTGACAAGTAAGTCAGGGATTGTTTATGTTAACTTCTGCAGACTTTATTTCTCCCCTATAATTTGACTAATAACAGAAGCTGTTATGAGTCCTGCCGTCTTGCGTTCAGCAGTCGCCGCAGATGGTCAGCTGAAGTTCATCTTAAGTAATTATTAGCTAAACTATTTATCCCGTTGGAGCTCTGGTCATGTCCGCGGATCACTCAGCGACACAGACCGGGACACACGGCCTCCTCCGCGGCCAGCGCACCCGGTCGTACGGCAGCCTGGTGTCCTCTTCATTATCACCCGTGAGACAAAGACGAATTGAGCACAAAGTTCAGCCCGGGGAAACTTTGCAAGGACTATCACTGAAGTATGGCGTGTCTGTAAGTAGGCTAATCAGAAAGCAGGTATTTGAGGAATAAGGTCTTTACTATTTAAACGTTTAGTTTTTTGATAATTACATATTTATCAATATAACTTTTTATTGCTTCACAGATGGAGCAAATCAAAAGGGCAAACAGACTGTACACAAATGATTCAATATTCCTGAAGGAGTCCCTCTTCATCCCTGTACTGCTGACAGAGTCTGTGTCTTTCACTAATGGAGTGGAATTGACCGAGGATGAGACAAGTCCTGCACAAACACACACAGAGATTTCTAATGAGACCCCTAAAAGCCAAACAGACTCCAGCAGATGTGAAGCGAATGCTGATCTGTCACCGGTGGAGTACCTAAAAAAAATAGACAGCTTGATCAGTCAGTCAAAACAAGCAGCTGTGAAGACCTGCCAGGAGCGAGAGAAACAGTAAGTTGTCAAAATGAAATTATGACTGCTGACATTATTGTTAGGGTGTTTCAGAGTTCAGTTATTGCAATCGTTTTGTTTGCTGTCAAACGAGTCATTCAGCAAGTTTCGTTTCAATGGAAGAACCATGAGTCATCTGACTCAGGAGGGGTTACAATGAACATCAGCTGATTCATTAAACTGGGTACACCTAAATAGAAAGCCATTATCCACCAATAAGGAATCAGTTCTGATTTTTTATTCATATGTAAAGCATAACTTTTCCAGTAATGAAATCATCAAAAAATGTAACTTTTGTATTTTAAAGGATCTCTACCATGGAGCAACTCCGTCACAGCAATCTGAAGTCCGACACCGTATCCTCCCAGCAGGCCGCATTGGGAGCTGTTCCCATTACCATCACCAGACAGACCAAGAATTTGAGGGATAGGGAGGATGAATTCTTCCAGCTCTGATGTAGGCTTTTATTCTGGTGTAGGACTCTTCTGACTGTTTTCTGTTTTTGTTTTTTTTATATATAATGGAAGGTTTTAGAGGGCTCCCTCTTCTGGTTTCATGCCTTTAAAATGTGATGGCGATTGTTGGAGTGATTTGCAATAGTCCTGTTTTTATAAAAAGGCTACCAGCTTTAGACATGCACACATATTAGCACTGTAAAAACACAAGCCTGATGCCTAAATGTAATAATGAAAATTATAATTCTGCTGTAACCAAAGTAATGGTGGACAGTTTTAGGTGTGATGTGGACGACTGCATTTGAGGAAAAGAAATCAGGAATGTAGCTTAAAAAATAGTTCATTTGCTAATTGATATTTAATACTACCTCACAAATAATTGATAGAAGTACTAGTTTTAGGATTATTGAACAAGTATTTGGGAATGTGCCATTGGACATCTGCATCTTTCAATGCATAGTTTTGCACTGCAGTGAATGTAATATGAAACAGATTAAATGCCATAAACACAAACTGATCTTTTAACCTGGTCTTTGAAATCTTGAGTGGTAATCAGTGTACGTAAAGATGATCTAATGGAACGTTTACATGACAACAATGTACTAAAAATGGAAAAGTTTTTTTCCTTTGCGTATCTTTTTCAAAACTTGCACTTTAAAGAGTTAGTTCACCCAAAAATGAAAATTAAGTCATTAATTACTCACCCCCATGCTGTACCAACCCCGTAAGACCTTCGTTCATCTTCGGAACACAAATGAAGATATTTTTGATTAAATGTGAGACCTGGATCACTCCTCCATAGGCTGCCTAAGGGAATGAAACTTGACGGCCCAGAAAGTTAATGAAGAAAATGTTTAAATATTCCATGTCACAACAGTGGCTCAACTATAAGTTTATCAAGCGACGAGAATACTTTTTGTGCGGAAATAAAACAAAAATAACGACTTTATTCGACTATTCCTTTTCTTCCTTGTAGGCCTGAAACGAGACTTCAAGAGATTTCCACGACGCATGCGCGAGAATTGCGATCTCCTTCAACTACTTCAGTTAAGTTCTCGCGCGTGCGCGTCGTGGAAATCACTTGAAGTCTCGTTTCAGGCCTACAAGGAAGAAAAGGAATAGTCGAATAAAGTCGTTATTTTTGTTTGTTTTTTCGCACAAAAAGTATTCTCGTCGCTTGATAAACTTATAGTTGAGCCACTGTTGCGACATGGAATATTTAAACATTTTCTTCATTGACTTTCTGGGCCGTCAGGTTTCATTCCCTTAGTCAGCCTATGGAGGAGTGATCCAGCTCTCACATTTAATCAAAAATATCTTCATTTGTGTTCCGAAGACGAACGAAGGTCTTACGGGGTTGGTACAGCATGGGGGTGAGTAATTAATGACTTAATGTTCATTTTTGGGTGAACTAACCCTTTAAAACCTGTTTTTAAAAGTTTGCTTTTTCAGACCCCCAAAATGCTGTTGTTGTGTAAATGAATGGCCAAAAATGCATAAAAAATTCCAGTTTTTAGTTGGAAAACATGAAACGTGTCATGAAAACGGAACCCTAACGGAACTAAAACATACATTGTGTTTATTCAGTTAACTGTATTGCAGCATTCCATCAATCATGTGCGTTTCTAACCCGAAACACTTTTAGACGTTAATTGCATGTTCATATTAGGGTGTGAATTATGAATATGAATGTGTTCCAAACAACAAAATGTAGTCATACATTTACAAATACATTTACAATACAAATGCATTATAGTAGCTTACAGTTAAAATTGTGTAAATGATTACAATTTAAAATAACATTTCTATTTTTAATATATTTTAAAATGTATTGCAAGCAGTGATCAGACTTAAGTGTCACATGATCATTCAGTAATCATTCTATTGTTCTGACTTGGTGCTCAAGGAAACGGTGATACATTTTCCCAGGATTCTTTGATGAACAGAATGTTAAAAAAAGAGCAGCATTTATTTAAAATAGTATTTTCTTAAAAAAACAAAAAAAAACAAAACACGTACTGACCACACACTTTTGAATGGTAGTGTATTGCAACACTGAATGCAAATTACATAATAAGCAATGAGTGAGGGCTGTAAGTAAATATTTATTTAGTGGTTGTTCCATTTTAGAATACAGCAGATCCCCCTCAGAGATGTTCATGTCAAAATATAGTTGCTGAACGTGTAGTGCCAAGCTTAGATTTGTATATACCCATAACCACAGGGTAACACTAGATGGCAGCGTGAAGAGACTAAAACTTTTGTGAGTTCTGGTTTTTGTTATGTTGTTGTCCTAGGAGGTAAATATTCAGTTCAAAAAATGTTAATAGTATTGAACAATATAATGTGCTCTAATTTACAGCAGAGTGGCAGAACCCCAGTGGTTTATACATCATTATTAAAAAACAAGTAGTCTAGAAAAACCTCCATCCAACGCAGCTGGAGTCTCAGAGCTTAAAAATTGTTCATATATTTTTACATTTGATCTGAGCTCGCTTAGGAAGTGGTTGTGGCTGTGTTAATACTATCAGGTCACCGAATGATGTAATATTCATTAAAGGCACAGCAACACTGTTTCAAAGGTTGACCTGAAGTCCGTTGCCGTGAGTCAGTCACGTTCTGTCTTTTCGGTTGCATTGTATGCAGTTTGAGATCACGGGTGGCCCTCCATGCCAATCCTGTAAAAAGTCTGTCAGTGCATCGCCGTCCTCATAAGGTCTCGTTCTCCAGCAGTTTGTTAAGCCCGTTGCAGATTTTGGTGAGGTGGGGTTTGAGGGGCCCGGCTGGGTTGTAAAGCTGGGTGAGGAGCTCAGGGTCAGCGTAGTGGTTGAAGACGTGATTGATGCGTCCGTGGGATTTTGCTGTGAGGTGAGTATTTACAAGCTTCAGAAGCATGTCCCTACTTTCTTTCAGGATCCCTGACATAACTGCCTTGTCAAATGTGAAATCTACCTGAAAAGGGAAAGAAGAGACTTCAGTGAGCATAAAGTACAAAACTGGTTACAAATATGGCTTTGTTTAGAACTGCACCACTTGATTTGTTAAAAAAGCTGGAAGCAATTTTTTTGCCAATTGACAAATAAATAATTAACAAATCAATTAATCAATTGATTCTTTAATTTCTGTTAAAGAAAAGTATTATATTATATCATATCATATGTCATATCATATCATATCATATCATATCACATATCAATCCTATCCCCACTATGCCAGAAGGTTGCACCCAAAACGTAATCATAATTTCCCAGACGTCACATGAGTTGTCAATGGTCAAAATTGTCAAATGGTCAACATTTTTGTCAATGTTTTAAATACTGTGATTAGAAATGGCCTGTTTGTTCTATTCGATTCTATTATATTCTATTATATTCTATTCTATTCTATTATTCACTGTTCCAGATGGCACCCAAAAAGTAATCATATAATTTCCCAGATGTTAGTTGTCAATGTATGTTAAATTTCTGGAGAGTCTAAACTTTAGATTGTTCATTTAAAATTTTTTACCACCTTATTCAGTGCCAACATATATACAGGGGTTGGACAATGAAAGTTAAACACCTGGTTTTAGACCACATAATTTATATGGTGTAGGACCTACTTTTGCGGCCAGTACAGCACCACTTTGTCCTGGGAATGACAGATATAAGTCCTGCAGAGCGGCCAGAGGGATTATGAGCCATTCCTCTTCCAGAACAGAGGCCAGAACACTATGTGATGCTGCTGGAGGAAAAGTTTTCTGACTGGCTCTTTCAAAACACCTCAAAGTGGCTCAAAAATATTTAGATGTGGTGACTGTGCAGGGCATGGGAGACGTTCAACTTCACTTTCATGTTCATCAAACCATTCTGTCACAAGGCTTGCTGTGTGTGTTTTGGTGCCTTATCATGCTAATGCACGGCAAACCCTTTAGGGTACAATGTCTAAACCATTAGGTCCTCCAGAATGGTTTGGTAGTCCTTGGCAGTGATGTGCGCATTAAGCACAGTATAGGGAATGCCATGATATTGCAGCCCAAACCATCACTGATCCACTGAACCACCCCCATGCTTCACTCTGGGCAGCAACAGTCCTGGCGTTAAGCCGCTTTGGGGCTTCTCCACACTGTAAATTCTACGGATGTGGAAAAGACAGTGAAGGTGGACTCATCAGAGAACATGTCTCACATTGTCCACAGCCCAAGATTTGCACTGTTGGCACTAATGAAACTGACATTTCACGTTGGCACGAGTGACCAAAGGTTTGGCTATAGCAGCCCGACCATGAATATTGACTCTGTGCAGTTCCCAATGAACAGTTTTGGGGGAAACAGGAGAGTCAAGGTGCACATTTAATCCTTCAGTGAGTTGGGCAGCAGTGGTTTTCTGTTTTTTTGGATACAATCCTGGTTAGTACCTGGACATCCTTTTCAGACAGCTTCCTCTTAAGTCGACAGTTACTACCTTGGATATCATAGCTCTCGATACACCACAAAGACTTGCTGTCCTGGTCACAGATGAGCCAGCGAGACGCACACAAACAATTTGTCCTCTTTTGAACTCTGATATGTCTCCCATTATGTTATGAAGATTGCAATATTTTATGTACAGCTGTGCTATTGCTCTGCTAATTCAACTTTCACACTCTGCTCTTACTGATGGAATGTAAAATCAGAGAAGATTGGCCACCAGGCCGCACATATACAGTAGAGGCGTGAAACCCCCAACACTATATCGACCAGTCTTTCAATATATATATATATATATATATATATATATATATATATATATATATATATAAAACGGTTAGTTCCAATCCTTGATTCTGATTGGTCAATAGCTGTGCTTTATTCATGATAAAACACGGCTATGACCGCTTCACCCAACGGTTCTATTTTTCACTGCTCAACACTGCAGTTCCAATGTTGTTTTTATTTGAGCTTTCATGCATATTACACATTGGAACGTTGTTGCTCATGGTCAGGGACAATTTTTTTTCTAGCGGAAGTAAGGCTTTTAGTGATTTTACTTCATGAAAGTTGCTCTAATACATCTTTTTTTTCCTTTAATATTTTTATTGTATGGTAACCTTTTTATAAATGCAATAAGGTACTCGAGGCAAGTGCAGTATCGTGAATAAGTAACGGCTGAAGGGGTTGCAGGCACGACGCGAACTTCAGCCGTTACTTATTCACAATACAGCACAGCCTCTCGTACCTTATTGCTTACATATACACAGGGTTTGTACAATGAAACTGAAACACTGGCCAATATATTGTTGAGGTTTCATACCGTTGAATTAATTTAATGGAACATAAATTCAGAAAATACTGATCAAAGATGTTAGATGTTGTGTACCTCGTGGAAACTGATGGCTGTCATGGCTCCTTGGCGCAATTTCTTTTGGAAATTCTGGGCAAGCTTTAGCTCCTCATCATTGAATCGATTGTGCCTGAAAAGTACCGCTATCTTCACCACCACCTTAATGAGGTCTTTCACCACTTTCTGGGCCTCTGAGCGGTTCCCACTGTACTCTTTTGACACACGGTAAAGCTCATCTAGAATCTCACTGCTGGTGTCGTCGATAAACATCTGCACCACAGACTTGTTGGCCATTTGGCTCAGGATCTTTTTCTGGGCCTTGAGAGCCATGTCCTTGGAGCTGAATGCCTCCATATCTTAAAAAGGAAAAGGAGAGATTAATAGTAAAGCAAGAGACTAGCATAATAACAATGTCATGTAAAATGGCATATGCATATGACTTATCACATGGTGAAATTTCTGAAATATTCTTATGATTAACTGTGAATTTTCCGTTGAATTTTATTTCTGTTTGTGTTTTGGTAAGAGTGTCAGCCCTGGGAGAACTCCCACCATGGGGAAGTCCCCTTGCAGTCTAACTTCAACACTTTCTTTTCTTCAGGGGAAAGCTCATGCCATAAAGGACCTCATCATTGCCCACACATCTCATAAACAACACTAATTGTTCTCAAGACTCATGACGTGTCATCATATCCAGCACTAGACTCTCAATGCTGCTCAATGTCATCCAAACATCTGTGATCAGTGTGACTATGGCATTCGGTTTACATTTACATGATGTTGTTGTGCAGTATAATTAAATACAATAATATTAGCTGAACTTTATGCATTTTGGCTGATGTAGAACACAGCATATCTTGGATTGCTTCACAGATTGTATAGTCAGGAGAACGTGCAAGGACGTGTATGGAAAAAAACCCTCATTGCATAGTACTCACAAGTTCCTACATGAGTCTTCAGCTTGTATCATGAAACAGGCATCTATGTGCTTAAATATGTTCTTCGATGTATTAATGCAATTTTGAGGTCTTACATATTTGCTACGCTGTAGGAGCTCTTGTCATTGTTGATTATCTTTTTGTACAGCTTTATTTAAAAATTCGTAGCTAAACAGATTACAGATATACAAATGGAAAAAAAAGTATACTAACATGCAAATGACATGCATAAAGTGATGTCAGATTTCAAAGCCGTATTAGCTCTGTTTTGCTTTTTAAATCCAATTCTGTTTATGGCGAACAAACCTGATTAAATTTTAATGCAGTTAGAGTTTCATTTCCTAATGAACTCTATTCAATTAGAGTGCATTAGAACAGCCATTACGTTCTGTGACATGGAACATCAAAACAACTACATAAATACTGATTTGAACAAATCAACATGCTGTACACTTCAGTTGAACTGTGAAAGCAGCATAATCCTATGGTTTAACACTCACTACTTCTCATTTACTCTAATTAGAGCAAAACTGATCTGATGTCTAGTGTTTGACAATGTCTACTTTTTTTTTATTAGATTTTTTTAAGAAAATAGATATAAAAAGTTGGTTCTGCTCTGGACTTCAAACTGTTCCTAAACATTTGATCAGATCAGGCTTATACTGGGCTTGATTTTCTTTGCATTTTTTACTCTACATTACCTCACTACATAGTACATCCTAAAATATAGTATGAAATCCATACTATTTAAAACATAATTTTAAATAAGAAACCACAGTTTGTGTGTGAATAGTCAATCATGTGCGTCAGGGAAGAGTTAATATAATTTGTTATAAAATGATTTTTAAAAATAAAAGTAATTAAATAATAATTGTAACAATTCTTCATATTTGTAAAATATTTTTTAATCTTTAATAAAATAACATTTATTCATGAATAATAATTAGTTAATAATTGAATATTAATATTATTTGATAAAATGTATTATTTAATACAATTTATTAAATACTATTATTCAGTAAATACTGTAAATTTATGAAATAATTTTAAGATATTTTTTTTAGGGCCCACACCGAGCTCATTCGTACCTGACAAGATGAGATATAAGCAACTTTCCCTTAATTTGATTACGATTGACTTTTAATCCAAGACTCTTAGCTAAAAAATATCTAAGGCAATCTAAGGTCAAGCAAATTCATTAATTTTATACCTGTTTTGTATAATCAGCTGAAATTACCATCTGTATCCACTCTCCTGATTTAAAGGTTTGTCACAGACAAGGTAAATATTTAGCATTCCTCAGATGACTTCCGCGCATAGCCTGAAGCTCTCTCTCTCTCTTTGTGTGTGTGTGTGTGTGTGTGTTCACATGTGTGTAAAGCCCAGGGGATTTACAGGATGTGAGGAATCATGTTGTTCTTCCAACCTACAGACCACAGTAGTCACCCTGTCATTACAAAGCACAAGCTCCAGTGACAGCACAGAAGAGACGGGTCAAAACCTGCATCTGAGATCCACAGCCCACTCTTTGGGGTTTTTGATTTAGAGGGGTAAAACTTGACGTTTACAATAAATATATAAAAATGATAGTGTGGAAAGTCCTGTTTTAAGTGTGTGAGTGGGAGCACTTTGTTTCTGAATGGCTAGGCTAATTTAAAACGATTTAAAGACAGCCCCAGCTGAAAAAAACCTCCTGCTCAATTCAGTCTAAGATAGTGTACTGATCTTAAACTTAAACATTTTTTAAGCTGGTCTTCATGGCCTCCCTCTAAAACCAGCCAACAGACCAGCCTGGGCGTCCAGGTATGACACCAGCATAGGTTGATGGTAATGTTAGCAGAGAGAAAACTACTTAATGATCCTAAACCAGCATGGATTTAAGCTGGTTTATAATGATGTTCTTCATTAACAAAAAGACAATGGTCTTTCATATTCAGCTGATTGACTGAGACACCCCAGCTGGTTTAGCTAGTTAAGTTGCCTGGTCGGCATACCAGAACCCCATGGTCCAGCATCCAAAACACAACATATGCAGGTCTTTTCAGCCTGGTATTCTCTAATAACAGGCTTAGACTCATTATTCTGAGGAAATCATTAAAGAATCATGCCTTGTATGCCCATGTTTTAAATAGTTTCCCATCTACACTGACATACATGTAATACGGCGAGTTTGTTGCTTGTTCTTGTGCAATGTGGTTCCCCCTCAGTTTTTCCCCACAGCACAGTGAGATTTGAGTATGTGATTATTACATACCCCCTTATTACCCAATACAGCCCGTATGTTTTTTAAATGAGCATTTTTATTCTATGCATGGGGGTAAAGGTCCAGTGTTGTTTTTCTTCGTAAAGTTAGCACTCATATGCATGTGTGAGGCTCTCTCAGCCTGAGAAGTTGTATTTTAATATGATCAAACAATGTATAAACCTGATCATAAGGGAAGTGAAACTCTGGGCTGTTTGGCCCCCCCCCCCCCCCCCCCCCCCCCCCTAAAATTCAGTTAAACCCACAAAAGCTTATTTCTCTTGACACATGCTGCTACAAAAAAGCTCACAATCTGTCCATAGCCTGAGTTCACCAGGGTTAGGACACTGCTGACCCTGAATATGAGGCATCACACTCTTTATTTCAATACGAGGTGTGTTTTCTTCAGATTATAACAGAGACTGGACGTTGTTTTGTTTATAAAAGGTCCAGCGAATGGAACATCAACTATCCCAGTGTTTTAGTTGTTTAACATGGGAGTGGTTGAACAGAAAAACAAGTTTCAACTTGACATTATTGCCTACAAACCTCCATATGTTTAAAGCAGACACTTTTAAACAAAGCAACTCTGTACAATTAAAGTCTCTCTTGCTGTTAAAACAGAACACTGACATCTTTTTTATCTAACAACTTTTGGAAGAGTGCACCATGCCTTTAATCCATTGAAGTAACAACATCTCGTGTACATAATCACAGAGCTCTCTATGATGGAGGAGAGGGCAGAGGTCAAGACCAAGACAAACTCACCTGGCTTTTCTCTCGTTCACTCTCCCTCTTCTGTTTGAACTCTCTGTCCTCCCTGCGCGCTCAGATCAGGTGTTTGAAATCCAGCATGTGAGTGATGAAATAATCTCCTCAGACAGGTGAAATCAAAGAAAACTCCTCTACAAACTCTTTTGTGCTGTAACAAGCCCTCTGTAACAAGCTAATTTGACTTGTACTTCCTTGAGGAACTAGATGTATAAGACACACCCATGAGTGTGCTTCTCTCTCTCTCCCTCTCTCTCCACCCTGTCAGTGTGTTAGCTGCTGACATGGTGTGTCTGCTTGCCCTGACAAGTGCAACCCTTGTAAAGAATTCAGCAGTAATCCTGGATGCGGCCCAGTGAAAGGAGAGGTTTTAGTCTCTTTGTGATCAGTAGAACTGGTATACAGCCACAGTCATCACAAACACTGCTATGTTTCTCAATAAAATGTCCATTAACATTATTATTGGATTCAAATTGTGATACTTAATTTATTATGTTCTATATTAAGTTATATTTTCTAGTCTGGAATGTCGCTAGCAAACAATGAGAGTGATACAAACAAGGAAAATAGCAGTACTCTATATGGCAGCACTCTTGGAAATGTGGCCAATAAGATTTGAGGACTGGACACTAAATGAATAAATAAATAATACATTATTTATATATCATTTTTTCAAGAGAACTGGGGTGTGTTTTCCATCAGATAGTGTTGTTTCCTTATTGATCACTGTCTCGATCTTTTGCGCATACAAAACCATGACATTATTTTGCACTGAATAACACTCTCACTTTGCATGCCCATGACAGTTATTTGTTTATACACTAAAAAAACAACAACAGAAATATAATTGATTTTATGCAAATTGGATAATGCTCAGTTCATAGATTTTTTCTTTTTACGTTTATGTGCCAGCAAGGTTCAGCTTTTTTTCTTTATATTATGAAGTTAATAACTTTTTTCAGTGCAATCATAATTTTTTTTGCTACTTTTAAAAAACCTTTATGTATAGTTTTAATTCTTTGACATTAAATCTTAATCAGAATATTATCACTTTGACAATAACAAAAAGGAAATGCTCCCTTTCCCACGCTGGCTTTGCATGTTCACTAGAAGCATTAAATAATGTTTTTTTGCTCCTAATAAAGTTTTTTTTTAGTAAAAGTAAATATTTAAAAAAAAAAGTAAATATATATATATATATATATATATATATATATATATATATATATATATACACATATATATCCACAAGGTTAAAAATGCTCAATGCAGGATACATCCTTATACACAAAGAGAGAGCTGGGCGATAACATTACTTTATTTGCCCCTTTCTTGTGCAAACTTCATTGTTTATTCACAAACATTCGAAATTGCTGTACAATTAATTGGTCCTGTGTCATAGAAAGACACCCTCAGGGCTAATGTCTGTGCATTGGTAATGTCCATTCTAAAAATGGCTGCTTATATGCCTGCTATCTGAATGGAAACCATCTGGACTTAAGCCCTAATGCATATAATAATGGACTAAAAAAGGAATCGATGCATCTGGCTCGACTCTTAAAATAAAAGTGTTGTGTACAATCTTTTGTATAGGTTAGGTCTATCAGCTGAATTCTCAAGTTACAACAGCTTTCTCTTTCAGTTGTGATAATTGAGGCTGAAAACATGACATGTGTTTTTCTGCAAAGCTAAGAGCGATCGGGCAAAGTAAGAATTAAGCTCGTCTCCAAGGCAACAGACAGGAAGTGTCGCTTAAGTGGTTTCCTGATGGCTTCCTCTTTATCGCTGAATGATATCTGACATGTTGTGTGTGTGCGCGAATGTGTAATGTGTTTCAGAGATAAAGCAATGAGTATCCAGTACAGTTTGATGAATTTAACTTACTTTGTGATATTTGTGATTATGTAAATGTCATGACTGCCTTACTCTGATAAAAACCACAAAAAAAAAAAAAAACACACGTTTTATCAGGATCAACACATTTTCAGATTTCTGTTACATTTTCTTGCTATAACTTGTGTTCTTTTTTGAGTCTAAGCAGACTTACTTGACAGTAACAATGAACTTTTGGCATTGGAAATACATATTGTAACTGTACATGCAAATGTTCATATATACTCAATAGATTGATTTTAATATATCACATCTGTTACTTTAAATAAAACATTCAAATACAGTTATTCAAACTTTTTAAAGAGGAAGTAGCAGCCGAACTGCACTTGGACATCCTCTCTTATTTTCGACTTACTGTCAAATTGTGATCCAAATACATCATGGAATTTAGTTACCAGTATTTTTTGACACTAAGAAGTATCTTATCTTGACATTAAGAAGACATCTAAGAAGAAGTCTGCATGAAAAATAAGGTTTATGTACCACAGTCAGCATTATTCACCAGATTTATTCCCAAAATTTACTTTTAAAATTCAAGCTGGAAAGATTCACTAATATAATAAGTACTATTTGATAAATCTCCCCCTGGATATTTACAGCAAATTGCAGGCTGTGCTTCGCATGGGGAGGTTCGCTGGTAATCGTGAGTACTGGCTTCTGAAACTGTGCTTTTTGTTGTTAAGCTCTGTAGCTGTATTCTCCTGGCCGCCAGCAGGCGGAGTGCTTTCCTGCGCATTTTCTACCTTCCCTTCTATGTTATTCTTTGTCTTTTTAACCTTTTCTTTGTCCTGCTGGGACTCATTGGTGAATGTGTTTGGGTCTGGAGCGCCCTCTAGTGCTGGTAGGGTGTCAGGGGGCAGGTCAGTGGGAGTGGGCTTGCCCTCAGCCTGCTCCTCATTGGGGGTGTTCAGGTTTGATGGGGAATGTTTGCTGTTGGTGCAAGTGGACCTGAACGAAATTACATTTAAGATGGAAGACAGAAACACAACTGTTAAGCATTCTGTCAGGATATTTTTCTGGAAGATGGAAAAACATGATCAATTGAAAGGTATAAGGTTATGGCCTATGGCAGGTAAGTCATATCATCATGTTTAAGGCATCAAAATGATTCAGTATGCAGCAGAGAATATGAAGTGAAAGATATTCGCTTAACAGCAAAACCAGCTACCTGCATTATGTTTTGTGTTTGCTGGTATGCTAGTGTCCCCTCTAGTCCTTTTTGACTAGCAAAATATCCTTGGTCAGCCATGATGCTTTTCAACCAGTTTCACCAGCTAAGTTTTGTAAACCTACTAGAATTCTGGTCTTTTTTCAGCAGTGTAGATCACATAGTTGTTGTGCTTTGACTTGTGTTTTTCCAAACTCACCCATTTGAGCTTCTGTCCTCTGAGTCCTTCTGCTCATTGCTGTATCTGAGCTCTGCTGGAGTCTTAAATGACAGATCTTGCTTTCCCTTCAGCCAATATGTCTTCATATAACCTTTACCCTGAATCAAGAGGGATTACAGTTGATTTCACACCACTTTATTTTCTTGCGGTGTGAGTAATATAACGTCATACTAAAAAAACATTATTTATTTGAAAAGTTTTACGAATGGTACTTTTAGACATAATGCTTATGTAACCCCTCCAGCACTCTAAGGGGGATTTAAACTGACATTCCAAGCATGGGAGCCTCTAGTGCACCTCTTGAGGCCAGGGAATTGAGGTTTACTTGTTTACACAGCTCTTAACTGGTCTCCTACGACTCTTTCCGCTTCGAGTGGGATTCGAACCGGCATCTCCAGCATGGGAGGCGGGCGCTCTAACAAGGACGCTAAAGAACACAGCCTCTAGTGTCATGGGGGTTTTCCTGCACAGCTCTCACTAGCTGGCCTCAGTTACACTCACCCTCCTAAACCCCATTCCCATCCGGGTCACGGCAGCAATGAAACCCTTCCAATTCTACTCATAACACGTCAATCAGGATTCGAACCAGCGTCTCCAGCATGGTAAGGGGGTGTGCTAACAAGGACGCTAAAGCCCGCAGCCTCTAGTGTCCATCGCTAGTGCGCCTCTTGAGGCCAGGGAAGTGAGGTTTACTCGCACACAGCTCTTTACTAGCTGGCCTCGGTTACACTTACAGTCATGTACACTTACATGATATGAAGCCATTTAAATAGGCTAATAAATGTTTTACTACACATGGATCGGGTTGAGCATTAATATTGCTCAATGCAACTGTTTTTGGGAAAGACTTTGGTCCATGGAAGTCTTGGATTAAACTGTGGCTCTGAAAGAAATTTTTAGGCCCGGACTATGTTATGCTATGTTATGATTGTGAACTCTAATATATACACTACCATTGCAAATTTAGGGTCAGTAAGATTTTTGTTTAAAAGTATTGAATTCTTTTATTCAGAAAGGAATGCTTTAAACCGATCAAAAGTGACAGCAAAAATTGTATTACATTTTTTTTTCTTTTGAACGTTCTTTTAATCAAAGAATGTTGGAAAAAATGTATCACAATTTCTAAAAAAAATATTAAGCAGCGCAACTGTTTTCAACATTCATAATAATAATTAATGTTACTTGAGCACCAAATCAGCATATTAGAATTATTTCTGAAGGATGACACTGAAGACTGAAAGCTGAAAATTCAGCTTTGTCATCAAAGGAATAAATTACATTTTAAAACATATTTAAATAGAAAACATTTATTTTAAATTATGATAATATTTCACAATAATTCTATTTTACTGTATTTTTGCTCAAATAAATGGAGTCTTGGTGACCATAAAAGACTTCTTAAAAAAAACAACGTTTCATTGGTGTACATAGTTTTAATGTGCAGAACATTGTTGATAATGACAGTGAAGATGTTGGTGATGATAATTATGTACAGTACCTTAACAAAAATCTTTCCACGTTCCTCAATGATGTATGGCTCATGCTCCAGATGGTCTTTGGTGGTTTGACTGATGTGAATTTGCATGCCCTAGCAACACAGAAAGAGAGAGAGTAAAATTAGCTGTTTAATTAACTGTATTCCCTGTAAAATATCATTTAAAATCACTCATTATTTATTTCATGATAAGACAGTTTTGTATAGTTATTTGTGGCTGTTCATTTCTAGTCTCAGTACAGCATAAGAAAGTGGCCCACCACGCCATTTGACTCCATCCGAGAAGCCGTGTTCACAGTGTCTCCAAACAGACAATACCTGGGCATTTTCAGACCCACCACCCCTGTCACCACCATTCCAGAGTGAATGCCTGTGTGAAGACCAAAACAAAAGCCTTTAGCTGGAGCATGAAGAGTTTAAAATGTGTAAATCATGTTCTTACATTGTGTGGCACGCATACAAATTATGAATACATCAGATGAAAGGGATGTTGTTTTGTTATGCATGGAATACTGTGAGTCCGGGTGCACCTACCAACACGGATCTGGATGTTGTCCCCGGTGGAGGGGTCTTTTAGGTGATCAATGGAGCTCAACATATCTAGAGCCATGTCACAGATGTGGTAGGCATGAAATGTGGTTTTATTGGGCACACCTGCCACCACCATGTAGGCATCCCTAATGGTCTCCACCTGAGTGAGCAAGAGCATTAGTTGGAGTTTTATTACGCACTCAATTTGAAGCGCTTTAATAATGACAATAAAGATGAAAGGTACTGTACTTAATTAGAAATTAGAAAGTTTTATTAAAAAATAGGGATGCATAGATTCTGGCAGATACCACCGAGCTGATATTTTCTGGTATTTACCAATTTTTACATCTGAAATAATTTTTAGGCCATGGTCGATTTTAAAGAGTGATTTATAATGGACAGTATAATAAATGGTTATTCATTTTTGAGATTTGCCAAATATTACAAATACTTCTTTTTTTAAAGTTTGTGGTCAGTACTATAAAAAAAAGGAAACACATTTTTTTATTCAGCAAGGATGCATTAAATTGATACAAAAGATTTCTATTTAAAATAAATACTGTTCTTTTGGAATTTTGAAAAAATGCAGAAAAAATGTATCATGGTTTCAGCAGCACAACTGTTTTCAACATTGATATCTATAAGAAATGTTTCTTGAGCAAATCAGTAGAATGATTTCTGATGCATCGTGTGACACTGAAGACTGGAGTATGATGACTTCCATTTTTACATTTACATTTTATAATATATTAAAATAGAAATAGCTATTGCCAATATTAGATTATAGAATAATCTAATTTAGTGCGATAACCGATATAGTAGTGATATACATCGTGCCTCCCTTGTAAAAAAAAAAAAGAGGATTGTTTTGAAGGTCTTTTATGTCGAAGAACATGTTGTGTCAGTGGAAAAGTTGCCTTTGTTGGAGTTCCTTATGTTACCTTATAAACATTGTGCTTCTCGCTGAGTGTGTCAAAAACGATGTAGATCTCGTTTAGCATGTCCACCACCTGCATGGGGCTGATGTGGATACAGATCTCATTAAACTTCACCACATCGCTGAACAGGATGGTCACATCTGGGAACACCTGGAGGGAGATAACGGATCAAGAACAGCGCTTAATAACAGCAGGACAGCACTAGAGGAAAAAATAAAGTGCTTTTCATCGTATTTCATTAACCCTCTTGAGATTTTGATCTCAATGGTCAGTCTATACTAAGTGAAATTCATTTCAATTGTGTGTTTTATTGTGATTAGAAGTGTGTTTAATGGGTGGGTTTGCATGTACCTGACATGTCTCCAGGGCTGTGATTCCCTTGCGCAGTCTGTCCGCCACTGCTTTGGGTATCATGGCATACAGCAGGGAGTCTCCTCTCTTCTTCTCCTCATCCAGTTTTTTAATGATCTCCTGCAGCTGTGCATATTTCTGCTGCTCCTGTAGGAGGCACAGTCAGAGATCGGCCTGTCATTTCTAGATGCAATAACAACAGACTCTGTGTTTAATAATTGGCTTAATAGACTTGAGTCAGTCAATACTGGAAATTCTGCTACTAAACTCCTGCATTTTAAATAAAATGTGTCTCTTTAAGGATGGGATTTTGGGCTCGGTGGCATCAGTGTGACATTTATACCTGGTCAAGTGCCAGTTGCAGCTCTGCTGATTGCTGTGTTCCAGCCAGGATGAGCTCTCTGCTTGAGTCGTGCAGGTTTAAATCGTTGACATAAACACCCATTTTTATCATATCCTCCACTGTCTCAATACTGTACAAAGGAGAATATGTTTTAATAAAGACTACAACATATGTAACTGTACTCTTTTTATAAAAACAAAGTTTTTTATGGAGTTAAACTGTTTCTACGGACAGATCTGACAATTGTAGACTTATTACTACACATTTCAAAGGGCTCATTTGGAAAAAAAGATTTAAATGATATAGATTAGTACTACCCAACTGGCAGGTCTGTTCTGATCGGGACATGGACAGTAGGGGGAAAGAACCTATATAATTGAGCAAAGTCTAGATAGTAAAATAAACGGGCTTAGTAACTTTAAAGTAATTTAGTAATTACTTATTTACTTTTGATTTATACTCTTATTATTTACAACATGCTTGTTTTTAAGGACATATTTGTTGCTTTTGCATGCTTAACATTTTTGCTGCAGTGTTGGATGATGTCCAATGTAAAAACTGGATCCTGAAAAGAGAACCTGTTTAATTATCAGAGGTCAGAGAGAGAATGGAAGATGGTCATTTCAAACTAAATAATGACTAAAAAATCTACGAGAATATAGGATATGGTCCCTTTGAAATGACTTGGCAGAGAACTATTGAATGTCTGTTTAATGTGGCAATAACTAAACTAATGTTTTCCATTAGCTCAGACTACAATGTTGTAAATGTGTGAGATTATGAAAGCTTACATGGGAGTTCCTAGAAAGATGAGGGAGTCCCACTGAGGGACGTACTTCATCTGGCCCTTGAGGTGGAGAGGCTTTTTAGGGGGCTCCCGCATGTCTTCAAATATTGTTTCACTGCACTTACCTGAACAAGAGAGAAGTTTAATTTTTCATTGCATAGACAGAAGATTTGCATTCCTTTGGATGATCAAGACTAGAGACACTTTCTGAGGTTCCCAAAACACTTTAAGTAATGATTTTAATCTCATTGACTATAGAATTTCTCAATGTTGTCTTGGATAAGAGTTATGCCACAGAAGTGTTCTTTTCTTGAATGTTTTCCAAAAGCATAAAACAATGTCTAGAAAGATGCCAGTGGAACTCATTCAGAGCATCACTTTTCTGTAATGTGTCTAACCGGTGACAGTCTGAAAAGCCAGCAGCTCGATGTCCTCTCCTCCAGAATTAGCCGAGCTGCTGTACTGAGTCAGAGTGATGCTGTATTCCTGATCTGTCCCCTTCATTTCCTCCATCACTTTAATATCTGAGAGAACAGCAGAGGCACAGTCACAGAAGTCAGCATGATGAGACATTATCTGCTTTAATCCGTGTAGATCTGTGTAGGCTAGATAGTTAGATGCATTACATCCACCAGCTGGAGTGCCCTTGACTTCCACTAGAGGGCACTCCTCCCGTCTTCTTGGCTTTCCCATCATGAAACTACACTTCCCATAACCCATTGCCTGGACTCATTATTGTTTGATCACTTCTACCTGTGTGTCATTACCCTTGTTAACTCTGCAATGAGTGACTGAATAAACAGGGCTTATATACAAAGTCTTGTATCTTGTCACACTGCATTCTGTGTGATATTTTCTGGTTTTCTGTTTCATGGTTTTGATCTTCTGCTTGTCTCCCCTGGATTTGCATGTGTCTTGGATTGTTTGCCCTGTGGTTTTGAGCCTCGCCTGTTATATAGATTTTGATTCTAGATTGACCAAATAAAGCTGCATTTGGATCCTCAACCCCTTGTGGATGTGAATGCTTACATCCTATTAATGTATCTGATTTCTAAAGTCAACACCACTACGGTTCTTGTTCTGATTAGTCAGTGTGGCTTTGGCTATTATTAGGCATGGAATATGTGAGTGAAGAATTCTGTGTGTGTGTGTGTGTGTGTGTGTGTGTGTGAAGGACACATCTAAATAAAAATCTAGTTTAAAACACACATGCCAAGTTCTTTAGAAATGTCCTCTTTGTGCTCATGTTGGTTTTATATGATTTAGAAAATCTTTTATACCATTTTCAAGAAAAGTTTAAATTGAATGGTTCTAAAAAAAGGGAGTGCCTCACTTGTAATAATTATGTTTATTTCATATTATTTTAAATGTTGAAAATAGTTTAACTGATTAAAATTTTGGCAAAAGCCATGATACATTTCTTCAAGATTCTGAAGAATAGAAAGTTCAAAAGAACAACATTTTTGTAAAATAGATTTTTTTTGGCAACAATGTAAGTCTTTACTGTAACTTTTGATCGATTTATTCGAATCAAGAATAAAGCATTAATTTCTATCAAATATCTATTTCTTGCTGACCTATGCTTGAGTGAATTATGTCACTGACTCGTGATAATCAGTAACGTGATAATTTTTGTTACACATTTGACCCTAATATAATCTATTCTGCAGAATTCCACAGATTTTACCTCACAGTGAGTGTAAAAATGGTTTAACCAAAACAGAATAAGCACAGTACCTCGCTCTTCTTTTTTAGGTTTTTCACTCTCCTCTTTCTCCTCTGGTTCTTCTTTGTTGAGTTTAGGGATGTTGACCTTCTGTTTGCTCTCCACCACAGCCTTAGACAGCAGTTCAAACACATTGTTGAGGTGGGTGTAGATCTGAAAGAGCACACACCAACAAAGCACCTTTTCAGGACACAAATGCCGAGAGCATGAAAAGAAAGCATAAACATTTTTTTTGAACGCCTCATCTCTAAGTTGTTGGTTGTTACTTTTATAGTGCTTTGGATCTATTCTCCAACCCTCCAGTTCACTCACATTATCCCAGCTGAATTCCAGCATGGGTCGCACCAGGGTAAACTCCTCATTGACCTTTTTACCCTGCAGATCAGAAAACACCTCTTTCAAACCATCTCCTATCCGATATGGTCATGTCCCTGCGGAATATTACGCTGAAGGGGAACATGTCAAAACAGATTCCTCTCTTCATGGGCAGTTTCTCATAGCCTGGAGCTGTTTTCTGCTGGGGCATGCGGTGCTTAAACGCAGCGTTGTCAAAATTCATCTTGTACACCTTCAGAGAGAGAGTGAGAAGATCAAAAATGTGAGAAATAAAGAATAACAGAGCTGGGTTTGTGTATACAGAGGAAGGTAAATGTCTCGTCTGTTTGGACTCTTACCACATACACTCACCTAAAGGATTATTAGGAACACCATACTAATACTGTGTTTGACCCCTTTTCGCCTTCAGAACTGCCTTAATTCTACGTGACATTGATTCAACAAGGTGCTGAAAGCATTCTTTAGAAATGTTGGCCCATATTGATAGGATAGCATCTTGCAGTTGATGGAGATTTGTGGGATGCACATCCAGGGCACGAAGCTCCCGTTCCACCACATCCCAAAGATGCTCTATTGGGTTGAGATCTGGTGACTGTGGGGGCCCTTTTAGTACAGTTTTAGTACTCATTGTCATGTTCAAGAAACCAATTTGAAATTATTCGAGCTTTGTGACATGGTGCATTATCCTGCTGGAAGTAGCCATCAGAGGATGTGTACATGGTGGCCATAAAAGGATGGACATGGTCAGAAACAATGCTCAGGTAGAACGTGGCACTTAAACGATGCCCAATTCTGTTTACGCCAAATTCTGACTCTACCATCTGAATGTCTCAACAGAAATTGAGACTCATCAGACCAGGCAACATTTTTCCAGTCTTCAACTGTCCAATTTTGGTGAGCTCTTGCAAATTGTAGCCTCTTTTTCCTATTTGTAGTGGAGATGAGTGGTACCCGGTGGGGTCTTCTGCTGTTGTAGCCCATCCGCCTCAAGGTTTGTTCGTGTTATGGCTTCACAAATGCTTTGCTGCATACCTCGGTTGTAACGAGTGGTTATTTCGGTCAAAGTTGCTCTTCTATCAGCTTGAATCAGTCGGCCCATTCTCCTCTGACCTCTAGCATCATCAAGGCATTTTCGCCCACAGGACTGCCGCATACTGGATGTTTTTCCCTTTTCACACCATTCTTTGTAAACCCTAGAAATGGTTTTGCGTGAAAATCCCAGTAACTGAGCAGATTGTGAAATACTCAGACCGGCCCGTCTGGCACCAACAACCATGCCACGCTCAAAATTGCTTAAAACACCTTTCTTTCCCATTCTGACATTCAGTTTGGAGTTCAGGAGATTGTCTTGACCAGAACCACACCCCTAAATGCATTGAAGCAACTGCCATGTGATTGGTTGATTAGCATTAATTAGAAATTGAACAGGTGTTCCTAATAATCCTTTAGGTGAGTGTATGTCATTTTCTCTGTTTCCTCTTTGGACAGAATCTCCACCTCAATGTCTGTGTTGTAAAACTGTCGACCCACCTGAGAGAGCTGCCCTACAGAGGACCCACAACAGACTTAAAAAAAAAAAAATTTAAACAGCCTGAGGCTACAAACACTTTGGCTGACCAGCTTTTATTGTGTAAGATCTAGTCAAACATTATTTTACCACATCTCAATGATCTAAACTTTACTTTGAGATCATTATTTTAATAATAATGTTGCACATCTCTCAGGAATTTTAATATGCAGTTTAATATGCAGCAAAAAACGCATGCAGAGGTCACCATTATGCTCATCCTGTTAATATGGTAACTGTTCATTCAGTAATGATGTATAAAGCAGATTTATTAACCAAGTGTAAGGAGGCTCAGTAGGAAACAATTTGTCTCAGATGTACAGTTTTTGGATGTAAATTATATTAGTTGTAACTCGGTGTAATCAGACGGAAATCTTAATACTTGGCCTGTACTTTTTATTGTTGTTAAAAGTTCATTCTGGGCCTTGACTTTGCATTATGGAATGGAATGGAAATGATTTATTTGAAACAGAGACAATGCACAATAAACATTAAACTTGTTAAACAAGAGAAAATATCTTGGGCCAGGTTGTAGCAACATTTGCTAATTTCCACCTGTAGTCCCTGGGCAGGTATAACACATTTAAAATTAAAATTGCACATGATTATGAAAAGAGTGATGTCCATCATAAATACAGGTATACAGGTTAGCAATACAGAAACAGAGAGACCATCAGCCTATTTACTCTCGGTTTCACCACATTACTGGTGACTCTTTCTTAGTAACAGGCTACTGTTTGAATGACTCAAGTGACTCATTGAATCATTCAATAAACCAATTTGTTCTGATTCATTTAGGAATGAAACAAGCAACTTAGGCTGCGTTTATACTTGGCATTAACATGCGATCAATGTGATCTGATCTAGCAGATCGGATCATTAGCTAATCAGGACATGGTGTGTTTACATTTGTTCACATTAAGTAGGCAAGGCAAGGCAAGTTTATTTATATAGCACATTTCATACACAATTGTAATTCAAAGTGCTTTACATAGAATAAATAAAAAATAAAAAAAATAAAAAGAAATAACAATAATTAAAACAGTTTAGAATAAAGAAATTAAAATAATCAAAACAAATGAGAATAACTAAAACAGTTTAGAATAAAAAATAAAATAAAGTACAGTAAAAACAGTCGGACGAACAGTGGCACAGTGCTCATTCAGTAAATGCATAGCTAAACAGATGTGTTTTGAGTCTGGATTTGAATGTAACTACTGTAGGAGTACATCTGATCTCCTCTGGAAGCTGGTTCCAGCTGCGGCTGGCATAATAGCTAAAAGCAGACTCTCCGTGCTTAGAGTGAACCCTTGGTATTTCTAGCTGATGTGATCCTAATGATCTGAGTGATCTGTTAGGTTTATATTCAGTGAGCATATCTGCAATGTATTCGGGTCCTAGGCCATTAAATGATTTATATACCAGTAATAATACTTTAAAATCAATCCTAAATGTAACTGGGAGCCAGTGTAAAGACCTGAGGACTGGTGTGATGTGTTCATATTTTCTGGTTCTGCTCAGAATCCTGGCAGCAGCATTCTGTATGAGCTGCAACTGTCTTATGGTCTTTTTAGGAAGGCCAGTGAGGATTGCATTACAATAATCCACCCTGCTGGTGATAAAAGCATGCACAAGTTTCTCTAAGTCTTGACTTGAAACAAAGCATCTAATTCTTGCAATATTTTTCAGGTGATAGTATGCTGATTTAGTTATTGCTTTGACATGACTACTGAAAGGTCTGACTATAGAGACACACCAAGATTCCTGACTTGATTTTTAGTTGTTAGACCCCTAGCGTCAAGGTATGCATTCACCTTGAGAACTTCCTCTTTGTTTCCAAACGCAATGACTTCAGTTTTGTCTTTGTTTAACTGAAGAAAGTTTTGGCACATCCAACTGTTTACTTCATCAATGCATTGGCACAGGGAGTCAATGGGGGTGTAGTCGTTAGGCGATAGGGCTAAGTAGAGCTGTGTGTCGTCTGCATAGCTGTGGTAAGAGATTTGGTTCTTTCTCATTTTTTGGCTCATTGGGAGCATGTACAGGTTGAATAGGAGTGGTGCAAGAATTGAGCCTTGAGGGACTCCGCATGTCATGGATGTCCACTCAGACTTATGGTCTCCTATACTCACATAATAACCTCTCCCTTCTAAGCATGATCTGAATTATTTTAGGACTATCCCAGAAAGCCCCACCCAGTTTTCCAGCCTGTCAAGAAGTGTGTCGTGATCAACAGTGTCAAATGCAGCACTGAGTTCGAGTAGTACCAGTACTGATAATTTGCCTGAATCAGTATTTAAGCGAATATTGTTTATTATCTTTATGAGCGCTGTCTCTGTGCTGTGATGCGATCGGAATCCAGATTGAAAATTGTCAAAGTATCCATTCAAGCTTAAGAATTTGTTCAGCTGATTGAAGACAACTTTTTCAATGATCTTGCCTATGAAAGGAAGATTTGAGATCGGTCTATGGTTGCTTAATATAGTCTTATCCAGATTGGCCCTTTTTCAAGAGGGGCTTGACAACTGCAGTTTTCAGGGAGTTTGGAAAACTACCAGAAAGAAGTGAGGCATTAACCACTTTTAGGAGATCTGCTTCTAAACTGTTTAACAAACTTTTGAAGAAAGATGTGGGAAGTGCGTCAAGGGCGCAGGTTGATGTTTTAAGGTGCTGTATGGTTTCTTCTAAACTTTTGCCATCAATTTCTTTTAAATCAGACATAGTAACTACATTCTCAGGTTGTGGTCTGATCTGTCTGACCCCAGTGCGGCTCAATGACGTGCTAAGCACCTTCCTGATATTATTAATTTTCTCAGAGAAGAAAGAAGCAAACTCACTGCACTTGCCGTCTGAGAGCATTTCACTGGGAATCTGGCTTTTCTCGGGGTTCGGGAATCGGGGTTTGTCATTCTCTCTACAGTAGCAAAAAGAGTGTGTGTGTTGTTTAAGTTGCTGTTTATAATATTTGAGAAGAAAGTCTGTCTAGCTTTGCCTAGTTCCATATAAGCATGGATGCTGTCTTTGTAGATGTTATAATGGACTACAAGTTTTGTCTTCCACCACATGCGCTCTGTTTTTCTGCATGTTCTTTTCATAAAGCACACTAGTGTTCTCATTTAAGCATCTCTTCTTGACAGACACAGATCCAGCTTCAATGGCAGGAGAGATCAATATATCAAAGAAAATACAGAAATGATCAGACAGTGCTACATCCTTAATAACAATTGATGAGATGTTTAAACCCTTACTGATAAGTAAATCTAGAGTGTGTCCACGATTGTGTGTGGGTCCATGTACATGCTGAGTCAGATCAAAAGTTTTTAAAACAGTTTTGATTTATTTTGCCATATTGGTTTCTGCATTATCTATGTGAATGTTAAAATCTCCAGTAATAGCAAAACAGTCAAACTCTGAGGAAATTGTTGATAACAGTTCTGTAAAGTCCTCAGCAAAGGCTGGAGAGTATTTTGGAGGCCTGTAAATAATGATAAGTAAAATACGTGGGGCACCTTTTAACACAATACCCAGATATTCAAAAGAGGGGTAGTTGCCAAATGATGCTTGCTTACATTGATAGACATATTTAAAAAGAGTAGCTACTCCCCCTCCTCTCCTAACAGCCCTGCAGACACTCATAAAAGTAAAGTTAGGAGGGGATGTTTCATTGAGGACTGTTCAACTGCAGCTGTCTTTTAGCCAAGTTTTATTTAGAAGCATAACATCCAGGTTGTATGTGGTTATTAAGTCATTGACTAGAAGTGATTTATTTTTAAGTGAGCGGATGTTTAAAAGTGCTAACTTAACAGTCTTACTTTTTGTTAATTTTGTCTTAGATTGGCGTGCAATAGGCACCAGATTAGAAGGGTTTGCTGTACGGCTTTTATAGGCCTTAGACTTTCTATCATGTAATCGAACAGCAATAGAGAAAGATACAGGCACACTGGGTTCCCGCTTGTTCTGTAAACATTTGAGAAAGTTACTGTTATCATAGCGGGGACCCGGCACATATCACTGAGAGCTGGTATCAGTTGTTTTTGGTTCACCTCGAGCCGATGGAGGGGGATGTGGGCCCTGGCGTTTTTGCAGAGGCCGAAGAGCTCTCACAAGCGGAGAGCGAGCTGGGCCCGCAGGCTTTCGTGGTTTTGGGGCCTGACTTTTTTTGGTTGATGTCTGGGGGCTTGCAGATAGTTTGGTTCCAGCAAACACCAGTTTTTCCATTTTCTCTGAGAAACACAGAAGATGCTGTGGAGATGCTGGAGATAGGGATAACATGTCTGGTGATAGGGTAGAGGCTGGAGGGGGCTGTTTCTCTGGTGTTATTGGAGGCTGTAAAATGCTGTCCTGGTTTTCCAGCAAGTCGTCCTTGGGTGCTGAATGTCGGAGCAGTTCTAGTATGTCACAGTCTGTCTGTGGTGAGCTCTGTGGGCAGGGCTCAGCTGAGATTGTGTCCGTGAGCAGAGGCTGTTTTAGCTGAGTGGTGTTATCATTGTCCTTGTTTGATGTGTCAACCGCATGTCCATCCAGGTGCTGAAGTGAAGTCCTGTGGTCATTCATACTGTGTCCAGGTGTGTGTGTGCCATTCAGGTTGAGTGTATTGGCACACACTGCAGAAGGATGATTGAGGGAGAAGTAGATATTGTCTTTTAGCACTCTTGAACCAAGTTTGTTTGGGTGGTGGCCATCCTGTTGAAACAGTTGCCTCTGACTCCAGAAAAGATTGAAGTTGTCAATGAGGTTTACTCCTTTTATATTGCAGGTTTTTTGGAGCCATGTATTAAGCCCAAGCAACCGTGAAAATATGTTTGTTCCTCTTGCTGGGAGTGGTCTACTGATGAATGTTTGAACTTTCAGTCTTTTAAGTGTTTCAAAAAGTTCATTGAAATCCTTCTTAAGGAGTTCTGACTGCTCTTTATGAATATCATTTTTCCCCACATGAATGATGAGTCGATTTGCAGTCTTATGTTTCATCAGAATGTTCTCAAGTTCCCTGTTTACATCAGAAGTCGTTGCTTGTGGAAGGCAGCACGTAGTTGTATCCCTGCTAATAATGTTTCTGATTATGGAGTCACCCACTATCAGAGTCCTGTGCTCGGCTGCGCTCTGAGCTGAGTGACGCTGTCTGCTTGACCTTGAGCGCCAGTTAGCATCAGTGTTAGCTACTGGCTGATTCAGTCTTTGTTCAAACACATTCATCACGTTTGGGGATTCCTCATTTACATTCACTAATACTTCAAATCTGTTCTCAAGATGTATAGGCGGTGGTAGGAGACCAGTATTTGCAATCCTTGTCAGAGCCGTATCTGGGGTAGAGGAGGCTACTGCGGCAATATGTGATGTTCGTGACAATCTGATGTCTCGAGTGCCTTTGGGTTTCGCTCCCTGTTTCTGCCACCGATTTGTAAGTCGATCGGCTTGTTTCCCTACACTCAGTATGGCCTGTCGAGGAGGACTAGATTCATGGGACTCACCGGCTGTAGGCTGAGGGCATCCATGACGAAGCTCTGTTGTGTGTTCCGTCTGGTTTGGTGGTTCCACAAGTAACTTTGTTTCAAGAGCTACAATCCTTTGTAAAAGTCTGTGGCAGTTAGTGCAGCAAGTAGATTCCAGAAGAGGCATTTTCTCTTATCCTTTAGAATATAGGCAGTTGTGTTTTCTTCCCCGGAATGTAAGCAGTGGGAGGCTGGTTGGATAAAAGTATTCTGCTTTTTTTGTAATCCAAGCGTTTGAGCACTGTGTTGATTAGCTGAAGTTAAAATTAGGTGATAAAAGGAGATAAAATATAAAAATAAAAATATAAAAGCGATAGAGCAAAGCGCGGAGCGGTAAGCAAGAGCGTCCGAACAGTAGCAGAGCAGGAAGTGAAGTCTCTGAAGTTGAAGTAGCCTCTGTATCTGGATAAGGATAACCGGATTTCTGTTTCCTGCATAATATTTAAATAAGGTCTGAGGCACGACACCAGATTAAGAGTAAAGAAGATACAAAAGAAACAATGTCCCAATTGCTTTTACTCACTCACTTTACTTTCCAATGCAATCTCCAGTCTTAGATCAAGTTTTAGTTTTTTGAACGAAGGAATACTTCCAGAGTTGATCATACAAAAATAACTGGGTTGATCATGTTAAAGAAGTCACATCATCGATCATCTGGGTTTAAGGTTATAGCATGCAATAACTATATTGACAGAAATGTGAGATTAATAAACATGCTTAAACAATAAAAACATTCAACATTTAAAACATTAAAAAATAAAAAGTATTCCAATTATTCCTCTGGCAAAGCAGTGTGCAGCTCTTCATTAAGATCTCATGACTGACTGTGATTGTACAGGTGATCGCCTCGTTCAGATAATGTTGTACAATTAAAATGAAAAATGACACACACAGTATCATGTGAGTCTAAATAAACTGTTTTAAAGGTTGACGTTTATTGTAAGGTTCAAATAAGTTTAATTACTTGTCTAAAGTGCGCCTGGCCATTATTTTCTGACAGCCACGTGGGGAGAGTGGGCGGGGATTTATATGGCGTCGCCCTCTGAATGTAGATACGATAGCTGGATTGGGTTTACATTACTCTGAGATCCGATCAGAAACGTGTGTACACTTTAGTGTTGTCAAAAAACTCGGTACTTCGGTACCAAGTCGGTACTAAAAAAATTTTACGGTTACGGTCCCAGCTTTTCTAGGTACCGAGTACCGGGTTAATCCGGTTCTTGATGCGCTGTCGGAAAGATGCAGAGGTGCGTACTCTTCATAAAAACACTCTGAGACACGGCGACCGGGGCTGCTAATGCATACATATGGAAATATTTTGAATTAGGCTAATGTCACGTTGCCATAAAGGGCCGTTCACACGTTTATATAGCGCGTTTTTTTGCGCGTGCAAATTTCAAATGTAGGCGCGCGGCAAGCGCGCTCATAATAGAAGAGACGTGCGAGCTCGTCTTTCCAGGCTCGCCGCTGTTCATGGTTGCATAGCAGCAGAGACACGGGAAAGCAAGCGCTTGTGGAAAGGAGAAAGCGGTGCGATGCGCTCTCCATGATGACGAGGAAGTATCAGAATTAATTGATTTCTAGCCCTTGCATTAGAAATCAGCTACAGGGTTCTCAAGCTTTGAAGACAGGCAAGAGTGACATTTTTGGATTAAATAAAAGTACAGTTAAGTCAAATAAAACATGTTTTATCTCCTGTATAGTTTGGTAACACTACAATAAGACACCATTCATTAATATTACTTAATGCAACATCAACACATTGAGTGAATATATTTTTACAACATTAATTAATGTTTGTGAATGTTATTTAATACAAACACTTGATTGTTCATGTTTGTTCACTTCATTCATTGTGCATTAAATAATGTTAACAGATAAAACTTTTGATTTAAAAAATATATTAGTACATTTTTAAGTTAACCCCATGGAGAATAATTGCTACAGTATATAACTGTTGTTTATTGTTAGGTAATTTTATCTAATGTTATCTAACAAATAGAATCTTATTGTAAATTGTTTTTAATACTACAGTTTCCATCTTTGTAACCGTGATATACACTTTAATATGTGTAAATTTAATCTAAATTAAGCTTTGGTACCGAAATTGGTACCGAGAACCGTGGATTTTCACTGGTATTGGTACCGAATACTGATATTTTGGTACCGTGACAACACTAGTACACTTGTCTTTTCAATGTGTATGTGGACAACATCCGGATACAAGTCGGATGTTAATGCCAAGTGTAAACGCAGCCATATATGTGAATCATATGATATAATCATTCATCCACTCGATTCGGTCAGGAGCGAAACATCACTTTCTGTTGCTCTGAGATGCCCAATATTTAATTCTGCTTAGGCTTTTTTTAATGAAGTAACTACCAATACTATGTCTGAATGTATTTTATTGATTTATTGTTTATTGAACTGTTGTTTAAAATCAATGTTCAACTTGCAGTCGTGCTGCTGGTCTGAATATAATATGTTCGCTACACTTACAGTAGCACTATTACCTTTGACAAACTGTGTGAATCCTTTCCTTGTTGAACGGTTGTGAAGGGTAAGACTTGTCTCACATTCTTCCTCTACACAGAAACTGGGAGGCTGAACTTTTGGGAAGGAGAAACGGAAGTACTCATGCAGGTTATCCAGCTCATTGATGAAATCTCGTACATTGCGCCCCAGTACCTGAGACAAAGACATTAAAAGAGATTTAAAAGCTATGTAAAATGTGTACAATTATACAATTGTCCATTGAAAAAAGCCCAATAAAGAAAAATAGAAGAAAAATGTCATACACTACCTGTAAGTTTGAGGTTGGTAAGATGTTTTAGTTTTTTGAACGATATTGCAATAAATCATAATTCTTTTTAAATATAGGCAGTTTAAAAAAACTATAAGACAGTTTATTTAAAAAACAATTAAAGAGTAGCCTATATTTAAAATAGTTTTATTATTGTAGATCACCAGCTGGAGTGCCCTCGAGAGCCACCAGAGGGCGCTCCACAATAGACTTTGATCACTTCCTCACAAACTACATTTCCCATACTCACTGCCTGGACTCATCATCACTGATCACATTCACCTGTACCTCATTGTCACTGATTGTATTCACCTGTGTCTTGTCATCCTGCTAGTCTCAGTCTATTTATACCATGTTCATTCATTCACTCACCGCGAAGTCTTGTTGTACTGTGTGTCTGCATTTCTGAGCGGTTTCCCGTGTTTGTTTTTGACTTTGGATTGTTCTTGGACTCTGATTCTTGCTGCCTGCCCTGACCTCTGATTCTTGCTGCCTGCCCTGACCTCTGCCTGTTTCTGCCTGCCCTGACCTCTGCCTGTTTCTTGGATTCTCTCTGTGTATTCTCCATTGTCCTGTTTGCTGATTCTTGACCCTGCCTGAATGACTATTCTATAATAAAGCTGCATTTGGATCTTCACCTCCAGGTCTCGGAGCAGTTCATAACAGAAGACTTCGCCAACAATGATCCAGCAGCGACGACCGACCAAACCCAAGAATTCAGCAGCACGGATCTCACCTGATCTTCCCAGAATGAGCCGGGAATTTGCGGATCAGATCGCGGCCTTAGCCCTGGATAGCCCCGATCTGTTACAGTTCACGTGGGGGTTTATCCCTCTCACTGCTTCCTGCTCCCTCGGAGACGAGGCAATTAAGTTGTGTTAACAGCTGGGAGCTAAGGAGGTCAACCCGAGGGAGCTCCGCGATCTCTCCGGTCTGGACTGGAGAGAGGCACTCTCCAGATGTCTGGAGAGCTTCATCCCGTGGTACGCCAGGCCTTCACCGCTGGTCCCAGTTCCGGTGGTCCCAGTTCCGGTGGTCCGGTGTTCAGAGACCGTCCCGCCAGAGACCGTCCCGCCAGAGACCGTCCCGCCAGAGACCGTCCCGCCAGAGACCGTCCCGCCAGAGACCGTCCCGCCAGAGACCGTCCCGGTCACGTCTGCACAGCCAGAGAGGCCGTCCAGCCAGAGAGGCCGTCCAGCCAGAGAGGCCGTCCAGCCAGAGAGGCCGTCCAGCCAGAGAGGCCGTCCAGCCAGAGAGGCCGTCCAGCCAGAGAGGCCGTCCAGCCAGAGAGGCCGTCCAGCCAGAGAGGCCGTCCAGCGAGAGAGGCCGTCCAGCCAGAGACCGTCGTTCACGTCACGCCTGCCGAGCAAGAGACTGAGCTTCACCTCACGCCTGCCGAGCAAGAGACTGAGCTTCACCACACGCCTGCCGAGCAAGAGACTGAGCTTCACGTCACGCCTGCCGAGCAAGAGACTGAGCTTCACGTCACGCCTGCCGAGCAAGAGACTGAGCTTCACGTCACGCCTGCCGAGCAAGAGACTGAGCTTCACGTCACGCCTGCCGAGCAAGAGACTGAGCTTCACGTCACGCCTGCCGAGCAAGAGACTGAGCTTCACGTCACGCCTGCCGAGCAAGAGACTGAGCTTCACGTCACGCCTGCCGAGCAAGAGACTGAGCTTCACGTCACGCCTGCCGAGCAAGAGACTGAGCTTCACGTCACGCCTGCCGAGCAAGAGACTGAGCTTCACGTCACGCCTGCCGAGCAAGAGACTGAGCTTCACGTCACGCCTGCCGAGCAAGAGACTGAGCTTCACGTCACGCCTGCCGAGCAAGAGACTGAGCTTCACGTCACGCCTGCCGAGCAAGAGACTGAGCTTCACGTCACGCCTGCCGAGCAAGAGACTGAGCTTCACGTCACGCCTGCCGAGCAAGAGACTGAGCTTCACGTCACGCCTGCCGAGCAAGAGACTGAGCTTCACGTCACGCCTGCCGAGCAAGAGACTGAGCTTCACGTCACGCCTGCCGAGCAAGAGACTGAGCTTCACGTCACGCCTGCCGAGCAAGAGACTGAGCTTCACGTCACGCCTGCCGAGCAAGAGACTGAGCTTCACGTCACGCCTGCCGAGCAAGAGACTGAGCTTCACGTCACGCCTGCCGAGCAAGAGACTGAGCTTCACGTCACGCCTGCCGAGCAAGAGACTGAGCTTCACGTCACGCCTGCCGAGCAAGAGACTGAGCTTCACGTCACGCCTGCCGAGCAAGAGACTGAGCTTCACGTCACGCCTGCCGAGCAAGAGACTGAGCTTCACGTCACGCCTGCCGAGCAAGAGACTGAGCTTCACGTCACGCCTGCCGAGCAAGAGACTGAGCTTCACGTCACGCCTGCCGAGCAAGAGACTGAGCTTCACGTCACGCCTGCCGAGCAAGAGACTGAGCTTCACGTCACGCCTGCCGAGCAAGAGACTGAGCTTCACGTCACGCCTGCCGAGCAAGAGACTGAGCTTCACGTCACGCCTGCCGAGCAAGAGACTGAGCTTCACGTCACGCCTGCCGAGCAAGAGACTGAGCTTCACGTCACGCCTGCCGAGCAAGAGACTGAGCTTCACGTCACGCCTGCCGAGCAAGAGACTGAGCTTCACGTCACGCCTGCCGAGCAAGAGACTGAGCTTCACGTCACGCCTGCCGAGCAAGAGACTGAGCTTCACGTCACGCCTGCCGAGCAAGAGACTGAGCTTCACGTCACGCCTGCCGAGCAAGAGACTGAGCTTCACGTCACGCCTGCCGAGCAAGAGACTGAGCTTCACGTCACGCCTGCCGAGCAAGAGACTGAGCTTCACGTCACGCCTGCCGAGCAAGAGACTGAGCTTCACGTCACGCCTGCCGAGCAAGAGACTGAGCTTCACGTCACGCCTGCCGAGCAAGAGACTGAGCTTCACGTCACGCCTGCCGAGCAAGAGACTGAGCTTCACGTCACGCCTGCCGAGCAAGAGACTGAGCTTCACGTCACGCCTGCCGAGCAAGAGACTGAGCTTCACGTCACGCCTGCCGAGCAAGAGACTGAGCTTCACGTCACGCCTGCCGAGCAAGAGACTGAGCTTCACGTCACGCCTGCCGAGCAAGAGACTGAGCTTCACGTCACGCCTGCCGAGCAAGAGACTGAGCTTCACGTCACGCCTGCCGAGCAAGAGACTGAGCTTCACGTCACGCCTGCCGAGCAAGAGACTGAGCTTCAGTCTCTGGGGGGGGGGGGCGGCTATGTAACGATCACCAGCTGGAGTGCCCTCGAGAGCCACCAGAGGGCGCTCCACAATAGACTTTGATCACTTCCTCACAAACTCCATTTCCCATACTCCCTGCCTGGACTCATCATCACTGATCACATTCACCTGTACCTCATTGTCACTGATTGTATTCACCTGTGTCTTGTCATCCTGCTAGTCTCAGTCTATTTATACCATATTCATTCACTCACCGCGAAGTCTTGTTGTACTGTGTGTCTGCATTTCCGAGCGTTTTCCCGTGTTTGTTTTTCTGTTTTTGACTTTGGATTGTTCTTGGACTCTGATTCTTGCTGCCTGCCCTGACCTCTGCCTGTTTCTTGGATTCTCTGTGTATTCTCCATTGTCCTGTTTGCTGATTCTTGACCCTGCCAGAACGACTATTCTATAATAAAGCTGCATTTGGATCTTCACCTCCAGGTCTCGGAGCAGTTCATAACAATTATACTATTAAAACCTCTTATGGTCATCAAAGCTGCATTTATTTAATCAAATACAGTAGAAACTTTAATATTGTAAAATATCATTAACATTTGAATTGACTCTTTCTATTTTAATATATTGTAAAATGTCATTTATTCTTGTGATGGTAAAGCCGAATTTTCAGCATTATTACTCAATGTTGAAAACAGTTGTGCCACTTAATATTTTTGTGGAAACTGATACATTTTTTTTCCAGGATTCTTTGAAGAATAGAAAGTTCAAAAGCACATTTTACAAAGAACATTTGATTTTTAAATAACATTTTTGTATAAATGTAAAAGTCTTTTCTTTCACAATAAAAAAAAAAAATCGGTAACACTTTATTTTGATGGTCCCTTTTGAACATTCTGTTGACTAGTAACTTTGCAACTACATGTCAATTAATTCTGATTAGAGTATTAGTAGACTGTCTGCTTAATATCGGCTAACTTTTTATTGTGATGGTCCTTCAAAAGATATTCCACTGACTATAAGTAACTGTGCAACTACATGTTAACTTATTTTAACCCTAACCCTACCAGTCTACTAATACTCAACTAACACCCTAATGAGAGTTAGTAGACATGTAGGTGCAACATTACTTATAGTTAACAGAATGTGTTAAAGGGACATCAAAACATTTTTTTTTACCAAAAAATCTTACTGACCCAAAACTTTTGAATGATAGTGTATATGTTTATCTAAATGAGTACCTGTCACATACAGAGTCTACTGTGCTTGAAAATCACCTTTAAGATCCTCTCATAGCCATAGTTTCCTATCCGCTTGACCATGTAGACACCAAAAGCGTACATCAGCTCATCGTGAGTTTTTCCTAAAACCTCACCAGCTGCCTTTGCCAATCTTAGGATCAGATTATCACTGGAATAATAAACACAAGCATTGTTAAATTAGCCAGATGCAAACTATGACACTTAATTAATCAGATATGTGACTCTGCACTTTTAGGACTTACTTGTACATCTGGTGGCGAACAAATTTGAGGTGCGGGATCTCCGCTCTGGCCTCGATTAGCCTCCATACGTCCTCTCCATATGATTCATTAATGTAGTCATTCACCGCTTCAAAATACAGGCCATACATCTTCAAGGGGTTTGGAAACTTCCAGCTGCTAAAAATATGATCAGTCTGCAGAGAGCTCAACCTGGATCAGAGATGCGTCATGGACATCAAGAGCCTTTTAGTACAGCTTTTAGTTAGGCTTTTATATGACAAAAATCAATGAGATGCAAACAAGCAGAGATTTCTAGGACTCGAAGAAGTCCTAAAAAAAGTCCTTTATACAAATAGATGTTCACTAAATATTATATTGTTGCGGACAGTTTTGTGTAATCTATGAGAGTCTGAGAGCTCCTGTGTTTATTCATGCTGTTTTTTTTTGTCTGCATGTGTAAAATGCTACTTTATTTGATCGATGGGTTGTGCTGTTACAAAATCTCCACTGTGTGATGGATTCTATTTAATGTAGCCTACAACATCCTCTATAACATCTATATATATTCACATTAGAATTGTAACAAATAATACAATATATACCACTAATGACCACTAAATTTGATAGATCTAATAGATCATGATAGAAAAGTAAGAGTAAATGTATGTGGCTTACCTGCAGACCTCAGTCCTGTGTAATGTGTAGAGGAGTCTGAATTTGGCTAAAGCTAACCCCCCCCCCCCCCAGCCAAACAGCCAGCCCCCCCCCCCCCCCCCAGCACTTCATACTCATTTCTGTCAGTAACAATGGACTAAAACAAGAGAGTATAGGGGTATGTTTGTGGCAGGTACTAAACAACATGCTATATAATTAACCCTAAAGTTTTGCCATTTTTATGTGTGAAATTAGATATTTTTAGTATCTTAATAAACCGGCTTTCAAACAAATCACACACACACACACACACGTTTGTTTTACTATTATGAATGACTTGCTATTGACTTCTATTGTTTGTACTGAGCTAATCATCAGCTATCAGCTAACCATTGTAAAAACCTATAGAGGTTCCTTATGACACGATTTATTATGCTTATTAAGCATATGCTAATATGCTATTTAGCAGCTTGTTTATGACTTGTTTAATAGTGCTTTAAAAGAAAAACTGTGATTATCCTTGTACAACTATATTATAGCTATGTCGGATAAATTAAGTGAATAAATTGTTCCATTGTTCATTCATGGATTTTAAATAACTTTAAAGTAAATAAAAGATTTCATTAAAAACGTACAAATTATTAACCCTTCTTTCTTCAAAATACGACTGTCTCTTTGTGCAGTACTCTCAGTATCCGCTAGGGGCCACTGTTGACACAGCGTCGTTACGCTATTGACTCAATGCTGAAAGCAGCAAAATGACTAGGCTGTTGCCCTTTATTTTCAAACGAGTTATTGTCATTGCTTTGCAACAAAAATAAATGGCTTATATGTATACTATGTCACACGCACATGTAGACACACCCACACACACACACACACACACACACACACACACACGCACGCACGCACGCACGCACGCACACACACACCATGGTGTGCGGTGGTGTTTTAAAATGAGGAGGAAAAGGCTTTTTTTGTTGCAAATTTATGTCCCTGTTACACTTATTTTTCCTGGTTAAATAAACATTAGCCTACATAAAAAAAGAACAAATACAATTCTATTTTGTATTTTTACAGCCTATGTAATGTTCTATTTATTCAAGTTAGTGGTGTTATGGAATTTTTCTTTTATTACTCTGATTTCAGTGATTCCTAATGATGGCCTCATCTGTTCTCACGAATGTAGTGAGAGGGGGCCTTTGGGTGATAATTTACTGTGGTTGGGAGTCAGTGGAGGTAAGGAAAAGCAGGTGGTCAAGGGGTCATCTTGAGTGCATTTGTACGTTATAGCCTAAAGGGTTAAGGGGGCATTTACCTCTCAGGGCCAGAGAGAAATAGGAAAAAAACAAAGTATATCTCTCCTGTGAGGGGAGGGCAGAAATAAGGCCTTGGAGGACACAAGATATAAAAAAGACAGACACTGCTTCTCTTTTACGCGTTTAAAAATTCAGTGGAACTTGTTACTAAATAATAATTAGTTGAGACAACTAATTTTTTTACAGTGTGGTCACAGACACACGATGTAGTAACGTTATAGCCAACCTTTAATTTCCCCGAGCTGATTGATCACTAAAACCAGAGCCCGTCTAACGGAGAGCCTTGGCACTTCCTATTAGCCCCATTGTGTATCAAATTGGTTGCAGTTCCATTAGAATTCCACTGGAGGTGATCGCGGGCGAGTGCAGAATGAATGGGAGTCTATGGAGCTAAACGGCTAAATGCATCTCTTTCTCCTGCTTGTCGTTGAATCAATGTAGATTTTATTGTTGATTCTGCAAGTTCAATATAGATTATAGGCCAAAAGTCGAATGAACAAGTATGTCCTTTCGATTTCTTACAGGTTAGGATTTTGTTGGCCGGAACATGCTAGCATTCTGCTATTATGTGACGTCATCACATTTTTGAACGGATTTTTAGAACAGATAAGTGAACTTAAAAATGCAATTTTCAGCTGAGTGTATTATCTTAGCCCTCCCTTTTGAATGCAACTTTCAAATTACTTGACAAAAAATTACATCCTGAGAAAAGTGGATTTCTGGGGGTGAAACCCCATAGACTCCCATTCATTCTGCACTCGCCTGCGAGCGCCCCCGCATGGACAGAGACGTGTTACTGCAGCCAGTCCAGAAACCAGAAGTAACCAGACAGTGCCAATAGAGTGCCGAAGTGATGACGTCACTTTGTAGGACAAGAAGCTAGCGGCGCATGGGTTCCCTCGATCGAAAAGCTATGCATTTTCCCCATAGACTTTTGGAAAAGCGCAAAAAATAAGATCTGTGTTTAACAAAGAGTTGTGACCCTTACATGTTTTGTCTTTCAAGATAATCTTTAGAAGTTAATCCAAAATGTATACATTTTGAAGCCTATATAAAGTTTTTAAAAAGCACAAGCAGACACAATAAAGTTTAAAAAACCACAAGCAGGTTATAACTGTGTGTTCTATGTCATAGATCAAACCGTGAAAATATTTAGAGGCTTTGTTCACCACAGACCTTATTTCAGGTGATTTAGCAAAAACCCATTAAAAAAATCCCATAGAATTTAGAGCGAGGGAACCGGGAGTGCTAAAATGCTAACTCACTTCCGCGTTTTGGCCTACAGAGTGACGTCGTAACTTCGGCACTCTATTCTCTTCAATTAGACATTCTCTGCTAAAACCCCCCACAGTCATCATGCTTTCAGGCAAGTTTGACTTTGACGTGACATAAAGCGGTGATATCTAAATGGATGAGTTGTTTACTTACTTTTTAATTAATGCTCTCATTAAAGCCTTCATTGTCTTCATTCAGGCCGACTCACGCGCACGAAAACAAGAGGCGGGATTTATCGTAGCCACGAACCAAACATATGAGTCATAACCGATCATATCCAATCATTGAGCGATGGAGGCATATACTGTAGACATATAAGGCTTGTTCGACTTCATGCAGCTCTGCGCAGACCGATCGGCGGCTGACTTGAAGCAGTGCACGCTGGTTAGAAATTTTGTCCGACTTGATGCAGCGCTGACTCCACGTGACTGTGACGTATGCCATCAAAGTACCGCGAGAGCGATTCGAGAGTAGCCGGAGGACTCAGCCAGCGCAGCTTCTCAAGAGCGGCTGCACAAGCTCTGATGACGACACAGCTGTTCCACGATTCGCCGGATTCACCGCATGACAACGATCACGTGCGTGTCGTGTTTATTCTCACACCTTTAGTTCCACTAAAGTGCACAAATCAGTTTTTATAACAGTAAACAGTCTTTTCATGTAGTCGCGATGTTATATTGAGTCATCTTTATCAAAATAAAACTGATTAAAAAACGTTGACTCCACTTCATTGATATGCTTATTTTGAACTTTATTCTAGTTCAAACAGATGCTGTATGAAGCAGTAAAGTGTTGAATGAAAACGTGTCTGAAATGTCTGTGTATTTGGCAAATATTGCATTTATTTCATTTCAGCTGTGGTAAAGTATGCAAACACCACGTGAGAGGTCACTACGGGAAGCAGAAAGTGTCCGACTTCACGTCTCCGTTTGCAGCTCCTCCCCGCCTGCACGCGGCTACTCTCGCCGATCGCTTACATCCAGCCGCAGCCGATGTCGAACACACCTATAAACTGAGCGCTTGACACAGTACAATTAGTGGTGTGGGGGAATGGACCTGAGAAGCGTGAATTGTGTTCCTGTAGTTTCATCACAAGCAGGGGCGCAACTACCAGTGTAAGGCCGGATTCACATATAGCGCCTAAAAACGCGTAGAAAACGCTGGGCGCGCCGCATTCTCCTTTTTCTAAAGCGCTAGGGCGGTTGCGTTCCGGTTGGTTCTTGTCACGTGACCCACTGTGCGCTTATGGTGCGCTTGCGGCATTCTGAAAAGTTGAGATGTTTTTATCTCGATGCGGCGCGGACGCGCTTGGAAAAAACGAGCGCGTCGCACCGCGACCGCGTCGCTTCCATTATGAGCGCGCATACCGCGCGCCTACATTTGAAATAATGAACTTGAGCGCGCAAAAGACGCGATATGTGAATCGGGCCTAAAAGATACCCATCACGAGCCCAGTCTATGGTCAAAGCCAAGGGTAGGTCTGTGTGCAGTTTCGCCCGTCAATAATCAACTTAATGCATTTCTGACATGCTTAATCTCTGTGTCTGCCCTAAGAGGGGTATGCAGCAACATTTTTTGCGCCCCCCCCCCCCCCCCCCCCCCCCCCCAAAAAAAAAAGTGTTCCATGTAATAAGTGAGTAGGAACAAGTGAGAGCTAACAGATTATAGTCTGGTGCACTTTGGGAGTTCAAAATTAAAAGCTCCAACCCATATTCAAGGTGCAAATTAAACAAAGAAAAATTCAAACCTCTTTTAGTTAGTGTCTGTCTACATTACACTACTACATAATAATAGTTATAATATTAATCCCATGATAGTAATAGCCATATATTGTAAAACAAATGCCTTGAAAAATAAAGGAAACTTTCATCATTAGTTTTGTACTCATTTCTATACTTGAAAGATATAAGCACATGATGACATGTTTCATGGGCCGGTGTGTCAGAAAAAAAACTTTTTGACCAATGCATTACACCGGCACTAACCCAGCGGAATTAAGCAAAAAAAAAACAAAAAAAAAACTAATGGGCCGCCGATGTACGAGTTTTATGGGCCATTAAGACAAAAAAAAAAGAAAAAAAAAGAAAAAAGTATGAGATGTATCGGCTGAAAAAGCACGTCGGCCCACCGGGAATCCCGGTAGTCCCGATGGCCACAGATATAGTTAGCCAAGCAGCTACATGCCTGGATGTCACACTTTAAATCCTACCTGTTGGCTTTCAACATGCACTTATAGCTGCTGTCGCATCAATTGACATGCTATCTCCCTTTCCCTCTTTCTTTTTCTATTTTTAGCCCCACAGCATTTTGTTTTATCCATCTTTTTCGATGACAACTCACTACCTGCTCGCTCAGCGCTCACGGCGCCCCCGCCCACTCGCGATATTACCCCGCCCCCTTCTCCATGAGGGTGCCTACTCTAGCCTGTTAGTTCTCTAAAATTGTATATAACATTGAAGAAATTCAGAAATGATTTAGAAACGCACAACAGTAGCTACATATAGAAAATACAATATATATATATATATATATATATATATATATATATATATATATATATATATATATATATATATATAACGTTAGCCTATATCATCATATCAGGCATAGTTTTTTTTTTTGTCAGTGTTTATTTAAAAACATCCAATAAAGCAGAATATGCAATGATATTTAATTGATGAGTTGTTAATATGTAACAATACAATATGTAGGGTGTGATTTTACACCTAAATTCAGCATATTGACACAAAATGATAACTGCAAATCCACCTTTCGCTCCTGGAGTCCAGTTGTTTCTGTGAACTGCAGCGATCCATGTGCTCCTCTGTTCTGTAGCTTTCGGCAGTCGGTAAAAATATTCCTCCGATTTTTTGTCAAACCTAGTTGTACAGCCAATCGCGAAGCTCTTTCACGCTTTATATGTGTTGTATTTGTTTTTCGCGGCATTCACGTTGATAAGTGATAACAAACGCAGCCTCTCAGTCTTTTTGCCACTCAGTGTGCGTAACTGCACAGGCACTCCGGCCGACGGTGACGTCACGCGCATACCCTCTTACCCACTTTTTGCGCCACTGATCACAAGCCAATAATTAGCATGTCTTTGTTTCCAGTCACCCAAGAAAAACCTCTCAGCATACCAGCCTCTATATCTCACATAGTCTCTCTGTAGTCTATTTAAAAAGGGGGTCATATCCATAAAGTCCGCAAGTTAGGTCTCTCATTCTTGTTTATTTACTATTTTATGCATGAGTGTAGGCTATACAGGACACAATGCCTGTAATAAACATGACTGAGATCAGGGGTAATAAGGGCGGGCTAGATATATCACAGTGACTGTTAGATGTGTTTTTTAAACACCTTGTTCAAAACTCTTATTTAATAATATTTTCATTGTATCAACCTATTTTTTGCAGTAGCCCTAGTTGTTGAGTACACAAGAGAACACAATAAAACTTCACTGACAAACATTTGTATCCGTGACAGCTTGCCCCGATGTAAAAATTCAAGTGTTTGATGAATTGTATCTTTTTCTGTGCAATAACAATTTTATTTATTTATTTATTTATTTACCAAGCAAATTGTACAAACAAGAAGAGAAAATATATAGTAGGCCTATATGTAGAGAAAAAAGAACATTGTAAATTTAGATCATATTTTCAAATTTGTCGTAATGTCAATTTTAATGTCACATTTTCTGTTCAATGGTAGTCTTCAATTCCATTTGAAATTATGAGTATAACTTTTAAATCTATATAGCCACAACTTTGAGGGATGTCTATACTGCAATTAAAATTCAAACATAAACCCATAAATTCATTATATTCAAATGAATACTTTAGAGAGATTGTCTCCAGAACCTTCCCTCTTTTTCATCTGAGTTACTCTGGCCTCTGAGGATTATGCATAACAAATACCTCGATCATTTGTTTGCATTAGCATTTCAGCTTCATGCTGAAATCTTTCGAAAATCCCATGTCAGTCTACCTGTGAGGCAAATCAGGAGCTCTCAGAGGAGCTATGATGCGGTGTGTGTGTGTGAATGCAGCATATGTGAATGCGTGTGCATGGATGTGTGGGAGGACGGCATGCTTGGTTCCAAAGCCAATTCTCTGAAAACCTCTGCAGAATTGCTGTTTTATTCTTATGGCAGGTTAAAGAATTACATAAGATGTTTTATTGATTTGTTGTTTCGTAAGTAAAAAAATAAGAAAGATGGAATAATTTAAAGATGCACAACTCCTTCAAACATCTCCAGCATACAGCTGGTACTGTGAACTTGAGTGCTTGTATAATGACATGCTTTTATGTTTCTCGGCCTGCATGCGTGCTGCTGCTCACTGCTGAATGATGGATGAATCGTGTTTACAATAGTCAAAAATATAACTAATGCATGTACATGGCAGCACATCCTGTGGTAGACACTGATTAATTTTCTGCATAATAAAGCCAGATACTTTCAGGACCAGTCTGTGGTGAAGAATGCAAAAACCATCATCATATCTAAAATGTATTCACTCAAGTGTTAATTCAATGAGTGTATTTACCACCAGAATGAGTTCACGGAAATATTGCCACATTTTCAAATATGAACTCACTATTTGGCAAATCATTTGTGTGGTCCCTGCAGATAGGATTGAGTCTGCAGCTTATTTAAAAGGAACGTGACCATACAAAGGCAATGTGGATAATTCACACGTTGTGGATATGGTAATTTCTTGGCAGACAAGCCCGAAGCCATTATGCCCCATAGCTTAATTCTGAATACCCGTCTGTGTCTGTTTCCTATTTCTCCTCTTCCTTTCCCCCCTCTCAATCCACAATTCTCACAGAGACCTTGACGTTCTTGTCTATCAATAGTATAATTTTATTCGGCCACGAGGGTTCATGTCTAACCACACAAGCAGTTAAAATGTCTATGATCACTTCACATCTAACTCTGAAGCCAAATGCCTGTTTCATATTCATGGATTGATCTTCCAGTAATGTTGAGCTGTAGGAGTGCACTATTTTACCATTTAGGGATGCAACTGCAAAGCCCCAGTGAAGCACAGACGATTCATCTTGTGCTTTTAATGCCATTATTGATATTGATTCAGAGAGGTTGGTGTGACCTTGACATTTGCTTTGCAGGCTTTTAGAAGGATGTAAAACAGACATTGTTTTGATTCATATCGCCATAACATATCAAGTCAGTTTGTTTGTGGGTTGATGGATATCAGATTGATGACATGGACATGTAGCAGACAGCTTCTAATAAAATCACTTTACTAATATGCCATATGGTCTGTGCTTTTAATTGCACTTTCAATTATAGGAGAGAAAACTTCTATATTAGTTGAAGATTGATATATAAAGTTCAACTTTGTAATTTTTTATTATTGTTTTCAAATTTTAGTAAAAGGTTCACATAAGTAAGCATTGTTATTTTAGACCATGTTTACAATTTTAAAGGTCAGATTCTGCAACGACTTCTTCGATTAAGTTTTGTTTATACCCGTAAGATATTTCTGTAGATATTTTAGAAGTAAACGATTGAATTAGATCTTTCATTACCTCAAATATTGATAAACAATTTGGGAAACTTATTACAGTTGCACTGGAACACCAAATTCTATAATTTATTATTGTTAGACCCCTCAAAACTGAATGAATACTGGTATTTCTCAAACTAAAAATCAAAACTCATCATAGACTTTAAAAACATGTTTTTGGGGTAACCTAACACTTTGTGGAATCAAATTTGATTAAAGAAGTTAACACAAATCGAATATTAGTTCTAATTAGCTTCAGAAACACTATCACTTTTGCTGAGCCCTTGAACTGTGTTGCTACGAACGTGGGTATGTTGATAGCAGGGTTCATTACCTGCTCTGGGACAGGTTATGTTCTAGATCACAGATCTCAAACAAACATGATCCGCTGTGAGCAGAGTGATGAATCTTTTTATGCACTGAAGTTATTCGCCCTGTATCTCTCCCCCCAACCTAAAATGCACTTCACGGGGAAAGGCTTTCGTAAATCCACGTAATCAGCTTACCATAATAATTATTTGAGAAATATAGATTTTCAGGGGAGAGAGTCTCATACCTTTGTCAGCATTTTGAGCTGCACATTGAAAATGTATCGCTTTGTATCTCTTTGCAAGTGGCATATATAAGGTGATGCTGCATGAGAGCCTCAGAAAAATACTTTTTTTGTAGTTCTGATTGTAAGGTGTAGAACTTTGGTGGTGGCGATTTTCTTCAGGTGACTCTTGCTTGCACGCCAGGTGGCAACAAGTGACTGAATCATTAAATTATTAATTTAATGAATTAATTAATGACTCATAAAGATCGAGACATTGAATTTCCAAGGTTTAATTAATTCAAGAAGTAAACTACTGAGTGTTGCTCTGCAGAAACATTTCCTTTGGTGGATCAAAAATAGTAACTGGGAATATTATTTATAAAATCTAAGTTTCTAACATTTTGTTTATTGAATTCTTAGTAATTTCACATTCTCAGTCATTCTGATCATTTGAAAATTAGCAAGGATGTGGTTAGGTCTTGTGTGCCTCGAATCACAACCACGCTGATATTCGGAAGAACGCCACTCTTGCTCGTGTTTTGTAAATAGGCTATAAATGTAGTGTAAGTCAGTAAAATATTTACTATGATAGTTCAATATAATGCTGTCATTAATGTTTAATAATAAAATAAAATAAGCTTAATCACTCAAACAATAGGCATAAATACCATGCAATATATTGCTACAGCATAATGATGGATTTTTGTCAAAGATGTGGAAAATTCTTCATTGGTTTTTGGATTAGTGCAGAAAATAAGATGTGACCAACAAAATTTCATGAATCTTACACAGTTTATTCATCAAGAAAAGTCTTCACAGATGAATACAACTTATGTGAAATTTGAAGCCTAAATACAATCGCCAGAAGTAAAAAACAAAACAAAAAACGTCACCATAAAGCATAACACTTCTGACAATTCTTTCAGTCTTTATTTGAAAAAATTTTACCTGAAAGTTTGAGTTAGAATAGTTTGCAAGAGTTCGATTATAAACACAAAAAGGATGTAAAAGCGGACTAAGTAGATGAGATGTTCGGTGTGATGATGTTAGTAACCACATTTTTCTAGACATGTAAAAGCTTTCAAAATATTACAAGTGGTTATTACTGATGTATATCATGAATGTAAAAATATCTTAAGCTTACATCCCAGACCTTATTTAATTTTTCCTAAAAAAACATTGACTTAGAAGGAACCAGAACTGCTAAAATGCTTATTAGTTTCCGGGTTTTGGCCAACAAAAATACGTCATCCCTGCAGCACTCTATTGATTCATTTTGATACTGTTGACTCAGAAGTGACACATTTCACCTTGAAAGAACTAAAAGTATTTAGAGTAGCAGTTTTACTCTCTGTGAGAGTCAGATGACACATTATCAATACACTGGAAGACATTTCAGGTCCTTGGCAATGGGCAACATTAATATTGGCATTTGAATTTATTTGTTTGGAAGTAATTTGTAAAACCTGGACTTTCCAGCAGGGAGGCAGCTGAGAATACATGATGCTTGCAAAGCTAGGCCTTAAACGCCAAGAAGAAAGTCATAAGTCCTCAGCCTAACCAAAAGCCATTACTACAGTGTTGGCTAGCACCTCCCTTTGGGCATGCTATACAGCAGATCTCACAGCTCTGAGCCATAGGCAGGAACACAATAAGATTACAGTGTCTGAATGACAGCTAGAACAATGCAGGAAGGATAAGAAGTGAAAAGAGAGAAATACAGACAGAAGGAGAGAGAGAGAGAGAGAGAGAGAGAGAGAGAGAGAGAGAGAGAGAGAGAGAGAGAGAGAGAGAGAGAGAGAGAGAGAGAGAGAGAGAGAGAGAGAGAAGGAAGCAATCAGTGCATGAATATTCCATTTACTGCACTGGAGCACCATAGCAGTGCCTTTATACCTTCAGCCACCTGATCTGGAAATGAAATTACTACAGCCGATGCTCTTTTCTTCAATTTCTCACTCTTCCCTTTACTGTCCTTCGTCTTATCAAGGCTGACACTAATCCAATTTCAGCTCTGCTGGGGCCACAGCTTGCTCAGTTATGTATACTGATGCCTCCGCTGGTGTACACACACGCACGCACGCACACACACACACACACACACACACACACACACACACACACACACACACACACACACACACACACACTTGCTCATATGCACCTTTGTGTTATCTGGATGCAACAGCTGCTCTGTAATTGCATTAGTGAAGTTCATTTGGCCGCAGCTGTTGTGGACAGGATGAGCAAGGTGGGCTTTATACACATACCGATTCAAGCACATCTGCCTTTAAAATGCATGTGGACACACACTGACACTCGCATACTCAACCCCCAAACACATGCAATCAGCCTCTCATTTTTAATGGACATTTTTAATTACTTTAAATCTGAAGCAAACTGCCATGTGAAAACACAATCCCCCCATAATCACCCGTGGCAGTGCTGGCAGGAGGGATTAATCAATCATAAGAGCCTGTTTTTTCTGTTGTGCAAGCATTATGGTCTCACTTTTCTGCAGCTTCACTACACTAGTGTTCACTGCATACTCGCTGAGCAAAGGATGAAATACACTTCATTTGACACTAATTTTGTTCAGTGTATATACAGTGTTGTGGGTAACTCATTAAGTAAACTGAGTTATGTAATCAGATTACTTTTTCAAGTAACTAGTAACGCATTACTTTTCAGGACATTTCATTTTCATACATACATTTCATTTTCATACATGTCAGGACATTCTAAATAACCTAAATTTGTCAAAAGAAGTGTACTTCATCCTTTGCTCAGCAAGTATGCAGTGAACACTAGTACTGAGAAGCTGCAACAAAATATCGGAGTTAATTTTTCAAACAAGTATCGCAAGTTACTTTGTTTTCACATTTATTGACTAACAGCTCTCTTGTCCCCATGTTGAGACAAATCATAAGTGCAGAGGCATTGTGTGTGTGTGTGTGTGTGTGTACAACAATAACCATCATGTTTACACACACACACACACACACAGTGTGTGTAAACATGATGGTTATTGTTGTTCTAGACTAAATGTGAGCGTGCATTTACTCATCTCACTTGCACAAAAAAAGATTCAATATTCCTCAAAATGAATAAAATCAGTGAAAATGCAGAATCAGACTATGCAAACCTCCAATAACTGAATAGTTAAATAAAACATCTCACTTTATTGACCAATGTACTTACTTCTGACCTTCGATGATTCAATTAAACCATAAGCAAAAATGACTATAGATTTTTTTTGTTTTTATTGGTAAAGTAAGTGTTAAACTTTTCTCTCCTGCATCCTATTCCTCCATTATCCAGAACAGCAGCAGCTGAAAGGTTTGTTTGAGCCTCTAGACACGCTTGAGTCTGCATTTACTTCAGCCTGAGGCTTATTATTTCACTTTTGGTGTGAAAGGGTCTTTACATTTGACCAAAAAGAAAAAAAAATTGTTACAAAAAACAAAACAAAAAAACAAGGCCAGCCCAGGTGAAAAAAAACAAGTAACACAAAAGTAACGTAACGCATTACTTTTCTAAAAAAGCAACTAAGTAACGCAATTAGTTACTTTTTAAGGGAGTAACAAAATATTGTAATGCATACTTTTCAAAGTAACTTTCCCCAACACTGTATATTTATATGTGTGTGTGTGTGTGTGTGTATCAGTTTCTACAAACATGATATAAGGGCACAACTGTTTTAAACATTGATATTAATAAGACATGTTTATTGAGCACCAAATCAGCATATTAGAATGATGAAGGATCATGTGACACACTGAAGACTGGAGTAAAGGCCCGTTCACACCAAGCACGATAACTATAAAGATAACGATAAAGATAACTATATATGCGTCCACACCAACGACTGATAACGTTTTTTTTATTCTAAGTACGCGCGCATCCGCGCTGCGGTTTCAAAGTAGACCTTTAAATTAGAATGGATTCTGATTGGTATGGCGTTATATATGTGCCTCATTCCTGAGCGAGTAATTATAAGTTTTGAGCACAGATAACCATATTTTGCAAGCACATTGCATTATATTTTGAACAGAAATTAACAATCGCAAAAAAAAAAAAAATCGTTTGAGCAAAGAAAAAACTATTCCGTGCTCAATAAATGTATTTGCTATAACGTGCAATTATAACCCTCTCACGCAGTTTACTCAGGTGCTCTCACAAACTTATTATCTGCGCTCTATCAAGTCTCTCTCGCTCAACCTCTTAATTCTGTGCGCGCACAACTCTTCACGCGCGCTCAACTCTTCACACACACCCGCGCTCAAGTCTTGACACACACGCTCGCTCAACTTGCATCAGCGTTACAAGTGTGCCACAAAATCAACCAATCGGAAAATTAAAGGTCAATTGTGATTGGCTGTTGGTCTCCAATCACCACGCAGCACAAAGAAGACGAAAAATGTATTTTATGGATAGATGTCTTCTTTAGCCACCATCAAACATGACAGTCTGCGGCTGTGCTAGCGTTTAGAATGCTTGAAAGGGATAAGTCAAACTAACTTTAGTCACAATAGGAGATATACTGTAATAGTATAAGTTAAACAACACAGCATTATAATACACAAAACTAACAAGGCACTTTTAAGTTAATAATAATAAAAAATACTTACCAAAATAAGTTTTAATCCATTAGTCTCGCTGTAGTCTGTAATTTTTTTCGATTTTTTTTTCAGTAAGCTTCCGGGATGCTGTAGATAGTTCTAGACGGGCTTTGGTTCTACTGGGTCATTCTACGGAAATGTCAATTTTTCTGTCCCTAGCCTTTACAGAAATATTACACTTAAAAAAACACTTTAGAATTGCAATTCATTTACATTTTAAAATAAAACAATATGTTATTTGAACAATTACACCACCTTGAGCCATCAAGTGGCAATATTTAATTTTTTATTAACTATATAGAATTCCAAGCACCACAGAAGTGCTCGTCCCCACAGTCATATACAGAGGGAAAATGCTTTATTTGGAGGTCAATAACAGTTTTTTACACCATTTAAAATAGAATAATGTATACCTAACTATCTAATATATTATGTAAATGACATAAAAAAACGAAATGCAGAATAAATATTATCAAATTGATAATGAAAGTAGTGGTCCCCTGGAGTTGTGTCACTGGTGTTACTGTCACTGGTGTCACCTTTCTTATGGGTAACACAAGTAACACCAGTGACTCCCATTTATAGATACACTTTATTCAAAGCTATTCATTTAGATTATATGCCAAATGTAACAATTTAGTCTCATCTACTTAATTATAGTTGAAGAATAATGATCTTTGGTCTTTTGTATGTCATTGGTGATTCATTGTGTCACTGGTGTTACTGTCTTTTTTTCTGTCACATTAAATACAATGCCATATCTGACATGATAATAATTTTACATCCTTTTAATTCTGCTACACTCAAAAGTTAAGATTTAAAGGATTGCATCATTACTTGATTTTAACTTGTTTTCAAATATTTTCATTATTATAGCAAATACAAGGTTGAGCAAACTAACTAACCTCATTCAAGCACACTTTTAACAAACCTGATTCAAATAAATAAAACATAATCTCCTTATTTGTTGCATTATTATTATTTTTTGGTAACTCTGACTACATGTGCTGAAAAAAAAATGGAATTAATATTTCATAAAAACATTTAATATTGCCAAAGAAGTAAGGTAACACCAGTGACAAAAAAACGGTACATGCGGTCTTTAAATAAATGCACAAAAAATATAAAAATCATTAAGCTGTCATTTATGCGTATTCATAAAGCCAAAGGGTAATCTAATAATGTGGTGTAAGTTTAAATGTTAGAAAAAGAAATACATTTTAAGACATCTTGCCATACCAAAAGTGGACGTTTCTGTAGAATGATCCTAGCGATTTGATTGGAGACCAACAGCCAATCACAATTGACCTTTAATTTTCCGATTGGTTGATTTTGTGGCACACTTGTAACGCTGATGCAAGTTGAGCGAGCGTGTGTGTGAAGAGTTGAGTGCGCGTGTGTGTCAAGACTTGAGCGCGTGTGTGTGAAGAGTTGAGCGCGCGTGAAGAGTTGAGCGCGCACAGAATTAAGAGGTTGAGCGAGAGAGAGAGAGAGAGGGACTTGATAGAGCGCAGATAATAAGTTTGTGAGAGCACCTGAGTAAACTGCGTGAGAGGGTTATTATTGCACGTTATAGCAAATACATTTATTGAGCACGGAATCGTTTTTTCTTTGCTCAAACGATTTTTTTTTGCGATTGTTAATTTCTGTTCAAAATATAATGCAATGTGCTTGCAAAATATAGTTCTCTGTGCTCAAAACTTATAATTACTCGCTCAGGAATGAGGCACATAAATAACGCCATAGATTGGCTGTCAGTGTTTTATCGTTCGGCAGCTGGAAAAAAATCGTTCTGAAAGTGATCCCAACGATATCGTTCCTCATGTCTTTATCGTTATAGTTGTGGTGTGAACTCTGTTATTCTTTAATATGGAGAACGATTTTTAGAATTATATCTTTATCGTTATCTTTATAGTTATCGTGCTTGGTGTGAATGGGCCTTAATGATGCTGGAAATTCAGCTTTGAGAAATGCACAAAATTGATAAAAATAGAAGTTATTTTGTTAAAAGAAGAACTTATTTACTTTTTATAATCTATATTAAAATATAAAACAAATATTTGTAATTGTAATAATATTAATAGTATCTGTCACCTAATGAGGAAGACTGAAAAAGGCAGATTCAAAATAATACATGGTTTAATCCAAAAGTAGGCGCAAAGACGAAACAGTGTGTCCAACAGAAACACATACAACCAACCACTGCCAACCAAAGACTGAAAACAGAGGAACTAAATACACAGAGATAATGAAATGTTAAGGAACAGGTGTGATGATTAGATGAGTCTCCATGACAACAGATGCTTGGCGATATAAGACAAAGAAACACATGTGACAAATGAAAACAAACCAAAAGTCCATTAAAACAGAAACTAGAAAAAACAAAACGTCTCAGGTTACGACTGTAACCTATGTTCCCTGAGAACAGGGAACGAGACACTGCGTCAAGCGCTATGGGGAACGCCTCAGCGTAACTGATGACTGAAACACTGTAGAATCACGGCAATCCTATTGGCCGGCTCCAGCCATGACGTCATGCTCTAGCGCGACCAGGAAGTATAAGAGGAGCGCCTAGAGAACATGTCATCCACTTCTTCGTCTGAAGGGACTGTAAAAGAAGACCAGAGGCATGGCGATGAGACTCAGTGTCTCGTTCCCTGTTCTCAGGGAACATAGGTTACAGTTGTAACCTGAGACGTTCCTTTTTGAAGGTAACTCGAACTGCGTCAAGCGCAATGGGGAACGAGATACCCACGCTGCCATGCTGAGGGGATGCTTTAGCAACTATGGCTACAAGCAAAAACACATTAACTCAAAGTTAAAGCCCCTTACTGCTTAGACGTCAGGCTAACTGTAGCACTACTCCCTACGGCCACTGCCTGAGCTCCTTGCTAAGCGAGGGGAACTCTGTGAATCACACAGAGGACTTGCCAGCTCGAGGGCATGGGAACCACAGCCCGACCTTCAGAGGGGGGTCCCTTTAAAGGAGTATAGCCCGGAGCCTATGGGCCCTAGCCTGCTACTTTCGGGGGGACAGTGTCAACCCCCACACCAGGGAGGCTATCATGCTTAATGCCGAAGCCAACAACCTGTTTGGTTTACATTACTCAACCACAGTCTCTAGCCAGAGACGATAGCTCCTTTATGGTGCTATGGGAAGCGGAGGCCTCAGAAGGATGATTCTGAGATTAGAGGAGGCCTGCCACACTTACACCACTGTGGTCTAGAGCTTTTCCTCAGAGGTTGAATAAAGTTCATGATGCAGAACTCAGGCAGTGAGGGGCCTAAACAACTCTCTGTTAGTGAGATGGCCATTTTCCTACTACCTGCAAAGCTTGTTTGCATGGAGGCCTCAGCAGGATGACTCTCGAAGGAGAGGAGGCCTGACACATGCTAGAGTACCACTACAGCGCTCAGGGAGCGAGGGGGCCTAGGTGCCCTCCCTCCACGCTCTACCGAACTGTATATATGGAGGCCTCAACAGGATGACTCTCGGAGAGGAAGCCTGACGCATATATTTCGGAGAGGTAGCTCGACGATCATCAGAGCTCAGGGAGCTAAGGGCCTAAATCACCTCCTCAGAGAGGAAGGGGCCACTTCTCAAGCTCTACCTGTAATAGAAGTTAAGAGAGAGCTCGACTACCACCAGAGCTCAGGGAGCGAGGGGTCTAACAACTACAAGAAATGAGGAAGAACCCCTTCCGCGCTCTACCAAGCTGTATATATGGAGGCTTCAGCTGGATAACTCTCGAAGAATAGGAGGCCTGACACATAATTAGGAGAGCTAGCTCGACCACAATCAGAGCTCAGGGCGAAGGGCCTGAGGCACCTCCTCAGAGAGGGAGGGGCCACTTCTCAAGCTCCACCTGCAACGTCTGTTTGCATGGAGGCCTCAGCAGGATGACTTTCGAAGGAGAGGAGGCCTGACACATGCTATAAAACAGATCAAAAACAGCAAACCGTATGGAAGCCTCAGCAGGATGACTCTCGAAGGAGAGGAGGCCTAACACATGCTATAAACAGATAACACAGCCTAACTGAATATATGGAGGCCTCAGCAGGATGACCCTCAAAGGAGAGGAGGCCTGACACATAGTTCGGAGAGCTAAGCTCGACTATCACCAAAGTTCCGGGAGCGAAGGGCCTGAAGCACCTCCTCAGAGAGGGAGGGGCCACTTCTCAAGCTCCACCTGCAACGTCTGTTTGCATGGAGACCTCAGCAGGATGACTCTCGAAGGAGAGGAGGCCTGACACATGCTATAAAACAGATCAATCACAGCAAAATATATATTTGGAGGCCTCAGCCGGATGACTCTCGAAGGAGAGGAGACCTGACACATATTTAGGAGAGATAGCTCGACGATCATCGGAGCTCAGGGAGCGGAGGGCCTGAAGCACCTCCTCAGAGAGAGGGGCCACTTCTCAAGCTCCACCTAAAATGCTGTTATCATGGCCTGACACATGCTATAAACAGATAACACAGTCTAACTGTACGTATGGAGACCTCAGCAGGATGATTCTCAAAGGAGAGGAGGCCTGATACATATAGCTAGGAGAGCTAGCTCGTTACTAAGCACATAGAAACACCCTGCAAACTAGGGGAGTACTACGTCATCCTACTCTAGAGGAGCGACTTGACCACTATCTCAAATTCAGAGACACATACTGCCTCCACAGGGTTATGGGGAGTAGGGGCCTAGCAGAAAGACTCTAAGAAGAGGAGGCCTGCCATACTCGCACCCAAGTGGTCTTAAACTAGTCCTTTTTTTATTTAGCTATATTAAATAAATCCAGCTCAGGGCCCGAGAGGCGGAGGGCCAGGAAAACCTCTCTACTCTGTTAATGGTGTCTGGTCTAGGGTGTGGCCAGAAAGAAAGCAATCATCAAGAGTTTTTTTTTTTTTTGCGCTTCCCTCTCTGACGCTTTCGATTCACTCCTTTCTCAGACTCGTCAACGAGCTCCCTCTGAGATCCCCCCGATCTTAGTCTCCTCTCGGCCTCGGCACGAGCGGGACCCGAACCAAAGATGACTGTCAATCCTCCCTGAGAACGGAGCGTTCTCATTGAGAAAAACGCTCACGATCGGCACACTCTATCCCCTCGAGAACCGAGCGCGCGTGCTCTTCACCCAGACAAAGCTGTAGGGAATCTCGGGATTTGCTCTATTACAGGGAATATAGTTTTAATAACTATGAAACATGATCGGGAATCACCTACAAATTATAAAATTACCCGTAAAGGGAAAAGTTACCAACAGCCTGTTTGGACAGGCGAACACAACGAATTAGGATCAGTTCTCCATCCAGGTCGGCGAAAATAGATCAATTGTACTATCAACAATCAATCATAAGACTTATAATTGAATATTAATATGTCAATTATGTTTATCAAATATCAACTCGAAGGATACCCCTGATGGAATTAATTCAGTATCGGATGATCTGTTTGTCCAGCAAACTGATCATGCGATCTTTATCAACTCGTACAGAATTATCCTACTTTATAGACTTTCAAGAGAAGCTATTCCTCTGGCCACGAGGATTAACTTTCCTGTTCTACAACAATACTCTTTTAAGTATCAATAAATTTGTAAAGGACGTAGCTTTGGATCGTACATTAAAGGGACTTGTAAATGAGCAAGAGACAGTCAGTCAAATGAATATAATGTATTTTAATAAATGGAAACTACGTTACAGTTATAAAATGTATATACAAACAGACTAAAACGAAAAAAAAACAAGACACTGAAAGAATCTGAAAGTGAAAGAAACAGGGAGAGAGTGAGAGAGAGAGGGAGATCCGTAAGGATCACAGAATTTGGCAAAATTCACCTGGACAGTTAAACCTTTGAGAGACAACACGGAAAAACACAATCTTAATGCTCTGAAAGCTTGATAAAACGAATATACTTGCATATATGGTTCTTTGCGGTGCTGAGTCGAGAGAGCGCGTGTGTGTGGCGTTCCTGTGGGCGTCACGTGTTCACGGATGTGTCCGGAGCGTGCACTTCAAAGGTTTAAAGGTCCTTGGCGTAAAGTTACCAAACAAATAATTCAGACTAAGTTCATTTCACTTCGTGGAAATGAACAGAGTAGAATACCGAAAACAAAAACAAAACTCAACAAAACAAAAGAAAAGTTAAAGGGTTAGTTCACCCAAAAATGAAAATTAAGTCATTAATTACTCACCCCCATGCTGCACCAACCCCGTAAGGCCTTCGTTCGTCTTCGGAACACAAATGAAGATATTTATGATTAAATCTGAGAGGTTGATCCTCCATGGGCTGCCTAAGGGAATGAAACTTGACGGCCCAGAAAGTCATTAAAGAAAATGTTTAAATATTCCATGTCGCAACAGTGGCTCAACTATAAGTTTATCAAGCGACGAGAATACTTTTTATGCGAAAAAACAAACAAAAATAACGACTTTATTCGACTATTCCTTTTCTTCCTTGTAGGCCTGAACGGAGACTTCAAGAGTTCTCTTACGAGAGTATCTCTCGTACTGCGTAATAGCTTACGCTATGGGGAAAACCTCTTTTCCACGAGATATTGAAGCCAAAAATTATCCTTAATTTTTTATTAATGTAAAACGCTTTGCAGCAGCAAGCAGGCATAGGCGAAACAGCTCGCGCGCCTATTGGCTGCTCTTGCGGCAAATGCAGCAGCCTATCGAGAGAGGCGTTGCGTGACACATATCCAATGGGGGCATTTCGCGCCCATTTCGCCACGTCCCGCCAGAAAGGGCGTGGTCTCGCCCTATAAATATAGTTCGATAAGGCTGGTACACTGATTTTCATCTCTTCAGCGAAGCACTCGCATCGCTGGATCCGGAGTGAGAAGCCGCACCGTCGACGCAAGCCTTTCAGCGGGACGAGCTCCTGGAGTCGCTGGCCTCGCCGCCTTCAACTGCCGTACCTGCTGCACTTTCCGGCGTTCTAAGTATCCTTTTTATCCTTTTTATCCTTACTCTGCTGAGAGTGTTAGCTCGCTTACGTGACGCGACTTACACCTCTCATCACAAAAGAGCTGCGTCTTTTTAAAGATGCCATCCTGTGGCTCGTGCCGCGCCCCACTCAGCGACGGGGACCATCATGTCATCTGCGTGTCCTGCCTGGGTGAGGATCACGCGGCTATCGCGCTCGCTGACGGCGGATGCCCTCATTGCGAGCTTCTGCCTATGGTGACTCTGAGGACTCGCCTGGCGTCATTCTCCGAGCCTTCACCACAGCCCGCCGTGACGCCGCGCCACAAGAAGCGCGCGCGCCCAGCGCGCTCCCGAGCTCTCTCCAGCCCGCCAAAGCTCGCCGGTTCACCCGCCAGCTTCGCCAGCTTCGCTCGAGTCGCTCACTGACGGACAACGGCCACCGTCTGCCGCCGCATCCGTCCACGAGTTCGACGAACCCACCGAGGGGTGTTCTCTTCTGGCGTCTGATAGCGAGGATTGGGCGAGCTCCGTGGATCTCCCCTCCGCTAGCGTTTCCCACCAAACCACTGGGAAGAGAGCCGGCATTGAGTCTGAGCTGATGCGTCTGCTCTCTCAAGCCGTGGAAAACATCGGCCTCGACTGGGAGGCGCCCGCGCAACCGCCGCGCAGCAGACTGGACGGACGCTTTCTCAGGAAAGACGAAGCCCCGTCAAAGTCAAGGCCCGCGCCCTTCCTCCCTGAGTTACACGAGGAAGTGACTAAGTCGTGGAACGCCCCCTTCTCCGCCCCGCGGCTAGCTTTATTTACGTTATAAGAAAGCTACCCCGCCCCCGCCCCCCGTGGGCATGCGTCACCAGCGAAATGAGGAAAGAGTTTGTTTTTAGTCCCACCGAGGCCGGACTAATCTCCATTTCTCAAGCATTTCTCAGCTCCTCTTAGTTTGAGCGGCTGAAAATGTCAATATTGCAGCAATGAGCCTGTTGTATAACACGTACGTCTGCAAACAAACGCCAACACACACAAACTGTGATGACGCTCTCTTATATGCTCGAGCTATTTTAAGCTTTTGTCGTTTCCCCCTGTGGCTCAGCGGCGAAACCCAAAGCCTTCGCACGGGAGACCCGTGTTCGATCCCAGGTCTCGCAGCAGATAAAAATTTAGTCTTGCCGCGGCCAGACTTGCACCGAAATTTTTCGCTCGTTCAGTTCCAAGAAAATGCGACTGTTCCAGTGTATTTTACAGTAAACAAGCCGGTACCATGGCCCGCTTGCCTGCACAAAAATGCCGTTTCCACGGCGACCCAGAAAAATCATATAAGCAGTGTATTTTCTGGTATTCCGGCCACAGCCGAAGGTGTTATGAGTGTAATAAAAATGCCCACAGCCCAGTGTTCATTTCTACACACAAACGCAGCCCGCCACAGTGCAGGGCACGCACAAATGAGATCGACTCATGTCATTGTGCATTAAATGTAGTGAATGTGCCCACAACCCAGTGCCCACAAACACTACACACTGCATGTGCCACGTTTTCTGTAAAACGAAACCAACACACATACAGTCAGCTAAAACCCACGGTGTTTAAGTCTCGCTGCGGCCAGACTCCACCAAAACTTCTCGCTCGTTCAGTTCTAAGCATTGTGACTGTCCCAGTGTATTTCGCAGTGAGCCAGCCGGTGTCTCAGCCCGCTTGCCTGCGCACAAAAGCCGTTTTTACGGCTACCCAGATAAATCCAATAAAGAGTGCATTTTCTGGTGTTCCGGCCACGGCCGATGGTGTTATGAGTGTTGTAAGAATGCCCACCCCCCAGTGCCCATTCCCACACCCAGACACGGCCCGCCACGGTGCAGGGCTAGCACAAATAAAATCGATTCAGGTCAATTGTGCAGACAATGTAGTGAACGCGCCCATGTCACAATGCCCGCTTACACTGCACGCTGCATGTCCCTTGGTTTCTGTAAAAACGAAACCAACACACATTCAGTCGGCTCTAATCGACAGTGTTTTCAGTGTAGATGTGCCCGCAGTCCCGCGCCCACAGTCTCTCACAAACACACCGAATCCTACGGGATCCGCCCCACTCACTTTCTCTGCACAATCTGCCATAGAGAAGCTGAGCGCGGCCAGGCTGCCCGCTGTGATCAGCGTGCCCCCCGCCTCGAACGCTGTAAACACGGTGTTGTGTTCCCAGTATACCAGGGCTCTCGAGCTGCCGTTTCGCCGCGGCCAGAGCCCGGATTTCATTCTGCCTCTAGCTATTCACGCAGATGCGTGGTCAAAGCTTCCCGGGGTATCAGAATGGGTGCTGAACACTATAAAGAGAGGCTATTCGCTACAATTCGCTCGACGCCCTCGCCGTTATATGGCGCGTGTTGAAACTACAGTGAAAAACGAAGTGTCTCATCTACTTCATGCCGAGATAGCGAAACTACTGAGCAAATGGGCTATAGAACCTTTATCTCAGTCTCAGAGCGAAGGGGGCCTATACAGCAGATATTTTCTGGTACCGAAAAAAGATGGGGGTCTCAGACCCATTTTAGATCTGCGACAGCTGAACAGAGCGCTTGTGAAGCGCCAGTTCAGAATGCTTACGACCAGGAAAATCCTCGCGCAAGTGCGCCACGGGGACTGGTTTATGTCAATAGATCTGAAAGACGTCTATGTCCAAATACAAATAGCGTCCCATCACAGGCGATTCTTGAGATTCGCCTTCGAGGGCCAGGCATATCAATACACAGTCCTGCCGTTCGGCCTGTCTCTAGCACCTCGTACATTCACGAAGTGCATGGACGCGGCGCTCGCACCCCTGAGACTTCAGGGCATGCGAGTCCTGAACTACTTGGACGATTGGCTGATTCTAGCTCGATCACGATCGGAGCTCATAGAACACAGGGCCGCATTACTCGAGCACCTCGAAAAGCTCACTGTCTCCCAGTCAGAAAATTTCCTTTCTGGGAACAGGGTTAGACTCGCTATCCATGATGGCACCGGAGCGCGGACTAAATATTCAGCACGTCGCGAAATCCTTCCGCCGCGGCTCGATAGTTCCGCTCAAAAGGTTTCAGAAAATGCTGGGTCTGATGGCCTCAGCAGCCTCTGTACTCCAGTTGGGTCTGCTTCGCATATGCCCACTGCAGATGTGGCTGAAAGCGTGGGTTCCACCCAGGGCATGGACAGCGGGTCTGTTTCGCCTCAGGGTCGACCTACAGTGCGTTTCAGCTCTGGAACCTTGGAAAATAACCGACTGGTATCAGTCAGGTGTGAGTCTGGGGACCGCTTCGAGTGTGAAGGTGGTGTCTACGGACGCCTCCACCTCGGGGTGGGGAGCGCTGCTCGAGGGCAGACCGCTAGCTGGCCTGTGGTCAGAACGGGAAAAGCTCCTTCACATAAACTGCTTGGAAATGATAGCAGTCGACAAAGCGCTACGGCACTTCTGTCCCTAGGTAACTGGCCACCACGTCTTGGTCCGGTCGGACAACATGTCAGTGTCGCGGCTCGATAGTTCCGCTCAAAAGGTTTCAGAAAATGCTGGGTCTGATGGCCTCAGCAGCCTCTGTACTCCAGTTGGGTCTGCTTCTCACTAAGAGCAGCGCACGTGCCTGGTCACCTGAATGTGGGACCAGACAGACTGTCCAGGAACAATGTCCCAGCAGGGGAACGGTCGCTGGACCCGCAGATGGTCCAGCTGCTGTGGAAAACATTCGACAGAGCAAAGGTGGACCTATTCGCGTCCCATGAAAACGCTCATTGCCCGAAGTTTTTCTCGAAAAGCAAGGACGCGCTGGCTCATGTTTGGCCCCGCTGTCCCCTATACGCTTTTCCTCCTGTCTCGCTCCTGCCTCAAGTGTTGGAATCAGGGAAAACAGATGCCCAGTGCTGCTCGTAGCTCCGCTCTGGACGAACCAGACGTGGTTCCCTGCCCTGATGCAGTTGACCAGCACTGCCCCATGGCCTGTACCATTGAGGAGAGACCTCCTCTCTCAGGCGGAGGGCTCGATCTGGCATCCTCGCCCGGAGCTGTGGTCCCTGCACGCATGGGCCATCAACGGGTACCCGCTAACCTCCCAGAGGGAGTGTTAAACACGATCGCGCAGGCGAGAGCGCCGTCTTCAGCCCCATGAGTATTGACACATGTAATGCCACCCAGATCAGGCTGAAAGCTTTCACCCTGGCTGCGCGTTTAATTGTCACATGATTAGCCCCTCTGGGTGCTATTTTATTAGGAATGACGCTTCCAGCCTCTCTTCCTCCACTCTATGTGAGTTTATGGTGATTATGCACTATATGGGCCCCTGGGCTTCGGCCCCGGGGACTTTGGTGTTGGATCCCTGTACGCACGGCGTGTTGCATTGTGTTCCCCATAGCGTAAGCTATTACGCAGTACGAGAGATACTCTCGTAAGAGAACGTACTCGGTTACTAACGTAACCTCGGTTCTCTCTAGAGAGGGAACGAGTACTGCGTATCTTGCCGTGCATACAGCGCTGGTTCGCTTCGGCGATGAAAATCAGTGTACCAGCCTTATCGAACTATATTTATAGGGCGAGACCACGCCCTTTCTGGCGGGACGTGACGAAATGGGCGCGAAATGCCCCCATTGGATATGTGTCACGCAACGCCTCTCTCGATAGGCTGCTGCATTTGCCGCAAGAGCAGCCAATAGGCTGTTTCGCCTATGTCTGCTTGCTGCTGCAAAGCGTTTTACATTAATAAAAAATTAAGGATAATTTTTGGCTTCAATATCTCGTGGAAAAGAGGTTTTCCCCATAGCGTAAGCTATTACGCAGTACTCGTTCCCTCTCTAGAGAGAACCGAGGTTACGTTAGTAACCGAGTACGATTTCCATGACGCATGCGCGAGAATTGTGATCTCCTTCAACAACTTCAGTTAAGTTCTCGCGCTGTGCGCGTCGTGGAAATCTCTTGAACTGAACGGGGAGAATATATACACAGGGTAAAAGAGGGAACTAACTAGACACAGGTGGATGAAGGTTAACATTCAGTGACTAACAAGAACAGGTGCAGACAAGACAGAACATAATTGTGACAATGATATATATACAGACATATTTGATTGTAACTGTTATGTGCTTAGGATTGCATTGTAAATGGTTGAAAGATTGGTGGAAATAAAAATGGTTATTTTACTTGAATGGGTAATGTACAAGTGACCCGCCTCCTTCTACTATACCGTCTCTGAAATGACTGACTGCACTGTCAGAATTCCTCTGTCAGTTCATCAGGTAAAGCTGTTGAATATGTTTGCAATGTATAAAATGTAACATCTAAAATGCCCTTGACCAGACTTGGTAAATGGAAGGAGGTGAAATCTCCCTCCACCCCCCCAAACAGCTCTTTAAATCCATTGCTCTGTGGAGCAATCATTGCACTCCTATTATTCCTCCTGCTGTCACCAACAACAGATAGTGTGTCTGAGTGTGTATGTGTGTGTGAGTGCTGAGTAATGGTAGGTGTAGGAAGGTCAGTCAGTCCTTGCAGAGCGACTCCAGGGAGTATGAACAGGGATATTAGATTATCCACACATGCAAATCACTGGCTAAAACAAAGATCAACCTGCAGATTCCAATCAAAGCAGCAACAGGCTCACAGTGAAGCTGTTGTGAATGTGTTTGGGTGTTTTTCTATTAAAATGCACCCTATAAGGAATAGTCTGGGTTGAGTACAAGTTAAAGGTGCTCTAAGCGATGTCGGGTGATGTCACTTCTTGTTGACGTTTAAAGTATTGTCAAACAAAACGGAGGCTAGCTAGACCCTCCCTCCTCCTCATCCGCGCACTTACCCCCCAAACCCCACCCCCAAGTCCTTTTTGTTGGTTATTGGCTGGAACAGTTTGTTATGTTTCGTGGAGCGGGTTGCCGGAGTTTGTTTTTGTTGCCGTTTGTGGAGCCTGGGTTGTCTACAGAGACCGTGTTTTTTTTACAGTGTGTTCAGGGTACAGGCAGCCAGCGGATAGTGAGGAGATTTTTGCTGTATGTGACAAAAAATGTTGTGGCCTAAAAAACGCTTGACATCGCTTAGAGCACCTTTAAATGTAGGGTAGGCAATTTCTGAGCGGCTAGCAATAGCAAGCTAGCTTTGAAAGCAATAGATGCCATACTCCTTCAAAACACATGAACACGCAGCCGGAGCAGGTTCAACAAAGCGGCATAAGTGACGTGTGATGTCTGTGTGAGCAGGGTGCACGGAGGTATGGGGCGAATTCCAAGTGGCTCTTTTTAAATCAAATTTTAATTCTAGATATGGCGGGAGAGTTGGAGTTAACACATAAACAGAATAATTTATGCTTTGTTTTTAATGGTTAACTTATATATAGTTAAGAGCAGATAGGGAACACACACACACACACAGAGCATATTTTACTTCATTATAAATGTAAATTTATGTGTATCATATTAACATCAATAATAAGATATTCCTGTTTGTGCTGCCAAGCTTTGTCGTGGTAAAACATTCCATGTGAAGCTAATGAGGAAATTACGTTGTCTTTCATTGCTCCCTTCGCCAAGTGCGTTCCTAACGGCTTCATTATGGCACACATGTGCCCTCCTCCTTCCTCTGCCCTTCCGAGTGAGTAGGGCATAGGGATGCTCACTTCCAATTGGAATTTGCCTATGGAAATACATACGCTAACAGGCAGGTACATTGTATAATTGCATTCGGGTTGAATGCATTAAGTTTTGGATGAACATTTTTTTTTGTCCTGAGCCTTCCAGAGAAGATGTACAGTAGTCAACATTTGAAGTGGATCAAAAAGGTTCATCAAAGTTGCCCTAAGACAAGAACGAGTATTGTTTAAATTTCATGTATAACCTCTATATAAATCTTTTAAACAAGACCACTTCCATCAATGATTGCTCTTGCTTGAGTTTCAACCAGAATAACAAAAAATGACACTACCTTTAAGCTCAATCAACAGCATTTGTGGCATAATATTGTTTACCTCACAAAATCATTTCCACTTGTCCCTCCTAATATAAATCTGGGTTGTGAGACACTTTTGAAGTGAATGGGGCCTATTCATAAATGTTGAAATACAAGCCTGATCTTGATTTCGTTTCACAATTTCATTTAAATCATATTTTAACATTTCTTTAAAAATCATGATTTTTAAAACATAACCGTATATATGTCAAATATAGTGGACCCATAAAACACTTACAAGCACTTTTGTTCTACTTGTTACAGAATGGTCACTCCCACTCTCACTCCCATCAACAGCTAATCAGCCGATGTTAAAGCTTTTGAGATTATAGCGCTGTCTAAGTGTTAGCTAGCTGCTCTTTCGAATTTAAAGAAACAAAAACTATGCATTCATATTTACCTCCCGAAAATCCCTATTGGGTAGAGCACCCTATGCTTCTTTATATAAATGTATAAATTTAGCACATGCGATAAAAAGCTGAGTTTGACACCGAACTCCTGAGATGAAGGGCTCACTTGTGTCTGTGTGTGTCAGTGTGCAAGAGTGTGGGATTGCTTACTTCGGAAATGAAGGGCTCCCAAGAGTGTTTGCTTAGGTAGACTTTTATAGTATATAACGGAAAAAATGGGCTGCGCTGTCATCTTTTACCCCTTAGGCACAGACACAGAGAGAGAGAGAGAGAGAGAGAGAGAGAGAGAGAGGGAATTGTCCCCCCGCTAAGCTGCAACTGCTTCGGCAATACAAATGTAAACTGGAACTGTGAGTGAGAGAAATTTTCACTTTCAACACTTTTATAGCATACATCAAAGACTCCGCTGTAGTTATTCAGACTACTTTATTATTCAGTAGGCTATACCAGGAGTTTGTAACCGCATTTAATCGGCGGATTGGCCATCAGTGAAATAGAAAATGAATTACTATGCACTGTCTGGCAGAATAGTTTGCAGGGTGTAACGCTCATGAATGTGTGAATTCATTTACATATATTCTACCCTGGCCTGTGTCATCATGATCACGTCTGTCCTAATTTGGCAAAAGAGGTCAGTCTGGGACTTTTGTTGTGACTTTGTATGTTATTAGGTTAATTCATGCTAATCTCACAATTTTGATTATAGTTAATTTTGTTTATAGTTAATAATTGAATTTGAAATAAATGATAAATCATGTTGTTAATAACAATGTTTTTTTTGTTTCTTTGTTTTGGACTACGTTTAACTGTCAAGTTTAAAATGCTGTTTCTGACTTGTCAAGTCACATTTCTTTAACACTTTATACAAGATCCTTTCAATGCAGCTTAACAACTAATAAACAGGGAAATAATTTATGAATCAACCTAAGTTTCAGTTGAAAAGCAGCTCTACAATAACTTGTCTGAATGTTTGTAAAGTGTTGAGTAATTATGCAATTAAGTAAGCAACTTTACCTATGAAAAACGATGTTTCCTGTTGAATGCATTGTGGTATATAGCATTAGAGACTTTAGGCAACAGCTGCTGATGGAACAGCGTTCTGGTGTTCTATTGCACATGCACTCCAAAACAACATTAGGAAACTTTAAAATAGCATAATGGGGCACTTTAACTGCTACTTTGTGACATTATACTCTAACCTCCTGCCACGGGAGAATAGCTTATTTGCCATAGTCATCATTACGTGACAGATTAGTTAAATTCATTTTAAGCCTTGTCCCAGATTAAAATGCATGTTAGGCCTGTCTTAACTGAAAGAAACTTGCACTGATCTTAAACATGTCAGTGCCCTTGTTTTGTCTCAAGATGCACACCATTAATGTTTTTTTTCTAAGGCACGTTTATAAAAGCTACTTAAATGTCCTTATTTAATTATGGCCTACTCCTGACTTAAACTAAGACTGACTGTGAAAACAGGGGAATGTTTTAAAAGTTGCATTTTTTCATGTAAAACACCTGTTTTGTATAGCATCCTGTTCACTGTGGCTGATTTTGAAAGAAAAATTCCTGGCCATTTGCATTTTCATCGCATTGCTCACTCTAGCTCACAATAGCTCGACTGGCCATGTGTGACAATTCATGATCGAGTCTTTGGTTAAAGGGCTCAATCTCTGGTCTTCCGCCAACCAACCAAAATCACCAATGTTTGGATACGCATGTCTGCTTTTTCACCAGAAGCTTGCAGTGCTCCGGGGAGGAAGGAACCAGAGACAGACTGATGATCTCTCCTGCACCTCCCGTCTGTGGTTCGGGTTCCTACCGTTGCTTCGCCTGCAGGCCTGTGTGATGTAGTGTAGAAGAGCGGGGCCTGTGAAACGCTGTCTGCTGTGAACTAATGTGCTTGTATTCTTCCTGCAGCAATGTCTCCCTTTCTCTCTCGTCCTCTCTCTCCACAGCCATTTGCCTCATCTTCTTCTGTGAGTTTGTCAGCCAATAGATCTCCTGCCTTTATTCCCCAGCTCAAAGAAAGCATCCCATAGAGAAAGACATAATGACGTGGAAAGATAAAGAGTGAGATGAAGAAAGATAAAGGTCAAAGTGGGAAACAGAAAGAGAAAAGGATGGTTAGAGAAAGAGATGGGAATATTTGTAGGGTGTCATCAAAGCTGGATCTTTCTTCATCAGTGCATTTTGGTTGCATGGTAGAAGCTCTGGTTCTCGGCCAAATAGCTGAGTCAATGATGCTCCTAATCTGGATTCAGGCACACATTACTGCGGTCCTGGAGGAATCTGAACCCCACTCATCCATTGAGGGGCTCTTCTCGGCTGATCTCTCCTCCTGGCAAGGAGCATTAATGTGATGTGGAGGCTTCTAATTTCTCTGCTTCCAGCAGGCCTACACTTCACCCTTTGTCTGACTGAATTCAGCTGCTGAATGATTACAATGAGCACCTGATTACTTTTGTAAATAAATAAATGTGGAGGCTGTTTGGTGAATGGACTGTTGTCCAAACTGGCCTTAAACCAGGATTACACCATTTTGTCAGCTCTATAAAAACATCAACATTTCAATGCTCCCCCAGTTTCCCGCCAGTCATCAGTTGACATGGACAAGCTCATCACACCTGTTCATTATCATCTCATCATCACTGTGTATTTAAGTTGCTCTGTTTCACCCTTCAGTTGTCGATCGATGTTTGCGTGTCGTGTGTGTCTACCTCTGTTTCACACATGCATTGTTAAACCTGTCTGTTCTTGTGTTTATTGTTTCATTAAAATCCCTTCGTATTGGATCTTGTGTACCTTCGTCTTCCGTCTTAATCTTGTGACATATTCACTGCAAAAGGTGATTTCTTACTCCACTGACATGTTTTTCTTGTTTTAAGCATAAACTCACATAAACAAGGCTTATTTGTTATGATATACCGTGATGTCAAGATATCTTATGTAATTTCAGGAATGTGTGTACTGGAAAATGACAAAAATGCAGAGTAAGAGATATGTGATGTATAGTCCCTTCATTAATCAGTATTTTTTTCCCTATAAAAACATCAAAAAATCCATAAAAAAAGATATGTTTACTTTAGAACCAAAATTGCACAATATATTAATATTTGTTTTTAGAAAGTTACCCATTCAGCATTTTTTTTCTATCGTTTTAAGCATAAATCTAAGTTCAATAATTTAGTGAAGCTTGTGCTTAAAGTAAGAAATAAAACTGGGGAAAGACAAATAAATTTAATTTAAGTCTTAATATTTTATGCAAATTTGCTTCTGAAGTCTTTGAAGGATTGAACAATGCTTTGATTTTTACAAAAAAATTACACAAATACTGATTAAGAAAATGATTATGAAGTAGTTATTATAATTGCAATGTCAGATTTAGATGTCAATTGATATGGAGGTAGTTTTGTTTCTTTATTATTCAATCAAAAAAAGGTTGCTACAATCCCAAAAAATATTTTCAATTAAAAAAACCTTCACTTCAATGAAAAAAAAAATTTTCAATCAAAGAAAAAAATTATTTGAATCCAAAAATATATTTGAGACTCAAAAATATACATTTGAACACTGCTTTTCTTTGATTGAAAATGTTTTCTTTGATAGAAGTCCGTTTTTTTTTTTGTTTAAAGCAACCTTTTTAATTGAAGTAACATTGTTTTTTGATTGGACCATATAATGGGTAGGACATTTGTGTCTTTATCATTCAATCAAAAAAGAAGTTGCTTCAAACAAACAAACAACAGAATCAATAAAAAAGTCACTTCAATGAAAAGATAAACATTTTCAAATATAGAAAATCGTTTTTGAATGCAAATAAAATATTTGAGACTCCAAAAATTGCATTTGAACACTTTTTTTTTTATTATTGAAAATGTTCTCTTTGATTGAAGTAATCTTTTTTATGTTTGGGGCATACAGGACATTTGTGTCTTAATCATTCAATTCCAAAAAAGTTGTTTCAATCAAAAAAAAAATATTTTCAATCAAAGGAAAAACTGTTCAAATGCAACAAAAAAAAAAAACACCCCGTGAATAAAAAAAAGTATTGAAGAGAATGTGTTTTTTCGTTGTTGTTTTTTTTTTTTTTTGAAGTGCAAAAAGTTTTGAAGTTTAAATTTTTTTGATTGAATTATTTTGACACAAACGTTCCGCAGTGGGCGGGTGCTTCTCTATTGGTCAGACATGTTTGATTGACAAGTGTCTACACCAACGACATCTTTCTGACAAAGAAGTCATGTTCGCCACTCGCCAGCAAGCTTTTTGCCAGTTACGTCCTGCGTCACATCTCTCATGCGGGTTCTCGTCGACCAGGGTCAAGCGCATCATAGCGCACACAGGCAGGCACAGAACTAGCTAGCGAACCTAGGTCTTAAATCTAATAAGTTATGTTTTTTACAACACGTTTTTTGATGGAAAAGTGATGTTTAATTTCCATAATCTTTGTTTAGTGAACGAAAGCGAAATCAGGAATTGCGGTCTTTCAGTTTATTTATCGTTACCTAGCTACCATGGGTTTAAGTTGTACAAGATGTGCTGTAGCCTTAAAATGGCCAAGTCGCGTTTCATATTAACAGATGAATAGGCTTCGCTCCAGGGGCGTAGGAGCAATTTTGAACCTGGGGGGGACAGTAAATGCTGGGGGGGGGGGGGGGGGCGAATTTTGTATATATTTTTTTATATATAAGGCACTTAAATGCTAATTTCTAAAGACTTATGGGAACAGACTGTATTTTTTTGTACATTTTTTTTTTAAAATAAACCATTAAATGGCACTTTCTGGAGAGTTTTGTGCAAAGAAATTGAGAAAATGAGTCTTACATGATATTTGAAAAACTGCAAGGTTAAGAGCATATACTTTGCATTGTTGTAGCATCAACAGGTATTAGGACATTTAGCATTTACATTACTGTTAATCAGTCATGTACTGATTAACTAAAAATTAAAAACTCAAATAAATGGTTGATTTAATTTCCATTAACCACCTAGCTTACCCCCCAAGGATAGATTGAAAAATAAAATCAATCTATGTGGAAAGGTTCCTTGCTAAAAGTAGGTCTAGCAAGTCTTATATTTCTGTAATTCACACAGATCAAACACAAAAATGCTGCCTGAATAGATTGCTAGTTTATTTTGAGTAGCCAGCTAGCAGTTCTCTTGGCAGTTTGCTGATAATCCGGTGTCTGAAGTAAAATGCTCGAAACATCTCCTGAGAAAAATCATATGGCCAATCTAGTCTTGGTTATTTCATTTAGATTTAGTCTTATTTTCCTTACCTTGTCATTCAAGGCCAGGGCACTTTATGTACATTTCTGGAACTTTTGCACGCTTCCACATCCCGCGCAACTAGGATCTCCCAGGAACACTCATTATATATTGCTGCGTACATTTATCCGTGTCACCTAGATGCGCATGCGCGAGCGGTGCGCGATCATGGTCGACTGACAACGAGATTAGCAGCTGAAGAGTTCGGCCGTTTTTTTTAATTGAATTATGTATTTAAAAGTTGCCGAATGGATTAATTTGGAGACTCAGAAATCGGCAGAGATATGCAGGCAATGCAAAACAAAATCTTACATTGGGAAATAGTGGGGGGGACAAAACTTCGATTTTGAAATGTGGGGGGGACATGTCCCCCCCACGTATAATGGCTCCTACGCCCCTGCTTCGCTCAGTTTATTAAATACATCCAACCTGAAATGTCTCTTACAAACTATGAAGGGACAATGAATCAATCAATACAATGACATGGCAATGCTAGACAGATAGCCTACTTTGTGCCCTGCCGTGATTTTGTCACTCTTCTCTCCACTCCTAGACCTACGTCTGGTGACAGCGGGGAAACTTTTACCTCGATAAAGTTAGGCCTACTTATTGTATTGCAGAAAAGTAAACTTCCAGTAAACTCCAGTTAACCAGTTCATGTTTCTTCTTTAGGTGATTCAAGCAGTAACGACTAATTAGACTCAATACATTTTTTTTGTAATGCAATGTTTTCAACAGGGAAATATAAACAGCATTTGTCAAATTTTCCCTTAACCCCCCACCCCCTTATCAACAACCTGAGGCAGGTGAGCACTGACTGGACGCGCTCCTCCGTGAGGCGCGCAGTCTGGGCGACCGAGTCCAACTCCATACCGAGATAAGAGATCCTCTGCACGGGGCAGAGTTTGCTCTTGTCCCAGTTGACCTGAAGCCCCAACCGGCTGAGGTGCCGGAGCACCATGTCCCTGTGATCGCACAACACCTCCCGCGAGTGAGCTACAATGAGACAGTCGTCGAGATAGTTGAGAATGCGAACGCCTTGTTCTCTCATGGGAACAATGGCCGCCTCCGCGACTTTCGTGAAGACACGGGGCGACAGGGCCAGCCCAAAGGGTAGGACCTTGTACTGATACGCTCGACCCTCGAAAGCAAACCGTAGAAACGGTCTGTGACGAGGAAGAATCGAGGCGTGAAAGTACGCGTCCTTCAGGTCATTCGCTGCAAACCAATCCTGGGGGCAGATGCACTCGAAAATGCGCTTCTGCATGAGCATTTTGAACGGGAGTTTGTGCAGGGCCCGATTCAAAACACGCAGGTCCAGGATTGGCCATAACCCACCACCTTTCTTGGGTACAATGAAGTAGGGGCTGTAAAACCCGGACCTCATCTCGGCAGGAGGGACCGGCTCGATCGCGTCCTTCGCCAGCAGGACATCGATCTCTTTCCGCAGGACAGGGGCATCCACTGACCGCACACGGGTGAAGTGGACGCCCTGAACCTGGGAGGCCGGCGTGCAAACTGAATTGCATAGCCGAACCGAATGGTGCGGATGAGCCATCGGGACAGACCCGGAAGCGCTAGCCAGGCTTCCAAGTACCGTCCCAAAAGACCCACCCGAACCACCGGCGTACCCGCGGAGGGGCAGCGAGGTGGAAGGCAGGGACCCGGCTCCAGTGGCAATGAAGCCACTGGAAGCGGGGTCTGGGCGAGCTCGCCAGAGACCTGCTTCCACTGTGGGGCAGACGGCAGAGAGAGCTCGCAGGCTTTCTGCTGCGGGCTGCCCCGTGGCCAAGGGAGGGGAAGAGATGAGACACGAGACACAACCGGGGTAGCGTCGCTGCTATCCGCAGACTGGGAAGAGGGGAACGAGAGCGATGCTGCTCGGAGACAGCATCCACCGTCGTTCGGACCCTCTTGGGTGGAGGAGACTGAGTGCCCGTCAGTCTCGACCGAAGATGACCTGGAGGAGGAAGAGGAAACTGTTCTTTTATTGAGTCTTTGGGTACCGCTGACCGGTTGATCAGCGGCGGAACAGAAACAGAATGAAACAAAATATTCTCCCGCCGGCCCTCCCCCGGGGGAAGGAGGTGTGCAGGGGCACCCTCCTGAGCAGCTCCGGAATCCTCTACCAGGTCGCCCGTCTCAGGAACGCTTCCCTCCCTTCCTTTTACGGGAAGGGGCCGGGGGCGTCTGAGCGGGCTGGGCCGCCTTCTTGCGACCAGACTTCCTCACCCCAGGGGTGGTAGGCTGCGCTGGAGGAGGAGCTGGCGCTTGAGGGCGACCTCGGCGACGGGAAGCAGCCGGAGCTTGTACAGCCACAGGAGACGGCCCCGCAGCAGGCCGCCTCCTATGCAGGACATGCCGTATAGCCTCCGACTGCTTCTGGGCGGTGGAGAACTCCTGGGCCAAGTTCTCCACCGCGTCGCCGAAGAGGCCGCCCTGGGATACGGGGAAGTTGAGAAGTTTGTTCTTCTCCGCTTCCCTCATATCTGCGGCGCTCCTGGACCACCAAAGTGGACATCGCCCGACCCAGCGAACGTGCGGTGACTTTCGTCGCACGGAGGGCGAAGTCCAACAAAATCAAAGAGAACATTTTCAACAATAAAAAAAAGTGTTCAAATGCAATTTTTGGAGTCTCAAATATTTTATTTGCATTCAAAAACGATTTTCTATATTTGAAAATGTTTATCTTTTCATTGAAGTGACTTTTTTATTGATTCTGTTGTTTGTTTGTTTGAAGCAACTTCTTTTTTGATTGAATGATAAAGACACAAATGTCCTACCCATTATATGGTCCAATCAAAAAACAATGTTACTTCAATTAAAAAGGTTGCTTTAAACAAAAAAAACGGACTTCTATCAAAGAAAACATTTTCAATCAAAGAAAAGCAGTGTTCAAATGTATTTTTTTGAGTCTCAAATATATTTTTGGATTCAAATAATTTTTTTCTTTGATTGAATTTTTTTTTTTTCATTGAAGTGAAGGTTTTTTTAATTGAAAATATTTTTTTGGATTGTAGCAACCTTTTTTTTTGATTGAATAATAAAGAAACAAAACTACCTCCATAAATTTATGTGTATGATTTATGATATGAGCTGATGGTGTTAAATCAAACTGTTCTGATTGTATATTTAGGAAGAAATCACAATATGTTCCTGGAAGCAGCCATGTGTGAAAGCACCCTGATGTTCTTGCGGTTATTGATTCTTCAGAAACCAAACTCAAATGAAAATCGAATGAGCAGATGATGAGCAGAAGTGTTAACTCTGCACTACTTTTTAAATCATACAGTCTTAATGTTATTTTATATGACAGACAGAAATAGACATAGTAACACCATCTATAATATTATGTGAAATATTCTTATTGACAAGTTATACCTTTTTCAAGACATGCATATTAAACATTATTCTTTCTTTGAATTATCCAACTTTCTTCATTGTAGTTTTGCCAACGATATTTCGTTGAAAATGCAGTTCCCTTTCGTCCTGGGAACTCCGACGTGTCGTTGGGGAGTTTCCTGATGAATTGGGATCACGCTAGGGAGCCTATTGCCTTCGAGAGAATTAAAAACGAGCCAATGGAATTGGCATGCAAGATTTGCATTCCGTGACCCGCCTACCAGCGCGGGTATAAAAGGCGGAATTAAACATCAGTTGTATACTACTGATCCTTACCTTTGGAGAGAGAGACGAGCTGAGTGGAAGAAGATTCTCTGGTGGCTGCTGGTGTGACAGCGCGTGTGTGATCGACGCGATTGAGTGCAGCACGAGGGCTTGCAGTTTCTCCCGGAAGTGTCTACCGCGCTGATCCCTCAGTGCTTCGGCGCTTCAGAGTGCTTCTTCTTCTTCTCTTTTCTTTTTCTTTTTTTTTTTCCAATAAAACTAAAAGAGCATCACGGTGTGTTCGCGTCCTTTTCAGGATGTCGTCTCACCCGTGCGTTTTTGGATGCAGTCGACTTCTCCCTCAGGCTGATGGCCACAAACACTGCCTCACGTGTCTGGGCTTAGTGCATGCTGAGGCAGCGTTGGTGGACGAGTCATGTTCTCATTGCGGGAATATGACTCTGGCGATGCTACGTTCGAGACTGAGAACCCTGAAACACGGGGGAGTCCCTTCAGATAATCCTCGATCTAGTTTGTCTGCCGGTTCAGTTCGGCAGGCGGCTACTTCGAGATTCCTGTTGGTGAGCGAATGAGGATCACCGTGAGGAACCCTCCGACTGGTGAAAGAGACTGTCGGGCGCCTCACGCCTCTAGTTGCACGTTGCCATCGGCGCTTCCGGTGGGGCGGCAGGAGCCCCCTCGGGCGGTTCCGGTTGTCTCCTTCGGGGCGCCACCTGAGGTTTAGATGTCGATCGCGGCATCGGAGGAAGAGCGGTCATCTTCTGGTGATGGCTCGGCGGGACTGCCCCCTTCGGGTGTGGTGGTTCAGGCTGAGCCGGATCCGGAAATGGGCACTATGCTCGAACGGGCGGCCGCGAATGTCGGGCTCGCGTGGAACCCTCCACCGGGTCCCGAACATTCGCGGTTGGATGATTGGTGTCTTGGAGCGGGCCGCGCGGTTGCCCCACGACCCGCTCCGGTCCCTTTCTTTCCGGAAGTGCATGAGGAGTTGAGGAAGTCTTGGTCGGCGCCTCTGGCGTACAGGCGGAGACAACCTCGCTCCTCCTTCCTTACCACTCTGGACAGCGGGGCAGCGCATGGGTACGAGGGAATCCCCCCAGTGGAGCGGTCTATCGCGATGCAGCTGTGTCCGAAGACCGCTTCCTCCTGGCGGGGTGCCCCTTCACTCCCCTCCCGCGCCTGTAGGTTTTCCTCTGGTCTGACCGGGGATGCCTACATGGCGTGTGGAGACGCCGCCTCCGCCCTGCATGCCATGGTGTTGCTCCAAGTCCATCAGGCTAAAGCACTCCATGACTTGCAGGCGGGTGGTCCCGACCCAGCTTTGCTGCAGGAGCTGCGTGCGGCGACGGACTTCGCCCTCCGTGCGACGAAAGTCACCGCACGTTCGCTGGGTCGGGCGATGTCCACTTTGGTGGTCCAGGAGCGCCGCAGATATGAGGGAAGCGGAGAAGAACAAACTTCTCAACTTCCCTGTATCCCAGGGCGGCCTCTTCGGCGACGCGGTGGAGAACTTGGCCCAGGAGTTCTCCACCGCCCAGAAGCAGTCGGAGGCTATACGGCATGTCCTGCATAGGAGGCGGCCTGCTGCGGGGCCGTCTCCTGTGGCTGTACAAGCTCCGGCTGCTTCCCGTCGCCGAGGTCGCCCTCAAGCGCCAGCTCCTCCTCCAGCGCAGCCTACCACCCCTGGGGTGAGGAAGTCTGGTCGCAAGAAGGCGGCCCAGCCCGCTCAGACGCCCCCGGCCCCTTCCCGTAAAAGGAAGGGAGGGAAGCGTTCCTGAGACGGGCGACCTGGTAGAGGATTCCGGAGCTGCTCAGGAGGGTGCCCCTGCACACCTCCTTCCCCCGGGGGAGGGCCGGCGGGAGAATATTTTGTTTCATTCTGTTTCTGTTCCGCCGCTGATCAACCGGTCAGCGGTACCCAAAGAGTCAATAAAAGAACAGTTTCCTCTTCCTCCTCCAGGTCATCTTCGGTCGAGACTGACGGGCACTCAGTCTCCTCCACCCAAGAGGGTCCGAACGACGGTGGATGCTGTCTCCGAGCAGCATCGCTCTCGTTCCCCTCTTCCCAGTCTGCGGATAGCAGCGACGCTACCCCGGTTGTGTCTCGTGTCTCATCTCTTCCTCTCCCTTGGCCACGGGGCAGCCCGCAGCAGAAAGCCTGCGAGCTCTCTCTGCCGTCTGCCTCACAGTGGAAGCAGGTCTCTGGCGAGCTCGCCCAGACCCCGCTTCCAGTGGCTTCATTGCCACTGGAGCCGGGTCCCTGCCTTCCACCTCGCTGCCCCTCCGCGGGTACGCCGGTGGTTCGGGTGGGTCTTTTGGGACGGTACCTGGAAGCCTGGCTAGCGCTTCCGGGTCTGTCCCGATGGCTCATCCGCACCATTCGGTTCGGCTATGCAATTCAGTTTGCACGCCGGCCTCCCAGGTTTAGGGCGTCCACTTCACCCGTGTGCGGTCAGTGGATGCCCCTGTCCTGCGGAAAGAGATCGATGTCCTGCTGGCGAAGGACGCGATCGAGCCGGTCCCTCCTGCCGAGATGAGGTCCGGGTTTTACAGCCCCTACTTCATTGTACCCAAGAAAGGTGGTGGGTTATGGCCAATCCTGGACCTGCGTGTTTTGAATTGGGCCCTGCACAAACTCCCGTTCAAAATGCTCACGCAGAAGCGCATTTTCGAGTGCATCTGCCCCCAGGATTGGTTTGCAGCGATTGACCTGAAGGACGCGTACTTTCACGCCTCGATTCTTCCTCGTCACAGACCGTTTCTACGGTTTGCTTTCGAGGGTCGAGCGTATCAGTACAAGGTCCTACCCTTTGGGCTGGCCCTGTCGCCCCGTGTCTTCACGAAAGTCGCGGAGGCGGCCATTGTTCCCATGAGAGAACAAGGCGTTCGCATTCTCAACTATCTCGACGACTGTCTCATTGTAGCTCACTCGCGGGAGGTGTTGTGCGATCACAGGGACATGGTGCTCCGGCACCTCAGCCGGTTGGGGCTTCAGGTCAACTGGGACAAGAGCAAACTCTGCCCCGTGCAGAGGATCTCTTATCTCGGTATGGAGTTGGACTCGGTCGCCCAGACTGCGCGCCTCACGAAGGAGCGCGTTCAGTCAGTGCTCACCTGCCTCAGGTCTTTTTGAGGCAGGACAGCGGTTCCACTGAAACAATTTCAGAGGCTCCTGGGGCATATGGCAGCCGCAGCCGCAGTAACGCCGCTCGGCCTGTTACAGATGAGACCGCTCCAGCACTGGCTTCACGATCGAGTCCCGAGGTGGGCGTGGCAGAGCGGCACGTTTCGGGTCAAAGTAACCCCGCACTGTCGCCAAACCGTCTCCCCGTGGTCGGATCCTGCGTTTCTACGGGCCGGAGTGCCCCTAGTCCAGGTTTCCAGGCATGCTGTGGTTTTCACTGATGCCTCTGCCATGGGGTGGGGGGCCACATACAAAGGGCATGCAGTATCGGGTCTGTGGACGGGGCCCCAGCTACATTGGCATATCAACTGCCTAGAGTTGCAAGCAGTATGCTTGGCTTTGTGCCGCCTCAAGGGGCTTCTCAAGGACAAGCACGTACTGCTCCGTGCGGACAACACTGCGACCATTGCGTACATCAACCAACAAGGTGGTCTACGCTCCCGCCGTATGTCGCGACTCGCCTCCCACCTCCTCCTATGGAGTCAGAAGCATCTGAGGTCGCTTCGCACCACTCATGTTCCAGGGGAGCTCAACCGTGTGGCAGACGAGCTTTCACGGTTGCCTCCCCTGCCAGAAGAATGGCGACTCCATCCCCAGGCGGTTCAGTTGATCTGGAGTGTTTTCGGAGTCGCACAGGTAGACCTGTTTGCTTCTCCGGACACGACCCATTGCCAGTGGTTTTACTCCCTGTCCGAGGGGACCCTCAGCACGGACGGCTTGGCTCACAGCTGACCCCGGGACCTGCGCAAGTATGCGTTTCCCCCAGTGAGCCTTCTTGCACAGACCCTGTGCAAGGTCAGGGAGGACGAGGAGCAGGTCCTTCTAGTGGTGCCGTATTGGCCCACCAGGACTTGGTTCACGGAACTCATGCTCCTCACGACAGCCCCTCTTTGGACGATTCCTCTGAAGAAGGACCTCCTTTCTCAGAGACGGGGCACTCTATGGCACCCGCGTCCAGACCTCTGGAAACTCCATGTCTGGTCCCTGGACGGGACGCGGAGGTTCTAGGTGATCTACCACAGGCAGTGGTAAACACCATCACTTCTGCTAGAGCCCCCTCTACGAGGCACCTCTATGCCTTGAAGTGGAACCTATTCGTCGAGTGGTGTTCCTCCCGTCAGGAGGACCCCCGAACTTGCCCGGTCAGAGTCGTGCTTTCCTTCCTGCAAGATGGGTTGGAGCGAAGGCTATCTCCCTCCACCCTCAAAGTGTATGTTGCTGCAATAGCCGCACATCACGATGTAGTTGAAGGTAAGTCCGTAGGGAAGCACGACCTGATCATCAGATTCCTTAAGGGTGCTAGGAGGTTAAATCCACCTCGTGTTTTGCACTCTGTACCCTCTTGTGACCTAGCTTTGGTACTGAGAGCTCTTCAAAGTCCTCCCTTTGAGCCTCTGCTGACAGTGGAGCTGAATATCCTGTCCATTAAGACAGCGCTCCTGTTGGCTTTGGCCTAGCTTTTCTCTGTCCAGTCCGCGCCCTGCGGGTTTACATTGACAGAACGCAAAGCTTCAGGACCTCAGATCAGCTCTTTGTCTGTTACGGAGGCCAGCAGAAGGGGAAGGCCGTCTCCAAGCAGAGGTTAGCTCACTGGTTAGTGGATGCTATCACCCAAGCATATGAAGCTTCGGGTGAGCCTTGTCCTCCCAGGTTGCGTGCTCACTCTACGAGAGGTGTTGCCGCCTCCTGGGCGTTGGCTCAAGGCGCCTCGCTGACAGACATTTGTAGAGCTGCGGGCTGGGCGACACCGAACACGTTCGCTAGATTCTATAGCCTACGTGTAGAACCTGTTTCCTCCCGAGTACTCGCTACGGCCAGTGGTGCGAGGGAATAGGTTGTGTCGGCTTGCTATGCCACTCCGTGCCTCAGCCGGATACGTGCGTCTTCGCTCCATTGGCGCCCTATGTTGGTTAGCCTCGTGAGTTCCTCCATCACCCTCCGGTGCCAGGCGTCGCGGACCGCCGGCGCCAGGTCTGCTACCTCTAAAGGAGTTGTTGTGTAGACTGGGTGTTATGTCCAGTGGTCTCTTCGGTGACCCATTATGCCACGTGCAGTCCAGTCGTGTCTTCCCCTTGACAGACTCGTTCTGTCGTCCCTGTTGAGCACGCTCCCACTTCCCTTGGAGGGGACTACCTCAGGGACTGCCATATGTTTCACTATCCCTGGGCTAGTACATATGTGTATTCCAGGCCTTCATCAGGTACCTGGCTTCCGCAGCGTTCCCTTCCCCCCCTTTTTTTTTTACGGGTTGGGCACGCTTTGCCAGTGTAATCCAATGTCCACTGTGTGGGTCTTGCGGAACAGCAGTTGACTCCCTAGCTAGCTCCCGCAATTTGTGAAACTGCTTGGGTAGCTTAGCTGTGCGCTGGAAGGGGCCAGCACCATGGTGTTTTGTTAGGGATCCCAATTCGTCAGGGAACTCCCCGACGACACGTTGGAGTTCCCAGGACGAAAGGGAACGTCTCAGTTACGTATGTAACCCTCGTTCCCTGAGTACAGGGAACGGAGATGTGTCGTCCCCTCGCCATGTTGTTGTACCTTCGCGGAGGTCTGAACACTGTTCGGCTCCTCAGCGAAAAGCATTGCGCAATGTTTACTTCCGCCTTTTATACCCGCACTGGTAGGCGGGTTGTGGAATGCAAATCTTGCATGCCAATTCCATTGGCTCGTTTTTAATTCTCTCGAAGGCAATAGGCTCCCTAGCGTGATCCCAATTCGTCAGGGAACTCCCCGACGACACGTCTCCGTTCCCTGTACTCAGGGAACGAGGGTTACATACGTAGCCGAGACCTTATTCTTCACTATATGAAAGTGTCCTGATAGCCCTCTGGGGACTGAATCCTGCTGTGTACTGTGATCAGAGAGCTTCAGTCACTGGTAAATGTGTTTGTGATGATCCCTGGCAATAAGCAGAACCATTTCTCAGTCGTTCGCAAGTCAAGAGTGACACTAATTTACTTTGCAAAGATCCTGTTCGCGTTGTTACTGCCCCACAAATCTGTGTAATTCTGTCACACTTGGATTAAGACTAGCTCAAAATCTCCTTCAACAGTGAAACAGGACGCACACACGCAGATTGTGGCATTTGGGGGTCTTTGTCTTCCGAAACACTGTGGTGTGATAAATCCTGCTTGACTGCTGTATGTTAGACTGTGCTTGTTTGTGCCAGTAGATTTAGTTGTGGCAGTCCAAATGTGGGCATATGCCCTCTTCCTCTAGCTTGTGCCAGGACTCTGACACCATCTGTCTGGATGTCACACTCCCATTTTACAGCCTATTTCTTTCCACTGTAGGACGCTGTCAAGGTGTTTAACGTTTGTGAGGTTGAAAAGGAAGGGAAACCATTTTCTTCATTGCTGAGCTCTTTTATGGCACATTATTCTGGGCCAAACACTCAGTCATTCAAAGCGGGAAAAAGGGATCAAATCTAATTCCCTTCAGCTGGATATGCGGGGAAACCAATCAGTTTATGATACTGCTAGGCTGTGTAGGAAAGCGAACATTAAAAGGGAGATTTACAGCTCTTTCTGAATCACTGGCATTGCCTGTGACGGAGTTTACACTGTACAGTGGCCCCAAAAATATTTGGATGCTTATGCTACACTGAATGCCTTTGCAGTAGATAACATGATGTCATAATAAGTGGGTTATGCAATCAAAAGATGCTAGACCCTTTCTCATACATATTTTTCTTAGCCATGCTTTTAGCTTTCTTTTAACTGTTACTCAAATAATTTTTTAGTAGATGTACATTATGTTGTCAGTTACCCTTTAAATCCAGTGGTGGAGTTCATCATGTTAACTATTAACATGATTCACTAATGCTTGACAATCAGAAAGTGTCCAAATACATTTTCCCTTTATAAAAAAAAAAAAAAAAAAGCCTAAAATGTTTTGCTGGGTTTAACTGGTTTGACGTGGTTTAAGTTGGTCAACCAAGCCTGGTCAAGCTGGTCTTGAGCTGGTCTCTCAGGCTGACCAATTGACAAATTGCCCAAAACCTCTTTCCACAAAACAAAAAAACAAACAAACAAACAAACAAACAAACAAACAAACAAACAAACAAACAAACAAACAAACAAACAAAAAAACAACAACAAAAACAGACCAAGCTGTCAACTTACATCAGTAAACTGGCTTAGGCTAGTTTAAGATGTTTTTTCAGCAGGGATATTATTTTATTTTTATTTAAAATTTTTTTTTAATTCATTTAAAACCTTAAAAAAACATTTTTTTTTTCTGAAATGTTTTGATTGAAAAATACGATACTTTATATTAAAATAAATGCCACCCGGTATGACATTTTATGATTAATATAATGAAATTCATACATTTTCAGTGTCATTTTTAATGCTTTGTCACTTATTGTAACAGTCTAATTACTTTTTCGGGCAACATTATGTGAGTGTACACTCACCTAAAGTATTATTAGGAACACCTGTTCAATTTCTCATTAATGCAATTATCTAATCAACCAATCACATGGCAGTTGCTTCAATGCATTTAGGGGTGTGGTCCTGGTCAAGACAATCTCCTGAACTCCAAACTGAATGTCAGAGTGGGAAAGAAGGGTGATTTAAGCAATTTTGAGCGCGGCATGGTTGTTGGTGCCAGATGGGCCGGTCTGAGTATTTCACAATCTGCTCAATTACTGGGATTTTCACGCACAACCATTTTTTGGGTTTACAAAGAATGGTGTGAAAAAAAAATCCAGTATGCGGCAGTCCTGTGGGGGCGAAAATGCCTTGTTGATGCTAGAGGTCAGAGGAGAAGGGGCCGACTGATTCAAGCTGATAGAAGAGCAACTTTGACTGAAATAACCACTCGTTACAACCGAGGTATGCAGCAAAGCATTTGTGAAGCCACAACACGCACAACCTTGAGGCGGATGGGCTACAACAGCAGAAGACCCTAGCGGGTAACACTCATCTCCAACAGAAGTAGGAAAAAGAGGCTACAATTTGCAAGAGCTCACCGAAATTGGACAGTTAAAGACTGGAAAAATGTTGCCTGGTCTGATGAGTCTCGAATTCTGTTGAGACATTCAGATGGTAGAGTCAGAATTTGGCAAAAACAGAATGAGAACATGGATCCATCATGCCTTGTTACCACTGTGCAGGCTGGTGGTGGTGGTGTAATGGTGTGGGGGATGTTTTCTTGGCACACTTTAGGCCCCTTAGTGCCAATTGGGCGGCAATTAAATGCCACGGCCTACCTGAGCATTGTTTCTGACCATGTCCATCCCTTTATGGCCACCATCCTCTGATGGCTAATTCCAGCAGGATAATGCACCATGTCACAAAGCTCGAATCATTTCAAATTGGTTTCTTGAACATGACAATGAGTTCACTGTACTAAAATGGCCCCCACAGCCACCAGATCTCAACCCAATAGAGCATCTTTGGGATGTGGTGGAACGGGAGCTTCGTGCCCTGGATGTGCATCCCACAAATCTCCATCAACTGCAGGATGCTATCCTATCAATATGGGCCAACATTTCTAAAGAATGCTTTCAGCACCTTGTTGAATCAATGCCACGTAGAATTATGGCAGTTCTGCAGGCGAAAGGGGGTCAAACACAGTATTAGTATGGTGTTCCTAATAATCCTTTAGGCGAGTGTATATATCTATATGTATATACACATATACAAATATGTACACACAATAGTGACCAAAAGTGATGTCTGGAAGGTATATTTGTTTTTAATGACCCTGCAAGTTTGAGTAAGCCTTGACAATATGAGGATACTATTTTATATATATTTTTAAATATTTTAAATATGAGGAAAGAACAATAAACACTAAACTTGGACAAGGTATTTATCTGAAAAAATTATTTGTCAAAAAGGCAAACTACAACTATAGGTTTTATTTGAATAAAAATGCATAGAAAAACAAAAAGCTCACTGGAAAAAGCATTGACTACAACAAAATCAGTTATTAATATTTCATTGGTTCTCTCTCATTTTTGTTTGTGTTCATTATTTCTTTGTATGACAGCCTGGCAAAAAATTATGTTTGCACAATTTGGCATGTTTCATTGTGTTATCACAAATAAAACAATTGACTCCATGCCCAACTACGCAATATGCTTACAAAATCGGCAACATTTTTTTTTATATAATATTTGAATAAAGGGTGAATTTGAATAAAGGGTGAAGATGTCATTTTTCCTAGGCCAGAGGAAAAGTCACTTTTGGCCACTACTGTATATATATGTGTGTATTTGAGTGTGTCTCTGTATGATAATTAGGCTATGATGATGCATAAATGTCAACCTTCTAAATCTCAATCTCCATCATGGATAAATGAATGAAACATCTCTGAGACGTTAGATGAGCCAGTCGGCATTATCATACATTGTAATTCCTATACCATTGCAAATGTCATGCATAATTATATGCATAATATATTTTTCTCATTTTCCACAATCAAGTTTTTGCTCAAGATTTCAGGATTATTACTCACCAGTAATAAGTTCCAATTGAATTGTAATCATAGCTAGCAAGTGTTCAAAAAGCAATCTTACAATGTGAGAGGAATAATTAAGTTCTGCTTTATTGTAATTCTGATACAGATTAGATATTCTCTCTTTGTCTTTATGTAAATACAGATACAAAACCGCTTTCTTTTATTAAAGATGAGCTGCCCAAGGGGGAAACATATTAAATATTTCATCCGCAGATATGGGGCTCATTACACAAGATTGTTTTGACATTATTTAATGCTTGGGGCCAGCCCAGCTTAAAGAACAACACACACACACACACACACACACACACACACACACACATGCACATAAAAAAAAAAACATTTCCCTTGATGGCATTTTAATCACAGGGATTGTTGGATATGTACAAAACCTTATGACACTAATATTATTTACACAATATGAAAAAGAAACAATGTTCACCTCTAACACTCAAATCGAATTTCCAAGGCTCTGAATAATTCAGAAAAAAAATGCTTGCGCACCACACGCATTTTTAACCAGTTGCTGTAATATAACTCAGTTGTTAAATGTTTTGTTCAGGCTAATTCCTGAGTAACCCACTATTGCTGTTCTTAATAGTGGAGATAATGAAGCCGTGTCACCTGGCCTTATTTCATGCAGGAAAAGATGAAAACACCAAAAATACTGTTGTCATTTATTAACCTTCAGTTCAACACCCACACTATAAAACCTTCACTATTTTATTTCAGTGCAAATGATTATTGTATCATGGATAGAGGACTTTTATGATGGGTTTATTAGGGCTAGGTCACAATATAGATTTTTTAATTGATATTGATAAACACTGTCCTGTTTAATTTACAGTATTGGCAGAGAGAGAGAGAGAAAGAATTTTACAAAATAGATTAACGTATACCCAAATTAACCATTACCAAATACAGTCAGATAAAGAACTTCAATTCAAAGAAACAAATCAATAAATCTATTTTTGGTGTTTGGGTTTATGGTATTTCAGAGTTTATGGTGCTCCAGTTCTCATATGTTGTAACTACATGAAAAATGTTTTGTATTCCATTGAAGAAATGTTACACTTTTTTATACATTTCATTACTAAGTAATAATAACTAACTGCACTGACTAAAGGGTTAGGGTTAGGTTGCATGTAATTATGCATAATTTATAGTTATTACAGTAACTACATGTAAGGTGTAACAACGACACTAAAATAAAGTGTTATAGAAGAAGATTTGGAACCACATCGGGGAGAGTAAATGATAACAGACTTATCATTTTTGGGTGAATAATTCTTTTAAGGCACAATCCATGTCTTTCATGCTCACATTGACATCAAGAGAGATAAATGCAGTATAAATGGTCTTTCACTTTGTTTCTCTGTCTCTTGTTTCATCATTTCCTCGCCTCAGTGCTACCCTAGATCTCTCACAAGGTTAAACTGTAAAGGCATTTATTCTGTAGAAAAGCAAGCTCTTTTCCATCTTAACTGTTAGGCTATATTAATATACCGTGTGTGTCTCCTGTGGGAGCTCACAGACGCTTTGCCAACTGAGCTCCAACATGCTGCAAATGACCGACTGCATCCCACTTATCATCTCGGAGTCCTTCTCTTTGCTCCTACAGCCTTCTTTTAGATAGGCTTTATCCTGTGAGAGCTCTGACGTCTGAGGGTATGTGTATTTGTGTGTGTTGGGGCCTTCTTTTTAAGCACTGTCATTGGACGTCCTTGAGCTGTTATCTCCCCTGGTTTAACGTTCATTGGCCACACACCACTGTAAACCATCTCCGAATGCTGCATCTCCCAGCTGACGGGACATATTGAAAAAATGAATACGGCACATTCCCTAGACCTTGCATTGTAGCACATGGGCTGTGTGCCATTCAGGATTGAATCGACAAAGTCCTTTTAAATTCCAGTTGACAATAATCTTTTATGGACCAGTGTGGAAGAACACTTCATTTTGCAGAATGCTTTTCCTGGTTGAATTTCTTTGAATTTACTTGCAGTTCAGTACATTAAAGTCCCTGTAAAGGCAATTCTAAAAACAATTTCTAAACTCATTATAAATGTTAGAAATGTATTGCTAAAACTATTACAAAGACTGTGAACTGTGAATTACTGAATTGTGGAGTTAGACCGTTAAACAGTTTTTCACCATTGCTATTTTCCGGATTTTTTGGGCGGGGCTAAAACGGGGCTCGATGACACACTGGAGCCCCTGAGCTACTGGACACGCCCCTACTTGATGACGCACTGAGGCCACTGAGGCGGGCCCCTCCCCTAACAATAGAGCACATTCGCATGATCGCATCAGTTCGCCGCTCAATCGCTGAGTTACTGTCAGTACTATTAGTTACCACAGCCTACAGTTTGCTAGCTAGCTTTGCCTTCGACGCGGAAATGCGTATAGGCTACTACCTGGAGGCGATCATGTACTAAACAGATAAGTGTCTTTATTTAAATTTCCTAAAAACGATCACATCAAGAAGAGGTGGATGAAATTTGTGAAGAGCCAACCTTGATGGAGAGCTGAGGATCACCGCCAACACCCGCATCTGTAGTGATAATTTTACACGGGATAGTTTTATAAACTTTCGTCGTAGACAACTGGGATTCACTGATAATCCGCTGTTACTGGTGAATGGGCCGAACCGACTATCTCCCGCCTCGGCCTTCATCCTCCCGTCCCGAAAGCAGTATCACCTAATATCACACCGTCAGCAGCTTTCCCGTGAGTGGGCGTGGTTTCAGCGCAGCCAGCGGACACGCCGCCAGCGTTTGAGAGCAGAGAATAGGCTACTGCTCATTTTTTCAAGATTTTGATAGCTTATTTTATGTACTTGCCGGCTTTTTTTATCATTCAAATTTGACTGGGTGGCTAATAACACATTTCTCTGTGGTGTGACAAACTCAGAACACATACTTAATTTTGACTTTACAGGGACTTTAATCTTATTTTTTTTATTATTCCAAGTAAAATTCCAGTTCCTGTGGGGTGTGGCCAATTGAATTCAAATTCAAACTGATGATTCTTCAATTCTGAATTTTGCCCTACCATGGTAATTGTCAATCAGATTGTGGTTGCATCAGACAGTCCGTGAGAGGTTTGCGGTCGAAGACTGAGATTGTGAATGTCCTTCTTAATGACCCCTATCTTTGTGTGAACACTCTTAGACTTGATCACAGAGTAGGCCCTATTTTTTACAGACTGCATGTTTCCTATACAGAACTGAATGTTTAATACCAAATTGATCCTTATCAGTAGTGTATGATCTGTAAATCCATGATATTGACGTCTCCTTGCTCTTACATCTGGATTGCACAAGCATGAAGGAGAGAAGAGAGTGAGGTGGATGAAAAGGGCAAATTCTTTCTCCAATTTAAACCCCGAGAGGCATGTGCAATGACCTCTTTGTCTGGGTCCTGGAAGAATGTGGGATTTGCCAACGTTTACCTACCCACAATCCATTATTTAGTGCTGGAGAAAGGCTGGAGGGATGGAACTGGGCTTTTCTCTTTCTTTTGCTCATGTTATGAGAGAGCCCTGAATTGGTATTGCATTTATTCTAAGGTTATATTTGACTGGATCTTATGCATCATTCAGCTGTTTTCAATGTGCAGAGGGGAGAGGAGGAAGCAGGCGGCCATCTTAGCGCCAGAATGGCTTTAAGTGGGATTTATTTTTCAGAGATACAGCCCTTCAAGTTCTACTAAGGGAATGCTAATCCTCATTTTTGTTTATTCAGGTTTTTTAAAAGCATGAAATAAGATATTTTATAACAACATTTGTTAAGCATGTTATACTTGGCCCTTTCCTCACTTAGCGAGAAAAAAATCATATGCGAATGGAAATTATAATGTATCATATTTACTCTGAGCACCATATTGTTATATGATACTTTATAAACACAACGAGCACGGGCTCCCCATGGCTTACTTTGGCTGAGAGAGCTCTGCAAATTGACATATTAAACTGCAGTGGGCAACAACAAGGGTTTTATTTGTACCATTTTCTATTTTGAATCTTGCATATGGCAGGGATACTCTACATTCAGCTTTAATGGCCGTTGGTGCAGCGTCTTTTCAGCAGTAAATCAGTATGCCTTTTTTACACTTATGTGGCACATTTCCTCTTCATTGGTTACAGCTCTAAAATAGAGCTGATTAAAGGTCGTTGATTTAAGGTTTCAAAAGATTCACTGTCAGCTTTAAATGCAAGTGTAGAGAGAGAGATTTTGTAGAGAGATTTTGGTAACGCTTTAGATTACAGCCCGAAAAGTACTGCGTAATTAAGACGAATTTACAGTATAACTTTCGGTAATTATAGTGTACCTATAAATTACTTACATGCAAGTATAAGGTAACAATATGTACATTTTGGGGAATAAAGGGGTAACAACCAGGAGAATTAAAACATTATTAATACTGTAAGTATTATATAACTAAGGGGTACTTATTCTACTATTATGGTACAACAATCTTACATTTGGGATCAATTTAGCGAGAACATACACTGGCTTTTTGTAATAATGGTGTACCAATACATACTGTATAGGCTTTTTAAAAATTACAGGGTCATCTATGCATTTATACAGTTTTTTTTTTTTTTTTTTTTTTGATAGCAAAAGTGCAGATGCTTAAGTTTGGGCTGACATGTTTCAAGGTAAGTAAAGCTATACTATTGTTCCATGTAGTTACAGGGTAAGTGTGACATTGCGGGCCGTAAATTAAAGTGGTGTTTGTTACCCTCTTGTTCCATGTAGTTACAGGGTAAGTACAATAAAAAAGACATACACACAATCTTGTATCACTGACTCAGAAACCTTTGTTGAGGCTATCCTATAGGCCTCGGCATAGATGGCATGGTGTTCTCAACGCGTAGCAGAAAATCCAGAGTCCAAACATTTGCTCTCTTTGGGTGGTGTTCCCGTTTATTATAAAAGTACAAAAGGAAAAGTACAAAAGGAATAGTTTACATTAAAATGGTACTTCACCCAGTGCTAAATAATAAAGTGCTGTCGTGCTGTTGGTATTGGGTGCTCATGGCTACGGTAAGAACCATGTGTTCCTCGCCATCCACACCTTTTCCTAACTAATTGCCACACCTGTAAATATACCTAATACTCAGTGACGTGTCACACCCAGTGCAACACTCCCACCAAGTGGCTAGAGTAAGTAATAGCAATCCTAACCTATCCAGAAAAGGTGAAGGTATAAATGGCTCCTACAGCCCGGCTGTGCGACTGTGCGCTCTTCTCGTTCTCCACTCTACTCACTTCCTGTAGCTCCTGCTTGACCAATGAAAGTTCTGCCCTCTGAGTCTCTGCCTTTGCTACCAGCTTGATACCAGCTGGACCTGAGTTTCTGACAATGATGCCTTCAGCTGATACATTTCTTCTCCATACGTCTGACTGATGGTTATGGATTCCAGTTGTTTCTCCAGGGCATCCAAAGGCATCACCTGGCCCTTTAGCTGATTGGTGTCCTGTCTTTCCACATTTATCGTCTCCTCAGGGACCTTCACCAGTTCCAGAGCCGTCTGTTTTTGCCTCTCAACATCTGAAACCTTTGACTTCCACGTGAGCTCGCCATCCTCCACACTACTCTGCAGTACTTTCAGCTTGCTCTCCATTTCACTAAGAGTCGATCTGTACTGCTCACACTCGGCCTGAAGTAACCTCTGTCTCTCTTCCGATAGGATGAGTTTCTGCAGCAGATCCGTCACAACTGAGCTGGACATTATGTACTGCTGTTCTGCTGGACTCTGCTGATGTTCTGTAAGGTTCTTCTGTGCTTCATGTGTGAATGCTTCCAGCCAGTTTGTCTGATGCATTTCTATGTTGAGGTGAGGGAACAGCATCTGGAAAGCTTTTCTGGTGTCTGTCTGGAAAGAGCTCAGCTGCTGCTCAACTTCACCCTGTGCGGCACCCTTGCACCCTTGTCTTTCTTCACTCAGCCTCTCAGTAGCAGATAGAGCTTCCACTGTGGCATAGTTTTTACCTTGCAGTTCGTTGCTCTGGGCCTTTACTCGCTTCATCTCTTCTTTAAGCTGTTGAAGTTCCTCCTCCAGCGAGATCATGCGTGCGTCCTTTTCCAGATTCTCAAACGGCGGTTCAGCTTCAACAGTATCAGCACTTTCCATCTTCTCCAGCTGAGCCTGTAGAGATGCCACAGAATCGTCCGTTTCTTCCCTGACACTCTCAAGTTCATAAATTTGCTCTTTTAGCTTTGCGACTGAGATCCTACTGGCAGTGACAGCAGGACGGCCCATCTTGCCTTTACGCGGCTCACCACCTCTCAGCGAACCATTCACGACCCACCCCAGTAGAGTCCTGACAGCATATGGTCCTTCACCTTGGCTATTTATTATTTCCCATGGTTCCATGAGCTTCGGTGCATTGGTGCCTATCAGCAATTCCACCTCTGCCTCAAAACTGGGAACTGTAATACCTTCGAGGTATTTCCATCCTTCTAGGTCCTGTTGAGTGAGAATGTTATTTCTACTCACAGGTATGGTCCTCTGAGTGTAGACTTCAGGTAAGTCCAGGAAGTTTTCTCCATTCAAGCCAGAAACCTCGAGACCACTAAGCAAGATTGTGTCTACAGACCTCTGTTGGCCAAGAGTACGAAGAAGAATGCTAGTCTTGACTCCTGAAAGGTTCAGTTTTCTCATGAGATGTTGAGTACATAAAGAAGCGTAACTCCCCGGGCCTAGAAAGGCATAGGTGTTCATAATTGTGCTCCCGGACTTGGCCTTCACCTGTACAGGCACAATAGCGAGAACACATTCATCACTTCCGGCCCCAGTATGGCCACATGTCTCCAATGACACAGATGCATTATTGACTGACACTTCCTGTGTTTTAGATTCAATGTGTAGGATAGTTGGATGTTTGTGTTTACATATATCACATTTCAAAGGCTTGTCACATTCCCTGCTCATATGACCTCTCCTCAGACAGCTGAAACACACTCTGCCTACTTTCAAAGCCTCCAATTTCTCCATGTGTGTCATCTCATCGAGCTGTGAACACTTCTCCACTGAATGCTAACTCTTACACTCACAGCATGACCCTTCGTCATTCCTTTGTGAAACTGGCCCTCTGCGCTGTTGGTACCAAGCTGCTGATGTGGGTGATCCTGAGGCAGTATTGATGGCAGCAACAGTAGCTTGGCCCCTTCCAGTGTGTCTACTCTTGGGGTTAGAGGAAGGGTCTGGTGGCATGCCCTGTAGGTCACCAAAGAGAGGATCGGACAGAATCTTTACCTGACGCTCAATGAAGACCACAAAGTCTGGGAACATAGCTCTGTAACCACGGCGCTCCTGTAGCTCCCAGGCGACAGACCTCCATTTCTCCCTCAGTTTATATGGCAACTTCAACATTATCAGGCGAAGATTGGATGGCACGTTCAACTCCTCCATGTGCTGTAAATCTTCCATGACATTGCAACAGTCCCTTAAAAAGATTGAAAAAGACTGCAGAGCATTAATGTCATCAACCCTCATCATAGGCCACGTCATAGCCTTCTCCATATAAGCTACAGCAATTTTTATTTCATTTCCGAAGTATTCTTTCAATAGATTCTTTGCTCTCTCGTAACCCTCCCCAGGAGCCATGTTATAGCAACTTCGAACCAGTTCCCTTGGCTGCCCTCTGGTATGTTGCTCAAGGTAATAAAGACATTCTTGTTTTTCTGTAGTTTTCTTTTCAATAGCTTGCTCGAACGCTCTAATGAAGGCAGCATACTTAAGTGGATCACATCAAACTCTGGGATAGCTCGTGGCGGAAGAGAGGCTAAGTCTTGGTTCTGAACCAAAGACAAACTGAAGACAAAGAGTTATCAGACCTTGCTAAAGACTGGGCTTGTAGAATGTGCGGCCTTCCCTTAGGCCGTAATGGCAGAGAATGGTCCTGCTGGAAAGAGACAGTTTTAGGAAGTTGCAAGACAGGTGCTGTGCTAGAATAACTTGATGTTTGTGATTTCAAATGAGCATGAAGATAGGCATTCATGGCATCCTCTCCATTATCCTCCTCATACTCATCCACATCTTCACCACCACGCACATTTTCAAACACAGACAATCTAGCCGTAGCAGCAGCCAACTTGGCCTCAACCTCTAGCTGTTCCTTTTTCCTTTTCAGCTTTGCCTTTTCCATTTGAAGGGCTTCTTCTTCAGCGTCAATGTCATGCATTTTTCTCAATGCAGCTGCAGACTGTAAAAGTGCAGCCCTTTCAGCCTTTGCCTTTAAACGTACAGAGATAATACTGGAAACCTTTGAATGGACAGAAGAATGATCTTTATGTTTTGAGCCTTTACTTGAAACATTGGATATACTATCTTCAGGCCTTAGGTCAGAATCAGGATTCTCATCATCGTTTTTTGCAGCAGCATCGGCCAACCATTTCTTTACATCATTCTCAAATGTTTTAATTTACTCTGTTTTCTGTGCAAGCCAATGTTGTTGTTTGTCATGTTCAGGATCTGGCATAGGCATTTCCAGCAAAGTAGTTTGAGTTTCTAAAGCCTCATCGCACAACGTGGTATATTTATTTAGACATTTCTGCACATCAAACACAGTTTGAGATGTTCTTTTCCCAGAAAGAACCTCATTAATCCTCTGCTTAATTTTACTGGCTTGCATAAATTGAGTTCCCTTTCGTCCTGGGAACTCCGACGTGTCGTCGGGGGAGTTCCCTGACGAATTGGGATCATGCTAGGGAGCCAATTGCCTTCGAGAGAATTAAAACGAGCCAATGGAATTGGCATGCAAAATTTGCATTCCGCAGCCCGCCTACCAGCGCGGGTATAAAGGGCGGAAGTAAATATTGCGCAATGCTTTTAGCTTCGGAGCCTCCAGTGTGTCTCTTTGAGCTGCTGTGTCCTTCGAGAAAGCTACATTTAAATAGGAGAAGAACGAGTCATCTTTGGAAGGAGAGAGAAGATCCTCTGTTGCTGGTGTGACGGCACTTCGAGTCACCATCGCTTCCCGCGGCCAGCTGGCTTTAAAAACAAAAGCTGTTTTAACCGCTGGTATTGGGTGGTGAGTGCAGCACTCGGGCTTGCAGTTTCCCCGTCTGTCTGCCGCGGTGGTTCCTCTGTGCCTCGGCACGTAAAAGAGTATTTTTTCTTCCCTTCTGAAAGAGCAACACGAGTGAAGATCGCGTCCTTTTCAGGATGACGTTTCACTTGTGTGTTTCTGGATGCGATCGTTTCCTGTCCTTATTTGACGGCCACGTTCATTGTTTCACATGCCTAATCAGTGTGTGAGACTATGTTCGTGGGTGGTTCGTGTTCTCTTAGGAGTGCATGACCACGTCGGCACGTTGTTCGCCTCCCCTTTCTCGTAAAGGTTGGAGCAGTTCAGCGTGTCGTGTGCCGTCGAGCGCCGGCTGACGGCGCGGGTTGTCACGGCAACCCAGTGCGCGTCATTCGGCGCTCAAGATGCGTGGTCAAGATCAAGACTCGCGTGCCTCTATGAGGTGAGTCCCTTTGCTTGTTTTCCGATCCAGTTTCTCTTCTGGTGCACCAGAAGGGGGCTGCTTTGGTTAATAACATTGGTGATCTGAGGGTTTCAGTGAGCACGACCCACTCACTCCTCTAGCGCATCACAAACATGCTGAGATTGTGTTCGTGGGTGGTTTATGCTTTCTTGTGAGAGCATGACCACGTCGGCGCGTTGTTCGCCTCCCCTTTCACGTAAAGGTTGGAGCAGTTCAGCGTGCCGTGTGTCATCGAAGCGATGGCCACGTTCACTATCTTGCATGCCTGGTTGACGGCCACGATCACGGTTTCACATGCCTAATCAGTGTGTTGAGACTGCGTTCGTGGGTGGTTCATGTTCTCTTAGGAGTGCATGACCACGTCGGCGCGTTGTTCGCCTCCCCTTTCTCGTAAAGGTTGGAGCAGTTCAGCGTGCCGTGTGCCGTCGAGGCTTTCGAATGGGTTTCTGGTCCTTCTCATGAGGGACCGGGAATTTCATTCGGGGCCCCAGGGAGGACAGATGTCGATCGCTACATCGGAGAGAGGGCGGTTATACTCTGAATATGATGCTGAGTTCCTACTATAATGGTGTGTTCTCATGCTGAAGATTCAGACTTAACGGCCGCACTTTCCTGGGCTGTTCTAAAGTGCCTGGATGTGTGTGAAGAATTTTGGCAGTATGGAAGCATTTTTGGTGCCAATGTGGCAAGCCAAACATGCCTAAATCTGCAGAAGTTTTTCCTCTCTCACTACCACTGCACGTGCGTAGTTCTAACTCGGGGTTGAGCTGTGCTTAGTGACTGACCGTGATTAGTCACAGCGCTGGCCCTCGGTTAGACGATGTCCACACTGGTGGTCCAGAAACCAGCCCGCTCGGAGTTTGTTTTCCCCCGGCAAAGGGAAGGGAAACAACCCTGAGAGGAGCGACCCAGAGTATGTGACGTTCTGCTCTTTGGGAGTGCGTGTCATTACCACTCCTTCCCCCGGGGGAGGGCCGGGTGGAGAATTTCGTTTCTGTTCCGCCGCTGGTTATCCTGTAATCAGCGGTACCCAAAGTTTGAGCAGTCCACTTCCTCTGGGTCGTTCACGGGCCCCCAGTGCTCAGACGGCAGTGAGGGCTACGGCCTGCTCGCTCTCGTCTCCCACTGGGTGAGGGGAAACCAGGACTCGATGCCCCCGGGCATCGTTCCTCGTTTCCCCTCACGGGCGAGACTGGCAGTATAATAAGACCAGTTTCCTCCGTTCGAGAGGGTCAGAATGGCAGTGCGTGCCGCCCCCGAGCTGCACCACTCCCGTTCCCCTCTCCCCAGCTTGCAGATAGCAGTGACGCAGCCCCGGCTGCGTCGCTCCGGTCTGCAGCTGGGCCCGGAGGCGCAGAGACCAGGACACGAGGAGTCAGGGCCTCGTTCTTCGTCTCTCCCCCTCCCTTCGCCACCGGGCAGCCCGCAGCAGAAAGCCTACGAGCTCTCTCTGCCGTCTGCCCCACGGTGGACCGCCCTGACCCCGCTTCCAGTGGCTACATTGCCACTGGAGCCGGGTCCCGGCCTTCCACCTCGCTGCCCCTCCGCGGGTACGCCGGTGGTTCGGGTGGGCTTATTGGCTCGGTACCTAGAAGCCTGGCTAGCACTTACGGGTCCGTCTCGATGGCTCATCCGCACCATCCGGTTCGGCTATGCAATTCAGTTTGCACGCCGGCCTCCCAGGTTCAGGGGCATCCACTTCACCCGTGTGCGGTCAGTGGATGCCCCTGTCCTGCGGAAAGAGATCGATGTCCTGCTGGCGAAGGACGCGATCGAGCCGGTCCCTCCTGCCGAGATGAGGTCCGGGTTTTACAGCCCCTACTTCATTGTACCCAAGAAAGGCGGTGGGTTACGGCCAATCCTAGACCTGCGAGTTTTGAATAGGGCCTTGCACAAAACTCCCGTTCAAGATGCTCACGCAGAAGCGCATTTTCGAGTGCATCCGTCCCCAGGATTGGTTTGCAGCGATCGACCTGAAGGACGCGTACTTTCACGTCTCGATTCTTCCTCGACTCAGACCATTTCTATGGTTTGCTTTCGAGGGTCGAGCGTATCAGTACAAACTCCTACCCTTCGGGCTGGCCCTGTCGCCCCGCGTCTTCACGAAAGTCGTGGAGGCGGCCATTGTTCCCATGAGAGAACAAGGCGTTCGCATTCTCAACTATCTCGACGACTGGCTCATTCTGGCTCTCTCGCGAGATGTGTTGTGCGATCACAGGGACATGGTGCTACGGCACCACAGCCGGTTGGGGCTTCAGGTCAACTGGGACAAGAGTAAACTCTGTGCAGAGGATCTCTTATCTCGGTATGTTGGACTCGGTCGCCCAGACAGCGCGCCTCACGGAGGAGCACGTCCAGTCAGTGCTCACCTGCCTCAGGTCTTTTCGAGGCAGGACAGCGGTCCCACTGAAACAATTTCAGAGGCTCCTGGGGCATATGGCAGCCGCAGCCGCAGTAACGCCGCTCGGCCTGTTACATATGAGACCGCTCCAGCACTGGCTTCACGATCGAGTCCCGAGGTGGGCGTGGCAGAGCGGCACGTTCCGGGTCAAAGTAACCCCGCACTGTCGCCAAACCTTCTCCCCGTGGTCGGATCCTGCGTTTCTACGGGCCGGAGTAGCCCCTAGTCCAGGTTTCCAGGCATGCTGTGGTTTTCACAGATGTCTCTGCCATGGGGTGGGGGGCCACGTACAAAGGGCATGCAGTCTCGGGTCTGTGGACGGGGCCCCAGCTGCATTGGCATATCAACTGCCTAGAGTTGCAAGCAGTACGCTTGCCTTTGTGCCGCCTCAAGGGGCTCCTCAAAGACAAGCACGTACTGGTCCGTATGGACAGCACTGCGACCGTTGCGTACATCAACCGACAAGGTGGTCTACGCTTCCGCCGCATGTCGCGACTCGCCTCCCACCTCCTCCTATGGAGTCAGAAGCATCTGAGGTCGCTTCGCGCCACTCATGTTCCAGGGGAGCTCAACCGTGTGGCAGACGAGCTTTCACGGTTGCCTCCCCGCCAGGAGAATGGCGACTCCATCCCCAGGCGGTTCAGCTGATCTGGAGTGTTTTCGGACTCGCACAGGTAGACCTGTTTGCCTCTCCGGACACGACCCATTGCCAGTGGTTTTACTCCCTGTCCGAGGGGACCCTCGGCACGGACGCCCTGGCTCACAGCTGGCCCCGGGACCTGCGCAAGTATGCGTTTCCCCCAGTGAGCCTTCTTGCACAGACTCTGTGCAAGGTCAGGGAGGACGAGGAGCAGGTCTTGTTAGTGGCGCCGTATTGGCCCACCAGGACTTGGTTCACGGAACTCATGCTCCTCACGACAGCCCCTCCTTGGCCGATTCCTCTGAGGAAGGACCTCCTTTCTCAGAGACGGGGCACTCTATGGCACCCGCGTCCAGACCTCTGGAAACTCCATGTCTGGTCCCTGGACGGGACGCGGAGGTTCTAGGTGATCTACCACAGGCAGTGGTAAACACCATCACTTCTGCTAGAGCCCCCTCTACGAGGCGCCTCTATGCGTTGAAATGGAACCTATTCGTCGAATGGTGTTCCTCCCACCAGGAGGACCCCCGAACTTGCCCGATCAGAGTCGTGCTTTCCTTCCTACAAGATGGGTTAGAGCGAAGGCTGTCTCCCTCCACCCTCAAAGTGTATGTTGCCGCACATCACGATGTAGTAGAAGGTAAGTCCGTGGGGAAGCACGATATGATCATCAGATTCCTCAAGGGTGCTAGGAGGTTAAATCCACCTCGTGTTTTGCACTCTGTACCCTCTTGGGACCTAGCTCTGGTACTGAGAGCTCTTCAAAGTCCTCCCTTTGAGCCTTTGCTGACAGTCGAGCTGAATATCCTGTCCATTAAGACAGTGCTCCTGTTGGCATTGGCCTCTTTTAAGAGGGTCGAGGATCTGCAAGCTTTTTCGGTCGACGAATCGTGCCTAGAGTTCGGGCCGGGCCTTTCTCGCGTGATATTGAGACCCCGGCCCGGATATGTGCCCAAGGTTCCTACCACTCCCTTCGTGGATCAGGTAGTGAACCTGCAAGCGCTGCCCCAGGAGGAGGCAGACCCAGCCCTAGCTTTTCTCTGTCCAGTCCGCGCCCTGCGGGTTTACACTGACAGAACGCAAAGCTTCAGGACCTCAGATCAGCTCTTTGTCTGTTACGGAGGCCAGCAGAAGGGGAAGGCCGTCTCCAAGCAGAGGTTAGCTCACTGGTTAGTGGATGCTATCACCCAAGCGTATGAAGCTTCGGGTGAGCCTTGTCCTCCCAGGTTGCGTGCTCACTCTACAAGAGGTGTTGCCGCCTCCTGGGCGTTGGCTCAAGGCGCCTCGCTGACAGACATTTGTAGAGCTGCGGGCTGGGCGACACCGAACACGTTCGCTAGATTCTATAGCCTACGTGTGGAACCTATTTCCTCCCGAGTACTCGCTACGGCCAGTGGTGCGAGGGATTAGGTTGTGTCGGCTTGCTACGCCACTCCGTGCCTCAGCCGGATACGTGCGTCTTTCGCTCCGTTGGCGCCCTACGTTGGTTAGCCTCGTGAGTTCCTCCATCACCCCTTCGGTGCCAGGCGTGGCGGACCGCCGGCGCCAGGTCTACTACCTCTAGGGGAGTTGTTGTGTAGACTGGGTGTTATGTCCAGTGGTCTCTTCGGTGACCCATTATGCCACGTGCAGTCCAGCCGTGTCTTCCCCTTGACAGACTCGTTCTGTCGTCCCTGTTGAGTACGCTCCCACTCCCCTTGGAGGGGACTACCTCAGGGACTGCCATATGTTTCACTATCCCCCTGGGCTAGTACATATGTGTATTCCAGGCCTTCTTCAGGCATCTGGCTTCCGCAGCGTTCCCTTCCCCTGTTTACGGGTTGGGCACGCTTTCCCAGTGTTATCCAATCCACTGTGTGGGTCTTGCGGAACAGCAGTGTGATTCCCTTGCTAGCTCCCGTAATTTGTGAAACTGCTTGGGTAGCTTAGCTGGGCGCTGGAAGGGGCCAGCACCATGGCGTTTTGTTAGGGATCCCAATTCGTCAGGGAACTCCCCCGACGACACGCCAGGACGAAAGGGAACGTCTCGGTTACGTATGTAACCCTCGTTCCCTGAGTACAGGGAACGGAGACGTGTCGTCCCTTCGCCATGTTGCTGTACCTTCGCGGAGGACTGGACACTGTTCGGCTCCTCAGCGAAAAGCATTGCGCAATATTTACTTCCGCCCTTTATACCCGCGCTGGTAGGCGGGCTGCGGAATGCAAATTTTGCATGCCAATTCCATTGGCTCGTTTTAATTCTCTCGAAGGCAATTGGCTCCCTAGCGTGATCCCAATTCGTCAGGGAACTCCCCCGACGACACGTCTCCGTTCCCTGTACTCAGGGAACGAGGGTTACATACGTAACCGAGACGATTTCCGATTTTTTTGCAGATTTTCATACAACATTGTAAGTCCCTTAGCTGTTAATTTTCTTATGCGTTTCCCCGAGTCATCAACAGCAACACTAGACTTATCTTTATATACGTCTGTAGCCACAGAAGCAATTTTATTTTTGAAATGACAGATCGTTTCGCTAGATAAGACCCTTATTCATCGTCTGGTATCGTTTAAAGCCCTTTGAAGCTGCACTGAAACGGTCGTTTGGACCTTGAACCGTTTGGTGCCCATTGAAGTCCATTATATGGAGAAAATCCTGGAATGTTTTCATCAAAAACCTTCATTTCTTTTCGACTGAAGAGAGAAAGACATGGACATCTTGGATGACATGGGGGTGAGTAAATTATCAGCAAAAGTTTTTTTAAAAGTGAACTAATCCTTTAAGACTGTAACATTGACTTACCTGTCGAGAAGAAAGCAGGCAACTTCAGTGTCTCTTTTGAAATCTTTCTCCTGCATTAGCTCTATCCACCTGGAAAAGCTCAACATTAACTCCTGTCACGTTTCCTTTTACGATCTATTTTGGACTTTTCTGGCGACAAGGATTTGCAATGCAGCCTTTTAAACTTGCCGGGGCAGGGACAAGCGCCTCTCACTGCTCTGCTCCTCCGTTTCTCCTGTTTTCAATTACGTCACGCTGGCTCTGAACATAAAAAAGCATTGTGGAAACGCGTTGGCCTAGTACTTTTTGTCCCTCTCTGCTATTATAGTTTTTCAAGATGGCGGAACTTCATGGAAGCCTCCGTGGACCTACCCGTCCCATGTATATAAAGATAATAAATTCTTCCTTTACGAGGATAAGTCAGATAATTGGCAGAGGTATTTTTACACCATTGAGGACATATTTATGAATAAAAATATTGATTTTAAATAATAAAATACATAAAAAAGTACACATTGTCCCTTTAATTTTGTATTAATTGTCAACGCAGTGCAGCAGCTAGCAGACCTAGAGCAGGCTGTCTAGCATGCTCATTGGCTGCCCTGCGGCAACTGCAGCAGCCTACCACTGAGCCCGGCGTGACGTCACGTCTAACGAAGGGCGCTTGCCCCCTCATCGCGTCATAGCCCGCCAGAATGGGCATGGCTTAGCATATATAAGCGGGGCTCAGAGGCTGTCTCCCTGATTTTCATCTCTTCAGCGAAGCTCTCCACATCGCTGGACTCCGAGAGAAGCCGCCGCCGCCGCAGTGTGAGGAGCGAACAGCCAGCTTAGGACAGCGCCTGAAGTAGCCTTCAGCCATCCGTGCGAGCTACGCTATCCGGCGACGTATCCTTTTTCTCCGAGCTCTATTTCCTGTGCGTGTTTGCCGCTGCGACAACACTTTTCTAAAAGAGCAGTGAGACGTCTTTTTCAAGATGCCTCGCAATTCCTGCGGCTCGTGCAGAGCCCCGCTCAGCGTCGGAGACCGTCATGTGATCTGCGCTCTCTGCCTGGGCCAGGAACACGCAGCGCTCGCTCTCTCGTCGGGAGGCTGCGAGCACTGCAATGAACTTCCGATGTCGACCCTGCGGGCATGACTTGAAGTTTTTAACCCTGAAGCTGTCACTCCGCCCCTTCGTAGGACCGTGCAAGAAGAAGCGCCATTCTCAAAGGCCTCCGGAGCCTGTGGCCACCGCAAATCGCTCGCCGGAATTCCTCCCTCGAGCTTCGCTCTCACCTTCTCCGCCCCCTCTCCTCCTCGATCCAGGAATCTGGCCGGATCCGTGCTGGAGTGGACGCTGAGCTGTTGCGCCTCCTCTCTCAGGCCGTCGACCGACTCGGCCTTGAGTGGTCACCGCCGAAGGAGCCCGCACCTAACAGACTCGACGACGCCCGCATCCAGGCCTGCGCTTTTCCTGCCAGAACTCCACACGGAGCTTTCAAAATCGTGGAATGCACCATTTTCCGCGAGGGTCCAATCTCATGTCTCCGCGTCGCTCTCCCAAGTGGACGGTGCCGCCAAGAAGGGATACACCTCTATCCCCCCTGTGGAGGAAGCGGTTTCAGTGCACATTTGTCCGCCTTCCGCGAGATGGCGCTCAAAGTCTGCTCTCCTGTCTAAAGCCTGCAGGACCACGTCCGCCTTTGTCGGCCCCGCGTATTTCGCCGCCGGACAGGCCGCGTCCGCCCTACACTCGATGGCTGTACTACAGATCCTCCAAGCCGATCTCCTCCGTGAGTGGGATGAGAAAGGCCCGGATCCAGCTGCCGTCACGGACCTGAGAAGTGCTACGGATCTTTCCCTTCGTGCTACCAAGTCTGCAGCTCGGGCCTTAGGAATGTGCATGGCCCCGCTAACCGTCACAGAGAGGCACCTCTGGTTGACGCTTGCTGACATGATGCTTATGACCAGGAAAATCCTTGTGCACGTTCGCCCGAGAGACACGTTCGCTCTCTCGATCTGAAAGATGCCTATTTTCAGATTCAGATAATACCCCGTCACAGGCCATTCTTGAGATTCGCCTTCGACGGTCAGGTATATCAAGACAGGTGCAAGAATCACTTATCAGTATTTACAACAGGAGGACAAAAATAAAAGGAACACAAATAGCCTCTGACACCACTCACACATTGCACAGTCACTATGGTATTTTACCCTCAGGTCTGAGATACAGATAACTCTTATTTAGGACTAAGAGAGCCATGAAAAGTTTTGTGCCTACTTCTATTAGAAATATGAATAGTTGATAAATTTATTCACCATGATGCATATCCATATGTGCGGATTTGTAGATTATTTATCTCTTCTTATTTATCTATTTTTTAACGTAACCTTTTTATGCCTACTGCTTATTTATCATGTACTTATTGTGCTTTGCAAGCTTTATTTATTTATTACTATGTATTACTTATGTGAGTGTGGTAGACTGTGCTATGTTTGTGCAACTGTACACGCATGTTGATGCTCAACACGAATGAAGTTCCTAACGGATAAATAAAGTTCTTTGATTGATTGATTGATTGATTGATTGATTACGCAGTCTAGAGCTCCCTCTACTAGAAAGCTTTACGCGTCTAAATGGTCTTTACGCGTCTAATCTGTGTTCTCCAAATGGTGCACCGACAAAAATCTGGACCCACGAACGTGTGGGGTCTCGAGGTACCTTAGTTTCCTCCAAGAGCTGTTGGCTAAGGGGAGGTCCCCCTCCACGCTTAAAGTCTATGTGGCGGCCGTTGCAGCGTTCGCAGAGTCGACGCGCTGCCGATCACAAGGAAGGAACGAGCTTGTCATCCGCTTCCTTAGAGGAGCTAGGAGGATGAATCCCCCGCGCCCCCCGTCGGTTCCTCTGTGGGATCTTTCATTGGTCCTCGAGGCCCTGAAAGCATATCCCTTTGAACCGTTAACCTCAAAACCGTTTTTCTGACTGCTCTATCATCACTCAAACGTGTGGGGGACTTACACGTGATTACATGCATGTCTTGAGTTCAGTGAGGAGCCCAGGGAAGAACCGATTGCAACAGGCTTCGGGGGCCAACCCTGTGGTGAAGACTCCCTCATAGGCCCTCCCCATCCACTAGTCCATCCATTCCTCACTGTTCTTTAGGTGTCGCAAGAATTGAGAAATAGGAAAAGAAGTAACAACAATAGCAGACTCGGAAAAGGATACAACCCTAGTGTTTAAACCAATACTGCTACAACCCTAGTGTTTGAAGAAATACTGCTCTCTGTTTTTTTGTTTTCTTTCTTCCTCTGTGCAGATACTACTTGATGGCTGTCCCGAGACCCATATGCACCGACCTCCTCACCTTCCAGAAAACCAGTGGTGGACAGTAACAAAGTAAATATAATTCGTTACTGTACTTAAGTAGCTTTTTTGCGTATCTGTACTTTACTGAAGTATTTAAATTTGGGGAGACTTTTACTTTAACTCCACTACATTTCAAAGTCAAATATCATACTTTTTACTCTACTACATTTTCAAAATCAGTCGTTCCTTTTTATTTATGAGTGGATAAAAACATAACTGGTTAAATGAGCCACCAATCACAGTACAGCGCCCGCGCTTTGTTTTGAACTTGCCTTGGCGCAAACCAGAGCCGTTAAAAAGAGTTGGGAACATAGACGGTTGCGACACAGTGATCTCGCCGCCACGCGGTCACGTGATTCGTGTAGCTCTCAATAGTTCCAAACAAATCGCGTTGCCAATGGCTTTAAGTGGGGTAGAGAGCAGCAGCTATTATTGCAGCATATTATCAGTAAATATTGACGCATAATGTACATTGCTTATTACGTTGACACTAAAATGACTTGCATTTAATAGCATTTTCTTGTGGGAGAATTAATCCGTTTTAGAATTAATCTGCATTAATCGGTTTTTGTGTTTAATTTTGGAGGGAAATTGGCTGCTCCCATAACATAGAATATATATAATATATATATATATATATATATATATATATATATATATATATATATATATATATATATATATATATATATAGGCGTTGCACAGGTTTATGTGACGCTCGAGAAAAATATATACAGTAACTGTATATACAATAAATGTATTATACCTTATGGGAACAGTCCCCTTCCCTCTGAAATTAAACGCACAAAAATGTTTTATTCAATTAAAAATAAATAAATAAATTATATATATATATATATATACACATATATATATATATGACTAATTAATGTCATTTTATTAAACCTGTATGAGTTTCTTTGTTTTGTTGAACTCAAAATAAGATATTTTGAAGAATTTTGGTTTCTGGACCCCATTGACTTCCATGGGATTTTTTTTTTCAGTCAATGGAGACCAGCAACTTTTTCCATTTTAGTTTTTCATTGTTGAACTATCTCTTTACTGGATAAATAAATAAGTGAATAAAGAAAGAAAGTAAAATAGATGTGTCAAGAAAAATCATGTTCTGATCTAGAAAAAGACTTTTGGTATTCTGCGATCACAAGTTAGTCGAAATCAAGTACCTGGCAAAAAAGTTTTAAACATATTTATTTTCCAAGTTTGTCATTCATCTCTTTTTAATTATATGCCTTGCTTGACTACCCTCATTTATTTTGATGCCCTTCAAATATATTTTTCACTATGGACATTATTAAATATGAGTGATAATTTTATGATAATTTGTCCAGACTGTCTAATTCACTTAACTCTGTGGCCATGATTGAAAACGAGGCTGAATTAGCATACAGTAATTGAATGCCACGCCCCTTTCAGTGTTACACAGACGAAGGTGTTGAACTCTGAAGGACAGCTGTAGTATGACTCACAAGTCCATATGAAAGCACACACACATCCACATCCTGACACGACCTCCCATGGCGGTGTGACACTCACACTCAAAGGTTGAAAGTAGCTAGCGGTCTCCCTGGTCTGCAGTCTTAATAATGTTATTGCATGGTTTCCTTTCAAAGAGATACCACCCCCCCGCCCCCCCCCCCCCCCCCCCCCCCCCCCCCTCTATCTATCTCTCTCTCTCTCTCTCTCTCTCTCTCTCTCTCTCTCTCTCTCTCTCTCTCTCTCTCTTCATCTCCATCTTTTGTTGGCAGGAGTTAGTGTTCTCCTCATGGGTCTCTTTGATGCTGGACCCCTTTTGGAAGACTGATCCATCCTGCCTGGCACGATCGCTGCCGTATCTTGTCCTCTCTTTCCAATAATTTTTTTCAGATGAGAGGGTTTTTGGCGACAGAAGGGGTGAACAGCAGAGGGAGTGTGAAGTAGCTTCACCCTCCCTTTAATGAGGCTTGGAGAAAAAAAATGTGCTTCTCAAATCAGATTCCTTCCTCCTGTGTGATGAGAATGAAGCCTGCCCCGGCCGATAACGAAACAAAAAATGAAGCTTCTCGCTGTGGAAGAGGAGCTACGAGCTTAGGTGAAGATGAAGAGTTCTGAAATAGCACAGGCTTGATCATGCACCCTAGAACAAATAGAGCCCTCTCTCTGACTCACATCTACCCTTTCACTCACAGCAAACTTTCTAATCTTTCTCTCTTTTCAGAATCTTTAACCTGTATTTTACATCACTTTGCTTTAAACCTTTAAATGAAGGCTTTTTTTTTTTATCTTATCTCTTATATTTTTCTTGTAGTTTATAACCATAATAAGATTGTCAGTTGAACATGTAAATTTTGTACTATTACAGGGATAGTCCACCTAAAAATGAAAATTCTGTCATTACTCATTCCTCATGTCTTTCCAAATGTATGAAAGTGGAACATAAAAGATGATAATTGGAAGAATGTTGGTACCAAACATTTTCGGTTCCCTATGATTTCCACTGTATAGACAAAAAAATACTATCGAAGTCAAGGGGAACCAAAACTGGTTATTAACTTTCTTCAAAACATCGTCTTTTGTGTTCCACAGAAAAAATAAATGGAATAAAACATCAAGTTTGAATGGTACCCAAATCAGGACAGAATTGATTTTTCAAAAGTCTCACAAAAAAAATTGTACCATTAGCTTATTAACAGGCCACCACCCTCAAAAGTACATAGTTGTCTCTTATCTTCCCCTAAAATGGGGATCGTAAGATTTTTTTTTATGTTTTAGAAAGAAATCTCTTATGCTGATAAAGGCTGCATTTATTTGATCAAAAATACAGTAAATTTTGTGAAATATTATAGCAATTTAAATAACTGTTTTCTAATATATTTAAAAAATGTATTTATTCCTGTGATGGAAAAGCAGAATTTTCCACCAATTCTTAGTGTCACATGAATTTACAGTATGCTCTTAAAATGTAGGCTACATACTGTCCAGTAATATAAATATCTGGCACACTAAAATGGATGTCAATGATTAGAGAGTCAACGTGATAAAACTAAATATAACTCTGCCATCAGTGTACAAATTTAAACATTGTGGCAAACATTTATAATAAAACACAGCAGAATACTGCTCAGGGTTACACACTCTGTCCGCACAGTTGAGTTTTACCTTATAAACCATCAGAGTATTTTCTACGGGTGGTGAACATCTGTTCTCTCAGAGCAAAGGATTCAAAAGGTGCATTGAGGGGAACAATCTATGATTTACTGTCCATTCCAAGCAATTAGGCATCATAGAGAATAGAGAGGGATTCTCATTAGCTACAGGAGCTGCAGAAGCGATTAAAGGCTGCGTGGAGCTCTCTAACCTCCTCATTATTGTACAGTACGTGCTTTCACTTCATCAGCGGCACTAGGCGCTAAGTGAATGTTTTAAGACAAAAGTGCAGTGCAAATCATGTCTAATACCTTCAGCAACACAGATCCCGCTAGACGCTTTGGTGCTAACGGTGGTTTAGAGCAAATATGGTGATTGTTTGAACTGTGCTCTAAACATGCCTAAATATCCATGAGAGCTGTTTGCCTCCTCTAATGAAATGCGTGTAAACACATGTGCACAGGGTAGACGGGGAGTCCTCACAGCCTTTGGTCAAATACCACTGAAGTTCAAAGACTCAGGTATGACTGAAGCAAAATGCAGACTAAATTCAAAGAAAAAAATCCCTCACACAAAAAAAAAACTAAAAGAAACAACAAAGCAACAAAATGTATTTTCCAAAAATGGTGCACAGTAAAACCAAATGCAGAATAAAATGTAGAATATAAACCTAAATTTTACAGCAATATAAAATAATTCAAGGCAAAACCCCACAACATTACTCAACAGGACGATGGATGGATAGATGGATGGATGGATGGTTATCCAGGCCGTCAACATTGGCTACAAATTTAGTGAGCAATGTCAATTTCTGATTTCTCCATTGGCAACTCATTCAGTGCTAATGGAATTTTATCTGTGTGTACATCTTTGTAATGCTTTGTCAATGATCACATGAGTAGGCTATGAAAATAATATAAAAGGATACACATTAGGTTGAGATTTCGAGAATGTTTCCGTCTGGACACTTTAGTTACTTTCTACACAAGCCTGAGCTCTACTCAAAGAGACATGTGATGTATTTGTTAGTGAAACCAAAAGGTATTATTAAGGGTTCACCAGGGGACTTTATTCATTTGAAAGAAAAAATGAAATGTTAAACAATTTTTTTTTATAACTTTCACAGTGCTGCACATCCAAGCTGTCAGAAGAAATCATTCCCAAATCCCAAGACTGCAGCATCTTTCTCTTTTGTCACCTTACAGAAGGGACTTTCCCTATGTGGCAAGGAGATAGAGAGGGAGAATATAGAAAAAGCAGATGAACAGGAAGGGACAACAAGAAACAGCAAGCTTGTATATCTGGTAATTTTAGTATATTCCATCACATGGCAGTGACATAACATACAGCCCTCATTCAGGACTAGCAAACTCGCACCCTAATTTAAACTTTCCCCAAAGAGAGAGAAAATGCAGGTGTTAGAGCAGTGAAAAATGGCAAATCCAATTATTATGTTGTCCTTGTAGTGTACAAAGTAGCACAGAGATGGCAAGAACTGATTTGGTTGAGGTTTGAGGTTCACAGTCTGACATGCCTGTCCCTTATGGGCCTGATCAATGACAGAATAAGTCGTGAACACATTAGCAATAAATTCACTAATGAATTCACTAACTTACAAAATTACTAACTCTTAATCCATTATTATTCTGAACATTTTTAGGATACAATTTGTTATTGTATTTTTATTTAAGTAAAGGGATAATGGAACATCTTTATTAATTGATCCACCCCAAAACACCATTGTCGTATAAATGAACAGCCAAAAGCGCATAAAACGTTTTACGTTTTTAGTTGAAAACGGTGTTGTGTAAACAGCCTGTAAAGTGCTGAGGAACGCAGGCGAAGGCAATGATCTAAGTGCAGGATTTTTAATAAGTTAACACATAAACAGATAAAACAGAACAAAGGGACAAACAAGTTTAATCTAAGTAATGAGGAAACAAGATACACCTGGGAACAATCATGAACTAATCAACAGGAAAAACTACAAAGGACTACAAACACATGGGACAAAACAGGAAATAACACAAGATAAAGGGAACACAAGACAGGAATCATGACACAGCCCCTTAGAATGTAATGGTTTCTTTTCTTTTTTAAGTAATATTTTGGGGCTGTTTCGCCTTAATTTTGAGAGAACAGTTGAGAGAAACAGGAAGCAGACCTTATTCACAGCAGCGCCATCTTTGAGCTTTAAACGGGAATGAAAGCGAGGCTGTGAGGGATGCCATACACCTCTTCAGTGGGTTGTACTGTTATTTAATGTGTTTTTGAATTGCTCTGCTGACGAAACGCTGCAAAACATCTTTCCCAGAAATGTCACTAGAGAAAAAACTGAACAGAAAATAATTAAGTGACCTAGATTTTGGGGCCGTTCACATATCCCATTTTTTGCGCGTGCAAATTCGTTATTTCAAATGTAGGATAATAGACGCGACGTGGTCGCGACGCGCATGCGGTGCAGTGCGCTCGTTTTTCCAGGCGCGCCTATTGATCAGCTGTACAGGGCAGGTTTTTATTTCTCATCTCTATAAATATATCTAGTAGTAAAGCTAATGCAAGGACTAGAAATCAATTAATCCTTTGCTGATACTTCCTCGTCATCATGGAGAGTGCAGTTCATGATTGCATAGCAACGACAGACACCACGGGAGTGAAAGCGCTTGTTGAAAGAAGGAGAAAGCAGCACGGCTGCACCTTCCACGCATTTTTACGGCCCCTTAAACAGCTTTTTACAGCAGATGCCACTGAAAACATGGTTGGCCTAACCCCGGATTTCCACCAATTGCGGAACGGCTACGGGTCCGCTCCGGAACGGCGGCGAAGTCAATAGCTTTCCATTAAAGTCAATGTGTGTATTTTCACTGACTGCGGAACGGCTGTCCCAGCTCCGGCGAGCCGCAGCCCTCCGGAGCAGATACGCAGAGCTTCTATTTTTGCCGGATGCCGGAGAGCTCCGCAGCAATTCAGCACAGGGCAGATTGTTATATTGGGCGATCATACGTGAATTCGCGAGATCTCGCTGGTCCTCGTGACTTCAGCTGTCAGTCATGGCCGCAGCCGTTCCGCAACAAATCCGGACCTGGTAGGTATTGAAGGATGGCGGAGCACGGAGCCGACACGCAGCGGAGCTGATCCGCAAGCCGTTCCGCAGTTGGTGGAAATCCGGGGTTAGTCTATCCCTCACAGCCTCGCTTTCATACCTGTCATGGCGCTGCTCTTATAAGGTCTACAGGGGAGGATAGAGGGCAGTAGGACCGGGAAAGGACCACGAACCAGAACTCAGGTCGCCCAAAGCACTGTTATGCTATATGTTGGAGCGCTCTTCACGTGGCCATGGCTCTGACATGGTTACTTTTCTGAAATGAGGCAGTGTCAAAGACTTATGAAACTGACAATTGCAACATCCAGAAGGGCACAGCTTTCAAAATGAGACACTGCTGATCAAACATATAGACTTGTTATACTATATACCAAAATATCTGCAATACAATGCATGCAAAAATATTTTGTCAGAACATATGCCTTTTGCAAGCACAGTGGTGTAATGCAGCATTGGATTGTAAACTGTATACTGTACATAAACCATTTTTTGAAAATAGATAATCAAATCATACTTCCTTCTGGTTAGATTGGTTAGTTACTACAAAAAAATAGTATAGACTAATCAAATTTCTCTTCCAAATAAAAAAAAAAACTAAAATAAACTAAAATATTTTCCTTGATGCTATCATAATGAAAATATTTATGGTGACATCATAAATTGACTGAAATGCACTAAATGATATGCTAAATTAGTCATTCTTTGCAGAACCAGCCATACTCTGGCTTATGCAACATGTGAAATCATGGTGGCAATGGATTGATGGAACCTGATGGAACCTGATGGAACCTTGCTTGGTTTTGATGGAAAGTCAAAATTTCTGTCCTTAGGTGGTTACAATTAGTGCTCCATATTGATCTCAGTTCATCTTTAAGATTCAGCGGAGCAGCTGGGCCAACAGCAGCATGGTGACAGGTGTGTATTGAAAGGTCAGTGAGGAGTCTCCTACCTGAGGGAAGCTGGAAAGGTTGGTGCAGCTATGCTCCATCAAATATTAATCTCAGTACTGCTTTCCCAACGGATTCAACCCCAACAAACAAACAGAGCATCTTTCGATTATGAATTCAATCACAATGGGGGGGGGGGGGGGGGGGGGGGGGGGTGGAAATTCCCCCCCCCCCCCCCAAAATGGAATTAAGTGGCTTTCGATTTGATGGTCAACTGGGGTTTGAAGAGTCACTTTTTTGACAGCAACATAGAATTTCAAAGCTGTGTAATTGGTGGCTGATAAGTAATGGGGCATCCATTTGCATGTCCAGCAAAGGGTCATGAAACAGCGCCTGATCTAATGATAGAATGTACCATAAATATGAGATTAATCTGCTAGCAACATTATGACTTACATGTACACAAACAATGAAGCAAACCCACAGGTAAGTAATGTGCTCAGCACTCAAGCAATCTCCCCTGAAAGACTACATGTGTCCGAGCCTCAGCTGAAATGTTTTTCCATTTGTTGCCATTTGGGACCACCCGATTTGTTTGACACGCAACACATCACGTAGCCTGAGCTACTGACCTCCTCTAACCCCACCAAAAAAAGGCGGAAAACAAATCTGTACAATAGAGTGTATGATTTTTCATTTTGCGAAGGTAGCACACTTGCTGTTCATTTCACTGTTGTGGTTTCATCCTCACAGCTGTCTGCTAAAGGTCAGAGTCATAAAGGCCCAGGCTTGGTGCCCTTACCATTCAGCACGAGCAGAGGCACCTATATCGTCTCAATGACTCACACAGGACTCTTGGAAAGGTTACAACCAAATGCTAAGGAAGAAAAAGGAGGCAGAATCTGGGCTCTCACTGAGAGAATCACAGAATTGCTCACTGTAATGTCAGTCGGCTTAATAACATACCTTTGCTCCATTTGCCACATTCTCTAAATATATTCATTCCATTGCTGCACAAACCAGATTTATGTTGTTTACATGATAGAGAACAAGGATTACTGTGTCATTTGTGTGCCACTAGCATCACCAAACAGATTTCTAACAATCCCTGCATCCAAAGATGCTTAATTCCCTATAGTATGCAGAGAGAGACGTAACTATATAAGTGAACTATACAAATGAAGTGAAGTTCAAGTGAATCATAAAAGACATTATTTAAAAAAAACAAGCATGAAGGTCCACCCCAACCCTATCTCTAACCCCGTCAAGCAGTACATAAAAATGAGTTGTTCAAAATAGTGGTAATTGGGTAATCTTGTCAATGAAATTTCAGATGAAAATGTTTGTTGATAAAGATATATATATATATATATATATATATATATATATATATATATATATATATATATATACATGTCAACGATAACAAAAATTAAACTAAAATGCATCACGATGATGAACAATATTAAAGGGATAGTTCACCAAAAATAGAAATCATGTCATCATTTACTCACTCATCTTGCTCTAAACCTACAAAAAGAAATTCAACATTACGTCATCCAACGTGATGACGTAATTCCTGGCGCGTCGCCGACCAGCACAAGACGAACAATTGTGGTTCAAAAGTATATAAATGTTTTTTTTTGTTTTTTTTTAAATGAATGATCGTTTCGCTAGATAAGACCTTAAAACGTGCAGAGCCGTTTGAAGCACTTCATAGCCCTTTGAAATGGCATTGATTTAGACTTGTTGTGAACTTTTTCTCTTCTAAAGTGTTTGAAAACTCAGAAGCAAAGACCAGGAGACTCCGGTGTATCTTTTAAGCAGGGTTCTTTATTGCTGTTGCATCGCTGTAGTATTCTCAAGTCTGCTTCGTCCAAAATTCGTACCCAAGTCTGGCTAAGCTAATATACATTGTAGTTGATATACCTTTCAAGGGGGAGAGGTTACATAGAGGTGGAGACACTCTGAAACAAAGCATGTTGATTGTTGATGAGATGCTAATCCAATCAGCCTGATTAGATCAACAAAGGCCCAGCTGACCTTTGAGAAGTGACAAAAGGTTAATGTCCGACACCTTGATTGCCTCAAAATGGAAAACATTGTGCAGAACTTTCTCAGTTAAAATACTATTGTATTGGAACCTAAATTAAACATTTTAATACATTTGTAACACTACATTTCCCCCTTTGAGAGTTCTAATAACTCTCACAAAATACAAATTTAGACACTTAAAAGAGACACTTAGACACTTAACTTGTGATCGTTACAGGCACTTAACTTATGCTCTGTGTTTGCTTTTCTGTAATTGCATGCTGACGCAGAAAACAAACATGCAATTAGGGTCCGTGAAGTTCCGTGAAGTTCTTACAGTCTTTTCTGGTTGGAAGTCATTTTCTCGTGAGAGGCGTGATTCATTTGTTCAATGAAAAACTTGATACTGTGGACGCATAGCTAGTACGCCAGTAGAAGAAACAACAACAGAATTGCTATTTCCTTTATCCACAGCCAGGGTTTACTAATCAAGTTTCCGAACCATGAAGAATTATCTTCAGTCATCTTGGTGTAATTGTGCTGAAAGATCAAGAATGTCTTGTTGGACCACCATGTTTGTGCACAAGTGAGTCCTGGAATGCAGCCATCTTCAGTTGTGACATGCAAACATTCTTTCCAGCAAACAAGGCGTTTTTTGACATATTCATCAGCTCTAAGAATATGTTGTTTCTGGAGTCCAGACTTTGTGCGATGCCCATGATGGTTAGTAGTACGACAGTCTTGATCATGTTGATGGATGACTGAAGATTCCGTATGTGGGTCTCTGCGTTTTGTATTTTTTTTCTTTTCTTTTCTTTTGTGATAGTTGGCTCGGCAGTGGGTCTAGCTGTTTTCTGCAGTGGTGGCCGAAGTACACATACCATGTACTTGAGTTAAAGTAAGATACTCAAGGTAAAATATTACTCAAGTAAAAGTAAAGCGCTGCCTTTAAACATTCACTTGAGTAAAATTACAAATGTATTTGCCTTCAAATGTACTTAAGTATCCAAGTACTATGATTTTTTTATGGCTATAATGTCCTATTATAATTTGTCACAAGACTCTTGCTTAACTTAGTCTACGTGAAGTCTAATGTCACTCTTGGCACACCAATCTTTAAAACAAGAGGAGGGTGATTAAATTATGATATAATTTTCATTTTTCATCTCTTCAATGTCTAATTTTAAGTATATTTTTCGTGTTGCATTTTTTTCTGGAGTGTTTTTATTCAATGGAAATTTTTGATGTATGATGCCTGAACAATCTATTCCTGCGTACACAACAGTACAACCGATTGAACAGACTGTACATCTCATTTTCATTCTCATAGAAATTAAATATGACATCTACCCTGACCATGGTCCACTGTTAGTGCTGCATTTTATTCATTTGTACTCTGTTTTGTGTTTTTTAGGTCCAGATCCAATTTCTTAGATGCCTTTTAATATTTTTGATACGTGAAATTCATAGGGCTTCAGACAATCATAATTCAAAGACTGGTTTTTCTCCTGGGAGCATAAAATTCTGAGCTGATCCCAGACGTCTCATGGATCTGAGGCAGAACTGACGGAGGAGCAAAGTTGAGGTGTGAGCGATGCAGACAGAGTTAGAGAGAGGGAGGAATAATGCCAATCAGATCGTAAAATTGTGTAACCTCCTGCTGCTTCTTCCTTGCAGCTGTCAATTTCACTTACCACCAAGAAAGAGACAGAGTATGCGTGTGCCAGGGAGCTGTTTGTACCGCCTGATAATTGGCCAGTAACCCCCGGGACCATAATGATCAAAGAGGGACTTCTGCGGTGGTCACAAAGTTAAGGTTGTTTTCTGTTATGAGTCGAAACCCTTTCTCTGATTCATTCACTTGTGCCAACATCAATTGCAGACCTGAAATGGACAATAATTGTATGCTCTCTGATCAGGTTTCTCACACATGACTCTTATTGTATTCACAACCCACATGTCACAATTAAAGCTTCTCAAGATTACTTCACATCCATTTGATGGAAGCTCTTCAGCTTTGAAACATTCACTCTCGAATCACTAAGTAATGAAACCTTAAAATAGGCGATATTTTAATGGCATTTAGAGTAATTTTTACTCTTTTTTTTCTCTCCATCAAATGCAGCTTTTAAGGTGTTGTTGAAGGAGTCTGCAGTTATCCAATAATTCGACGTTCAAAATTGCGAGTTTAAAAAAGCAGACAGTCTGGTTTTTATGTTAAGGTAATTGTCGAAAGCAATTGTTTTAATGGCTTCTTCAACCTTTCTTCTAATGGCTGACTAAATTTTTCTGGCTGAAGTCACATAACTGCACAACAAAGGAAGTCTTCGCCTGCACTGTGAATCCCTATTGTTAAAATATCCCATTAAGCATCTAAAGGTGACTTTTCTTTTCACAGAAAAGACACGTAGAAGCGCACAGAGAGGCCGGAGAGAGAGTATAAGGGGTATTGATTGACTGTATTCGCCTCCATCTCGCTTCTGTTGTCCACTTCCTTTTTGTTCGGCTGTAGTGATCATCCTTCCCCTCTTTCTTTCTCTGCGGGAATGTTTTGCTCATTTAACTTCATTACAGTGGCTGACAGCCAGAAAGTCAACAAAACAGCGCACAGCCTGGTATGATCACCTGCAGACCCCCGTCCCTCCTCCCACAGGCCTATCTCGGCCCCTCCTGGGTTATTCAGGCCCGTTTCCCTGCAGTCCATTGCTCAATTGCATTGATAACAGTCTGACAGGCCGCAGCAGAAGCCAGGAAACATCGTCCCTCCATCTCGCCGGCAAACCCGTTCAGCAAGGTCACCGATCCCCAACTGACAGCCAAACTGCCAGCTACAAAACTGCCTCCAAATGAAAGAATTTCTCTGAAGTGTCGAGCATGCCTGTCTGCCAGCCTCTTTCTGAAAGGAGGAGAGGAAGCAGGCCACCGCGGAGAAAAAGTCCAGGCATCTTTCCAGCAGAATTCAGTATCAACAAAGCAACATTTCTACCCCCATAAAGAACCTCCCTGAGTCAACATTTGCACAAAACTGAACGTCCGATCCATACATACCCGCGGGACTAGGGTGAATGTCAACGTTATGGTTATGAGTTATTTATAAGATCACATAATACCTTATTCATTAAACATGAAGTCGTCAATCTGGAATGAGGAATTGAGAAACTGAAGTTCCATATTAAGGCCCTGACATAAACCATGCGCTGAGTGATTTACACCTCAGCAGGTTTACAAATAGATGGACTAGGGCATGCTGGGATTGTGGACTGCATTTTTCGAATGTATTTTCAGATGTTTTTGTTTAGCTTTATTAAAAATGCATGAAAAACTTAGAGCGGCTTTAAGACTTGTTTCGTGACTGAGGAGTTGCTATTTTAAATTTAGAGATGCTGTTACTGCAGATCTCACTTTTAGACTTTGGGACGAATTCATAGCCATCTGTTCTGCCATCAAATATTTATTTTATATTTGCTCTACGGGTCACAATAGAAGCAAAATGTCATGTTTGATAACATTGTTTTGTAACGTTGTCTAATTCAGTTGATCCTATGTGCAACACACAACTATGAATTTGGTAGCTAGTATTAAAGCAGTGGGTTTTGCCTCAAACCGACTAGTACTATTTGCAGGACTGTTTCCTTAAAGTGATTTGAGTTATGTCATGAAATATGTGGGTAGTACATTGAATACTTTTGGCTATTTGTTTTAACGCTGATAAATCTAATTCATTCTAGTGAATCAGTTCATCCTAAATTACTCTCCCATTGGAAAGTCTGATTCATTCTAGTGAATTGATTCATTCTAAATGACTCTCTCTCTCTCTCTCTCTCTCTCTCTCTCTCTCTCTCTCTCTCTCTCTCTCTCTCTCTCTCTCTCTCTCATATGTAGCATGAAAAACTCTGATTCATTCTAGTCAATAGGTTCATCCTAAATTACTGTCTCTCTGATGTGGAGTATTGGAAAGTTTGTTTCATTCTAATGAATTGTTTTATCCTAAATGACTCTCTCTCATGTAGGATTGGAAATGGGATTCATTGTAGTTAATGGGTTCACCCTAAATTACTCGTAACATTGGAAAGTCTGATTCATTCTAGTGAATTAGTTTATCCTAAACAACCCTCTCTCATGTAGCACTGGAAAGTCTGATTAGTTAATCAGTTCATCCTAAACGGCTCTTTCTGACGTGTAGTAAAGTCGGATTCATTATAATGAATCGTTATATCCTAAATTTCTCTTTTTTTGACAGCAATGACAAGTCTGATTCGTAATGAATAATTAGTTCTACCAGAAAGACTCGGGAGAATAAATACTGTAACAATAAATACATTTATTGATAGCCCAGCAAGCAATAAAGTTCTTTGGCGTAGCTCGCAATCCGAGGGTCCGGACTCTGCATTTCCTGCCTGAAGACGAAGGCAGGGGCGCAGCCGACCCCCTGTGAGGTATAGGAAGGGACCATCCTGGTGGTGGTGGGGAGGATGGAGGGGAAGGGACCATCCTGGTGGTGGTGGGGAGGATGGAGGTGAATGAAAGCGTCAGCATCTGCGAACTCAGACATGTGTAAGTACTGGTCTTTTATACCGCAAGTATTAGACACGATTGGATAGATGAGAAGGTAATAAGTGACGTAGCAATTGAGTCTTCCCGGCAGAACTTAACGCTAAAGCTTCCATTTCTCTCACTCACATCTAGCATTGAATTAAGACTTTTTACTCCCATTTGGACAGTTTTCTAAATGAACAGACTGACAGAATTACAGTTATTAAACATTGGGTGTATTCTAATTCTAGTTACATTTTGTGTAAATTCATCAGTTCAAGTTTTATGTTTTCACCCTTGAGAGTGTAAATTGCAGCATCAAAACAGCCTTCCCAACTAAAATTCTTTAAGCATTTGTGTCACAAAATCTTAAAAAAAAAAAATTTTATGGACATGTTATGCATCAAGTATTATTATTATTCATGATAAAGGTAATTTGAATCGGTCATTAATACAGTAACAGTATGTGACGTATGTGACACTTTCCTGTGATGGAGGGGGTGATTGGTCGTTCATGACAGGACAGTGACACATTGCTGCACGCTGACTCTCTCTCTTTCATTAATCACTCTTTATCAGCATGAAGAGAGAACAGATCATGCCTCTTCACAGAATGCAGTGGCTGCCTGGCAACATGGTGATACTCTGTCATAAATAACAACCCACTGTGTCTCTGTTTCATAAGCCATTTCAGCCTTGTGGCTCTATTTTTGTTTGCCTCTCAGGACGACTGGCTGTCGGATAAACATTGAAAATTTGGGAGAATTTGAGATGCAGGGGCTATTCTAAGCATGCAGGCTTCTTCGTGTTGAAGTTACAACATTCAGGCTTTACACCAGAGAGGTCTCTGCAGGGGGTCGATGGCAGGCTCACACAGTATTCATAAGAGTGCATTTATAGTTAACATGCCCAAAGAAAAGAAAGCAGATCAAGTACTTGTGAGTCAGAGTGGTGTTTGTGGGTAGAGTTTGAGGAATGATTTCATACAGAGATAACATTTAATCTAAGACATTTCATGTAATTGTAACCGTCTTAGTTGTTGTGCTCCCCCAAATGTCTCTGAGTTGTGTTAATGTTTTTATTAGGCTCTTTATCCACATCAGCCACTATGCAGCAAACAGCAACATCTCCACATGCGTCACAGAACTGCGACAGCTTTCCACAAGGAAACAGAACTGTGTTAGTTACCAATCAACATCAAAATAACAATGCATACACTGTAAAAAATTATCATGATTTTAACGGTAAAAGACTGTAAAAATGCTACAGTGAAAAAACTGTTAATTGGTTAACAGAAAGTTTCCTTACATATACGGTAAATAACTGTGATATAATGCTACATTTAATGTAATTTTACTGTAAAATACCGTTAAATGTACAGTTTTTGGAAGTGAAAAAGAACAAGTCATTGTATAATTTACAGTGAAAAAATGTAAATTGTCATTCCCACAATTCCCTGCGTGACACTTCACATTTAAAGGGTTAGTTCACCCAAAAATGAAAATTAAGTCATTAATTACTCACCCCCATGCTGTACCAACCCCGTAAGGCCTTCGTTCGTCTTCGGAACACAAATGAAGATATTTTTGATTAAATGTGACAGCTGGATCACTCCTCCAAAGGCTCCCTAAGGGAATGAATCCTGACGGCCCAGAAAGTCAATGAAGAAAATATTTAAATATTCCATGTCACAACAGTGGCTCAACTATAAGTTTATCAAGCGACGAGAATACTGTTTGTGCGAAAAAACAAACAAAAATAACGACTTTATTCGACTATTCCTTTTCTTCCTTGTAGGCCTGAAACGAGACTTCAAGAGATTTCCACGACGCGCGAGAACTTAACTGAAGTAGTTGAAGGAGATCGCAATTCTCGCGCATGCGTCGTGGAAATCTCTTGAAGTCTCGTTTCAGGCCTACAAGGAAGAAAAGGAATAGTCGAATAAAGTCGTTATTTTTGTTTGTTTTTTCGCACAAAAAGTATTCTCGTCGCTTGATAAACTTATAGTTGAGCCACTGTTGTGACATGAAATACTAACCCTTTAAGTGTGGTGCTTAAAGAGCACTTCAACTTCTACTCAAGTCACTTTTTTGATAGAGCACTTGTACTTTTACATTCGATTCACATTAAATTAGATTAACATTAAATTCACATTCGATTAGTTTCACATTTGATTTACATTCGATTTAAATTTGATTTACATAAGATTCACAATCAATTAAATTCCCATTCAATTCAGTTCAATTCACATTCGATTTAATTCAATTCACATTAAATTTAATTCACATTTGATTGGATTAAATTCTTTTCACATTCAATTCAAATCACATTTGCTTCACTTTAATTCACATTCACATTTGATTCGATTTACATTCGATTCACTTTAATTCACATTCAGATTTGATTCGATTCACATTTGATTAAATTCACATTCAAATTGATTCAAATTCAAATCAAATCACGTTCGATGCACATTCGATTCACTTTTAATTCAATTAGCATTCAATTCACATTTGATTCACATTTATTTGACATTTAATTCACATTCACATTTGATTCACAATTAATTCACATTCACATTTGATTCACATTCAGTTCCATTCAATTCACAATTAATTCACATTTGATTCACATTCAGTTCCATTCAATTCACAATCGATTCACATTTGATTAAATTCCTATTCGATTCACATTCAATTCGATTCACATTCGATTAAAATTCAATTATATATGTATGTGCATACTGACAATGACAAGTTCACCGCTGCTTTAATGTCTTAATATCAGATTAATCAATTCACAATATAAAATAGAACAAAATGAGACCCCACTCCTGTTTTATATATATGTATATATATATATATATATATATATATATATATATATATATATTTACCTGTTATGCTTACCTCTTACCTGTAACGCTAACCTGTTACGCTTAAGAACTGTTATGCATCGGTCAGTGTTTACTATGATCATCACTCACCTGCTTGCATCGCTTGTTTCCTGCTCATTACCTGCAATAAAAAACCTGGTTGGAAGGTAGGCTACCTGTGTGTGCACTCTTCTGTTAAGCTAACATGGAGTGAAGAGAATCATGCAAAATGCAAATCTTCCTTTAACTGGACCCACTACTTCTAAAATTATACAGAACAGACAGGTTTAATGTGAGCACTCAACATTTTTAAAATGCCATTATGAAGAGCCTTTCTGAACAAATATATTGTTGAGATTTAGAAACTATTACAGGAACTATTTGGAATCAATTTTACATATTTGTATTAGCTTCACTATTAACCAGGGTTAGGAAAGAAAGTATGAGAATGATTTTATATGTCAAGGCCACGGAATACAATTTCCCCCGCCCCCGGAGGTCTGTGCATCCTAGGTATTTTGTTTGGTAATTATTTCTAATCATTAGCTTAGCTAGCTTGTGCCATGTGAAACTGACTTTTACCAAATAAGAGCACTTTAGACATTAACACTATAAGATTCCATGTCTTTCCGTATTGAGACATGCCAAGCCTCCATCTTACATAAATATTTTGTCTCTTGTGTCTGTGTGCGTGTTTGAACACTGGATTGATTTGTGTCTGTGGCTACAAGTAAACAGCTTAGGAAAGAAGTGCTTCGCATCTGATTGACGGTTCCCATAACGCCAGGTGCATTCCAATAAATGTCATCTAATATCCAATGGAGATGTGTTTCCCCAACAGAGCTAGATCCACCTCCGCCCAGACAGGCTAACCCCAGTGCAGCTCTGTCTCCTACCTAAACATTTATGACATTTACAGTGCATTATCCAGTTCGGAAGTACAGAGGGCAGCGTGAGGGAGAGAGATAGGGATAAAAGAGTGCATGGAGTTTTATAGGATAGGAGGCTAGTACCACTCTGCTACTGGTGGAGGACAGTCAGGTATAGTCAGGGATGAACAAAAACAGCCCAGGTGCTATAGCCTATCAATCATCACAACTCACAGCTGATTATACTCCACTATGTGTTTTACATATGGATAAATATTATGAACTACTGCATTAACTAGCTTAGGGGTTTTCAAAGTAGAGGCAGTGAAGGGGGTGTCAGGGGGTCAGTGGAAAATTTGCATTGCAATTTTTTACAACTGAGAAATGTATCCACTATGAGAAAAAAAGAGCACATCATAATAGTTATTGAACTGGATTGAATTGATTTTTCTCTAATATTTTGGGTATGGGTATAATATTGCAAAAATAATAATAACAGGAAAAAGATATGTGTAACGATCATGTTCTGTTTTTGGATTATGTTACTGATTATACCCTTGTTTATTGCTATGGATACTGATTGCTTTATGCACCTGTTTCTTGTTCCGTTTGTTTTCCCATGTATTTAAGCCCTCAGTTTATTTTTTATTTTTTACTCTATATATGTGTATTATATATTTTCCAAATATCCAGTTTTCAAATATTTTCCAGATTTTAATGTTTATGTTTTAGCTTTAATACAATGACAATTTTGGGAATTGGAACATCTTTGTCTTTATAATTACATTTGTCATATTTCGCACATAGTATGAATGGATTTACGAGAATATATTGTCACCTATATATTTCAGGAAGGGGATCCTTTGCAAGGCCTTATCATATTTGGTGGTCCTTACAGCATTTAAAAAAGTCTCAGACTTAGTTTATGTTTATATAGAGATAGTTGACATAACAGAGACCAGAGAAAAGTCTCATGTGGTATTAGATTTAATTTGTTTTGCAATTTTACTTTTTTCATGGGCAGATAGCAATAGTTTGATGGAACGACCTGCAGAGGAAAGGGAAATATAGTAGGCTACAACCCCAGAAAAGCTAAAAAAAAAAATATATTTTTTTTTATGTGAACATGAAGTGAGTGTAATCCCAAAAAACTGTTGTGAATGTGCGATAGAGTAGTAGTAGATAGAGACAGTATGTGCGATAGAGTAGTAGAGACTTTTGAGAAATGATAAGACCGGAAGTTATTGATCTTGGAGATGCTGACATGAATCAAGGTGGCAGATAACATTTCTGCATCTGTGCATCATTTCTGTTTGTGTTGTAAATCATTAGCACAGTTCTTTCCAGTTGATTTCTGTTTTGGTTTGATTTACAGTGGGATAATTGCCTCTCGTTCAATATATAGAGTTAGGAAGACGTACTCCCTCTTTTCAAATTATTTTGATACTTCAGTGTTCAATACGCTAAGATCGAGAGTAGCAATTATCACATGCACATCTGCATTATTCAAGAGTTTGGAATAAAACCGTGCAACTTTTGGTGAAACTGTGGCGTTCTGTCAGGACACAAACAAACATGATGGAGTGCTTTCTCAAAGTCAGGGTAGAGGACACGGTAACGGAGGAGGGTGGTGATATGGACGTTCTGTCATCGAGAGGTAGGCTCTTGGATTAATATAAGGAAAATGGTGCTCTTTCTCACAGGAACAATAAATGAATAAATAAAAACAGGGATTTGTGAGCACTCACATCACTGGCAAATAGACACGTGTTTGTATCTAACTCATGACACTTTAGTACTCCTGTCCAAATTGCTGCCAAATGCATTGTTTTGCATTAAGGTTAATGTTTTTAAACAAACATGCTTACCAGTCATATTTCATCACAATAAAGCAGAGAGAAAGGCATTTGGAGACAAAGAGGCTGTCACGACTCATATTAAATGATCGCTCCATTACTCTCTAACCATGCAGAGATCATTGCGGGCAGGGATGAAAAACTTGGGGTGAGTTTTTGGCTGTCTAGCAGATTCTGATCCCGAGGTCTATCTGTGTTCATTGCAAATCAATTAAAAACACTCACCTCCTGAATGCGCATGGTCACTCTCCTGGATATTGATTCTTATATTACACTCGGTGGTGTAACTGTCTGTAGTGAGTTAGGAGACATTTGTGAATTTGGAATTGAATGTTTGACATTTGTGAATTGGACAGACACTGGGAATTAAGCTGCACCGAACAGATGATCGACTCAAAGGCCAGGATGTTGCGTTAGCAAAGCACTGAAGACAAAGGGCCTCCTCATTCACTAATGATGTTGTATAATTTGCATATTGAAGTGCCCAGAAAGTGTTCTCAATAAAATTGCCATTATTTTTTTTTACTCATATATAATGAATACTTTCGAGTCACTTAGTTTTTACAGTTCTAATATATATTTTTTTAAATGTTGGTTTAACAAATGACTTGTTTCATAAGGCCTTTGAGAGTATGTGATATTTGCATATACAAGTAGTTGCAGTTGGTTCTAAATTTGATAATGAATTTAGAATAATTTTGCAGATTTAGTGAATGAGTCAAAGATTAGATCTAAATATGTTATAATATATAATATGATCTTTTTCCAATTTCAGTTCTCAAAAGAATCAAATCTAATCTCATTATGGCCTCAAAAATAATGGAATCTGATTGGCTGATATAAATTCAAGTCATTAACCTTCTGGATTACTCATCATAATGGGGACCATGCCATTAAAATCTTAAAGCTGTGAATAATGAGGCTTCTAAGAAAAATATAAAATATTGTCAGGAAATGAGGCATGTTATGGAGTAAATGGTTACTGGAAAGGTATTTGGGTCCATCTCTTAAGTTAAGTATGTTTTATTAGTTTGCCTTGGTGAATCATTGATGTGATTTAGCAGAACGAAACAAATCTTATTTGAAACATCCTCTTCCATCCCTTCAAAGCAACAGCTAATCCTCTCTTGTCCCTTAAAAGGGAAGACATACTTTCTCTCCTTTCAAACAGGGAGGTTCCATCTACCTTAAGTGCTGGGTGATTTTACAGTCACTTTAAAATCAAGGTTACATACATGCTGAACTCTCCATTGTGACTCCTGCAGATCCACTCAGTATTTTCTCACACTCGTGAATTAACTGAGCCATTCATTTACATCAGCAAGGCAAATTAGGCAATCCATTATGGTGCTCTGTTTAAACAAATTACTCAATGCACATCAGCCTTGGTGTGTTTACAGCACTGTATGGGGGAAAGGGGCGGAAGGTCATGTGTGCATTAATGAGATAAGGCTGTATTTAAAGTGTGTGAGTGTGTGTGTTTTCAGAGGAGGATGGATGGATGTCCATCGGAGTGCTGATGCAGCAGTGTCCGTCCTCTGCTCATCCTTTTCCAGTTTCTCTCATCCTTCTTTATCCTCCTCCACACAATCTATCGCCATGTTTGCTCATTGATCTGTGAGCCTGACATAGATGCAAAGCAAAAGAAAGCTTTCCCTCTCCAATAGAGAGAGGAGTCAATGCCTTTTAAAACATTCCCTGTCTCACTTGCATGAGTGAATGTTGCTTTGCTGCAATAAATAGACTATTAAAAAGGCAGGGAGACAAAATGCAATTACAGAACACTTGAATGACCTCCCTGATAAAACTCACAACTTGAATCCACTGAACTTGTTGTTTTAGATTTGCATTTAAGAGACGAGATTCAGACAGACAGATAGACAGATAGACAGATAGACAGACAGACAGACAGACAGACAGATATACACATTTCTTTAGTACTAAACTGAAGACATTTTTAAGGCTCTCAAGAAAAGCTGATTTGTCAGATTTAATTATATGTCATATGTGTACTGTGACCATTTGGACAGGTCAGTCATGCTGTCCTTAACATGTGCTTCAGCGATTGGATGAGCCTTTTGACGAGAGTGATATCCAATTCTGGGCTTCAGTGTGGACCTAGTAAGAAAAAAAAAAAATTCCGCAAGCGTTAAAGAATCTTATTTGCAACTTATTGTCAGCATCGTTGATTAGCACAGATTCATATTTGGAAAATGTGTTTACAGTAAATGCAAACATAATGGAAGCAAAACATAAAAAATATGCATCCATCGTGCCGTTTCGAAAGTAGTAGTATACACATTTTGTATGTAGTTTATGAAGCTACAGCTAAAAAAGTGAACCTTCTTTTACATGATCCATTAAACACAGTTTAGGCTATATGGAGTTTTACAGACTCAGATTACATTGCTTACACATAACTAGAAGATATTGAAAAGAAGTTCCTCTTGAAAATTAAGATTTATTTAGACAACTTTACAGCTCAGGTAGCATTATTTCTCCTGAAGATTTTTATCTAAGCTTAATATTTCTGCTTTTAAACCCTCCCACCCGCTGATAGGTTCTGGTTGAAGTTGTAAATCCATTACCGGCTCATTTTTGAGCTCATTATTGTCTGTGGTAATCGACAACACACCACAGATGCTGCCTGTAGACACAAAATTGCAAATAACCCGGAATATTCCTTAAATGTCAGTTGTAGTCTGAAATCATGATTTAAACGGCAATATAAAGTTTTTTCAAATAATTATATCATGCAGCACAATGAAAAGGCAAGCGTTTGGCACTGCATTAAAGAACTGGTAGCCTCTTAACATCAGGCTATTCACTACGGCCTTGAACATGTTTGGATCTGATGTAGAAGCAGAAACAGTGAATGGATAAGCAAACTGCCCTTGTAAATAATACTCAGTTTATTGGCCTTGAATTCATTAAGCACTGATGATTTACCCCACTGCCTATTTAATGACCACCATGTTTAAAAGCCTCTGATACAGTAAATCTTCAGCTTAAAGGGTTAGTTCACCCAAAAATGAAAATTAAGTCATTAATTACTCACCCCCATAGGCGTAATTCTATGGGGGGACAGGGGGACACGTCCCCCCCAATATTCAAAGAAGGACAATTTGTCCCCCCCCCAATATTTGATCATACTGTATGATTATGCGGGCAATATCGATATTGCAAATACGTCTTTCTTTCCAGCTCCGCAAATATAAAATCCCGGCCGGGCCATTTCCCAAATCCATTCGACTTGCCTTACACTTTACATTAACAAAACCTATTTCTCCTGAAATCCATGTCATGTTTTCCCTATACTTTTAGTAGCTCGTGCACCGTCGTCAGTGAGTAGGAAAAAACAAACAGAAGAAGAGTTAGGAGCGCGAAATCTGACAGACATTTGACACATATCTATGAATGGTAAATATCCTGTATTTGGCTGACATAATCCCTTAGATAATGACCAGGTGAATTTCACTAGAATTTCGAATTGTAGAATTTGTGAATTTCGATTGTAATACTATACAGCTTGTATGAATGGGAGGGACTATTGACAAGCTAGCCGACAGCAAGCTAACGTTACTGTATACACGCTACTGCATTCAAAACAAATATATAGCTCTACATAAATATGCGCCCCAAGGTGTTGATTTATTTTGATTAAAAAAATGTGTGCATGCGCCAACACAAAAAGTCCCACAGCTGTCCCCCCCAATGTGTGATTGACAATTTCGCCCTTGCTCACCCCCATGCTGTACCAACCCCGTAAGACCTTCGTTCGTCTTCGGAACACAAATGAAGATATTTTTGATTAAATGTGAAAGCTGGATCACTCCTCCATAGGCTCCCTAAGGGAATGAATCCTGACGGCCCAGAAAGTCAATGAAGAAAATGTTTAAATATTCCATGTCACAACAGTGGCTCAACTATAAGTTTATCAAGCGACGAGAATACTTTTGGGGGTGAGTAATTAATGACTTAATTTTAATTTTTGGGTGAGCTAACCCTTTAAATTTGCCTGCAGTATGCAGAAGTCTGGCAATGTGTGAGTGTGAGGAACAGAGAGAGACACATAGTCCACACTTGCTGTCACCTCGTTCCCCACCTTGTCATTCCCGCCAAGGCCTGAGTAACTCAGAAGATGAAACACCTGTGGGAAGCTTTGTCCTCATATTAAAGCACAGCGTCAAATTGAAAGAAAGTTCTTTAGCACACACTCTGCTGACTTGGGAAAAAAGACCAGTCGGAGCGGGAATGGAAAAGGGGTTTCAGGAAGGCAGGCTGTGAGCCTCTTTAATACATTATACAACATTAATGAAAAATATATGGAAAACAGAAAAAGGATTACACCAGGAAAGACTTACGGTTTTACTTAATACCTAAACAAAACAAAAATTGGGGATATATATTCCCCAAAGAGTTTCAATGAATGAGCAGAATCATCAAATTGCCACTCCAGATTCCTGCATTTTGAATCGCGGCAGTGATGGAATGACGTCAGGGTTGAATATGAATCTTTTTGATTATTGTGTAAAGAATAATTAAGCAAAGCATAATCACTGAATACAAGCTCATTCACATCGAACGGTTAATTATTGATTTCTGGTGAGAAGTGACAATGTAATTATTGCGGGCTGGCAAAACTGATCTAAGATGTCAGTCAGGCATGTTTAATCAAGAAGGTTAGTCTTCTCTGTAACCTCTCATGGGTTTAATTAGGTCTATTTTCACTATTCTGTTTATGAGTTAATGAAAGAATTTCATTCAGATTTTGCTGGACAAAAGGTTTGATTCCTTTTCGAGCACTTTTAATACACATTCAGATCTGTGGGGCAGTTCACCCACAATGAAAATTGACAGAGAGAACTTCATGTTTTTCATTTAACACAGTACGTATAGTATCAAGCTAGTCAAGCTCCAAAAAGGTAAAACATAGCAACTTCCTTCGATCTGTAACAATGTCCACTGAAGGCAAGTACCAAATGCAGTATTTATTAGACAAAACAAGATCAAACATAAAACAAAGGGGACATGGGACACAGAGGTTACAGTGAACCAATACTTGACAAAGAAACATGGCAAACATGAGGGCTTAAATACACAAGACTAATGACTAGACAAGGGACATCTGTGAACAATAAACCAATGAACCAATGACAACATGACAACACAGAACACACGGCAGGATCACATGACTGGAACAGGGGATCACATGACAGATATGAAACAAAACCAAAACGTGACAGAGCAAAGTGGTTTTGTCTCAACATACTAGAACCAATGATGTTTGATCATCTATACTGCGTCATATTTAGTTTGAGAATAAAACAGTTTTGGAATTAGAACAATATTTGTTGTTTAAAGGGTGCTAAAAAATGTAAATTTTATGCATCTAATATTACCTGTATTCTAAAAATATCAGGGATTTACTTTTCATGATCTTGCTCTCAGTGACTTCATCCAGGTGAGACACGTGTGCTCATAAAGATGTCACTGCAGTTTTTCTTTTCAAATTGGCACTCTGGTAACTGCATCCTTCAGTGCATGAGAGAAATTGAATATGGATATTCGGCTCTCAGTCTCATTTATCCCCCTGGCTTATAGATGGATGTGTATTCAGTGGAAATGAACTTTTGGTGAGTAAATGGAATGGAAAGTGCATGAAGAGGATTCCCAGGAAGAGAGGGTGCCTGCAGTTGGAGGTATGAGAAATGACTGGGCTTTGGTCTCTGGATGTATTATAGACATTAGGATTATTTGACTTGAATAAATGGAGCAGGAATTCCAAAATGATTCCAGGAGTGGCATACTGTTTATCCCATGTGAAAGTACCAGTGAGTGTTTACTCTATTGCGCTCTTTTATTACAATCTGAACATGATTGCTCCCACCAGACTTGAGTTAAAACTGAATATCAGAGTAGAAATCTGGAAATCATGTAAAGGTTTCTGTATCACAAATCAGACGCTAAAATACCAGGGGAAATTTTACAGCACGGTCCATTTCCAAAAGGACACGCTCTGCCCGGCTGTCTGTTCTCTTTCTGTTTGGCTCATCAGTGGCCAGCCTGTGAGGTCAGATGGCCGTTGGACACTGGACAGCCTTGTCCCTCAGGGTTCGTAGCTCTGTGGACCAAAGATGATTAAATGTCTAATGAGTCCAGTGTGAAAATCCAACACCATCTGGAGGGTACGATCATCCTCTGTTCATCCAACAGATCTGGAGGACCACCATGAGAAACAGGCCTGCTTTGCACGCATGTCCATGTGCGATAATGGTTATGTATTAAAAAATAAACTATATTTTTTCCTGTTAGGGAAAAATACATCTTGGACCAAAAAAATCCCAAGGCCAAAGGAAATAATGAAGAGAGTATTGAGGGCAGACAAGTTTACCTGTGTAGTTTTAATCCATTTCTCTGATTGTTTTGGACAGTTGTAAAACAAGTATAGGAACTGTTTTCCGGGTATTTTTTGAAATTCAGGATCCACTTACTTTCTTAGGAATAGTAATCAGGACCTATATGAGATTCATTCCGACTCTGTATAGGTCAAATGCTGAACTGAACAACAAAGAAATCATAAAACTGTGGATAAGAGAAAAGGGAATTGAGTTCTTGTTTAGAACATTTTATAGCGGTAATGAAATTCTTGTGGGAAACGGTGAGAAAAATGGGACGCTGTATAGCCACATGGAGAAATTAATGGATGATAAAACATGATTAATGAATTGGGTAGAAATGAAAGACTTCTCTAAAATGAACATTTGCACGTTTTCAAGAGTATCTAAAATTGCGGAACTACAAACTGTGGGTCAAATACATAACAACTGAATTGTAAATTAAATATTGATCCTTAATTCTGTTAAAAAGCTGTGCTTTATGCACATTTATATTATGTGTTTTTTTTTGTGTGTGTCAATTAATTTTTTATATTTGTAGCAAAATAGATCATTTGGCACACATTTTATTAGTGGTAAACACTGCATTCATTGATAGCATGTTTACCTTTTTCCTCAATAGGCAGTAAAACAATTATGAAACAAAATGATTAATGAAACAGCAACAATGTAAACATATCCAACCATTGTTTTGGCCAAAAGTATTGTAATTAATTGTAAGGGGGTATACAGTTAAAGACCCAGAACCAGATATGAAGAATGAAGACCCGGAGTCAGCATTATAAAAAATTAAAGAAAAGTTTTACGGAAGATAGTTTGCAGTTTCATCAGCAGAAGTCAGCTTCAAGACTCACACAGGAGTTCGTAGGCCGCCTCCCTTACAGTTACAAAGATCACAGCAGTTATACCATTTCCAAGGTCTAAGCTACGTCATTGCTTACAGGTTGAATGATTCTCATTGGCTAAGAAACATTAAGAGCCTAAACAATTTAACACATGTGAGGAGATAGGGGTGCCTATCGCCATTAGTAAAGATAGTTGTCGTCCACTCAATAGATTTAGGTCTGTGGTGGCCTCGCCGGTTAGAGCAGGGCGCCGGGTTGTCTGGTCCGAACGTCCAGAACCTACATAGAATGTCATACGCACACACACAAATAACAGACACTAGCAAATAACAGCTCCCATCAAGGCTGAAGAGAGTCTGAGCTCCTTATTATCAGTTAAGTATACCAAAACATAATGCTAAAACATTCACTCGTTTGGGAGAAAAACAGATAACTGGCATTTACTCCCAAGGAAGGAAATATACTGGAAAGAATACACTTTAATACAACAATTAAAGTTCAATAGTAACGCTCAATATAGCTTGACCATCTGTCCAGCGAAGGATCATATGTGTCCATGCTGCCTTTAGGACCCTCTAACCTTTCTTCTGATACCAGAGAAAGAGACAAACGGCCTTGTGGGTTACATGGCCTTCGTGTCCTGCGTGTACTACGTGCAATCTCAAAGTAAGATTGGAATGCACCTAAAAGAAACTGGTTACTTCCATCACATGCATTTAAGAAAATATAATTTCACAAGCACAAAGAATATAAAAATGAGTATGTGATAATGAATATATTTGATTATTGACTTTTTATAAGGAATTATATAAGCATCCAAAAGGATTTATGATTATAGATGTATTTGAAGAGGCAAGGGATTTTGACCAACCCTTCATAATAAACTGTATACATTTTATAAGATTTATAAAACACTGTGACAACTTTTAGTTTGATTTTACTGTAATTTAAAGGGATAGTTCACCCAAAAAAAAAAAAATTCTCTTACCATTTACTCACCCTCATGTCATTCCAAACCTGTGTAACTTCCTTTCTTGTGTGGAACATAAAAGAAGATATTTTGAAGAATGTTGGTAACCAAACATTTGGTTTTGGTTGGTCATTGTATGGAGAAAAAACTAAAACTAGACATTTTTCAAAATATCTTTTTAGAATGGTCATTGTTTGGGGGGAAACTTAAGAGGGGTTTGGACTAGGTGTTTGAAACCAACATACAGTATAAATCCACTGCTAGGGAAAACATATTTTTTGTATAGTTACTCATAGTTACTGAGATTTTGTGACAACCAGTCCCGGACTCCCCTTGTGTGATTTCGAATTACAATAATTGGCAATGCAATGAACAAACTATGTCTTTGTCACACATTTCAACCTTAACATTTAGCTGTAGACTGAGCTTATTTTCAAGTTTAGATTTTAGAGTACAAGTGTGTGTTTTGTAACGTCTTTAATAGGTGGCTGTTCGCTCGATCTCTCTGTGTATAATTTAAGTTATGAGGACACAGCAGCTAAAAGCTCACTGTACTCATCACATTTTAGACCAGAGTGTCAGCAGACAAAGCCGTTTTGTTACCCACAGCGATGATTACTCCCTCAACATGCTGATGTCATTCTGTTGCGTCCTTACCTCATGTTTTCATTTATTCTCTCGTCTCTTTGTCTCCAGGAGATAGTCTTCTTTGCCATTTGTTCTCTTCTATGCAGGCTGTCAGCCGGTGGTGCCCTTGACTCGCGACCTTGACGGAAATGATGGACCTTAATACAGGAATGTATTTTTTGTTTAATCAGCAGGCATGTGCACTAGTGAAGGGTCTTACAGGAGCAAAGGCCACCCCCCAGTTGAACAGAACTGCATTATTGCCCTGTGGGCAGCCGCATGCTTCTCCAGTTTTCTGTTTATTTCATCTCAGCTGGTTCACACATTAAAGCAGTAACGTCCTTTCAGACCACTTGCATTAAAAAAATCCGTATTTAATAGATTAGGACCAAGGCCCACAGGATGAATCAAATAAACAATTGCAAATTCACAATGATTTAACAAACAATGAAAATCTCAAACAGCCATTAATCCTGTCTGGGCATGACTCTTTCCACGCCTAAAAAGTCTCTCAACTGCGTATCTTGGGAAAGGGGTGCAGAGCTGCTGAACATGTGGTGGTGTCTAATCATGCAGCACTGTTATCCCATTAAAAACCGATGCTGTAATTTCATTTATGAGACGGAACAGCAGTTGTCCTCCTTAGCAGGAAACAAATGAGATAAATATCTGTTTATCTCTACAGTCTGACATGAAGTATATTAAGCAATGAACTAAATCCATTAAATCTGTTAATATGAGCTAGTGCATGGGTGTGAATGTCACTTTTGACATCTCTTCAATCAAATACAAGATGAGTGTAGATGCCACAGCAACAATACCAATATTAGGCTATTTATTTAAAATATAATCATATGTCATGTGTCCGAGCAGGTATTTTTTCATCATAAATTATATGGAAATTAAGTTTTTGCTTGCAATTTTTTTTAAAATTTGACAGCATTTAGTAGCCTGGCTAACATCAGACCACGTCTCATTGAGATTGAGACATGGTCTGGGAACCACATGTTCATTTTCTCGTATTTGAGGCGTGGTTTACGAATGCCCAGAGTCGTTTATTGGGTGCTACGAATGTCTATCAAATGCGCCTGTACGTAGCTCATAGCCAATCATTTCAATTATATCAGATGACGTATGTAGAGCGACAGAAATTAGACGAGGAAGAAGACGATGGGTCAGAGATTTATGTGTACACGATGGCGTATCTAAGGCTGCATCTAACTTTGCGTCTGCTGCCATGTTTGTAGCCTCGCGAGACCATCCTGATCTCGCGAGCTTTCAAGTTTTCACTCGCAGATCAGTCTGGATACTTTCCGTTAAAGAAAATTTGGGAGCAGTTCACCAAACGAACGTCTAATCAGCGTTGGCTTAGAGGCGGGTTGAGGTGTGACGCAACGAGAAGTGCGACAGTTCAACCCAAGCGGAAGCAACGCAAGCAAATACGACCTGATCTAGAAACATTTTCAGACAGCGGTAGTCCTATTTCTTTTAGCCGCTCGCTAATGCTTTTTTCTCTTGCATCCTTCTTGTTAAATATAGACCGGGCACCTGAAATGGTGCCTTTTATTCTCAAATTGTCGTTACATAAACGGCAAATATCCTTTGCCGACATGTATCTTATTTGCTGAGCTAACGAGCCTTTACCTGCAGCAGCAAGAGTAGCCTGGCTTGTGGTTTTGTTTTCGTCGTCGCTCTGCTATACGTCATATGCTTCGTTGATCTGATTGGTTGATTTGGCCCGTCTATCACCAATATAGGCCAATCAGCTAACCAGTATTTACGCCCCTTCCCAAAACTACTTCAACGGAAGGTTTCCAGATGGATATGCGGAGCAAATCCATCTGGCGGAGTCAGGTTACCATGTTTGATCCATAGGTATAAACAAACTGCTTCGGTGTGTCGCATAGACGTCGTCATCGTCTTGCTGCTCCCTCCCCGTTCTGTGATTGGTCCCCTCGCTGAGGTGAAAATCTGGTCCATGGTATCAAGACTGCCTAGCAGCGTGAATAAAATCGTGCTGCGCAAAGGCAGCATGGGGAAACCCAGGCTAAGTATTTACAGTAAAATAATGCAATTTTTGTACCGTTTTAGGTTTTAACTGTAGCATTTTTGTATTCTTTTTCTGTAAAAAAAAAAACTACAAAAGATTTTTTTACAGTGTAGCGACATCTGGTCAAGAGAAAAATTGTTGTGTGGGGGAAATCTTACCCCAGGGGGCATCTCATCCCACCTTACCCTATTTGTGTGAAAAAGACAGAATTATGAGCCATATCTTGGGAGGTAGCCATCAGCAGTCTTCCAAAGACAGGTGATCCTTTTGTTTTATCTCAGGGAGAATGAGGGGTGAACGCTTGCTTTAAACTGACAAAACACTGCAGTCAAATATCACATCATACACACACACTCCATTTCTCTCTATCGCTACTGTCAGAGCTGAATGTCTCTTCCTATTTCATCAATCCTTAAATTCTCTCCTCTCCAGTTCCATTTCTCCTTCCTCTCCTCCTTCGTTTGTCCTCACGTCATTCCATACAGAGCAAACAGACATATTGCTGTTACATGCGCTGCTTGCGAAAAAGCCTCTTCTCGCTTCCATAACACTATCTTTTAATTAATTAGCACCCACTTCTTTACAATTAATTTCTCTCAATTTGCCCTATTAGCGTAAGCATATAACTAGCAAATCTTTGCTAGTGCTAATTTTATATTCACTTATTAAGAGGCTTATTAGAGCTCATATTAAATTATGGATTGAAAAGCTGAGAAAGGAAAAGAGGAGGGTGAGAGACCAATGTTGTTTAAATGCATAATTTCTGATGTTTTAGTCCTTTTTAACCAATAGGGACTGGGGGCATCTATACAGTATGTTAAAAATAATGTGCTTAACTATAATTTTTTTTAGACATTTAACATCTTTGTGCTGTTTAGCAAGGTATTATGTTTTGATGCATTAAAGGAGTATTAAAGGCACACTCTGCAACTTTTTGCTAATTAAAATGTTGTAGGCTACACATAAAAATAAATAAATAAATAGCACTTTGAGAAATATCATGATGTAGACTTGTGTAACAGCCCTAGATGTAGGCTATCAGTCTAATAGAAAAGGCTTGGATGGTTTGGAATTAAATCCAAGAATCTCCATTTCATAATTTTGTGTAGTAGCTATGAGATGGAGATGTAACAGACATAAAGGCACAAAACGAAAGCAGTTTAATTTCATGCATCCAGGCCACTAGGTGTCAGTCCAAAACCATCCATACCACTGGGATGAATAAGATCCAGCGAAACTTATATAGTGGGGATGGCAATTTGTACTGGTGTCCTTCTCAATTCTTATTTGTACATCCTCGTTTCCTTTCCTTGCGTCTCAGCTCCACCCCCTGTAGGATGCGAGGGAAGGCTGCAATGAAAGAAAATGAGGACGGAGGAATCGAATGAAAGCTTTTTTAGACATTGGAAAACTTGATCACTCGAGCGTCACTTCATAGCGTCATCAGCTGCGCTCAAAGGATCTGCCCTTATGTTGTTAAAGTTTGGTTATTTAAGAAATTCATAATAAATAATAATAAAGCAAGATACCCTGTTGAAATATGTGAGATGTGTGGTTTATATAAACTGCAAAGGTAAAGTATAAATTAAAATTATTGTGACCGATGTGAAGGGGGAGAAGAATGTATACGTGCGTCACGTTTAGTCGATAAAACTCTTCCACAAAGGATACACCCGTGTATCCTCGCTCATGACTCCTCAAGAAGCCTCCTCACTCCTCGATCCTCGCCTCCTCGCGGTGCAATGAGAGAATTGAGATGTCCTTCAAGATGGTTGAGCTCGATCGGTTTCCGGGATGGAGGACGGAGGAGCCATAGATATAGGTTACATAATAAAGGTATATTTTTATTATCTATGGGAGGAGCGAGGAGACGAGGAGGGATTTTAAGGAAGCATCCCTGGTGTCCAAAACGAGGCTGCATTTTAGACATACAATCGAGAACTTCCCTTAGCACTTCCCCTCAGTAGAATCCCCACCACCATTTTGAAGTGCGTTCAATTTCGTCAAGTGGACGAGGGAAGTTTATTTGGACAGATCCTCGACCCCTCGATTTTGACCGAGGGAAGGCCTATTCAAAATGTACACTTCAGGCATATCTATATGGACCACAATGCACTATGATTGTGACGTCCAGCAGGTCACACTTAATTTATTCCCACGCCACACAACTCTAGTGTATGATATTGGAGTTATTTGGACATTTAACCACATGTAATACTTTTTGTTGTTATGCTGACTGTTTTAACACAGTTATAGTTTATTATAACTATAACTTTTTCGTTTGTGTTTTTTTATATTTTATATTTATAGAAATATAGCCTAATATATTTAGGGCCCAAGCCCTGAAAGGGGCGAAGTCCCTATTGTTTTCCTAAGGATTCTTTTTTTCTATTATTTAATTTTTTTTAATGATTTCTCAGGCACTTTTGGGGCACTTAACATGCTCGAAAACTCTTGAAACTTTGCACACAGGTCAGAACCCACAGCCATCAGGGCCGGGCTGAAGCTGGTACCCGGGCGTGGCAGGGGGGCTCGACAGCGCCCCCCTTGAATGGGGTCCGAAAACTTGTTATGAATGCCCAGACATTCGCGTTTTACTTTCACTTTAAAATTAGCCCCAGTTCGGGGGCGGATTGCTTGAATTGTGAGTTCAATAGCCTATTATTCTTAATGGAAAATACAACAATAAAACAGTACAATGAAAAATTCGTTTAAATAGGCGCTTTTACACAAAATATTCTGTCATCATCATGTCAACCAACTCTCGTTCAGCTCACGATTTATTAAGCAGACACATTCAGTTTTTAATTGTAGTGTCTGTTCTCCAACTGAACTAAATGATTTTATTACACACACACAAACACAAACCAAATTGACGGTGGGGGGCGGTGATATATTTAAATCTGCATATTGTACTGTAATATCTGCACCTTTATAGGGCACCCCCCTAGTCTCATTAAATGTATGCTTCATATTTAATTTTTAATTACTAAATTTGATCAATAAATTTAATTATTTAGAATAATAAGACATATAAGGCTGTTACCCTAGGTAGGGCTGATCAAATTAGATATTTTCCACTGAAAAATAACAATTGCATTAAATAATGTTATGAGATTGTTTTAAATATAAGTGAATTAATAATCGTTGGAAAGAATTATACTTTTAAACATAACACTAAACTGCCAGTAGATGGTGGGAGGCGACCGTCTTAATGAGCGAGCCATTGATTGATTCGTTCAAACGACCGATTCATTAATGAATGAGACAGATGTTTATGAATTGATCACTGAATCTTTGACTCAACCGATTCTTTCAAAATGCTGAATCATTCAGTAATGAGAAAACATGGATGAGTGATGGTTCGAGATACCCAACATAGTGAATGTTATCGAGAGCACTCAATCCCATTGCTGGTGGACTGCATGTCCAAATTCGCTTACTCGTTTTTATTCACTCATTTTGTGGACTATCAGTCAAGTAATGTCATATGAGGGTATAGGGGGGCGACCTTTCTAAGTGAATTTTTTATGTTTCTAAAATCTCCTCCATCAAAACCCAAAGCTTTATGCTTTGTTTTGATTCACTGATTACATAAAAAACAGTTAAAGTATTCATATTTGTGTTTAACAAAACACTTCTACATAGTGAAAACAAATCTTTATGTTGTGTATAAAATGTGTCCGTCTTGAATGTTGTTTCCTATTTGAATTACATCTATTGCTTGGACTTTTCTGATCCTTGCAGATAAACAATAGCATGTGACCAATCATTACGTGCAGACCCATGGCAACCAATAATTTCAGAGATAGTGAAAGGGATTAGTTCAGGCTATATATACCAACAGTGGGATTTGACTTGAGCCACAAATTTCAATCTTTTCTGTCTCAGTGTCTAATAACCAATGTATATTCACAGTCATGGGCAGCAATCTTGTTATTTTAGTCAGTGAGTTTGTATAGAGTTGAAATTTTTAGTACAAATGCTCAGAGTTTGTAAACATTGATGTGCGTGTTTCCTGTTTGTAAAGCTTACTGAATTGGTGTTATTATTATTATTATTATTATTTTTACACCTATAAGGTTTGACCTCTATGTAAAAAGGACATAAAGTACATGAAAAAGCTAGTTGGTTAATAGTAAGGCTGACAACACACATTTTTTATTTTTTTTCCCTAAACACGTTATTTTTCATTCAAAATGTCATATTTTGGAATAAATTAAGACTTTTTTCTTGCTATGGCCAATTTTATAAGCAGTTATTTATGTATATTGAATATACATCAATTAAATTATATTTTCACACTTTTATCATAGTGTAACATAATTACAGTTTGTAAATGAGACTGTTCGCACGTGATATTTACAGAATGATATTTGAATTTGATTTTCTTAAAATTTCAAGTCTTATATCTCAGTCTCTTCAATGACACGTTGGTTTCCTTTTGTTTCCTTGACTTAGTTAGTAAAATTCACTAACCTTTGATAACTTTATAAGTAGCAAAACTGCTGTTTGTAGTTAAGATGAGGTGTAATTAATGTAAATAATTCAGATGAATATTTTTTACATTTTCACAATAAACATTAGCTACAGTGGTTTGACTCTTTCACGGTTTGAGATTATAAGTTATTATATAATTATATTAAAATGATTATTAATTGATGAGAGCAGCAAATGCATATTTTCCTATGGATGTGAAATATGCATATGCTGCTCACATGCTCTCAATAATTATTTTTATATTACAGTAATATACAAATATTTTAATGAAGAATTTTCATATTTTAAAACTGAAATGTAAAAAAAAAAAATCTATTCATAAAAGGCATTGGGGTGCTGAGAGAAAAACGTATATATATATACGTGTACTTGAAATATGTATATCTGCACCGGAAAGTTTTGAATGCAGTACAAGTCTTGCAGTAAAAATGTTGTGGTGGGTTGTAAAATAACCAATGATATTATAAAATTATACAGCCATCAGTAAACTCACCATGTCCATTGTTTGCTAAAAGCACTAAGAACTTGCGTGGGACTCTCTTGAAACGCTAATATTCTGCTGTCAGTGACACAATGAAACAGCCTGTATGAGTAATCTAGCCCAAAGCTGCTCTCATCTCGGGACAAGCGCCTCTGCTGCTGAGGGCACAATTTATGAAATGTGCTGAACACAGCTTTCGGTCTCTCATTTGCATGAGTTGTTATTGTTTGAAATGATAAATAAATTGAAAGCACAGATGAAAAATGGCCAGTTCTCAATAAGACAGAGTATGTTTCTAGTGGACCATGAAGCTAATCTGAAGCTTTTCTCCTTTCACCATTACCCATAATGCAGAGGAGACAGAACGCACTCGCATAAAAACATGCACTGATGGCTTTCTGACGCCTTCTCCTCATTTTCTGCCTTCACAGAGATGTGAGGAGACTGCATAAATTTCTGTGTGGTAATTCACTCACTTCAAAAGTCTGGTATTAAACTGGTCATCCGATTCTGAAGCAATCCTCAAATAAACAGGTTAGTTTATTAAATTAGTGGCAGCTTGCTTTTGTGACTGACTTTTTATGCTCTTTATGTCATGCAGCTCTTTGGCCAGATGCACATATTGATGCAAATGAGAATGTCATGTGGCGAAGAATCTTTTCACATGACTGAAAGCAAAAAGAGTAATGGTGACAGAAGTGATTATTATAATCGCCCTGTGTTAACCCGAAGAACTATGAACAGGTTATCAGCGCCAAAGCGGTTTATAAAGACATCATCAAAGTAGTCCATGTGACATCAGTGGGTTAGTTAGAATGTTTTGAAGCATCGAAAATACATTTTGGATAGAGAAAATACACCGGAAGAGAATACAATGCAATAAAGTCGTAGTTTTTGTTATTTTTGGACCAAAATGTATTTTCGATGCTTCAAAACATTCTAACTAACCCACTGATGTCACATGGGCTACATTGATGATGTCTTTATTTCCTTTCTGCACAAGGACAGTATACCGTACATACATTTTCAATGGAGGGACAGAAAACTCTCGGACTTAATCTAAAATATCTTAAAATGTGTTCCGAAGATGAACGGAGGTCTTACGGGCTTGGAACGACATGAGGGTGAGTCATTAATGACATAATTTTTATTTTTGGGTGAACTAACTAACCCTTTAATCAAATCCCTCCATAATTTCAAGAGTGTCCAATCAGCCCAGACCAACCACCTCTGATTTCACCAACAGGTCTTGATTAACGTTAATCTGAATCCCAAATGAAATCACAAACCTAATCAAATTCAACATTCACCAAGAGCCATTGTACAGATCATTACCAAATCCTCTTGACTTTGTCTCAGGTCATTTGAGCCTCAAATTAGACTTCTTAGATTCCTGCGAATTAAGAAGCAGCCATGAGATCAGTGCATTCGGCTAATGACATTAGTCAATCTAAAAAAGTTGCCAGATCATTGGACCTGTATGAATTTTTTTAATGGATACTTGAGAAAAGTCTGCCATGTATAACAAGAGTTTTCCACACCCGTCCCTGCGGGCTCTCGCCAGCTGCGGCGGGAGAGGAAACATTGGCAGAAAGTCTTCGCCTAAAGAATCAACATCCATCACACTTGTTTGTCTTTCAACTCGGCCATCTTGGCAGACATAAAGAAAACCCTTCACCAATTTTGAAACAACAGCAGCACTTCTTGAGTTCCTCTCCACCGCGTCATTGACAAATCACTGGCTCACAAAAACTGCCACCCCCCTCTTTTACCGAAAAACACATTTCTCGCTCTCTCCCACCCTCCTTGGGGGGTCATGAGGTTGTCTGGTTGACAAAGATGGCTGGGATGAGATTTCTCTCAATGGGACTGGGACACATGATAGACAGCACATGACTAAAGACTTCACTGATTGACGGAATGAGCGAGAGAGAGGAAGATAGCGAAAGGAGAGGGACTCACGCACACCCACGCAGATCGACAAAGGAAATAGATGAGTATGGAAAGAGACAGGCCGAGGGGAATGGAGAAAACAGGGACGGCTGTGTGTGTTGCGGTGAGAAGGATGTGTCACCAGGCGACGTGTCTGAAGCACACAATGGCTGTCTGCAGCTGGAGCCTGATGTTGGTATCAGAGCGATTGTGTTGCTCCAGGGGGAGCCTGTGAGCTCTTGGACGCAGGGAATCACGGAGAGGGAGAATAAGCCTTTAGAGATAGGTTCTGTGGAAATGCACAGGAGACATGTGTCAAACGTTCCGAGCAGAAATTCTTCTGAAAGACTTTCAGCAATACACATGATTTGGTTGGATTTTACTTGTGTGTGTGTGTTGTTCATGCGTTTCTGAGATTCTGTTATTCATTGTATTTTATTATTAAATATTAGATATGATATTTAACTCACTTCTCTTCTCTCCTTTTTTTTTCTCCAGCGCGCTCTGCCTTAAAGGGGCAAGAGCACAAAATAACCTCTACACAAAAAACTGTATAATGTATGAAAAACTGTATAATGCATAAATAGCTTATTGTTGTTTAACATCTGTTTCTTTTTCCCCAAATAAAATAATCAATTTACAAATAGTGAAATAAAATAAGATAATGAACTAGCAAATTTAAGGTTACACAGTTGTACTGCTTTATATTTTTGTGGAAACTGAACTTACTTTGATTGATAAGTTCAAAAGAACAGAATTTATATGAATTAGGGATGTTTTGCAACATTATAAATGTGTTTACTGTCATTTGTAATCAATTTATTACTGTACATTATTGTAGAATATGTTAATTTGAAACATTTTTGTACATGCATAAACATTAGTAGAAATGTGATCTAATTATGAACGTGTTTTTAATGTAGTCTTGGCCTTTTTAAATATGGGTTTGTTCTTGGTTTTTGATGTCACACAATCTGTCCATCTTGGCATCTGGCTAATGTAACTCTTCTACCAAGCGACAATTAGATTTGAGCCAAAATACTTTAGAGTTTACTGGTAATTACAAAGACTTTTTTGTTAGTCATTTATTTACTATCCATACAATTCTAATTTTATTTTGTTTTCCCTTCAGAACAGGCCTGCGATACATTTTTTAAGGTCGTGACCAACCAGTTGAGAACCTCTGCTTGAGGAAGAACCATTGAACTTGAGACTTGTGGACTGTAAGAAGCTTTAATGGAAAGAAGTGTTTTAAGATATTTAGCCATGCGGACCGATTAGCGGGAGTTGAAGGATTATCTAAAAACGCTCTGAACGAACTTTCATTTTAAACTCCACTTAATGTCCCCAGCCGCCTCTGTTCCTCCCTCCATCTCTTTCTGCCCCCCTACGCTTCTCATTTTCACTCGCTTAATGACATGTAATAGGGATTTGTTTCAGGCTTTCACACTTCATTCACAAAAGCTGAAATCCTCTAGGTTCAAGGCACTGTGACAACCAATGCGGCGTAATTTTCTTCCCTGTCATTATTAGATTAGCACTTGTAACATAGGAAGAATAAATTGGAGCATCTCCCAACGAACGCTAGCTGTAGGGGTCTAATGTGCATCTCTGCTGTTTGTTTTCTGGTGCAGCAGATGGAAAAGCCAGAAAAGCCAGAGGTGCTACATACTCTGCAGAAAAGTGATCATCATTAGCGACTCGATGAGTGAGTTTCGCCTTCAGCAAAGCATTTGAGGATTCAGTGTGACCTCAAGTTAGAATCTAAAAGGTTATTTATTTATTTATTTATTTATTTTTTAATGTCGTTTTTGATTGGACACAAAAATGATGAGTAAACATCTTAATCAGTCTTTTTTGGGGGGCTTGTTTTCCACTAAAATATCGAAACATCCTTAAAACAAGATGGGTATTATTTTATAATTCTTTAAAAAATATTATTTATTTTCCTATCTCATTTGCAAATTGTTTGTCCTTGTCTTAAACGTAAACCTCATTAAATGGTGTTAGATTAATGCTTATTTAGGAAAAAATGCAAAAGAAAAAAAACCTTTAAAAGATCAAGATGCATTATTACATATGATAAATATGTATATCAAATTTGAATGTATTGTATTAATATATAAAATATTATGATTACACAGGTTTTGGACCACAGTTTGGACCTCCAGTCACACATGGCATTGAACTTAAATGCAACTGCTTTCACCTTCAGCACAGGTCTGGCCAAGAATAGCCAACAGGGTTGGTTGATTGACTTTCTCTGTGAAGGGTAATTGATTGGCAGGGGATTACTTGGAAAGCTTGGCCCTTGATAAAGCGGGAGGGGAACCGTGGATGAGCAGCCAAGTGATTTGTCCTGTCCATACATGTCCCTGTCTCACTTCATTACCGTACTGCTCTTACCTCCTCCTCTACCCAGCACAGCACGGGGGTATTTGTTACATCCTGCTGCACTCATTGCTTTCTCTCTTGATTAAAAAGTACCTACTTCACTTTTCTCATTCCTTTTCCAACCCAGACTGAGATGTACGGCCGGAGGGTGAAAAGCCGCAGAGGAGCCTGTGGATAAATATTTATTTAATAGCTGCCAAACGCTCTCCTTTATTGTTGGTCACTGCTGAGATGGGCAGAGGGAAAAAGACTATATGAGGCAATCAGACAAAACGGGCTCATAAATCACATGCCGACCAGCAAGCTGCCATGTATCAATGAGGGGGCCATTGAGGTAATGACATAGACTGAGAAAATTTTCCCAGCATGAAAAAAATCACATACAATTACAGTAAATGCTATACTTTGTTATTTTACGAAATTACTTAAAATGAAATTACTTAAAATACTTAAATGTGCTATAGAGAAATGGAGATTATTTGTATTAAAGTGGTCCTTTTTTAACACACTTTGAAATGAATTAATTTATTTTTCTTTAGGCACTTTATTTGATGGAAGGAGGCATTAACTTGTTGCTTCCAAATTTTCCATATTGATGGACCATTGAAGGATATACCTTTTTTGTTTTGTTATTGTGAAAAATGCAATGATTGACACATGTACAATATAGACGCATGCCCATTTTTCAACAATTACTTCATTAATCAGTCAAGTAATTGGTATTTAATGAAAATACAGTATACTGTCCAAAAGATACTGTTCTGTTTTAGATTTTAGAAAGAAGTCTCTTGAGCTCACTGTATTTATTTGCTAAAAAATACAGTAAAAACAGTAATATTGTGAAATATTATTACAATTTAAAATAAATGCTTTTTATTTTAATATTTAAATTAAATGTATTTATTCAGCCATTACATTAGCAGTCATTTCTCCAGTCTTCAGTGTCACATGATCATTCAGAAATCATTCAAATACTGATTTGATGATCAAGAAACAGTTCTTATTATTACCAATGTTGAAAATGTCTCAGGTTACGTATGTAACCCTGGTTCCCTGAAGAGGGAATGAGATGCTGCGTCGAGATGCTGTGGGAACGCCCCTGCGTGATTGCGTCATGAAGCACGTGCATAATCAGTCCAATGGTGTGACAAGACGTCATAGGTGGGTGACGTCATAGACCAGGAAACTATAAAGCACACCTGAAAACAGACTGCGCTAGCTTCTGATAGGCCGATGCAAGTCGGATCACAGGTATGCAGGGAGTACGGCAGGGCGACACAGTGTCTCATTCCCTCTTCAGGGAACCAGGGTTACATACGTAACCTGAGACGTTCCCTTTCAAGCTGTGTCGAGACGCTGTGGGAACCCTATACCCACGATGCCATAATAACAAATGCCTGTTCTGTGTGAAATCATTGCACACACTAAGAAGCAAGCACCCTAGACCTTGGAGTGGAGCCTAGATCCAAGTCGTAAAATCAAACAATTGTATGCCGTGAGGACCAGCCTACCCGCTCACAGATGTCATGAAGGGAAACCCCTGATAATAAAGACTTTGAGGCAGCCATACTCCTGGTAGAATGGGCCCAGACAGCCAAAGGTGAAGGCTGACCACCTTTGCTGTGCCTTGGCAGCAGCAGGACCCGCACCCTGGGGAGCGCGCAGCGAACCGGCCTCCTTGAAGAACGCCCGGCGAGAGCATAGCGTCCTCACGGACAGCTTCTCGCAATGCTCACAGTCAGCCCCCTCGAGAACTGACTGGGCATGCTCCACTCCCAAACAAGCAACACAAAGCTGGTGTGTGTCCCCACCCATGATAAAACCAAGGGGGTAATCCACTAGCCGGAAACTGAAGTCTCCCTGGGGGCCGCCATTGGCTAACACGCCTTCACCTGCTGTTAGCATTCTATTGACTCCCATTCATTTTGGCGTCACTTTGGCAGCGAATAACTTTACATCTGAGGCGTTTAAAGACTCCATTTGTCCATTGTTAATTTCTAAAGAAACACGACAATGTATAAAAGGCTCCATTACCTTGTATCTTATGTTATGGCCCCGTTGAAGCAGTTTTTGTAAAAATATGCTAACGGATGCGTCATAACACGCCACTCTCTGTCGGACAGTAGAGAAATTACCGTATAGACAGGAAGGGAAGCTTGCGGGCAATCGGGGGGACGTGGAGGCATAAAGTCAAGGGATAAGCCCATAGAGAGTTGTAAAGTTGCTCCTGCTGCTAGCTCATGGACAGCTAATACTCATAATCTCCGGCTCTGCAAGATTCGGAAGGGAATGATTCAGATTCCTCTTGGCACAGCTACTAGAAGACTTACAACTGTGAGACAGGCTGCTCACGTCACATCTACGTCGTCAAGCTCAGTTTAAACCTACGCAGTGCGCTTGGCAATCAGAAAGTGAGTGCTTCTAATTGACTTCACTTTTCTCCGTTGAAGTCTATGGGGTCGCTGTGTCCATTTCTTTTACTGTCTATAGATAAAACGAGGGCAGGAAACAGCACACCGCTTAAACCCTTGCTTGCTCGCCATTATATATATATATATATAGCTTTATAGTTTCCTGGTCTATGACATCACCTGCCTATGACGTCTCATCACACCATTGGACTGATTATACATGTGCTTCATGACGCAATCACACAGGGGCGTTCCCACAGCGTCTCGACGCAGCGCAAGTTCCCTTGAAAGGGAACAGTTGTGCAGTTAATATGTTTGTGGAAACAGTGATACATTTTTATCAGGATAATTTGCTGAATTGAAAGTAAAAAACAGCATTTATTTGAAATAGAAATCTTTTGCAACTTCATAATAATATTTACTGTCACTTTGGATCAATATGAAGCATTCTTGCTGAATAAAAGCATTAATTTCTTTAGTACTACTCACTGTGCATCTCTACACCTCAGTGTTTGCCATGAGAACTATACCAGAATCTGTAGATGCCAATTCTCGAAGCTTTTTACTGGGAGAAAGCAGAAACATCCTTGAAACATGGCCCAGATTTGTACTATATTTACTCAAGCGAGATGGAATTCCACATTTGCTGAAAATCTCACAAGCTGTTTTTCAATCTCTTGAGACGCCAGAACTTTTGCCGGTAGATTTGCAGTAGGTTTGTCCTTTTGTGTGTGAGTGTGTTCATGAACGTGTGTGATGAAGGTGGAGTGAAGTTTGTTGTTGGAGTTTGTGGTGGTGGCTGGGATTTAAGTATCTTGAGAGAATACATCTGCAATTAGAGCTTTCCCCAAAACCTGTTGGAAAAGCAAAATCTGTGTGCTAAAAACAAAACATTATAAGATTCCCCCAAGTGGCGTCGGAAACATCTGATTCATCTGCATATTAGTGTTAAAGAAATAAGTCACTGTTCAGATTAAAGCTATTCCATTTGCACAGAAATATGTTGGTAGAAAATGTGGTACGCTGAAAACCATATTGAGTGAGTATTCCTGTTGTATCTGTGAGTGAAATGTTGCTTTCTGTTTGTGTGCATGTAGCTTTAAATATGTTTATTCTTAGCTTGTGTCTAATGGCCCAGTCGCTGCCTTAACTTTAGCTTGACATGGAAAAATATTGGCCTATTTTTCACAATAATTGCTAAAGCTTTTAAAATAAAGAAAATGGATGGATGTCAGATCTCTGAATTGCAGCTACATCGCACAAATGCTACGCAAAACAATCTAGTGTTATATCAAAAGTTGATTGAAGACCAAGAGTAGACACTTTTTAATAAATTATAAAGGGCAAAAGCAATTCCCTAAGGGTCCATAATAACCCATATTTAAAATTCCTTTAGCTTGAATGAGTTATTTTTGCGAGGGTCAAAGGTCATTTAAATGAACTACGCATGAATGTGAATGACTGTGTGTGTACTGGCTGTCTTAATCTTTCAAAGAAACAATAATTCTTGCGCTGTAAATTTCTTGTCATCCTTAGTGTCTGCCTTGCGACTCACTCAGCCATTGTGGATTATATCAGTTAGCTGGTAAAAAATAAATACAAATTGATTGGCTTTACACAGTATTAAAAATCCTGTTGATTTCATGCTGTCTGTGCAACCATTGCACTCCACTGCAGGCTAGCCATAATGCTAACAGTACAGACCATACAGTTAATGGCAACCCATTAGTGATTATTTTACTGCTTTAGTTGAATTTATATAAAGGTCAGGGGCCTCATGTACTGTATGCACAAAATGAGCATCGCAAAAGAACCCTGACCTTTAGATAGCTTTAACCAAACCAGTAAAAATGTGAATCACTAATGTGCTGCCCTTAACTGTGTGGTCTGTAATGTTAGCATTACAGGTTGTAATCAATGGGTTAGAGGATTTTTCCCATTTCATTTAATACACCACATTTCATAAAAGTTAAGAGTTAAGCATTAAATCAGAAGTAATCATCCAGGTGATGTAAATTTATATTAATTTTATGTAACTAATTGAAAAGGTGATCAAATATATTGTATATCTGACTATGAAAAATATGTGTAGTGGTAGTTTCTTCTGATTCTTCTGTACCACCTTTTGAAGTCAGTCTAACTACAACCAGTATTTGAAACACGAGCAAACCAAACAGTCTTCCTTTTAAAAGTTTACTTCCAAAACATAAAATACATAGACATGGTACGCACGGTCAAAAAACGCACGGTGTGTTGCTTCCAACGTCTCTAACTTCAAACTGAAACTAACTACATCCAATCGCTTACGCTATGACGTAGCGCTATCTGACTGGAAGCTCAAATATTGAAATGTTATCAGATCTAAACATTACTAAAGTATGCATTTCAAACAATACATTTCTTATGAATTTTCATGAAATAGTTTTTACTGTTTTTAAACAAAATTATTTCAGATGAACTAGTCCCTATGCTCTTACATTACCCGGCCCCTAATTGGATAGGCAGAAGGACAAAGCAATTATAAACTTAAACACTGAGAGCCAAACAATTTCTAAATGTCCATAAACTATCAACTTATTTCTTATTTCTTTACTCTTCTGACTGTCACGAACTGCTCCGAGACTTGGGGGTGAAGATCCAAATGCAGCTTTATATAGAATAGTCGTATAGGCAGGGTCAAAAATCAGCAAACAGGACAATGGAGAATACACAGAGAGAATCCAAGAAACAGGCAGAGGTCAGGGCAGGCAGCAAGAATCAGAGTCCAAGAACAATCCAAAGTCAAAAACAGAAAAACAAACACGGGAAAACGCTCGGAAATGCAGACACACAGTACAACAAGACTTCGCGGTGAGTGAATGAATGAACATGGTATAAATAGACTGAGACTAGCAGGATGACAAGACACAGGTGAATACAATCAGTGATAATGAGGTACAGGTGAATGTGATCAGTGATGATGAGTCCAGGCAGTGAGTATGGGAAATGTAGTTTGTGAGGAAGTGATCATAGTCTATTGTGGAGTGCCCTCTGGTGGCTCTCGAGGGCACTCCAGCTGGTGATCGCTACATAGCCCCCCCCCAATGAGCGGCTTCCAGACGCTCCAAAACTGTCCAGGTGGGTGGTGGCATGGAGGCGGATCCGGGGGCGGGATGGAGGGCCAGGTCCGTGGAGCAGAAGAGGACCTGGAGACTGCGACAGGACGGAAGGCCAGGGCGGAGCAGACAGTCCATCGGGCGGCCAGGGCGGAGCAGACAGTCCATCGGGCGGCCAGGGCGGAGCAGACAGTCCATCGGGCGGCCAGGGTGGAGCAGACAGTCCATCGGGCGGCCAGGGCGGAGCAGACAGTCCATCGGGCGGCCACGGTGGTGAAGACCCTTCGGGCGGCCACGGCGCAGGAACAGGCACCGGCTCAGGAACAGACACCGGCTCAGGAACAGACACCGGCTCAGGAACAGACACCGGCTCAGGAACAGACACCGGCTCAGGAACAGACACCGGCTCAGGAACAGACACCGGCTCAGGAACAGACACCGGCTCAGGAACAGACACCGGCTCAGGAACAGACTCTGGCTCGGCAGACGTAACGTGAACAGTCTCTGAATCGGCCATCTTGTCCGTAGACACTGGCTCGGAGGCGGCCATCTTGTCCGTAGACACTGGCTCGGAGGCGGCCATCTTGTCCGTAGACACTGGCTCGGAGGCGGCCATCTTGTCCGTAGACACTGGCTCGGAGGCGGCCATCTTGTCCGTAGACACTGGCGTGGAGTCGGCCATCTTGTCCGGAGACACAGGCTCAGAAAGAGGAAGAGGATCAGGCTCAGGAGAAGTGACGTGAAGCTCAGGATCAGGCTCGGCAGAAGTGACGTGAAGCTCAGGATCAGGCTCGGCAGAAGTGACGTGAAGCTCAGTCTCTGGATCGGCAGAAGTGACGTGAAGCTCAGTCTCTGGATCGGCAGAAGTGACGTGAAGCTCAGTCTCTGGATCGGCAGAAGTGACGTGAAGCTCAGTCTCTGGATCGGCAGAAGTGACGTGAAGCTCAGTCTCTGGATCGGCAGAAGTGACGTGAAGCTCAGTCTCTGGATCGGCAGAAGTGACGTGAAGCTCAGTCTCTGGATCGGCAGGCGTGACGTGAAGCTCAGTCTCTGGATCGGCAGGCGTGACGTGAACAGCAGCCTCTTGCTCGGCAGGCGTGACGTGAACAGCAGCCTCTCGCTCGGCAGGCGTGACGTGAACAGCAGCCTCTCGCTCGGCAGGCGTGACGTGAACAGCAGCCTCTTGCTCGGCAGGCGTGACGTGAACAGCAGCCTCTTGCTCGGCAGGCGTGACGTGAACAGCAGCCTCTTGCTCGGCAGGCGTGACGTGAACAGCAGCCTCTTGCTCGGCAGGCGTGACGTGAACAGCAGCCTCTTGCTCGGCAGGCGTGACGTGAACAGCAGCCTCTTGCTCGGCAGGCGTGACGTGAACAGCAGCCTCTCGCTCGGCAGGCGTGACGTGAACAGCAGCCTCTTGCTCGGCAGGCGTGACGTGAACGGTCTCTGGCTCGGCAGGGCCGGCGTGAAGAAGCTCAGGCTCGGCAGGGCAGGTGACAGGGCAGGGCTGAAGTGACTCAGATTTGGCAGATACTGTGGGGTTGGGTGACTTCTGCTCTGCAAAACCCCTAGTAAATATCGAGCGACTTATCTGAATGGCAATGTCAATATACTGGGTTAACGTCCATTGTGGGGTGTTGTCAGGGATAAGGTACTCCAGGAGGTCCGTAAGGCCGTAGCGGAACATGTCTTTCAAGACATCGTCGCCAAAATCCACCCCATAGCAGAGCTCGTAAAAGTCCTCCACATACCTCTCAATCGGGCGGTCACCTTGGCTGAGGCTAAAGAGACGGGTTGCTGGGTCCATGTTTGGCATCGCTGCTGGATCTTGGTGTGGCAAAGTCTTCTGTCACGAACTGCTCCGAGACTTGGGGGTGAAGATCCAAATGCAGCTTTATATAGAATAGTCGTATAGGCAGGGTCAAGAATCAGCAAACAGGACAATGGAGAATACACAGAGAGAATCCAAGAAACAGGCAGAGGTCAGGGCAGGCAGCAAGAATCAGAGTCCAAGAACAATCCAAAGTCAAAAACAGAAAAACAAACACGGGAAAACGCTCGGAAATGCAGACACACAGTACAACAAGACTTCGCGGTGAGTGAATGAATGAACATGGTATAAATAGACTGAGACTAGCAGGATGACAAGACACAGGTGAATACAATCAGTGATAATGAGGTACAGGTGAATGTGATCAGTGATGATGAGTCCAGGCAGTGAGTATGGGAAATGTAGTTTGTGAGGAAGTGATCATAGTCTATTGTGGAGTGCCCTCTGGTGGCTCTCGAGGGCACTCCAGCTGGTGATCGCTACACTGACGTTGCCTCTTCCAACAAACACAGTTTATTTACAGGCCTTTCCAGAGTGTTGGTCTTGGTCTTTATCTTCACTCTTCGTACTGTTCCACTGGAGTCCGGCAACGTTTTAACAACCTTTCCTATGAGCCAGGAGTTCCGTGGGGAAGAACTATCCACGAGTAGCACAACATCGCCTGTCATGAAGTTTCTTCTTGGCTTTAGCCATTTCTGGCGCTCCTGAAGAAGTGGAAGGTATTCACGCGTCCATCTTGTCCAAAACAAATCCACAAGATATTGAACTTGCTTCCACCTCTTTCTTGTGTACATGTCATCTTTGCTGAAAATCCCTGGAGGCATGTTGGTTTGATATTTCAACAGCAATAAGTGATTGGGTGTTAGAGGTTCTAAGTCGTTCACATCATCTGAAACAGTTATAAGCGGCCTGCCGTTGATGATGCTTTCGACCTCACACATTATTGTCAGAAGACAATCATCGTTCACTGCTTGCTCTTTTAAAAGGGAGTTAAGGATTCTTCGCACGGTCCGAATTTGTCTTTCCCAAACCCCACCTTGGTGCGAAGCGGTTGGGCTGTTGAATATCCACTTTATTCCTTTTGGTTGCAAGGCCTTTTCAATCTTGTCATTATCCAGCAGTTGAACGGCTTCTTTTAACTCTCTTTCAGCGGCCACAAAATTTGTGCCGTTGTCAGAACGCATGATGGTAACTTGACCTCTCCTGCACATAAAGCGACGAATTGCATTAATGCAGGAGTCTGTGTCGAGGCTATCTGCAACTTCGATGTGCACCGCTCTAAGAGTGAGGCAAGTGAACATCACGCCATACCTTTTGACTGTACTCCGGCCCCGCTTAACATCAAACGGCCCGAAGAAATCAACACCGGTATTTGTGAAAGGAGGCTTATCTGGCAAGAGCCTATCTTCCGGCAGGTTTGCCATCTTTTGCTCACCAACCTTTCCATTAATCCTGCGGCACACTGTACATTTGTTTATTATCTTTCGAATTGCAGAATTGGCTTGTGGGATCCAGTACCTGCATCTCAGTTGTGCCAAAACATAACTGCGTCCACAATGACCTGTTCTTTGGTGTATGTCTCTTAAAATCAGTGTAGCAACTCTGCTGTGCTTTGAAAGAATTGCTGGATATTTAGCATTTTCTGGCATGGCAGACTAGTTTAGTCTTTCGCCAACCCTTAACGTGCCATCTTGAAGAATCGGATCCAATTTAAACAGCTGACTGCTGCGACTGAGCTGTTTACCTTTCTCCAATACCTTGATTTCTTCTCAAAACTGTTGTCTTTGACTGAATTGGATTATTTCCGATTCTGCGACAACTAGATCATCCAAGGTAAGTGACTTCCTTTCTACTGCTTTGAATTTCTTTATTTGTTGTTCTAACTTTGATCTTTCCTTTTCAGTTTGGCAGATCTTTCTTGATATTTCCTTTCTTTCCTCTTTCATTTTCCACAGATATTCCTTCACCTTTAAAATCCAGGCCACTGATCTTTTTAGTTTATGCCAGTCCGAATAATAGTTGATTCGTTTGTCGATTGGTTCCATGTTTTCTTCAACTTTGATCATGTTGACTGTAACTCCATTCTTGACTTCCGGATCATTTTGAAGGCTTTCTTTCCCTCGCACAGGCTGTTCCGACCAATCACATTCATTGTTCAGCAAGAAGACGGGCCCATTGATCCAGGTTCCTCCTGGCACCAAACTCTTAGCTTTCAGGCCCCTGCTGGCTTGATCTGCAGGATTTTCCGTTGTTCTGACGTACTTCCATTGCGATGGCTTGGTTGCTTCTCGGATCAACGAGATTCTGTTCGCAACAAAGGTTTTGAAACGAGCAGTTTCACTGTCAATGTATCTGAGCACTGTTGTACTGTCTGTCCAAAAAATAGATTGTTGCAGTGGACCTTGAAGCTCTTGATGTAACATCTTGTCTATTTTAACAGCGACAACTGCTGCCGTCAACTCGAGTCTGGGAATGGTGACCAGTTTGAGTGGGGCCACTCCTGACTTCCCCATAAAGAATGCACAATGCTTCTCCCCTTGACTATTCTCTAGCAGCAGATAAGACACAGTGCCGTATGCGGACTCAGAAGCGTCTGAAAAATTATGTAACTGTGCTGCTGCAGTGCATCCAAAATCTGTAGGTTTCAAACACCTGCTCACATGAAACGTTGAATGATGACTGATATCTTCGATCCATCTTTTCCAATCTTCAGCGTGTTTTCCGACAATGTTCTCGTCCCATCCGTATTGTTCTTTACAAAGATCTTTTAGCAAGAGTTTAGCGGGCAAGATGACCGGAGCCAGAAAGCCAAGGGGGTCGTAGATGGAATTCACGACTGATAAAATGCCTCTTCTGGTCATCGGCTTGTCTTGCAGCTTCATACTGTAGGTGAAAGTATCAGTTTCTGTGTCCCACTGTACACCGAGGGTCCTCTCGACTGGCAAAGCGTCATTTCTTAGATCCAGGTCTTTCACTTCGCTGGCTCTATGTACTTCAGGGATTGACATTAACACCTTCCTGCTATTGCTCATCCACTTTGTTAAATTGAAGCCTCCGCTGGCACACAGGGTACGAAGATCTTTAGCCAAAGTCACCGCTTCTTCTTCTTTAGCTACACTCCTCAGACAGTCATCTACATAAAAGTTGCGCAGAACTGTCTGAACAGCTTCTGGAGATGCATCATCCTTGTGATCTTCAGCAGTTCTTTTCAGTGCATATGAGGCAACACTTGGTGAAGAAGTGGCTCCGAAGAGGTGCACCGTCATTCGAAATTCCTCCATAGGCTCATTCAACTTGCCGTTGGGCCACCATAGAAAACGGAGTAGGTCTGTGTCACGCTCCAGCACCTTGACCTGATAAAACATCGACTCAATGTCCGCCATTATAGCTACTGGCTCCTAACGAAATCTTAAAAGCACACCAACTAACGGGTTGGTCAAGTCGGGTCCTTGGAGCAGTTCACTATTCAGAGACCTATCCTGAAACGAAGCTGTGCAGTCGAAGACCACCCGCAACTTTCTTTTCTTCGGGTGATACACCCCGTGATGTGGCATGTAAAACAGCCTGTTGTCGTCACGGTTCAGCTGTTGGACTGGAACTTGGACAGCGTAGCCTTTGTCAATGATGGTCTCCATAAAGCTCTTGTACTCTTCAAAGAATTCAGGATTCTTCTTGAACTTTCTAAGCAAACAGGCTATACTCTGTTCCGCCACACAACGGTTATTAGGCATTTGTAGCTTCTCATTCCTGAATGGCAGTCCAATACTGTAATGCCCATTCTCAAAAAGTGTTGTTTTCTGCACAGACTGCATAAACTGTTTGTCTTAACGAGACATCTCCTCTTGATCATCGTAGTTACGCCCTGAAAAATCAGTGTTATACTGTTGAACCAGTAACTTCTCAATCTCCATCACAGAAATTCTGTTTACTGAAAATGTAGGCATTTCATTCATTGCATCATCCATTTCCTTTCTTATGGGCCCATTCACAACCCAGCCAATGGCAGTCTTCGCGGCATAAGGGCCTCCATCCTCAGCATTAATAACATGCCATGGTTCCATTGCTCTTGAACAGTTAGCTCCAATAAGCAGGCCTACATCCGCTTCTATCTCTGGCAAGCGTACTTCATTGAGATAAGGCCACTTCTGGATATCTGACTGTTTAGGTATGTTCTCAATGTGAACAGGTATGTTGCTATGAGTGAACACCTTAGGTAGCTCAATGTACTTGGTGTCTTCCAGCCCGCACACTTCCAGGTCTGATATGACAAAAGTGTTCATGAGCTTCTGTTCTCCAGGTTTGTCTTGACCCATGGTGCTAAGAAGTATTCGTGTCGGTTTCCCTTTGATGTTTAGTTTCCTTTGCAGGTCTTCTGTGCAGAACGTTGCTGTGCTTCCCGGGTCCAGAAAGGCATGTTTCTACACACTTGTTACTCCTTTTCGACTTGATCTTCACCGGTACTATTGACAGCACACTTTCCGCTTCTCCGGCCCCCGTGAGGCTACAGGACTCTTGCAGAATAGAAACTTGAGCACACGATACTTCACTTCCATGACGACCATCTTTCTTTTCAGGTGAGACAGAACCTTCTTCTTTTATTGTGTGCAGAATATCCGGATGCTTTAAAGCACATTCTTTACACTCAATTTACACTCACACTTTTGCAGAATTTGCTAAGATGACCCGGAACTAAGCATCCAAAACACAAGCCCTTCAGTTTTAAGAAATCCATGCGCTCTTTATGTGGTTGATATTTGATTTTGTTGCATGAGGCAAGGGTATGAGATTGTTGGCAATACAAACACGGCTTCTCAAAGGCACTCACAGTTTTATTTGGATTTGCTGGCTTAACATGCGTTTCTTGAGGCCCTTTGCTTTCGGTGGAAACATTGGTTGCGAAACTGCTTCCACGAACCTCTTTCCTTCCATGATGCTTTTCTTTTTGGTCAGTCTTTCCACTTGAGATTGAGCAGCTGTCTGAGATATTACCAAAGAGGGGATCCATCGCTATTCTAGATTGGCGGTCTATGTAGCTCACCAAATCAGCAAACTTTGCTCTCCTGCCTCTTCGCTCTTTAATGTCATAAGCTTCAGCACCCCAACGTTCCTTCAGTTTGTACGGTAGCTTAGACACCACTGTCCGCAAGTTGGTAGGGTTGTCCATTTCCTCTAAGAATTCAATGTCTTCCATAGTATTGCAACATCCAATCAAAAACATTGCATAAGCGTTCAATGCTTTCCCATCATCAGACTTCACTTGAGGCCATTTGAGTGCTTTGTCAATGTATGCGCTGGCAATCCGTAATTCATCCCCATAGTGCTTATGAAGTAGTCGCTTCGCTTCGCAGTAGCCTTTGTTAGGCGTCATATGAGCACAGCTGCGAACAAGTTCTTGAGGTTCACCGGCCGTAAATTGTTCCAGGAAGTACAACTTGTCTTGATCATTGCTGGTTTTCTGATCTATTGCGTGCTCAAACGCCCTCATGAAAGATTTGTGTTGTAGCGCATCACCCTTAAACACAGGAATGTCCTTGGTTGGTAGATGAGACAGCTGCTGTTGTTTTACAAGTAGCTCATTTATTACATTCTGTTTTTGCATAATCGCTAGTATGTCATCATCTCTGTTAGGCTGAGCATTAGGCACATAATTGAAGACCGGTTGAGATTGTTGTTGTATTCGGGAGTGCCGTGTATGTGATTGAACATGAGTGTTCGTATTAGCTTGTTGTGAAAGCATAATACTAGTTCTTTCCTTCACGTGTCCACCTCGTGGCTTTTGCACTGCCGTGTAGCTACTTAAACCATCTTCAGATCTTTCATATTCTTTAAGCACCCTTAATTTTGCTTTACTCTCGGCTAATGCAGTTTCCAGCTCTAACTCTTCCTTTTCAGCTTTGATTCTAGCTGCTTCAAACTCAAGCTGTTGCATTTTCTTTAGCACTGCAGCACGTTCGAGCAGGGCTGCATGTTCCGCTTCCTGTCTAGCTCTTGCTGACGATACTCGTGACACAGCTGAGGTGCGACTTACTTGTGATCCACGTGGGCTGGCATATGTGACATCGTTGACCCCAACCTGTGAAACGCTGTCATTTGGTTTAACAGTTTCTTGCAGATAATCAACCTCATTAGTTTCCTCTTGCAGCACCTTTTCCACTGGCAGTATGGATTCATGCTCAGCTGCAATCCTGCAAAAACGCAATTTTTTGTCGTTTTCATAAATCCTCTAATTGTTGCCATTTTAGGGTCGAACCAGTTCTCTTGATCACTTGTTTTTTCATCTTCAGTCAAAAGATTTGCAACTTCGTTGTTGAGACAGTTAAACTCATTTAGTGGCATTGCAAAGTCATTTTCCATCATAGTTTTTACCCTTTGTAAATTTTGAACATCACTCATCAATGTTTCTAACTCTTTTCTTTTGCTTGTAAGAGTTGCTAATGTTCTTCTTCTCAATGAAATGCACCTCTGCAATTTCTCTTCTAATGCCTTCTCTGTCAGCTTATGTGACCTTCCCTGTTGCATTGTATCCTCGATACATCTACGTTCATCTTCTTCAGCCATCTTACAAATAGCGGAGTAAATGCTCTAGTTGTATGCAAACGTTTCAAGCACTTTCTTCAAACATACTTTTCTTAATAAACCGAGTGCAAAACAACTTGTTAAAGATCGCCAAAACTCCACATTGACTGAATCAGAGCTTGCTATATAGACATACGTTTTGCAGGGAGAAGTTGACCTACTTTTTTTTCTCTTCCAAACTCACCCATTATCTTCGTGCGTCCGTCCGTCGGCACCCACTTCAGCGCGCGCAGCTTCACTCACTTCTCTGTTAACAAACAGGCCAACGAAACCCGACAAACGGAGAAACTGCCGCCTGATGTCGGTCCGTCACGAGTCTCTGTCGCTGACTGGTTCTGGTTCTCCGATTTTCATCTTTTCAGCGAAGCCTTTCGCATCGCTGGATCCGAGAGAAGCCGCCGCCGTCGAACAAGCGAACAGCAAGCTAAGGACAGCGCTGAGGAAGCCGGCCGTCTTCGCCGCCTTCAGCCATCCGGCGCGCTGCGCTATCCGGCGACATATCCTCTTACATTGCTAAAATTGTATTCTCTCACTCCTAAAAGAGAAGCGAGCGTCTTTTTCAAGACGACTCGCACTTCCTATGGCTCGCACAGAGCCGCTCAGTGTTGGAGACCGCCCATCTGCGCTCTCTGCCTGGGCTAGGAACACGCAGCCTTGCCCTCTCTATGGAGGATGTGAGCCCTCTCGAGCTCTCTGCATGACCCGGACGGGCAGCATCTGTGTCACATGCAGGTCCTGTGCCCACTACTTGTGCACGCGCCCTCATACAAACACTGTTCCCAGTTCTGCTCGACCAACGAGCATGCGACTAGCTCCCTTTATGTTACAAGAGAGCTACCCCGCCCCCGCGTCGCCATTCGCGTGCCATGCAGAGCCCTCTCGAGCTCTCTGCATGACCCGGACGGGCATCAGCACGCGCGACATACTGGATGCGTGGTAAGAGCAGAAACTTTTATACAGTTCTGCTCAACCACGAGCACGCGAGCTCTCTGCATGACCCGGACGGGCATCATCTGTGTCACATGTAGGTCCCGTGTCCACTACTAGTGCGCACGCCCTCACGTAAACACAGTTCCCAGTTCAGCTCGACCAACGAGCACGCGGCTAGCTCTCTTTACGTTACAAGAGAGCTACCCCGCCCTCGCGCGTCATGCAGAGCCCTCTCAAGCTCTCTGCGTGACCCGGACGGGCTTGCGCGTCGCAGTCGAAATGTCTCGCCCTGCCAGTCCCCTTAGATAGGGCTACTGCAGCGGTGTATTTGGCATTCAACGAGCCGGTAATGCAACCCGCTCGCCTGCACACATCCGCCGTTCTCGCGGCGACCCAGGGAAATCACAAGTGAGTATAATGTCTGGTTATCCGGCTCACGCCGCTGGTGTCTTGAGTGTAAAGAAGGTGCCCACATCTCGGTGTTCACCCTTACACACAAGCACGATACCCCCCGTGTCTCCCGCAGAGCCCACTCTCATAAGCTAGATGTAGGGAACGTGCCCACAACTCTGTGCTCACGCCTATTTTCTGCCCGCTCTGTTACACGGCCAGAACAGCCTCATACATGGCTAGCAGTCAACGAGTCGGTTACACAACCCGCTCGCCTGCGCACAAACGCCTTTTTACGGCGACCCAGATAAATCTCATAAAGAGCAAGTTATCTGGTTACCCGGCTCATGCCGAAGGTGTTTTATGTGTAGAAAAAGTGCCCACAACCCAGTGCTCACCCCTACATGTAAACACAACACTTCCAGTGTCTCACATAGAGCCCACTCTCATATAGCAGGCAAATGCTGCTCGAATGCTGCCCATAGCAGACGTGCCCACGCACACATATTTTATCTGCCTGCTCTGTCACACGGCCAAGTCGCGCGCTTCACATAAAGGCGCTCTCGCACCACGGTGCGCAGTCCCACATGAGCCACAATATAAATGTAAGTCTCGTGCCCGCTCACAAGCGCTCACGCTTACTGACACGCGCTTCGCCAGTGCGGTTAAACACACGCCACAAAGCGCAAGCTCATACTGGTCATTCTGCGGCTGTAAGTCACGCGACCGTCCACGGGCGCCCGCGCTTACATAGCCCACACGCCTCACAAGGCGCCACTCGCGCATCACATTGTGATCAAAAAGCTCCCCCATTTCACAGTAATCGGGAAAGCAGGGTTATGCATTACAGTTCGCTCGCCGTCCTCCTCGATTTCGAGAGCGGACCGCGACGACAGTCAAAGCAGAAGTAGCACACCTACTTCGCCCAGAAATAACAAAGCTGCTGTGCAAGGGGGCTATAAAACCGGTACCGCCTTCTCTGAGCGAGTCAGGCTTTTACAGACGTTATTTTCTCGTGCCCGAGAAGGATGGGGGACTCAGACCCATACTGGATTTGAGGCTCGTGAACAAAGCTCTTATGAAAAGACCGTTCAAAATGCTTACAACCAGACAACTCCTCGCGCACATTCGCCAGGGGGACTGGTTTATATCTCTCGATCTGAAAGATGCCTATTTCCAGACTCAGATAATACCCAGTCACAGGCCATTCTTGAGATTCGCCTTCGACGATCGGGTTTATCAATACACAGTTCTGCCGGTCGACCTGTCCTTAGCACCCCGTACATTCACGAAGTGCATGGACGCGGCTCTCGCCCCCTTGAGATCTCAGGGCATGCGAAATTTGAACTATCTGGACGATTGGTTGATTATGGCGCAGTCAGAGACAGAACTGATATCTCACAGAACTGCGCTCCTCAGCCATCTGAAATGCCTAGGTCTCACGGTCAACTGGACCAAGAGCTCATTACTGCCCAGTCAGTCAATATCCTTTTTAGGAAAAGAACTGGACTCGGTGAACATGACGGCTCGCCTGTCTACACAGCGCGCGCGCTGTATCCGGCAGCTGGCCATGTCATTCAAGACGGGCAGCGTTTTTCCCCTGAAAAAATTCCAGAGGATGCTAGGCTTGATGGCTTCAGCCCCGGCGGTACTCCGGCTGGGTTTACTTCGCATGCGCCCGCTACAGCACTGGCTGGCCGCACGTGTGTCGCACCGAGCCTGGAGGTCGGGTCGCGAGCGGATCAGAGTGACTCAGAGCTGTGTCACAGCTCTGCAGCCCTGCTCAGCGGCCGACTGGTACCAGAGGGGAGTGACTATGGGGGCGGTCTCTTTCAGGAAGGTCATCTCGACGGACGCGTCCAACTCAGGTTGGGGCGCCACCCTCGAGGGCAGACCAGTCTTCGGACTGTGGTCAGACCGAGAAAAACCCCCTCCACATAAACTGTCTGGAAATGATAGCGGTCGAGAAGGCGCTGAATCAATTCCTCCCGTTCATTCAGGGCCACCATGTTCGAGTCCGCTCAGACAACATGTCGGTGGTGTCCTATATAAATCGCCAGGGCGGCGTCATATCCAGGAACCTCTGCAATCTGACGGAACGCCTCCTCGTTTGGTCTCAGCACCATCTGCGCTCTCTGAGAGCCGCACATGTGCCGGGTCAACTGAACGATGGCCCAGACAGACTGTCCAGGGACAACGCCTGGGGGAGTGGTCACTGCACCCCCAATCAGTCCAGTTATTATGGCGCCTTTTCGGCAAAGCGGAAGTCGACCTTTTTGCGTCATGAGACAATGCTCATTGCCCAATGTTCTTTTCGAAGGACAGGGACGCGCTCGCCCGGATGTGGCCCAGCCGCCCGCTATATGCTTTCCCCCGGTATCTCTGTTACCGCAGGTGATTAAGAGAATCAGGGAAACGCGCCATTCAGTGCTCCTCATAGCCCCGCGTTGGGAAAACCAGACGTGGTTCCCAGAGCAGCCCCAGCCCCATGGCCTGTCCCGCTGAGAGCAGACCTTCTCTCTCAGGCGCGCGGCTCGATCTGGCATCCCCACCCGGAGCGCTGGTCGCTACACGCGTGGGTGATAAACGGGTATCCCTGCCAGACGCAGGGATGAACACGATCGTGCCCCCCCTCGGTTCCTATGTGGGACCTTTCACTGGTCCTAGAGACCCTGAAAGCATCCCCTTTTGAACCACTGGACACAGCGGACCTAAAATACCTGTCGCTGAAAGCTGTTTTTTCTGATCGCACTGTCATCAGTCAAACGCGTGGGGGACTTACACGCGCTATCTGTAAGCGCGTCGTGTCTGGAGTTTGGCCCGAATGACTCTAAGGTCATCCTGAAACCTAGACATGGTTACGTTCCCAAAGTGGTTGGCACCCCATTCAGAGCACAGGTCATTTCCCTATCGGCTCTGCCAGCATCCGATAGCGAAAGCGATGTTAATCTCCTCTGTCCAGTCAGAGCTCTGAGATTGTACATTACGCGCTCCGCCCCGTTCAGGCGTTCCGAGCAGCTGTTCGTTTCGTTCGGTGGGCGAACTAAAGGTCTCGCCTCTTCGAAACAGAGCCTGTCCAGATGGATAGTGGACGCAATCGCGGCCGCTTGCGCGGCGAAAGGTCTGCAGTGCCCTCTGGGCATCAGGGTGCACTCCACTAGAGGCGTGGCCTCGTCGTGGGCATGGTCAAGCGGAATTTCCATTCAAGACATATGTGTGGCGGCGGGCTGGTCCTCACCCTCCACCTTTGTCAGGTTTTACAACCTAGAAGTTCCCGCCCTGCAGGCTAAAGTACTGTCTGTCTAAGTGAGAGGCTAGCCGTGCCCAGATCCTATCATGCGCAGGCTACCCTCACGTGAGTTCAGCTCTTCTGGTTGAGCTGCACTGATTCAGGTTATGTGCTGTATATGCTAAGTACACCGGCCTCACATGGCCGCTCTGTATTGCCTGTCAGTGCTTGTTTACACGCGCTTTACGCTTATGGTACTCGCGCTTCCTCGCGCTTATGTACAATGCGTTGGTTCCCACTCTCTATGTTCACAGAAGCTCTGTGACTCATGGGATGGATGCAGGCACGCACGGCGTGGACAATGGGTTCCCGTAGCGTAAGCTAACTTACGCAATAGGAGAGAACCTCTCGTAAGAGAACGATACTGGTTACTAACGTAACCTCGGTTCTCTCTAGAAGAGGGAACGAGTATTGCGTAAGCTGCCGTGCTAAACGCCACAAGCGCTTTTTCCGCTTCAGTCGATGAAAACCAGAGAACCAGCCTGCGAGCCCCGGCTTTATACGCTAAGCCACGCCCATTCTGGCGGGCTAGGACGCGGCGAGGGCGCGAGCGCCCTCGATTGGACGTGACGTCACGCCGGGCTCACTGGTAGGCTGTGCAGTTCCCGCAGGGCAGCCTATGAGCGCGCTAGAATGCCCGCTCAAGGTCTGCTAGCTGCTGCAACTGCCTTGACAATATATACAAATTAAGGATAATTTTTGGCTTCAATATCTCGAGAAGACGAATCTTTCCCGTAGCAAAAACTAACTTACGCAATACTCGTTCCCTCTTCTAGAGAGAACCGAGGTTACGTTAGTAACCAGTATCGTTTCTTCTGATTCTTCTGTACCACCTTTTGAAGTCAGTCTAACTACAACCAGTATTTGAAACACGAGCAAACCAAACAGTCTTCCTTTTAAAAGTTTACTTCCAAAACATCAAATACATAGACATGGTACGCATGGTCAAAAACTGTGTTGCTTCCAACGTCTCTAACTTCAAACTGAAACTAACTACATCCAATCGCTTACGCTATGACGTAGCGCTATCTGACTGGAAGCTCAAATATTGAAATGTTATCAGATCTAAACATTACTAAATTATGCATTTCAAACAATACATTTCTTATGAATTTTCATGAAATAGTTTTTACTGTTTTTAAACAAAATTATTATTTCAGATGAACTAGTCCCTATGTGGCTCTTACAATATGACTGTAAAGATTTTGATGTCTGAAGGCCATGTGCTTGGAATTGTGCTTTAAATTGAAGCAACCACTTTCTCAGTTAACCCTTAAATGCATAATCGTTTCACCAATCATTATTACATATTCCGGTCTTTAGCGACCCTCATCTATCTAACATGGATGGTTCTCTACCTGTCGCAATATTATAAAACTCTTCTGATATTAGAGTTACAAACACAGAAGAATAAACTAAAGCATATTTTGTTACCTTTTGGAGCTTGGACGGGTTCAGTTTGAACAGATGTTTTATACCATCATCCCTGTCCTCGTCAGAGCCCATTTCCCAGTACATTTGGCATCTGGCTCATATACGTGATCTCAAACATATTCTCAGAACGGCGTGAGGCCAGTGGAGTGATTGATGATGAGCGACACCTGTGCGCTGCACCGGTCTCGAATCTCTCATGGAGGAACGGAAGAATAAAAGGAGGAGTGACGACAGTGAAGGACGAGAGAGGACCAGGCCTGGACATATGTTATGTTATGTTATATGTTATATGTTATGTTATATGTTATGTTATATGTTATGTTATATGTTATGTTATATGTTATTTTATATGTTATGTTATATGTTATGTTATATGTTATGTTATATGTTATGTTATATGTTATGTTATATGTTTTGTTATATGTTTTGTTATATGTTTTGTTATATGTTTTGTTATATGTTATGTTATATGTTATGTTGGCAGTCGTATGTGAGGGGCTGCCGCTTTTACCTTTGTGTACCTCATGTACCTCATTTTACCTCATGTATGGTGAGCGGCAAGATTTAATTGCTTAGATTTCCAAATACCAGTAGCTACTCCAGCTCTCTGCCACAAGGAAAAGTGTGTATGTCCAGCCCGTTCTCATCCTTTGGCGTCATACATGTGATGCTTTGTACATTTCGTTGAAATCTTACGCACATGGCATCCTTTAGCATCAATATGAGACGCAGAACCCAAGGCGTCATACAGGTGACGCTCGTCTAAATCCAACGCACATGGCATCGTTAAGCGTGAATATGAGACGCAGAAGGCATCATAACCGTACTCTACCCCAGACCTAAACCTACCCATAACAGTGCGTGATATATTGACACTAAATGATGCCATGTGCGTAAGATTTCGACGAAATGTCATATGGCGTCACCTATATGACGCCAAAGGATGAGAATGCGTTGGTATGTCTGCTTACACCGCGCTAAGCACCTTTCCACGTCAAAGACCGTTTTTATCCATAAGGTTGGAGTAGATTTTTGCGTACGCACACTCTAAGTTCAAATCTGTGCGTACGCACGTTTTATAAATGAGGTGTCCACATACTTTTTACAGTAGTGTTCCAAGACCGCATGCTTGTTAACTTCCTTGACATGATTTTATTAGTGCACAACAATCGAAGTCCCACATCTACTTTTGTTTCTGTCGAATTTAAGATGCAACACATAAGTGATTCATGTTTAGTCTAAGTTTTTGTCTGTATCACACACCCCCTGTAAACCACAGAGTGATTCAAATGTTATGAATCAAACAGATCTTTCCACAACAACTAACCTTGTTACAACTATAATTTTCAACATCTTCATTCAAAATCAATATAGCGCCGACAGCTTCTTCACTAGATCCACCATCAAATGACAGAGACACTAATATTTGATTGTGTTCAGTACTTCCTCTGTAGTAAATCACTGAGCCATTTTAAGTATTGCTTATGATACTTTCTATTCTTTTGTTTTCTGCCTGTGGTAATTATAAGTGAAACGTCACTTCATCATTGTGTATCAGATATTACCACCTTGTGGAATAAAGATTTTTTGCACTTGCACTTATTCAGCACTTATTGCACTTATTCAGTCATCAAAGATTCAAATGTTGTTGTGCAGAAAAAAATTACTTACACTGTTACATACCTTGAGTTGTTAGCGACCCTATATAATATTTACAAAAAAAAATAATGGGAAAATAGGCACTGTTCTATAATTGTATTTTTTTCTTTTCTTGTTTTGGGCTATTGTTTATAATTAATTGATTGAGGACTGCTAAGAAGATTGATGTCTAACTTAAAAAAATTAATGAGGAGGAGGTTAGTGAATGACATCCCGGGTCACTAAAGACCCAATGTTTGTGTTTAAGGGTTAAGAAGCTTTCAAATAAAGACAAAATCTGTTTTGACTCTGGCTAATTGTAGACAGTAACGTGAAATCTATACAAAGTTTTAAACATGGCATCCTAGAAGTAAACAGGTAAAATATTAGAGAAGCAAATAGCCATCAATGTTATCAGGAGCCCAAACTAACCTTTTTGAAAGTATAGTACACATTAGTGGTTAGAATATTTATAACTAAATTTAACCTACTGGTGGTAATGTATACGACAATAGAAGGGAATCAATCATTGACCAGCTTTGTTCTCATTGTCTGCAGCCATTGACTACATGTTAATCGAGATTCATCTCATGACTAAATCACACAAAGAATCCGAAACCCTTGTCAAGTGAAAAATAAAAACTCTTCAGGTAGAAGTTGCCAAGTGTCAGGTTATTATTATTTTCCTCATTTTTAGCATTTTTAGAAGGAAAGATTACAGCTTTAAACCCACATTGGTGCCGATTTAGACTCGATTTTCATGGAAGTTTGATGTCATTCAGACCCGCAGCGTGTGTGATGTCAGACGGCTTCAGACAGGCTTTAAAACTCCTGCTCCTGAATCATTCTCTCCTGGGAGCTGGAGGCGGCCTATCGAAAGGTATAACAGATGTATGCTTACACACACACACACACACAGAGAGAGAGAGAGAGAGAGAGAGAGAGAGAGAGAGAGAGAGAGAGAATCAGAGTGAGTGATAGCACAGCATTAGGCAGAGTAAAGAGACAAAACACAAACTGGATTTGCATACTGAGATGTTTGTGCAGGCCTTTGGGATCTCTTCTCCATCTAAAGTTGGTTGTTGCCAGGCAGCTGCTACATGGTGGACTAATGGAGAGTGTTGACTGGGGGATGATGAACCACTCTGTGTGCTCTAAAAAGTCGTCAGATCATTCCTGGATAATTTGTGTTCAATTCATTATCTGCTATGATCAGCTTTTTTTCTTTTTCAGGGTCTTTCTTTGCTTTAATCATCACATGCTTTTTGAGCTCTAGCTAGACTTAAATGACTTTTTCATAATCTTATTAGAAATTATTAAAAACTAAGTTTTTACTTGATAACAGGCCTAAACTGCCCTTTATGAATAATAACTTTTTGGGGGCTTTAGAGAGCCTAGATATGAAATATGAATAAATGCAATGAATTTTCACATGATAAGATTGTCTAACTGGTATTTGCATTGAGATTTTTTTATTGTATTTCTTTGCTGATGGGGTCAAGTTGACCTCAGACAGACACAACAGTACTTAAACAGATATAAAACAGAGAGATAAAGCTTCAGTAATTACTGCCTGCTTTGATTATGTGAAGTGGAAAGTAAAATGTTTGAAGGATAGTTCACTCAAGAATGACTCTATTCTTCTGTGGAACCAAACGGTGACCACTGACTTCCATTGGGGACTAACATTAATACATTTCTCAAAATATCTTCTTTTGTGTACCACAGAGGAAAGAAACTTATAGAGGTTTGGGACAACATGACGGCGAGTGAAAAATAACAGAATTTTAATTTTTGGGTAAACTATCCCTTTAATATTTAATTAAATTATTACTATTTTCTTTTTCACATGTAGAAACACAAAAATAGTAAAGTCAGTCTCAACAGAGCATGAGGGTTAACACCTGATTGACACCTTTATAGCTCATATTGCATGACAATATGTGAAGCGGATCACAGGATATTCACTGCATTTATCAGATCAATATTTATTTTCAGCTGAAAATTCTAAACCAGATTTGCTATTATATACACTGTGAGACTGAGTTGGATGTCTTTTAATCTTTGAAACTTTGATGATAATTCTTTTGAATGTTGAAAGACCATACCAGAAGACAGGACGTGTTTAAAAATAACGCAGTCGTGAATCATACAGACTAATGGGTAAACATCATACAAAAAGTATCAAATGATTCAGGCTGGGTACCAGTCAAATATTTTAGTTTTTCCTTTTTTAATATATTGGGGAAAGCACAGAAATAAGGTAGTATTTTATTCCAAATAAAGAAACTTATTATTGTGCAGTAACATCATAAAAAAATATAAAAATAAGAATTGTATATATTTATAATATAAAATTAACCCACCAATATGATCAAATTTGAAAATGTACCTTTATTTTCAAATTTTTACTCTGTCCTAATCAAAACTAAAAAGGCAGATATTATTGAAGCGTTATCCATCTGTTTTACCACGAAGTAAACCTGACTTAGATTATCATTCTAGATAACATTATTTATGTTTGAGGTCAATTTGACTCCAGGAAAACACATTGTTAAAAGATATAAAAAAAATCATACAAACAACTGGCGGGAATATACAGTACCTCTATCCAGTCAGAGAATCCTAGATTCTAAATTCACTGGCTTTATTCATGTCTGGGCTCTCTGAGTGATGTAACACTTTTTATGGAGGTTAGTTGATACACTTAAAAATGCTGGGTTGTTTCAACCCATGTTTGGATCAAATATGGACAAACCGTTGGTTTAAATAATTTGGGTCTGCAATTAAGTTGGGTTTGTCCATATTTGACCCAAACATTGGTTGAAACAACCCAGCATTTTTTAAAATGTTATCAAGTTGAAACTTTGATTACAAGCAGGTCTTATTAGAATAGAAAAGTCTTCAAGTCCCAACAGCCTGATACTTACTTCTTTTTTTTTTTTAATCTCTGAAGGTCATGTTATAGTCCAGTTTATGAGAGCAAGTATCCGGTCTAGATAAAAAAAACTCTTTTTGTAATCAAATGAGAAATGTTAAATCTTTCTTTATATGTGATTCTAATCCCAGCAGATGCTTCATCCGGTATTATGCAATTTCTGTTCGCTTTTTCAGTGCTGCCAATACTTTCTTATGTTCATTATTTATATTTTGTGTGAAATCTGGTTAAAAATCATTTTATTACCTTTCTATCCACAGACCCAAAGGAGGCCTGCAAAGCTGCTTATGGTAAATTTTTTTTCTGTTGCAATTTTACCCAGATAACCCGGCAAACAGCCAGTGAGCCATCAAAGATTATTCCCAAAGCAATAAGCTTTATCTGTTCAGTGAAAAACAGATTACAAAAGCCTGTAAATGCTTCATCAAAGCTTATCACACAAACATTGTACAGATCACAGCCATCGATTCTAATGGAAAGACACTTGGAGAGGCTGAACCGGAGAGCAGAAGACGTCAATACGAGCAGGAGGAAGTAATTAAAACAGGTAATCCCTGATGGCACGAGGTGTTGATTCTTGCTTGTGCATGAATCTGCGGTTTTCACTTGGCTATATTTAGCATCGTCTGATTGTTTTTGAGGCTCTGGGACACTGCTGGCATCCGTTGTTTTGTCTCTGCCCGGACATTACATTTCTAATTTATGTTTTGGCCTCCAGAGACAGACTGAAGGTATTTATTAATTTGTGAGCTTTGCAAATGAAATTTACCATAACACTGTTTCTAAATCATCTGTGACCTTTTCTGGCATGTATGAAAACTCACTTTGGCATCTGTCACATTTTATGCTGATCTTGTGACTGTGTATCTTATAGTGATAATTCACCCAAAAATGAAAATTTTGTCATAATTTTCAAACCTTTATGTCGTTCCGAATCTGTATGACTTTATTTCTTCTGTGGTACATGAAAGAATATACTTTGTCCATATAATGAAAGTCAGTGGTTTCCAAAACAAAATGGTACCATTGACTTTAATTGTATGGACAAAAAAAGCAGATTTTTTTTTTTTTATATATAATTTTTTTTTTTTGCCTTTTATTTTTAGTTTTGCTGTGTTCTGCTTGCTTTTCAGGTGATGACTGTCTAGGCTATGACCTTTCTGTATTTTAGACTATTAAAGACTGTCTTCATTTTCATCTGAGAAAAATCATGCTTGGCAGTTGGCACATAGTAAATATAAAAAGCATATCCTTTTATTATTACAAGCTACATGCTTGTTGGATGTCTTAGCAGTTCTTTGGTATTGAGAATTTGTTTGTTTGAGTAATTAATGAACGCAGAGGTGTGACGGCTGCCTTTTTTCTCTGTTTTGTTCACATTTTAAGATGGCATCAATAGACTCATCTTTCTAAATTTCACTGTATCATCATTCAGTCATTGACCTCCACAAAATGGCTCTTTGCTTTGACATTTGCACACTCATAGATTATGTTCTGTATCAATAGGCCATTTTTGTAAGAAAAAAAATCAAGCCAGTAGATCATCATGCCCAAGGTTATCTATAGCACTATAAACAAAATTTCCTGTGCAAGGTTGCATGCTCTATAGAAGCTCAGTTTCATTATGAACCATGATGGCATTGGGCCGTTTACCCGGTTTTGTTGAGATGGAAAAGCTCTACTGTAGCTGCATTTGAGATAAGTTCAGTGTTAATTCCAAATGAGAAATTATAAGTAAAAGAGAGAGGGAAGAAAAGGTTGGGTGTCTGGAGCTGAAAGAGCTCATTATAACTTCAGTTATTGCTCCTCAGCCCTCCACTTGAGCTTTAAAACCCTCAGACTTTCCCTTTGTGCTCCGTCAGCGACTTCTTTATATGAGAGCTGCGTGTGTTGGCTTCACGGAAGACTTATCGTGAAGAAATTTGTGAACAGACAGTAAAATATCTTTGATGTTGGATGTGCACGCTTCCCTAAAACCATAAAAGTGTGTTAAGATGAGAGAGGAGAGTCCCGAGAGATAGAGACTGAGAGAAATTAGAGCATGGAGAGATAGGTCTTGGGTAAGAGCTGGACTTTAATGGTGAGAAAATCGCTGTAGTAACAGCAACCGAATAGCGGGAGAAGGTCGCCCCTCGGATCCGCCACTCCTTACGGTTAATCCGCATGGACTCATACCGATGTTCAAAACATGCTGCATCCAAGGTCATTTCTGACAGAATTAGCTATTAATATTGCATCTCCTCCTGTTCTCGGAACTCATACATATGAAGTAATACTGTTGGATGAAGTAAAACTCTTCAGGTGTCAAAAGAAATGAAAGCTTTAGCGTAAGTTCTGCCGGGAAGACTCAATTGTTACGTCACTTATTACCTTCTCATCTATCCAATCGTGTTCTAATACTTGTAGTATAAAAGATCGGTACTAACACATGTCTGAGTTTGCAGATGCTGACGCTTTCATTCACCTCCATCCTCCCCACCACCACCAGGATGGTCCCCTCCCATACCTCTCAGGGGGTCGGCTGCGCCCCTGCCTTTGTCTTCATGCAGGAAATACAGATTCCGTACCCTCAGATTACGAGCTACGGACGAACGCCAAAATAACTTCATATCATAATATTTGCTTGTTGGGCTGTTAATAAATGTATACTTGGTATTCTGCCTTTCTGGTAGAAATGAAAAGAAAAGAAAGGAAAGTGGGAAGGGAAAAAAGGAGAAGGAAACAGGAAAAGAAATGGGATAAGGACATGTAGGGGAAAGGGGGAATATTAGAGGCAAAAGAAAATGAAAGATAAAAGGAAAATGGATTGAGGAAAATTGAATTAGGAGAATAAAAGAATAAAAAAGAAGGAAAGGAAAAGGGAAGAGGAAATGGAAATGAAAAGAGATGAAAAAATGAAACTTAGCAGTAAGTTCATGGATCTGTGGTGCCAGGGGCGTAGCACAAGATCCCGGGCCCTATGTATAGACAGTCTTGATGGGCCCCCATGTGCCAAATAAAATATATTCCAGACTTTTCAAGGGCCCTCTCTCCCCTTGGGGCCCTGGTAATCAGTACTGGTTTTACCCCCAGTCCGACGCCCCTGTGTGGTGCTTGGGCTGATGATGTGAGTTTAAATCTCGCTTTGGCCGATTCCCTTCCCATTCTTCTCCTCACAATTTCCTGTTCTCTATCCGTTATCACTTCCATAAAAGTTGCAAACCAATAAACATCAGCAGTGATATACTCTGGAGCAGTCAGGGCTCACAGTATTATTTAAGAGAAAATGATTGATGAGATTTTAATTGTGTGTGCACACATGCATGAGAGCAAATGAGCATGCTTGTATCTCATTATTAAATACATCATTTTTCAAAGTTCTTATATTGATTACTGTCGAGCGATTTAATTGTGGCTGTAAAATATGATGCATAATGTTGGAAACCGAAGGCTGAAATCACCAGACTCTCATAATTCATCTGTATGTGTCATTTTAATGAAGCAGTAATTCTTCACCAGCTTGGCATTGTTAAAGAGACTTATTTGTACCTATAATTTGGTGTGGTAATATTACTCTTTCCAGAGGAGAATGTGCCCTGCTACCTGCTGCACAGATGGCTGATCACTTCTCTGTCATTATCTCTCCTGCCTTTAAAAAAGCCATAACACAATTACAGAGAGAGCAATTAGAGCCACGCTGTCAACATTAAGGAGCTGAAGGTCGTAATTACTGCCGTGAAATGTGTGACGGCTTGGATGGCACCAGCCTCACCCACTTCTGTATATTTTCTGTTCTTTAACATCTAAATGTGTGAGTTTGATAAGCTGTCGAACCACATGAATGGATGCTTTCTGCAATACCATTTTAGACAGACAGCGTTACCTACACCTTAAAAAGTGTTTTATTTATTTATTATTATCTGGTTAAAAAAAAGTCATTTAATCTGACTAAATCAACCTGACAAATTAGATTACGTCAACAAAGTCATTTGTATTGGCTAGGTTAAGTAGCAATAGATTGTTAAGGGTCACTTCTCTAGGTTACTCATATGTTCATATCAAATATATGAATATATATATATATATATACTGTATATTTGTCACGAGTGATAGGAAGCCAACACGAAGAATTCCAGAATACATTCTTAGTCGTCTTTTAATCCAACAACAGTAATATGTAGAAGAATCTCAGAAGAAACATAAAAAATTTCCACCCATACTGTTAACAAAACTGAACAAGAACAGAGCAAAACAGGAGGTTGTATACACAGAGACAACAAGGGAACTAATTAAACAGGTGCATGTAATGAGAAACTAACAAGGATGATGAGAATGCTACACTGAAAGAATATATACGGGAAGCCAAAACATATAAAACATAATGAAACTAAACATAACTCTGACAATATTGTTTATCTTTTTTTAAAGGGGTCATGACATGTTTTTTTGTTTTGTTTTATTATGTTCCATTATGTGCAATTATAGTATTACTATAGTTTTTTGTACAAAAAAACTTTAAAAATGTAGTGATTTATGACCTTTTCCCACCCTGTTTCTCCCCCTCTGATTCAAACAGTCTGTGTTGGAGGTGTTTCCCCTTTAAGAGTTCAGTGTTAACGCCCATTGTTATGATTGGCTAACGTCAGTGCTGCTTATGCATAAATTATTAGGGTTAATCATTTTGTATCACATGTAGGCTACACAATGCTCCGCCACGTGAAACTTCGGTCTTCCGATCTTTTACCATTGTGTCAATTCTCAATTGATTTTGATTCATATGCCAGGGAGAGAGAGAGAGAGAGAGAGAGAGAGAGAGAGAGAGAGAGTTTGAAGGCGCGCGCGGCCGGGGCTCTCTCTCTCTCTCCCTCTCTCTCTCTCTCTCTCTCTCTCTCTCTCTCTCTCTCTCTCTCTTTTGTCGTTCTTTCAGTAACATGCGCCCTGTCACACTCATCTACATCACTCACTGAAGAAAGGCTTTGGCGGGCTGCATATGCTGCAAATAAACTGCATCCAACTGCTTTCCCTGACGTCTGGATCGTTCGGCAGCATTCAAACATGTTGTTTGTCCACAGCCAGGAACCGCACATCTGCGTGGCATCGCAGTCATCTTGTAAACAGACCCCCTCGCTGCACGTCAACGCATGCGATGATGTCAAATGAGGCGTAGTTGTCTTGCGCTGGAGGCGGTCATATGCAAACGACTGGTACGTCACTTCGTACCGTGACGTCACTAAGTTCAAAGGATCTAGAACGAGCTGTATTTAGAGCTTGATTAAATAAATGGTTCGTTTATAATGGGGAGGACGTCTTAAGCTATGAAACTTGCAGGAGGTTTTAACCCTCTGAGGTCGGCTATCGCGCCGGCGCGATTGTCTCGCTTTTTTTCTTATCAGTGCAAAAGAGACTCAAAATACTCTGTTGATTTTGATCTTAAATACAAGTGTTATACATAATTCGATCATGTTAAGTGTCTATTATTTTTCTGTATACTCACAATAAAAACAAAGTGTTGTGCTTTTCGACAAATAAAGAAAAATAAACATGATGCAAGTTCTGCCTTCTCTCTGTCGGTGAAGTCCATTCTGAAACGCGTCCTAAGATTAGCTATAACTCTGCAAATACTTGTCATACAGGCACGAGAGATTTTTCTTTATGAAGCTTGAATTCTCTTCTTTTCAATGAAGTAATTTATATCGTCGCTGTCCGATGAAAACCGCGTATGTCCATTTTGCCGATTTTTTTATTTTTCGATGGATAGAATGTCCATGGTTCATTTCCGTATACAGTATGCCTTACATTATCTAAATGACCAATGCAAAGTTGTGAAATCATGTCATCTGATTTCCACGTATATCCATTTGCTGTCAAAGCTGTCAATCACGCCGCGTATCTCCCGCCCTGTGGAGGCATCTCGCTGGTCTCGGGAAGTTCGTCTCTGGAAGCTCAGCATTGGATAGCCGAATAGCTAACACTGTGAGGTAAAGTATCAGCAAACGTTTGTTTTTGACAACTGTTCTCAAGTTTATTATATATTCACAACTGTTATTTACCGGTAAATGGTCTAGATGAAGTAATTGTCCACAGGCTTACTTAGTTCTTCACAGATTAGCTTGCTTGCTAGTATGTAAATAAACTTGGTCTCATTGATAAGATTTATACTTTTTTTTTTTTGTCAAACTGATCAAATTATAGCGGAGCAGAGGGATGATTTATAACGACAACTTTTGATGAATTTATGAGAAATCTACAGACGCAAACAGACAAAGTGTAGTAAAAGAAAGACCTAAATGTGTATTTCAGACTTTTTTTCACCACAAGTCTGAAAGAAGACATGTTATTGAAGACAAATATCCCAAAATCTCAAAATTGACTGGTGAAAAAAAACGATGTTTTTGCCTGCCGTGTCTCGCGTAAACTGAGCGTGCCTAAACTGAGCGTAGCCTGTTCATCTGTTATCTGAAACGCGACTTGGTCATTCTAATTAATGATCGGAAGAACGCGTATCGACCACCGTTACTGTAAAATATGCACGTATGTCAATTTAAACTCGATTTTGGTCAAATGTGGATTATATCATTACACTGGCAAGAATATGGTTACATTTAAAGATGCCATACCAAGTATTACAACGCTACGTTCAACTGCTGTGAAATTACGGTATTTTTTTCACTTCCTGAAAAGTAACCGTTTTGGACATACGTGAGTTTCATCGGGCAGCGAAGATATAAAAAACAAATATTCTCAGTTTATGTAATCTGTATGAAAAGAGAGTGATTTCAGTATTTTTTCCCAGCTCATTACACTTCATTACGCGTTAATCTGACACGCCCACGGAGGACGCGCGCTATTCAAACGCAAATGTTGAGGCAAGCCATGACAACGCCCACATCAGCCGTTCCACCGCGGCGGTAAAATGTGTGGTGTAGTTGCTGCCTTTTACCGCTAAGAGGCGCTACAATCATAGACTCTGAAAAGTGTTCGTTTATTCTCTCTATTGCGTAATCTGCTGCCGCGCATTTAGAGCGATTGAAAGCTGGTAGCATATGAATTCAAGTGAAACGTAGTTAAAATAATTAATAATCACAATGCTGAAATTAGGCTACTAAAATTAAATTGAATAAATAATGAAAACAATTCAACATAAAACATTGCAATAAAAAACATTTAGGCTACATCAATGAGGCTTTCCAACAGCATAAGACATTGACCATCACAGCATACAGACGGTAGCTCAGTGGTTAACGCAACAACTCGAGAGTCAAGGAGCTTCAATCGACCCGAGATCGAATATCAGTGTAGTATACATGTTTTTAACCGATGTTGGCCGACAGCGTTTATATTTTACCACCTTGATGCTTAAATAGGTAACTGTTTATAACTGTTTACTTATTTAAAGTCAAGAGTTTTGTTTAATTATCATTCATTACAACATACATTTGCTACATTCCTGTAGAATCGCAGCCGCTGCACAAACGACAAAAACTGATGAAGGAAGATTGTCAGCCGATTGCGTCAGAAAATGAAAATGAAGAAGCTCGTCTTTAGTCTGCTAAATTATTGTGTAATGTAAAAGAACACTTAAATTACTTAAGTTTGAAACCAAGTTCGAACATTTCAAGGTTTAAATAAAGTGTCGGGACAGTTTTTTTTTTATTTTTTATTTAAAACAGGATTGCATCGAGTTTAGAGTTTATTTCTTTTGCGATGCAAAATAAGAAACAATAGGCTAATCTTATTCTTGCGACATTTTAAATTTGTATTGCCAAAGAAATTACAGCTAAATTAAACAATTAAAACAGTACAAAACGAAAATTGTCCAAAGCAACATAGCCTAATTAAATTAAAAACATGCGTTTTTCTTTGCCTCTCTCGCGCTGGATCTCTTTTTAGCAAGTTTATTTAGTCTCCCTCGCTGCGCCCGCCGGGTCTCTCTCGAAATTAAACATTTAAAAACATGTAAAAACACATCATACAGCTGATAATACTGTATATGTCGCTGCGTGTCAGCCATACAAATCACGAAAAAAATATTTAGCCTTTAATTGTTGCTTCAAAGACACAGCATGCCTTGTTGAATTCACCTTACAATAACTTCAATTGAAATTTTGTGTGAAAAAAAAACTTTAAATAGGCTACAATAAATAAACTACAATATTTATAATTTAATAAGATATGGGGCTTACATTTGGACACAGATTTATCCTTACAATAATTTTGCCTGCTCATCAGGCTGGTTATCCGACACTCTCCATATGAAAGAGGAACATTAACACCTTTGTCCAGCAACTGTCCCTCCAACCCCCCACAGGCTATCGGAGTCTGAGGCTGACTTAACACAAAGAGAAGTCGCAATTCACACTTAAATCGCTATTCTAGACAGTGTTGATAATGAAGGAATTAAATTATTTAAGTTACATGTAGACTAGTGATATTTCTGTCATAAAAGTTTATTACTAAATATTTCATTATTTCAATAATTGATGAAATAAAACTGGTTTGGGCCAGCCTTTTCCAAACAAAACTAAATATAATCTGAAAAAACGCATGTTAATGTGTTGTCATGAACAAAAAACTCAATATTATATTCTACAGGGATCTTTGGATCCTTAACCAGGCATGCAATTAATTAAGTTTTTTTTTTTTTGTAGCTATTATTCAAATAAATATCGAACCACGGTGCTTCGTGGTAATGCTGCTAAATTAAATAACATTTATAGAATAATTATGAACTTAAATGAAACAGTATCGCAACATTTCGACAAATAAATTATTTGATCTGTTTTTACATTTTAATTCAGGGCGATTTAGCCTACAAAATGGAGCCAGATTTTCACCCTTGTCTTGTCATTTTCTCATTGGGAAGCGCTTACATTGAGTATAGATCCTCTGTACCTCTCGTTTTCATATGGATTACATAATCAGATAACATTTATTAGCCTAAATATTTAGACATTTAAAGACTTTAGACATAGCCGATTTCTTATCGTGACTGAGCTGAATCGGCTTTTGGTTCATTTTTGTGACGCGCAGTTCCCGGAGACAGAGACGACAGATAAACTGTTGTCGTTAGCCTAATAATATGAATACAAGTTTACAGTTTTGAACGATGTAAGGCTACTCTTATCTGTATGACCAAAAAATTACGGAGTCGCCTATTAAGTTATTTTAGCTGTAATGAGAAAAATAAATTGCCAGAATAAAACCCGACTTTAGAAAAATGCATAGGGCCACTCGGCGTGGTGTGCCAAAACACTTATAAACTACAATATTTCATTCAAAATAATCTCAAAACGCTTTGTGAAATTTGAAAAGCCGTGCATGCATTAGGCCACTGGAACTAATGAACAACTGAAACGCTGGTTTTTATTTTATTGTTTGTCGTTTAAACGTGCCTGTTGCATATCTCCATTTTATATAATTGATATGGTCTATTGGTGAAGTAGCCTAGCATTGATTAGCTACTGTGGAGGGAGGGGTGTGGGGATTAAAATAATTCAGCAGAAGCAGGGATGTTTAGACCAGAAGGAAATCCCCGTCCCCCCCTGGCAAATCACACTTTACTTAAAGGGTTAGTTCACCCAAAAATGAAAATTAAGTCATTAATTACTCACCCCCATGCTCTACCAGCCCCGTAAGGCCTTCGTTCATCTTCGGAACACAAATGAAGATATTTTTGATTAAATCTGAGAGCTGGATCACTCCTCCATAGGCTGCCTATGGGTCTGAAACTTGACGGTCCAGAAAGTCATTAAAGAAAATGTTTAAATATTCCATGTGCCTACAGTGGCTCAATTATAAGTTTATCAAGCGACGAGCATACTTTTTGTGCGGAAAAACAAACAAAAATAACGACTTTATTCGACTATTCCTTTTCTTCCTTGTGGGCCTGAGACGAGACTTCAAGAGATTTCCACGACGCATGCGCGAGAACTGAGATGAGGACGTTCTTCTTCGACTCCTTCTTGTTACCGGCTGCTCACCGCTTAGAAGTATTACCGCCACCTACCGTATAAGATGACGTGTTGGAAGCGCAACACTTTCTGTTTACAAGCAGAGGAAGACGCGCGCTGTACATACGCTTTTCAATTCGACACTTAATGTGCTGTAGGTCTCGCTATATTATATACAATGGTTAAAAAGTGTTTATTTCCAGGATGTCCGAATCGTGAGAAACCAACCAGAGTGCGTAAAAGTGCTTCAATGTTGCAAACCTTTTTCAATCTATATTAGTTATGTTAAGTTTGTTTACACGTATATATATATATATATATATATATATATATATATATATATATATATATACACGTGTAAACAAGTTGTTATATATATACGTGTAAACAAACTTAACATAACTAATATAAAGTTAAGTTATTGTTATTTTAACAAACACCACATGCCGCTTACACTTACATTGTTGTTCTGTATAACCAAGTTTGGCACAGCAGTTGATTTCAGTAATCGTCGACTGTTTTTTTCAACTGGCTTGAAGTCGTCAGGTGTAAAATGTTCACTGCACAACCTCATATGTTTGACGACTTTCAGTGGTAAATTAACATCCCGCTGAATAGCCAGCAGCCATAGCTTCAGTCGCTCAAGATCATTAAATGGGAGATTGAAAAAGGTAAGCCGTTCATTTTGCAACATTGAAGCACTTTTACGTACTCTGGTTGGTTTCTCACGATTCGGACATCCTGGAAATGCACACTTTTTAACCATTGTATATAATATAGCGAGACCTACAGCACATTAAGTGTCGAATTGAAAAGCGTATGTACAGCGCGCGTCTTCCTCTGCTTGTAAACAGAAAGTTTTGCGCTTCCAACACGTCATCTTATACGGTAGGTGGCGGTAATACTTCTAAGCGGTGAGCAGCCGGTAACAAGAAGGAGTCGAAGAAGAACGTCCTCATCTCAGTTCTCGCGCATGCGTCGTGGAAATCTCTTGAAGTCTCGTCTCAGGCCCACAAGGAAGAAAAGGAATAGTCGAATAAAGTCGTTATTTTTGTTTGTTTTTCCGCACAAAAAGTGTTCTCGTCGCTTGATAAACTTGTAATTGAGCCACTGTAGGCACATGGAATATTTAAACATTTTCTTTAATGACTTTCTGGACCGTCAAGTTTCAGACCCTTAGGCAGCCTATGGAGGAGTGATCTAGCTCTCAGATTTAATCAAAAATATCTTCATTTGTGTTCCGAAGATGAACGAAGGCCTTACGGGGTTGGTAGAGCATGGGGGTGAGTAATTAATGACTTAATTTTCATTTTTGGGTGAACTAACCCTTTAAAACCATGTTTTTAAAAACTCTAGGTTGTAGGGAATAAAAAAAAAAAAAAAAAAAAAAAAAAATATATATATATATATATATATATATATATATATATATATAGATATATATATATAGATATACATATAGATATATATAGATATATAGATATAGCCTATATATAAAATTATTTTTTTTAACAGAACTGCTTTTGAAATTACGATTGGTAGCCTATTATTATACAGATGCAAAGTCGTTCTGTTGGATTTGTTCCTTAGTGTAAAATGGAAATGCATGGTAATTTTATTTGATAAATATAAGCAAAAAACTGTATGGTGTAACAGAGTTTTAGAGCTAGACAAATCTCTCTGCATTAATGAATATAAAATTTACAGTAAACCATGTTTGATCGGGATTTGAACCCGTGTCATCTTGATGATCGAACCGTAAGTTCTACCGCTCGGCTATGAATTTACTCACTGAGAATTTCCCAAACGTTTGTTTCTGACATGAGCGAGAAAACGTTTTGTCGTTAGCCTGTGAGTGTAGGCCTATAGCCTACTGCATGAATAAAAGTAGACCTTTTACAGTTTTAAAAGATGATATCTTATCTGTATGACCAACAATTACGGAGTAGGCTTTAGCCTATTAAGTTCTTAGCTGTTATGAGAAAAATAAATTCAAATGAATGCGCCGCCGCGTTTTTCAAACTCTAATTCAACATGCCAAAATAAAACCAGATTTTAGAATAATGCATAGCGCCACTCGGCGTGGTGTGCCAAAATATCCTAATTATAAACTTCAATATTTCATTCAAAACCATCTCAAAACGCTTTGTGACATTTTAAAAAGCCGTGAATGTATTAAGGCCACTGGAACCAGGATTGTAACTGAAACGCGCTGCATGTCTCAATACAGGAGCAGAAGCGCTGGTTCAGATTATATTGTTTGTTGTTTAAACGTGCATGTTGCATATTTAAAAATATTTGTTAAAAATAAATGTTTGTTGTAGGCTTATTTGGAAATGACCATAACTTGTTGTATTTCATCCTTACTGTTAATTGCCCCACTTACGTTTTGCTAAATGTCCCTTTGCGCCACCTGGCGGTCATTTCGCGAACTACTTTGAAATGTGACTGGTTTATTTTTACGGCGGTGGATTTGCCGCAGCAGTAATAGGCATTCTGGTTGACTACCTACTGTACTTTAGTAAACGTTATTTTTACATGTACACATCCAAACTATATTGCTATAGCCCACTGAGATTTCTTCTAATCGCGATATACTAGTGTCTGTAATGACAACATTTCGTTGACTAATTTTGGACAGATTATAAAGTTTTTACTATAAAATAGACATCAAATAAGCTTTAATTAGACAGTTTCTGCTCATATGTAAAATATATAGGATGTTTTGTCACAAATAAACTAATCAACTGTTATAGTGTTTGTTCCAATGCAAGCTATATCAAAATAATGAATCCTTAACTTTGAAATATGTATGATAAAATCTATTGCCTACTTTAAAAAATAATACTTTATAAGACATTTATGGAAAAAGACAATTTTATTTTCAAGATGTTTCCAACTCAAACTTTGAACCAATTCTGCAGAATTGCCCATACAACCTATTTGACCAGGATTTGTTTCCAGGTATGACTAAAAATGTGCTTTTGGCTTTCATTTATATTTTGATTGTTTGTATATATATATATATATTTTTTTTTTATTTATTTATTTATGTATTTATTGTCCTTGCATTTTTTCTTGTGTGACACCCCTGAATGAAAGGCTCATTATTATGCAGGGTCATTGTCTGCTCAGGTGAGAACCACTTAATTATTCATGATAGGGGTTGGGCCGTTCACGCCCATCCGCATATTGCCTTTGCAAACAAAAAAATGTTTTTCACAATTTAAAACAATCTATTGTTTTATGTGAATGATTAGACAGGATGATTTTCAGATCATTTTGAAGCCTAAACTCTAGGCGACAACATCCATTAGTCAAGTCTTGTGGACACATATTTAGTGTGTGTTTTGTGGCCTTATTTCAGAAACTTTATTTTTTTGTTTTTTAAATAACCATGCATAAACAATATTCTCTCAAAAATACAAACATGTACAAACATGTTGCTAACATATTATGGTAGCCCTGTTTGGGCTAAATAGAGTAATTACACCAGTGCCATTAATGTTTCTAAGCAACTGAAAAAAGCACAAATGTCAGGGCATGTCAAAACATCTCAAGGACCCCAAAAACACCTCAGACCTCAGAGGGTTAATGGTACAAAGACCTCTTAAATACCAAAAGATCAAGGCAAATTTGGTTTCTCATGTCATGACCCCTTTAAATGTGCATTCAAATTAAAATGGCATGTGCATTTTGAATCTCAGTTGTATTTCTCCCTATGTAAACGATAAATACAATTGTGGATTTTTTCCACTGCGTTGTGTGTTCCTGCATTATGATGGTGTTTTTTATGATCTTCCAGGAATATATATGTATGTGACAAAACAAGCGAGTGTGTTAACCAGAACACTGAAGGGCCCTAAATCTCTAAAAATCAGTGGTGCGTGTTTGAAATTGCCCAAGGTGCCCCTATCACCTCATTAGAGTAGTATGTTTATCAGAACGGCAGTCTTTCTCCTTCTATTCAGCGAGGCAGAGGGGCCTCATGTTAAATTTATGGTGCCATTGCTCTCTGTTATGGGCCTAAATGTCTCCTCTGAATGAGAGGGAAGTCACTCCATCAGTATAGGCCATCAGCGCTAACGTTGATTGATTCAAGGAAATTTGCTTTGCCTGCTCAGTCACCCACAACCAGAGCGCAAAATGGCACCATGTGTTTCTGCAGCCCTCTGCAGGTCCTGTCTCGCTGGACTGGGTCTCTGAACGCCACAATAACGCGCATTTAAACTGACTTCTGATGGGTTCATGATTATTTATTTTTCTTTGATAGTGACAATGTGTATCACAGACTGAGCTAATTGAAGTGCAAGGCAGTCATCTGTGCCCACATCTCCCTCTGACTGAATGCTTAAGTGCGTTTGGCAGGGCGATCCGTCCTCTGCGTTACTGTGAGAGCCACCAGCTGAAGCTCCCGCAGATGGTACGGAGTCGGACTCTCCCTGTCTTTTCAGCCGCACCATTCATGGACAATTGCAGCCGCTATTTTCTTCCCTCGCTATTGACACGCTTAATTACTGGCCAATTAGTTGGTTTCGGGGAGTCGACTCCAAAACTTACTATTTACCAGAAACTACTATTTACGGCTCTGCACGCTAGCGGCTTCAGTGTCAGAGCTTCAGTCTCTGACAAATACTGGTGTCAAAGTATATTGGAGTGTCTGAAATAGATGCTAGTTAGATGAACACAGAGCTTTTGAAGAGATCTGAATCAATAAGGCTTTAGCAGACATGATGATAAAAAAAGCAAAACATCCCAACTTTGTTCAAGTTTTTGTTTGTCTTTACCCAGATTTGTTTTGACAAGCAGAACAGTACAGTTTGCGATGCACAGAAATATTGTTTCCTGAATACAACAGCTGCATGAACAGTCTTTTGGCTCAAACGTTCAAAGAGCGTCATAAATAAGGGAGGATATCTTTAATCTCCACCATAATCTCCTTAGAGCAAAGATGATTGCTACACATGAGATTGAGGTCTCTGATTTTTGCTCTTTTTTCCCTCTTTCTGTGGCATCTGTTAAACATGTAAAGATCGATTATTGTCTCTATGCTTTAAATCCCCTGGTTAGTATTCAGGAAGGCGGCTTTAGCTCAGTGTGAAATATTGAATTTCTGTGCCCCGGCAGTTCTGCATGTGATAAAAGTGCTGCTAAACTCTGAGGTAATGCCTCCCTCCTCTCAAAATACCCACAATGCACCCTCAAAGCCTATTGTAAGTGAACAGGGAAACTCTGCTATGGCGACAGGGGACGAACCTGAGAAACAATCGAATGCATTTCACACCACACAAGACAAGGATGTTTTTACTGTGCAGTGGGGAAATGAAATTAGGTAAGGCTCAAGTAAATACACACCTCCACAGATTTACAGTCGGAGAGCTCTCTAATCAATTTACATAACACCTTTCCTTTATAAGCTCCCCACATCAGCCAGATCAGTTCCAATTAGGGATGCCAATTTACATAATTACCCATAATCGATGGTTGTTTTAATTAACAATCAATTAATCGATTAATAGTTAATATTAACCTCTTAAATCTGAAGCGGGGGGTGCTACCATGTTATCACGTTACTTAAAGTCACCATGAAATCAAAACTGAAGTTTTATGGCTTTTAGTATGAATGTGTTAGCTTTAAGGTTATCTATAAGCTGTGCTCCAAAACAATGACAAAATTCGCATCAGCTTCAGCACTGCAGCTTCTCATCAGATTTTCTGTCCAATCAAATGCTAGACGCCAGACACTAAAGCTGCGGCTGAAAATCGGTCACTTGTTAACTCAATTACTATTTTCTTTGGTAAATAGCACTTAATTCTCTATATTGGGGATAGGAAACAATTCAGACAGTGTAAATGTGCTTTCCGTCAAGTGAATGAAGTCCAGTTTCACGTAAGTGTTACGCGCACACATGTACACAGTCTTCTCCAGTCCAGAGACAACATAGCACAGAGCGGATCATATGATTGAGTTGGCACAGACCACAAAACATATTGGATCCATTTTAATTCTACACAGAATGCTAAATTGTAAGATGATATGGATGGGATTAGTAGGAGAAACAGTTAGACTAGGCATTAGAAACAGCACTAACGTGTAGAAGTGACAAGACCGGTGCCATGCACCAACATAAATTACACTCTTTTCAAACTACACATCCTCATCATGACTATGATCACTGTTTTGCTTTAGTAACAGTTTCATATTAAATATAAAGGGGGAATCTATTAGACTGTTGCTGTCATATGCTGTAAAATGCAACTTTGCCAAGCTCAACTGCTCTGGCTAAATTGTGATATAAACAAAACACTATTGGCTTTTACACGTATGTTTAAAATATTCTAGCTGAGCCCCCAGTGTGAGTTTTTTAAGACGATTTATTTTAGAACGTATCACCTTATTATTTCCATTGCGAATTGCGATACATCATGCTTGTCACGTGACAGACCGCAGTCACAATAGTGCTGTATGGCAGATGTATTGCTTTTATTTCTTTTTTTATTCAAAATATTCACAAACTTGTTAACTATATTATGAACTATCTGATATTCCGATTCTTAAATATGTCTATGTGAGTGTATTTTGACGTTTAAAAACCTTCAAAATGATCATGTTAGTTGATCTACGATGGACGCCGCCATGTTAGTTCACACCTTTCAGAGAATCTGATCTGTCATATTTACAATAAAATTCATCCACTTCTCCCGAAATACATGAAAGTAAGGGACAGGTGAACTGGGAGAAGAAAAGAGTAAACTATATAGTAGACCTTTTCACTCAAATTATAATAAAAAGGATTATTATTGTCGCTTCCATAGACATCAATGTGTGTTTTACAAACTATGTATTGTTCTGCTAGTACTTATGTGTATTTAAATGTCTGAAACGTAAAATAAACCCTATGTGGTGAAAAAAGCAAATTTGAATTTAGCAGTCGTTCACGTGATGCACTGAACGATCACCGGTGTGATCGTACACGTCATAGGGTTAAAAAAAGGGCGGGGGGATTACGTTACCACATTAAATAACGCTGCTAGTTTTAAGGCACTTCAGTGGGCCTTTAACAACCACTTGCTTAACCAACACAAAATAGGTAATCAAACAACACAAAATAGCCTAGGTATTGTTTTAAAGCTAAGAAGGCCATGGCTCTTCAGTGAATAGGGAATATGACCATCACTTAACAATTGCTTTTAAATTTGCTCACATATTGGACCTGCTCTATTTTTATAGCTTGAAAAAATCATGTTATTATACATCAAGCCCTTTAAATGTGTAACTATAAATAGACGCAATACTGTGTGTTTAGGCTACAGACTTCATAAAGATTGTTGCCCAAAAAATTCTACTATTTTTCAAAGAAGTTGACCTGTAATGCCTTATCTAATCAAATGTAATCATTTAACAAGCATTTCTGTCTGGTATAAAAATGGCAATGTTCTGCTGCAGATATCAAAATATGTTATATTTATGAAGCTTTTGAGTGAATGATATTTTCCTGGTGCCTGGGTGTCTGATGTTAAACGCATCAGGCTAATTGCATATTTTATAATGAGGCAATCAGGCAAAATTTGCAGTTCAGTTAATGATGTGTATTCTGCCAAGCCTCAAAATTGCAGGACTGACAGAGTTTTAAGGATAAAAAGTTCAAAGCTCAGACCAGTCAATCTTTTTTTTCCTTTTCCTTTCCTTTTTTTTTTTTTTTTTTTTTGCAGATGGAGAGAGCGTGGGAGATGAGCATGGAGATCTAACCCCTCCTCCATCCCTCATTTTCACATATTCTTCCATAATTTTCCCCCAGTCAAAATCCAAATCAGTCTGTATTGTCCTTCTGCTGAGTAGAGACTTCTAACGTATGTGTATTCCAGTCGTTCTATTCAGCACTCTCCATCTCTCTTGTGTCTTCACAGTTCAACAGATTTCTTTTGATAAATCCCAGGTAGTGAATGAATGTTCAGTTAAAGTCATTCAGTCGCCACTGGAGTGATCACGTCCTAAATGCTATTTGCTCAGCTTGGCAAAAATAGAAGAACGATGCACCGAGTTTTCTTTTCATTTCTGCTAGTTCAGGGATCAGTGCACCTGCAGCTTCATCATGACCTCTTGTTTACCTCCCAACCCAGCAGAAATGTTTCTTTTGGAGTTGTTCAGGGTTGTTTATTCTGAGAATGAAGAGTGAAAATGAAAAGCACTGTGTCAAAGTCAAATGATCTGATATCTTATTTTAAAGGGGTCCTATTACGCCCTTTTACAAAGTCTTGATTTAGTTTTTGGGGTGTATTAGAATATGTGTTAATACTTGATTGTTCAAAAAATTTATTATTTTTCAAATATTTTACATTATTACAGCTCCTCTCTCCCCAGTCTGGTTGAACTCATCGTTTTCGATGAAGCCCCTCCTTACGAAATACGAAATGTGCTGTGATTGGTTGGCTGGTCCAGTGTGTTGTGATTGGCACTAATTAGCGCATGTTTGGGAAATTTCCCGCCCTGTAATACCCGCAAGCTCAACTCAGTCAGATCAGATGTAAATATTAATAATCATGTCAATTTCAAATTTGAGCCCAAATCAGACCCTGACAATATTAATGAAGAGGATCGTGCAGAAAGGATTTCAAACACAGACTTTGCAAGCAAGGATTTCACAGGACGTTTCAGAGCGGTATTTTTTTTTAATTTTTTTTTTATAGATATGATGTTATCCGCCATTTAATCATATTTGTCGGAAAACTAACTATGGTAATACAAACAGTAATTGATCACACAATCATGGATAATTTTCCTAAGAGGCGGTGAACAGTCTTGCAATAGCTTGCAAAAGCTACAGTAAACAATACATCAATACTGTAATTAACGAAAGTATAAAAAAAAATCCAAAATACCACAAAATTTGGATCATATCTGAGGCATGTATTTTGTCCACCTTGAGGCAAGGATTCCAGCGATATAATACTTGAGCCTACTGCTAAATGTTTAGGAGATATGAACAATTTTTACCGCTGTAGCGCCTCCGTAGATGTCAAAGATTTTTTTTTTTTTTTAAGAATTTTAAGAGTTTTAAGTCTTTCACTGAGGCTTTTCTCTTAATTATGATATCAAGACAGCTGTGTGCAATGAATTAATAGAAGGAAAAACTAGTTAAAATGTCATGACCCATTTTAGCATTTCTACCATTAACTATCGTAAATCATTTTAATTTAAATCAACCCACCTTCCGTAATGTAGTTTAACAGTCACTTTGCCCCTGAGCTCTCTATTTGACATCAAGAGCACTTGGCCTCCCTTGTCTTCTACGAATTGAGAAATAATGACATAATGTACCATAATAACGGAATAATCTGAGGCATATTGTCATGATGTTGGATGGGGGCCTCTTTAGAGCCAACATTTGCGTGGAGACAACATGAGTGTTTTTGCTGTAATTAGCCATAATCAATTTCGTGTTGTTGTTTCCTTTCTCTTCTTCGGTTGCCCTGGTGGGCTGTGGTAGAGGCTCGCTTATGGGACCTGTGTTGTGAAATTAGTTTTTTAACACTTTATTGTATCAGATGAAACAGAAATGATTGAATGCGAATGAATGCCTGGTATAGGTAAACATACTGAATCCACTTAGCTTCATTGTGACTCGAATTGTCTTTAGAGGGTTGATTGCATCTGCTCAGTGGAGTTCTGCATTAACCTCTTCTAGGGCCTATTAAATCTCTTTATTTCCAAACAAACTGCTGTAAATCAATAATAGTATTCAGCACAGTTAGCACAGAACAGACTTCTATAATCAACACTGCAGGACTGAACTCGGGTGAACTTGATTTATGAAAATGAGAGGCAATTAGTCAAGCTTATCAGCATGGTCAAATCAATGAGAACCAGGAGCAATACTCCCCCCAGGACCAACTCATCATTTTGAAGTCTTCCAAGTTATCCAACAGTATTTTGCACAGACACCTGAGGTTTTCCAGCAATTGTGATTTCCAAACACTGAAAAGCACATTTATATTGTAATGACAGCATCTAACAAAAGCTGTTTACACATGAACAACTTTTTACACATGAACAACTATCATGTGAGACAGTCAAATGTTTCTGAATCCCTTTTTGGTTCATATAATATTGAATTCATTAGTTAGTTTTGTTTTGATTTTATTGTATTTAATTCATGAGGTATTATTCAGTGCTATCATGTTTATTTAACCCATTTAACCAGTTTGACATTATAATGGTTTCATTCTGTTATGTGTGATTTCCGGTGATACATTCAACTCATTAAGAAGGTTTCCATCACTTTACCCAAGTCTTTTTAAAATGTTTAAACGAATGAAAATGTTTACATCATTTAATCATTACTTATAGTCAGGGAGCCAAAGTCTCAAAAATGGGTTGAACCTGACATGGTCTGCCATACTTTTTATTTGTGTTTTTTCAGTTAACTTTGACCCTAAGAACCAATAATTGGAGGGTCTGCTCTGCCGGAAATATCGCGGATTTTTTTTGTGCTAATTTAGTGTATGCACCCTTGATTTTTTATCAGAAAAATGTGAAAAATTATTTTTTTCATCAAATCCTTAGTGGGTTGGGTATGGTTGTCAATAAATGCATTCCAGATAAACAGAACACATGCTGACAACATCCACTGAAAACATAACTCTTAAAACACATTTCTACATGATTTTGCATCAATTTAATGCAAAAAAATTAGGCGTTTTCTCACTTTTTTCCAATATTTTCATCTTTACTTCATTGGCAATCAACTATTCCCCTAAGTTATGACATCAAAAGATAAGAAAAAATTATAAAAATCCAACCAAAATCAATGGATCTGGGATGATTTACCTACTAGTTGGCGATCAATAGGCTACGAACTTCAATAGAATTTTAGACTACCCTCAAAATTCTTAAAATCATGCTGGATATTTAGCATCATGGCACACTTACAAACACACACACATGATCTTAGTAGTTTTAATGAGTTTGGAACAACCAACCAACGGTTACCAACGGACTTCGAAGCTGCTCATCATTGTCTGTGGTAAGTGACAGTGACTTTAGTGAATACCGGTAGGTCTGCCCCAGCGTTTTGGGAAAAGAATGGTAATATGGATATTGTAATGGTAATTAACTGAAATGACCACGCCAGTCTTCAAACAAGAATATTTCTGATGATTCCTCATCTCAAACGTATCCCTGTAGCAGCAGCATTCATTCTCTACTAGTTTACTTCGCTATCTTTAGCCGTTTGAGCTAATTTAAGTGGTTTCCTTAAACAGCCATAACTCCTCACAGTGTTACGGGGTGTGTAGGCAGGAAGCACGAGGAGATCAGGATTTCCAAAAACAGTATACTTTACTAATAAATCAAACTGGTACAGGCAGGAAAACAGACAGAGGATACACACATCTTACATAAACAAGAACCGACCAGGAGTGAGGGAGAACACAGGGTTTACATACACAGAGAACAGATTAGGGAAACAAGGCACAGCTGGGGCAAATGAACTAGACACAGGTGAATAAACTAAACACTAACGAGGAGCGGGAAACTGGAAACAGGACTGAACCAAATACACAAAGAACGGGGGAAACACAGGACATACATGTAGCACACAGGTATGGGGTAGAGACTTACTTTTTTTTAAATGCTCAGAATCTTATCCTCTAAGAGAGGTATGTGTCCTATATGTCAATTTTGCTTCGACCGGAAGTTGAGAAATTGCGAAAATTTCAACTGGACTTGTTAGGTAAAGAAATAGATATGAGAATAAATGCTGCTACAGGGATACGTTTGGAGCGAGGGATCATTGGAAATACACTTGTATGAAGGCTGGTGTGGTCCTAGAAGTGTTTTTCATGTCAGACAGATAGTAGGCTAGTAAGGATAACTAAAGGCTACACTAAACGTTAGCTGCCGTTTGCAATTAGCTACATGGCTATTTGTTACATTCAAGTTTAGAAAAGTTTTAGCTAGTTAGCTTGTGGCATGAATGGCCTCACACACAAAAAAAAAACGATATATAGCTATATTGGATATCAGACTGTACACAATACTGAACAATACAAATGTTCTGTAATATGTAAACATACTATATATTATGCATAGTTTGTTTTTGTATGTAATAATAATAATAATAATTCATTACATTTATATAGCGCTTTTCTAGGCACCCAAAGCGCTTCACATGGAAGGGGGAATCTCCTCAACCACCACCAATGTGCAGCATCCACTTGGATGATGCGACGGCAGCCATAGTGCGCCAGAACGCTCACCACACACCAGCTTACTGGTGGAGAGGAGACAGTGATGAAGCCAATCAGTGTATATATATATATATATATATATATATATATATATATATGGGGATTATTAGGAGGCCATGATGGACAGAGGCCACTGGGCAAATTTGGCCAGGATGCCGGGGTTACACCCCTACTCTTTCGAAAGACATCCTGGGATTTTTAATGACCACAGAGAGTCAGGACCTCGGTTTAACGTCTCATCCGAAGGACGGTGCTCTTTGACAGTATAGTGTCCCCGTCACTATACTGGGGCGTTAGGACCCACACAGACCACAGGGTGAGCGCCCCCTGCTGGCCTCACTAACACCTCTTCCAGCAGCAACCTGGTTTTCTCAGAAGGTCTCCCATCCAGGTACTAACCAGGCTCAGCCCTGCTTAGCTTCAGTGGGCAACCAGTCTTGGGCTACAGGGTGATATGGCTGCTGGCAAATAATGTACAGTATATAGAGTGAGTGATTTGTCAAAAGTTAGTTAGCTAGTAGTAATAATAATAATAATTAATTTTATTTGTGGGCGCCTTTCAAGACACTCAAGGACACCTTACAATAATAAAATACATAATTATACAGAGGAAAACAACAACACCGTAAACAATACAAACAAACAAAAAAAGTAAAAGTGTTCTGTAAAATTATTTACCCAATAACATAACTAAAATCAATCAGGATAGGCTAATCTAAAAAAAAAGAGTTTTAAGACGTGATTAAAAAATTGAAAGACTAAGACTATTACGTATATCTTGAGTCAAACGCACAGATGGTACAAGAGTCACAAAAACAGAAGACCTGAGGGATCTGGTAGGTACATACACATGAAGAAGTTCACTCAGATATGAAGGTGCTAGATTATGAAGAGCCTTATTAGTAAAAAGTAACATTTTTAATTGAATACGATATCTGATTGGAAGCCAATCAAGGTGCCCTAAAACTGGAGTAATATGCTCATTCAATGGTGTTCGTGTAATGAGCTGAGCTGCTGAGTTCTGATCCATCTGAAGTTTATGAATAAGTTTCTGTGAAACACCACTGAGCAGAGAGTTACAGTAGTCAATTCGAGAGGTAACTAATGCATGCTTGAGGACAGCAGTACCATTAGCAGAAAGAGATGGTCGAAGACGATTAATATTTCGCAGATAGTAGTATGCGGACCATGTAATATTATTTACATGAGCCTCAAAAGACAGAGTACTATCAAGGATGACAACCAGACTGAGAAGAAAGATAACATAGTTGGCGATAGTAAGTGTAAAACTTCCACAATTACGCAGTTTTGATTTAGTACCTACTAATAAAATTTCAGTTCCCTTTCAGTCGCTCATGTGCGACGTAACATTGACGTGACGACGTAATTGAGATCACTTCAGGGAGCCCTATCAACTTCGAGTGTCTACAGAATGAGCCAATGAACGTTGGCGTGCGTGAAACGCGCATAAACAGGAAACGGGCGCACGCACACATTGTCTTTCACTTCGGAGCCGAGCTTTCGTTTGACTCTGAGTTCTGCAGACTGCTGCAACGTTGAAGACTCCAGAAAAGCAAGACTCTGTATCCAGTGCTGGTGTGACTGCGCGATCAACGGTGGCCTCGAGCATTTTACTGCTCACAACTGCTGTTTTCACAGCATTGCTTGTGAGTGTGTGTGTGTGTGTCGATCTCAGTGGGCATTCCTCTTTGAGTGTGTACCCCGATTACACCGCGGCTATCCCTGGGTGCTTCAGCACTGAAAGAGTTTCTATTTCTGTTTTTTGTTTTCACTAAAAGAGCAACAAGCGGGACCCTGCGTCCTTTTCAGGATGTCTTTCCGCTTGTGCGTTTCTGGATGCCGTCATTCCCTGGTGCCAGCAGACGGCCACAATAGTTGCTTCTTGTGTTTGGGCATTCAGCACGCTGAGGCAGCTTTTGTGAATAGCTCATGTTCCCATTGCGGGAATATGACTATGACAGCGCTGAGATCGAGACTTGCTTAGCTCAAGGGAGGCGCAGTCCTCTCGCCTATGCCCCGATCTAGCGTTTATTTTGGACCTCAGAATAAACCTACATCTGTGCATGGTCAGGGTGATCTGAGGGTGATCTGAGGATTGACGTGAGGGCTTCCCCGCCGAGGCAATCTCCTTGGGTCCCTCACACCTCACAAGCGCTGCCGCCATTGGAGCCCCCAAAGGAACGCGCTGGTCCTTGGTCCTCGGCTGTGTTGCCCCCTTCGAAGGAAACCGCATGTTCCGTTGGTCAGGCGATGTCCACCTTGGTGGTCCAGGAGCGCCACCTTTGGCTCAACCTGGCCGATATGATGGACACCGATAAGAATCGGTTCCTGGATGCCCCTCTGTCCCAGGTTGGGTTATTCGGCGACGTGGTCGAGAGCTTTGCCCCACCCGACCGCCGGCCTCAGACTCTCCATCCGCTCGTCGCTGAGGTTGACCTCCTGCGCCATCCTCCGCTCCCGCGAAGCCCCAGCAGCAGCCACCATCCAGGCCTCAGCGTGGACCGCACAGGTAGATCTGTTTGCCGCCCCGGACATGTCTCACTGCCTGTTGTTCTATTCCCTGACAGAGGGGACCCCGGCACGGATGCTCTGGCACACAGCTGGCCCCCGGGCCTACGCAAGTATGCATTTCCCCCAGTGAGCCTTCTTGCACAGACCTTGTGCAAGGTCAGGGAGGACGAGGAGCAGGTCTTGTTAGTTGGTTCCCGGAACTGGTGCTCCTCGTGACAGCCCCTCCCTGGCCCATTCCTCTGAGAGAGGACCTGCTCTCTCAGAGACGGGGCACCCTATGGCACCCGCGTCCAGACCTGAATGCCATATTCTTTGTTACAGCTTTGAGGGATGAATTCCATAAATAGTTGCTGTCAATATGCCCGTATTTTACGTTTCACCATAAATAAAAAATTATGCATGAATAACTACATGATTTAAAAATAAAGGTTACAAAAGAATGCAGCAATACCATAGAAGAACCATTTAGGGTTCTGTCACCGATGTTAAAGGGGTCATATAATGCCATTTTCATACAAGCTAATATGATTCTTTAGGGTCTAAATTAAAAGTTTGTAATATACTTTAATTAAAAATTCTCATTAGTATTGTAAGAAAACACTTATTTTACCTAGTCAAAAACAGCTCTGTTGTCAGCACGCTGTTTCGGTGCATATGACTTTAAATGATCATGAGCTTTGCTGACTCCGCCCCTCTGTCCTATGCGTACACCAGAGCCGGCTCTGGCGTCCACCGTTTGTAACACAATAACCATAACGCGTTGTTCAGTATAAACGTGGGATTATGAATTATATTGAGAACGTCATACATAGAAAACATGCCGTAATGCACCCTAAATGTGTAAACCTTAGACGCCCATTGTGAAGCGTGCAGCTAGCGATTTACAAGGATTAATATAAATAATAATATAAAGTTTAATAAAACGTTACACTCACTTCAGTTCTTCTGGAGCAGCTGCAGGAACACGAATAGATGGTACCGAACTACCGATGGTTTTTTCAGGAGCAGCTTCTCAGCAAAACCAGCTTTATACCTCCTCGTTTATAAAGCAGTCTGGTGTGTGAAATGATTCGCGCAAACATGAGCATTGACGTTCCTCGTGGGGAATATTCCCTTCGAAAACAAACTCAGCCACTGCATCTTCGGCGGTTCGGATTTAGGAACATTTAAATGACTGCTGTGTTCGTTATTATACCCAAGAACAGAACACCACAATCGCTTAGATGCCATTCTGCTCACAGACAGTGTTCCAGCATATCAACAATGACCGCGCCGGTCCGCGCGGAGTATGATTGACAGCTAGCTCAGAGCGAGGGCGGGTCTGTGTTGAAACTGCTGTCATTCAACAATCATGGGAGGGGCGTCCGTTTTATTGACGTCACAAAAACGAACGGCTCGATTTGAGGCAGGGGAAAACATATAAGGAGATTAAAACAAAACCACTGGATGGATTTTTATCATTATATGATGGTTGTGTACAGACACTGCCAACACACATTTCAGTACAATCAACTTGTAAAAGTGCATGTACCATTATATGACCCCTTTAAGGCCAAGGGTTATTTACCACACTCCGCAGGAGCAGACACCAGAGGCAGACAACCAAGGTAAGGTTAAAAGGTAAATTTTTATTAAAATTAAAAAGGGATAAAAGCAGGGACAGGGATGTTCGTGGCTGTGGCTTTGTTGCGATACGGGGAGGGGAGTGCTGGTAGGTACTCTTCCGTTCTTCAAGTAAGTATATCCCTCTCCTGGTGGCTCATGGGACGGGCAATGGCTCTTCTCGTCGTCAGGCTTGTTGAATAAGCTCGTGGGACAGACAGTGACTTCTCTCGTCGTCAGACTCGTTGAATAAGCTTGTGGGACAGACAGCAGTGACTTCTCTCGTCGTCAGACTCGTTGAATAAGCTCGTGGGACAGACAGTTACTTCTCTCGTCAGCAGACTCGTTGAATAAGCTCTTGGAACAGACAGTGACTTCTCTCGTCGGCAGACTCGTTGAATAAGCTCGTGGGACAGACAGTGACTTCTCTCGTCAGCAGACTCGTTGAATAAGCTCTTGGAACAGACAGTGACTTCTCTCGTCGTCAGACTCGTTGAATAAGCTCGTGGAACAGGCAGTGGCTCCTCTCGTCGTCAGACTCGTTGCATAAGCTTGTGGGACAGACAGTGACTTCTCTCGTCGTCAGACTCATTGAATAAGCTCGTGGAACAGGCAGTGGCTCCTCTCGTCGTCAGACTCGTTGCATAAGCTTGTGGGACAGACAGTGGCTTCCCTCATCGTCAGACTCGTTGCATAAGCTCGTGGGACAGGTATATATACCTAAATAAAAAATTACTCCAGTAAAAGTAGAAAGTCCTCCATTCAAACATCACTTGAGTAAAAGTAAAAAAGTATCCGATTTAAAACGTACTTAAGTACCGAAAGTAAAAAGTAAATATTCAAATTAACTGTAAATATCAATAATTAAGCAGATCAATTGTTTTATGAGTGATATGCAATGTTTTATTTGAACAAATTATAAGATTAGATACTGCAATTAAGAATTTGTTAGCTAGCTGTTTACAAGGCTCGTTTCAATATGAAATCACTTGGCTAACAATAGTAACATTAAAGCAACACTAAAGAACTTTTCCTCTGGGGTCGCCCTACAGGTTGGAAGCGGCATTGTCCATTACCGCTGTCGTAAATAATTTAGCCTTGCGCAGCCTATGTCGCACGCGCATGCGCTGTTTATCCACTGTTTATCCAGCACCGGCTTTAGAGTAAATGATGTCCAATTGTAACGCTTACCGTAAAGCAAGTCAAATTTGTAGTTTTCTTATGTCTCATTCGAACTACAGAAACGCGACCCGATCTGGCAAACTTACATAGTGTGGTTCTAGCAGATAAAGGACCACAAAGCGAAGGCAGAAGTGCCTTTCACCCTGTTACGACTTGATGAACCGCTGAAACAATTTTGGAAACATTACTTTAAGGTAAATAACATCTTCTTTAGTGTTGCTTTAACGTCAACTCACCTCAATATGTTTTCTCAGATTTGAGGGTGAAGTTTTGGATGCTGAAATTTAATTCACCCGTGGCAGGCAAAGAAGACATTTCAGCCGATATTAATCTCCCTTGACTTCAGTGAATTCGAACATATCATTGCTATATGGCCATGGGTGATCCCTGTCGGAAATCTTGGGATCATTGCTGGCAGCTAGAGCGGTTTCTGTGGTCAATGGCGCACTGACTGCTATGTGAGCGTATGCTGGCAAAGAGCTTGCGCGTTTTTTTTTTTTAAAAGAAAAACAAGTTTTTCATTGGTTTGGAAAGCCAGTGTAAAAAATAATTGGAGCGGGCATGGGGAAATGTATCGGAGTAAAAAGTAAACGTTGTCTTTAAAATTGTAGTGGAGTAAAAGTGAAAGTAGATGCAAATAAAACATACTCAAGTAAAGTACAGATCCCCGAAAAAAATACTTAAGTAAAGTAACAAAGTATTTTTACTTCATTACTTACCACCACTGGATGGCAGTCTTCACATGTGTCTTTCTCTAAAAGGTGAATCATAAAAGGGGTGCACTTAACTTTTCCTCGGTGAATCGCGTGAATCCTGCAGCGGTTTTCCACTCTCTTTTCTGCCAGTCACTCTCCTTCTTCCTCTGTGAAGTTCTCACTTACTTCGTTGCGTTGCTGTTTGTGATTTCTTTAAAAAGACTCACTTAATGAGCATGTCTCGGGGGACTCAAAATAGAACACCGATCAGGTCTTAAACCTCTGCTTTCTGCACTTGTCACCGCTCACTGCCGCTGCTACAATCCACTCGAGCACTCCTGTTGAGCTTTCCTACTGCCAGAGCATTTTTTCGCACCCTACTGTGCCTCAAGCCCCTCTCTTTGTACTCCTCTTTCCCGGGCACATGCTTCAATGAAGCGCTACTCACTGGCTTCAGCTGGCGCTTGTTATGTTTGGCGGCCATGACAGGTAAACCCAGAGCCGGCCCGGTGTTACACCGGCATTTCTTCCCCCTGGAATCGAGTCAACAATTTTTTTGGCTCCCGGTTTGTTCACCCGGTGACACCCTCCCCCACCGGATCCGTTCTAGTCCCGAGAACGGGATCCAGACTCCCATTCTCCGTACCTGGTAGGAGGTACTCCTCGGGTCTCCCGTTGGGAGTCTCGAGTTGGGATAATGGGCTCTTCCTCCCTTGGTTCAGGAGTATGGGCTCTAGGGACCACAGCCCAACCCACCCAGGGTGGTGCAGGGGCCATAGGCACCGGCGGCGCCTCCGTCTCTTGCTGCGGATAGTTGGGGCAAGGGCGAAGCAAGTTTCGGTGCAGGATTCTCACGGGGCCAGTCTTCCCCTCTGGCTGAATGGTATAGACGGGCTGGTCCGGCCTCTGTCGTTGCTCTATCACATACGGTACGGTTTCCCACCGGTCACTAAGCTTCCCCTTCCCCTCGATATGCCATCTCGTGGGTCCTTGAGTCCAAGACAGTCCTACAAATTACTCCCTCCCGCAACTTTAATCGCTTCCAAGGCCCCAGAAGCTTCTTCAATCCCACCGGATGCTCCCATCGTTCGTCCACCCCAGGGAGTTTGTTCCGTTCCAGGCAAATCCGCAGGATAGCCAACCCTTCATCCTGCTCCTGCCGCTCTCTCCATCGGTGGGGGTCCCATCCCCAACTTGCCGGTACTCCCTCCGATTGCCTTCCGGGTGCCTCCACTATTCCTACCATCAGCCCTTCCTCTGATTCTGTTCCTGGGGTTCCCCCTTCCCCCGCCGGTGGTAATCGTGACAGGACATCCGCATTTATGTGTTCACGGCCTGGTCGGTACTGCAGTCGATAGTTGAAATTGGCTAGCTGGGCCACCCACCTCTGCTCCACCGCCCCTAGCTTTGCGGTTTGGAGGTGGACCAATGGGCTGTTGTCGGTCACCACCAAGACTTCAGCTCCCCACAAGTAGTCTTTAAACTTCTCACACAAAGGCCACTTCAGGGCCAGCAGCTCGATTTTAAAAGAGCTGTAGTTGGCGTCATTTCGCTCTGCTGGATGGAGACTCCGGCTGGCGTAGGCGATGACCCTCTCTGTTCCGTCCTGTCGCTGGGCCAGTACGGCTCCCAGTCCGCTATTGCTAGCGTCGGTATACAGTTCAAAGGGTCGGGTGAAATCGGCATAAGCCAGAATGGGGGTCTAAAGCAACTTCTGCTTCAGCCTCTGAAAGGCGATCTCACACTCTGGGCTCCAAGTAATCGTGGGGGAACTCCGACTCCGTGGAGATCCAGATCCGGCCAGCAGCTGGTTCAGGGGTCTCGAAATTTCTGAAAAGTCTTTTATGAAGCGTCGGTAGTAGCCGACGAATCCCAGGAAGGATCGCACCTGCCTGACGGTGTTTGGTGGAACCCAGCCCTGCACTGCAGACACCTTCTCCAGGTCGACAGCCACTCCCGCAGCGCTCACCCGATGCCCCAAGAACTGGACCTCCCTCTCAAGGAGCTGGCATTTCCCTGGCTGGAGCTTCAGTCCATACCGCTCCATAACCCGGAAGACTTGCTCCAGGTGTAACAGGTGAGTGTCAAAGTCGGGGGAATAGACGATCACGTCATCCAGGTACACCAGGGTGGAGTCCATCAGCTGCCCTCCCAGGCATCGCTGCATCAGCCTCTGGAAGGTCGCAGGGGCGTTACAGAGCCCGAAGAGCATACGATCCCAATCAAACAGGCCAAAGAAGGTGGTGAAGGCGGTCTTCTCTCGGTCTTGCTCCTCCACCCGCACCTGCCAGTAGCCACTCGCCAAGTCAAGGGTGGAATACCAGGCGGCGTTGGTCAGTCCTGTAAGGGAATCCTCGATCCGAGGCAGGGGGAAAGCATCCTTCTTGGTGACCAAGTTCAACTTGCGATAATCCACGCAAAATCTCCAAGAGCCCGTCTTCTTGCGGACCAAGACAATTGGGGCGGCCCATGGACTGCTGCTCTCTCGAATGACTCCACGCCCCAGCATCCCCTTTAGTAAGGCACGAACCTCGGAATATAAAGTCGGGGGTACCGGGCGGTACCGCTCTCGACTGGGTGGAGCATCTCCGGTAGGTATAGCGTGCTTGACGATGTCGGTGCATCCATAGTCCTCATCATGGGTGGAGAAGACGCGTTGCCACTTGGCCAACAGGCTCTGGAGTTGGCGGGTTTGTTCTTCCTGTAGGCCCTCCCCCTGCAGGGACTCACCCCGCAAATGGGTTGGCATGTGGTGCGCAGCAGGACCAGGACCAACTTCCTCCCTTGCCAGACCGACCTCGACCACCGTTGCGCTCACTTGGCAGAAGCGGACCTCCTGCTCCTCCACCACCTGATGGGAACTCACTGGCGTAATACGGGTCAACCGTTGGTGACGATAGAGTTGGACAGGGTAAGTGTTCGTGTTTCTCACTTTTACTGCAATCCGACCCCGACAGGCCACTGTTAACCCCCGGGCCACCTCGACGGCCTGACACTCCCAGTGGGGCTCGACAAGGACACACGCTTCAGGACCATAGGCCCGCTCAGGGAGACGGACTCAGACCACAGCCTCACTCCGGGCAGGAATGGAGACCGCGTATCGACATACCACTCGACCAGCATCTTCCCGATTGTGCTGGGAGCTGGCGACCTGTACTCGTCGACAGTCGTGATGATACGTTCCCATTCTCACTTCTTGGCTACAGAAGTGGAACGAAGAGGACCAGTCCGAAACAGCTCTTCCCAACAGTCCATTATTACATTCATCCCCAACAAGGCTCGATGTTCCCCCAGACAGGAGTCCCGCACAATCACTACCCCCTTCCGTGGGATCATGGTGCCATGGATCTCGAAATCGGTCACCTGATATCCGATGTAGGGGATGTTCAGGCCATTCGCTCCCCGCAGGGTGAGCCAGGGGACTTCAGCCTCCGGTAAGTGATGGGCATCGAACAGATCTCTGGACAGGCTCTCGGCAAACATGGTAACCTGGGACCCTGTATCTACCAGGCACCAAACAGTAACTCCATTGACTTTGATCTTCACGAGGGGGCAACGTCCCACCAGGCCGTCTCGTGGGGCTGAGCTTACAAAAGGGGTCCATCCGGGGGGTCCCGACCACTTGACCCACAGTGGCCGGTCGTCCTAAAAACCTCCCTGCGAGTTACGTCGGGAGCCGCATTGGCGGCTATAGTGTCGGGGCTCCCTGCAGCTGTTACAGATCGGGCGCCCTTGCCCATCACACTGGAACTGAATGGTCGGCCGGTACATCTTCCCAGATCCCTCCCTCCGTCAGAATACGACCGGTCCCGGGGCAAAGGCGGAGGCTCTGGCCGTCCACGACGGAACTCTCCCAGAATAGTCTTCGAGAGCTCAGCCATTTCTTCTCGAACATCCTTCATCAACTCTGTACGTAAGGCTTGTTTCCAATCCGTCAGTTCAGGCAGTCCTGGGGCACTAGTTCCACTTGCAGCCATGCACACCGGCGACTCCGCGGTCTGGTTGTGATCCTGTTCCAGGGCTAGAGCCTCTTCACGTAGGTCTTCGAAGGTCAGGGCAGTGTTCCGTCGAAGCTGTAATCTCAGACTCTGTCGCACTGGGCCTTCTCGTAACCCCAACAGGAACTGGTCTCTCAATAATGTCTCTTCATCTCCTAGACCATGATGCTCCCGACTCTTCAACCTGGAGTACTGTTCTCGCAGCCGCAAAGCGATTGCTCGCAGAGTCTGCCCAGGTCCCTGCTTACAGTTAAAAAACTGAGCCCGCAACACTGCCACAGGAGTGGAATCACCATACTGCCTGGATAGGAACTCAAAGATCGCTTGTGTAGTGACTCGAACGACTTCAGGTGCGGCTCGAACTTCTCTCTTCGCCTCCCCCTCGAGCGAATTCAGCACAAATTGTATCTTCTGGGCTTCTCGGAGCCCTTGCAGTCCGGCCAGGTACTCCACTTGCGTTCTCCAGTCTGTCAAGCTCAACTCCGAGCCAGGACCACCGTACTTCTGGGGCCACGGGGCCCCCATAAACATAGGTGCCATCGGCTGCCGGGCGGCTGGCAAATCCTCATCCGCAATCTTGGGTCCTCTGGCTGGTCAACTCCGAGTGGTACCCTGCCGACTTACGCCAAAAATTATGTCACCGATGTTAAGGCCAAGGGTTATTTACCACACTCCGGAGGAGCAGACACCAGAGGCAGACAACCAAGGTAAGTTTAAAAGGTACGTTTTTTTATTAAAATTAAAAAGGGATAAAAGCAGGGACAGGGACGTTCGTGGCTGTGGCTTTGTTGCGATACGGGGAGGGGAGTGCTGGTAGGTACTCTTCTGTTCAAGTATATCCCTCTTCTGGTGGCTCATGGGACGGGCAATGGCTCTTCTCGTCGTCAGGCTCGTTCAATAAGCTCGTGGGACAGACAGTGTTTTCTTTCGTCGTCAGACTTGTTGAATAAGCTCGTGGGACAGACAGTGACTTCTCTCGTCTTCAGACTCGTTGAATAAGCTCGTGGGACAGACAGTGACTTCTCTCGTCAGCAGACTCGTTGAATAAGCTCGTGGAACAGACAGTGACTTCTCTCGTCGTCAGACTCGTTGAATAAGCTCGTGGAACAGGCAGTGGCTCCTCTCGTCGTCAGACTCGTTAAATAAGCTCGTGGGACAGGCAGTGGCTTCCCTCGTCGTCAGACTCGTTGAATAAGCTCGTGGGACAGACAGTGACTTTTCTCGTCGTCAGACTCATTGAATAAGCTCGTGGGACAGGCAGTGGCTTCTCTCGTCGTCAGACTCGTTGCATAAGCTCGTGGGACAAACAGTGGCTTCCCTCGTCGTCAAACTCGTTGCATAAGCTCGTGGAACAGGCAGTGGCTCCTCTCGTCGTCAGACTCGTTGCATAAGCTCGTGGGACAGACAGTGGCTTCCCTCGTCGTCAGACTCGTTGCATAAGCTCGTGGGACAGACAGTGGCTTCTCTCGTCGTCAGACTCGTTGAATAAGCTCGTGGGACAGACAGTGACTTCTCTCGCCAGCAGACTCGTTGAATAAGCTCGTGGGACAGACAGTGACTTCTCTCGCCAGCAGACTCGTTGAATAAGCTATTGGGACAGACAGTGACTTCTCTCGTCGTCAGACTCGTTGAATAAGCTTGTGGGACAGACAGTGACTTCTCTCGCCAGCAGACTCGTTGAATAAGCTCGTGGGAGAGACAGTGACTTCCCTCGTCGTCAGACTCGTTGCATAAGCTCGTGGGACAGGCAGTGACTTCTCTCGTCGTCAGACTCGTTGCATAAGCTCGTGGGACAGACAGTGACTTCTCTCGTCGTCAGACTCGTTGCATAAGCTCGTGGGACAGGCAGTGGCTCCTCTCGTCGTCAGACTCATTGCATAAGCTCGTGGGACAGGCAGTGGCTTCCCTCGTCGTCAGACTCGTTGCATAAATCACTCTTGTAAATCTCCACACGTGTTTAGTTCACTCTTTCAGACACTGCAAACTCACTCTATCTTCACAGCGATTAATCAACTCGTTTCTCTTTTCTTCATAAGATGGATGGACCAAAGAATAGTGGACTCAGAAGATGAACATGGATTCAGCGATCTTCCCAGCCGCTACTGTTACTGTCAACAGGATAACACACACTACCCACAAACGCAGGTTAGTCATACACTGGGGATGGCAGTCTTCACATGTGTCTTTCTCTAAAAGGTGAATCATAAAAGGGGTGCACTTAACTTTTCCTCGGTGAATCGCGTGAATCCTGCAGCGGTTTTCCACTCTCTTTTCTGCCAGTCACTCTCCTTCTTCCTCTGTGAAGTTTTCTCACTTACTTCGTTGCGTTGCTGTTCGTGGTTTCTTTAAAAAGACTCACTTAATGAGCATGTCTCAGGGGACTCAACATAGAACACCGATCAGGTCTTAAACCTCTGCTTTCTGCACTTGGCATCGCTCACTGCCGCTTCTACAATCCACTCGAACACTCCTGCTGCCAGAGCATTTTTTCGCACCCTACTGTGCCTCAAGCCCCTCTCTTTGTACTCCTCTTTCCCGGGCACATGCTTCAATGAAGCGCTACTCACTGGCTTCAGCTGGCGCTTGTTATGGTCGGCGGCCATGACAGGTAAACCCAGAGCCGGCCCGGTGTTACACCGGCATTTCTTCCCCCTGGAATCGAGTCAACAATTTTTTTGGTTCCCGGTTTGTTCACCCGGTAACAGTTCCATAAAGAACCTTGCAGTGAACAGATCTTAAAATAACCATTCTATTAAAGGAGCTATATGTAAGATTTTCATTATTAATCGCTTTTTTATTGCCTGTGTGAACAGCTTGTAAAAAAATTATAATAATAATAATTTACTAAACTTTCTAGGTTGTCTATGAAAGTCTATAGACTGATTTTTATGTGAAGGACTCGTTTTTGCTAGAAAAATCAAAAAGATATGATGTAAACACTCGCTTCCCGAAAGCTTCTTTTGTTAAACGAATGCTTAAACAAAGTTAAGGATAATGGCAAAAGAGCCATTCTGTACTGTAATGTCAATGTGTCATGCAAAGAAAAGGGATTAATTATAATCTAGCTATAAATTCTATAGCCTCAAATATACTTAATCAAACTATCATAACAGTTTAAATAACCTTGTTTGTCGACATGATGGTGGTGAATTGCAGAGCTGGTGCAATCATACATTGCATATCTCACCACTGTCATTTTTGTTGAGTGTTTATTTTGTTATTGAGACGAAAGAGCACGGCACATATTTGCGTTCATCTAAACATCTCTCTTAGCAGCGTGGATGAGGTTGGGATGTTCGTTAAAAAGTATGTTGCTGCAAAGATATTTTCTTCTTTTTACTTCTAAACAAAGAATGAAAGAGAAATTCGCTGTGAGTTTATCGGGGCCTTGTTGAAACACTAGTTTCTTTTTTCTTTTTCTTTTTTTGCACCTTGCAAAGCCATTACATGTCTATATCACATTTATAAATATGTGATAATTTAATTTTTAAATGAAAGCTGTCAATCTAATCACATATTTTGAGATTGATGATTAATGATAGTGTCATCCCAGCAGGATGGATAATGACATTATTATCTCGAAAAAATCTTTAGCACTTCTTGCATTCAGTCTTTGCAAAGGCAGATGGTTACCAATCACACTGCCCCCATAATCCCACTGTGATTACAACAAGTAATACAAAATGAACAAACATAAACCATTTAACCTGGACGTTATATCTGTCATAAAGTAAATATGCCTGTCCCCCGTACTGTACAAATAAATGGAAGAGACAAATGATGAAACATACTGGTCGGGGATGAGCAAGGGATTTTAAATCTGTTGCAGCTGATCAAATGAAACGGCAGAACAATCGCATTACCAGGACAAACAATTGGATTAGAGATGCTGAATGACATTTCCTCCTAAACTGATTTATGTTGGTGTCTGCGAGGCCTGTATACACACACACACACATGCACACAGCTGTGAGAGCGGGCCTGAATGTAACATGACACTGACGCTACAGTGCGTCTCTTAGAAACTTCCAGTCATGTTCTGTTGCACAGTCAATTTATTTATTGATATATATATCGCCCATTGGGGCTAGTCATTTTTACTGTCCTGGTAACAGTAAATATGGAATAAGGAAGATACTGAAGATTCGTTCAAATAGGTCTAATGCATCACTGTATACTACTGGCTGTTTAATATTTCACAATTTGTTTACATCCACTGTAACTCACCTAAGAGTAAATATGACTGTCATGCAGTCCAGCTCCATATTTCACACTTACACCTTATCGGTGTGCTGCCAACTCCAGTCCAGTCTATATGTATCAGACAGCAGTGACTTCACTGACCATGGCCTGCAAGACTCCAGAATACAATTGAATCTTAAAGCAGTGGTTCTCAAACTTTTCAGCCCATGTACCACCTTTAATCAAATCAAAACATCCAAGTACCATAATATTGGTCTTTTTATTTTTATTTTTTATTTTTTTCAGAACAGAGCAAATCAGTGTCTCTTTCACTTTTTTTTTTTTTTTTGGTCTAGAAGTGCTTGGAACTTCTCAGACTGGTTTAAATATTAATGCCTTGCTCAAAGCTGAGTGTGCTGATGGTGCCTTCATGGTGTCAAGCATCTAGTTACTTTCAAGGCAGACAGAATATCTCGTCTGTTCTGTTGATCACAAACTTTCTTCTTAGCACCACATAAAACTAAATTGTGGTAACTCTATCAGGAATTAGAAGTGAGTATTAGACATATATGTGCTAAAAGTTTGCGGTTGGTAAGATTCTTTAATGTTTTCTAAAGAAGCCTCATATGCTCATAAGTTTGCATTTATTTTATTTATTTAATAAAAAATACAGTAAAAACAGTAATATTATATACAATGCTGGGGAAAGTTACTTTTAAAAGCAATGCATCACAATATTGCGTTACTCCCTAAAAAAATTAACTTATTGTATTACTCAGTTACGTTTTATGGAAAGTAATGCGCTAAGTTACTTTCGCGTTACTTTTCCTCATCTATGCTGGGCTTGCTTGTTTGTTTTTTAATAACAAAAAAGTTATATTTTTTGCCAAATGTAAAGGCCCTTTCACACCAAAAGTGGAATGAATAAGCCTCTGGCTGAAGTAAATGCAAAATCACACCTGTACAGTAGAGGGTGAAGTTCAAGCAATCCTTTCAGTACTGCTGAAGAAAGTTCAACACTCTTACATCAGTATAAATGTGATGTTTATCTAAAGTAATTTTTGCATATTAGTAGAATTGTATCATCAAATATATATAATAATCTGAATTTTCAGCAGCCATTACTCGAGTCTTCAGTGTCACATGATCCTTCGGATATTCTTTCATTCATATGCTGATTTACTGTTGAAAACAGTTGTGCTTCTTAATATTTTTGTGGAAACTGTAATATTTTTTTTCTGAATTCTTTGATGAATAACAACGTTAATGTCTTTAATGTCGCTTTTGATCATGTTCATTTGTTCATTTATAAAAGTATATTTTCCACACACACAAAAAATTAACGGTTTCATTCCCATGTTTCTGTAAAATATATATTTTAGTATTTTTAGTACTGTAATTGAATCAACATGCATGATTACAAAAATGATGCAGTGAAGTTAATGTTCGGAACATTTCTTTGCCACAGTTGCCTTTGGATTGCTCTCTTAGTGTGCTATAAGGCACCATTTTCTGTTTCCATAACAATATGTTGGGAAAAGCAAGTAGGCTACAAGACAGCAGACTAGACGCATACTCATTAAACAGCCTCTCTTCAGCGAGGTGACTTCTTTTGACTCTGCATTCATTCTCTATAAGGTCTGATTTATTCTGTCTCTACCTCATCACAGCCCTCTAACAATCCCCCACTGGTTGTGGGCACCGTAACCTGTCTGTCCTCTGCTCTACTCATGCATAGCTAACTGATCTTAGGCAACCACACATTTGAAAAATAAGTTTGACCAGCAGGGGAACAGGCAAAGATAAAGCCTTTGCTCAGACTGCATGTTGGATGTAGCCATCGCTCTCCTCTCCTCCCTCCTCTTTCTCTCTCTGTGTGGCTCTGATTGGGCGGGCGCTTTGCCGCACACGTGTTGTGATGGCTTTTGTCTCTAGAGGTAACAGAATAATGGCAGACAGCTGGAAGCTCAGCCCAATATTCACCTGTCACACCGGGCTGCCTGTGACAGGCTCCCCTGCTGCCGCAAAGCCACCGCAGAGAAATGATGCTAAATTAGGATGCTGCTTCGCTCTGTTGTCTCTGTCAGAGATCTCTCAGAAAGCTCAGATATTCTCAGCTAGCTCGGCTCGGATAACAACTTACTGTATCACAGCTCTTGATATTGTGGTAGTATGGCCTCCGCAGGTCCTCGCTCGTGCTGTTAGCGCTTGGCCCGGTAATAATAGGGATTCCGCCTGAATGACAGTGTCTGTAATTGTATTTGTGGGACAGGCATAATTGGCCCAGGGTCACGTTTAACTTGGCACTGTTAGTGCCCGTGGCGTTTTCATAATGAATATGCAGAATCACTTGAAAGGACAAGAGAGATAGCATTCTCTCTTAATGGATCCATTTTTAAAGCAAAGATCAGGCCATCAGCGAAGAATACAGAGGCATTATGTCTTATTGACGGTGGCGGGTGTGTTTAGAAAACCGAGAGCGAGCAAGTGAAGGTGAGGGAGAAAGGAAATGAGAAAAAGAGAGTGAGAGAAAGGAGCAGAGAGGGTTGGGGGATGTTTGTAAGAGAATTGATTTTGCTCATACATTTTCGCCGATAACAAGGAAACAGACCAGGAACCCAACTAATAAGCTATTAGAGTGGATGCTCCTCCATGGGCAGTGCTCGGGTTTGAAGGGTTTTAAAACAAGGATGTATTAATTAGAGGGTTGCACAGAGGGAAAAAACAGAAGCTTCCATCCTTCATTTATGCATGGCGAATAATTCCTTTTTCCTTTAATTTGACTTCCTAATAGAACAAGGTTTAAGTGGTTGAAGATGTATCATGCATGTTTCATAATTTTGCACTCCGCAATAAAATATGCAGTGTGTTTAAATGAGTAGTTAAAAAGGGATTTTAACCAATAGCACAATTGCAAATGTAAGATTGCTTTTATTTGCAACTGTTAAATAAACACAAAGAGTGCTGCAAGGATGACGTCAAAACTCGGAAGATTAATAATGCTGCACTAGTTTTATTGTTTAATGTGATTATTTTATGGATTTTGTAAGGTGTCCTTGAGTGCCATGAAAGGCACCTATAAATAAAGTGTATTATTATTATTATCATTAGTATTAATTCGCCACTGGTTCCCTCTAGATTTTAAACTGCACACACTCGCACCCAGACTTTCGCTCAAGACTCATAAGGTCACTTATGGCACCCATTGGAGTAACAGTGCAACCAAAGAGTCAATGAGACGTCTCAGTGGTGTTGGGCTGTATATTAACATTCTTGGAAACAACTGGTTATATAATTGATTATGAGACACTGAGGAAACAATTACGCTTGATGTTCCATGGACTATGGACATCCATAGTTCAACTGGAAGACTTGGAATATAGTTTATAAGTATGGGTACTTTTATGATATTTCTGGAGCTTGTCGGCCTGTGGTCATTATGGACTGCCATTGTAAAAAAATAAAAATAATTAAGTTTCTGCTATTCAGCATAGGTTCAGCAGGTTTGGAACGACATGAGTAAATATTGTCAGAAATAAAATTTTTGGTTAAACTTTCTTACAATAGTTCTGTCCTCTCAGTCCTTTTTTCTCTCCTCATCTTCATCTCTCTACAGGCCTGCTTCAATTTCGCCTCGTTTTCTGTTGCTCCATCACTCTCTTTGCCACTCTTCCCTTTCTCATCCTGTCACATTTGTTCCATTCTCAGGTTCCCTCTTTATTTTCTCGTCTCCATGGCGCACGCACACATCCTCTCCATCTCTGTCTCTCTTTTGTCCTCCTTTTTTCACCTCTGTCACCTTCACTGCTCCCTTTAACAATCTTTTTGTGATTCGCTGATGTATTTTTCCTGCTTATTCAGATTTAACATTCCACTCTTCCCTCACCCCGTCAATTTTTTTTTTTTTTTTTTTACTCCTGGCAGTGTTCTGTTGCAGAGGCAGTCAGTGTGTGTTGCGTTTAAAGATGAAGACACATGGCACATTCACTCTCACTCTGAAGCAGTTCTGAACATCAACTTGTACCTCACACCTCACCCTGTTCCCAGATGAGAAGCAACGAATCAATAGGAAAACCAATCTGCTCCTTGCTTAGAGACAGGACTGGACATTTTTCATTAATGAATAGAATGCATGGCCAATAGAGAGACTAATCAAAAGAGATGTTTTTGTGAGTATCATCCTTTCTGAATCAGTGATACCCATTCAGTTTTTAATAAAATAACTGCTTCTAATTTTACTTGTCACTGATCTAAAAAAGCTGGCTCATTACTGTTCTGCTAAACTAGCTTTGCAATTATATTTGTTAAGCTTGCTATTTGAGCCAAGTTATTTCTGTAAATCCTCTTGACTTTCCCCATGACTTCTCTGAGACTTTAAGTCAAATATTTTTGCGTGACACTAAATTGACACTCAATTGATTTCCCTGAAGAAGTTTAAACCAGCCTATCAGGGTCAGATGGATTTCCAAGCTGGCTCTCTAGTCCGTTTATGTAACATGATGTTGTCGAGTTGATGTGCACCATTACAAAATGAAATGCTCTCAGAAAGCTTTCCAGCTCACATTGTTATTGCAATGATTTAATACATTAGCTAATAAATAAATAAATAAATAAAAGAGTACCTATTTTTACACATGAATCCAACCCTTTTAAGGCCAATATTGCATAGTAATAGTACAGCTATTACAGAGAAAGTACAGGACATAATGATCCAACAGGAGGTGTTGCAGTAAAAAAAAGTCTGCACCAGTCTGGTTGTAATCAGAAACCCAATGTGGAGATGATTAAATAAGAAACGTTCTCAGAGTCAGGGTTGTTCTCAACTCAGAATTGAACTGAGGATTGATGCTTTTTAAATTCAAGTTCAGTTTTTAAATTGTACAAAATTGATATACAATAGAATTGCAATTCGAATTTGAATTTAAGTACATTAAAATGAACCAACGTTTAAAGCAATTCATATAATTTTAACTAGAAAAGAAAGGTTTATAAAGACAAAAAATGTCCTAATTTATGATTTGGGATGTCGTAGTTGCGACGTCAGGTAGCAAGATGGCAATGTACCTTTTCTACAAAATATACATTTTTACCTCTATAACTTCTATAAAAATGAATAAACAATGCAGATTAGGTGTAGTTTTGCTTTTTATGTTTTTATCAAATTTATTAAGGTTTTAATTGTACAGTATTTTCATATTTTGTACATGCTACTTAGCTAGTTTTATTGTAAATGAAAAATAAAAATATTTCAATATAACTTTACCATCAATACAGAATATAGGCTACATTCGAAATCACATACTTTGCTATGTAGTAGGTATGTCCGAATTCACAGTACTCATAAAAGAGTAGGCAAAAAGTATGACTTATTACTGTAATTCTATGTGTGTGTGTAAACATGTTACTATCCCAAGAGTACTGTGGCCGAGAAGGGTCACAACACATACAAACGCCACAACAACTACATATTCAGAAAACACATACAAATTCAGAAAACACATGCAAACAACGCCACAACAACTACATATTCAGAAAACACTTCCAAATTCAGAAAACACATACAAACTCCACAACACCTACATATTCAGAAAAAACATACAAATTCAGAAAACACATACAAACGCCACAACAACTACATATTCAGAAAACACATACAAATTCAGAAAACAACTTCGTCGATTTCACATCACGTACGCTGCAAATATTCACAGCACGAGCAAATAGGGAAACTAACTGCAAACTACAAAAAAACAACGGAAATGTTTCCTGGGGGGCCATAATCTACGGTGGCCCAGTAGTGCACAACACAACGACATTTAAAAAGCAAACATAAGTTCACAACACAACGGAATTAAGCCACAACACAACGAAATGAATCCACAACACAACGGAAAAGCCACAACACAACGGAAAATCTACAACACAACGGAAATGCTCCCGACCACTAGAGGGCTCTCGGGCGCGATAAACTTAGTTTTTCTTGCCATTGTTCAATAGAGTCAGCAGTCTATAGAGGGAATGCATTAACGTCACTTCCCCGCCGGAACACGCTCCCCTCAGCCGGACTGAGTGGCAAAAGAGCTGCTGCGTGGCTGGAGTTAATAGGGGAAACAGCGAAAACGCGAGTAAAACAAACTATTATCAGTTTAAACTAAAAGTTGGACTCGATATAGTGTTCCTTACAACTTATCAAAGATCCAGTGATCCATGGATATTGACATGCAGCCAGGAATCGTGTTTCCTGACATTTATATGTGCCTGATTTCGACGCCCGGGAAATAAATTAAGAGAATTTGCCTGTAAACGTTTTATATAAATAGAATATAGATAGGTCTAAATCCGAGTGATCACTTACATTAATGTTATACTGTATATCATCATATCGTCCAGCCCTAAAACTTGTATAGTTTTTTGTCAGTGTTTATTTAAAAACATCCAATTATGCAGAATATAGTCTGTTCTGTAGCTTTTTGCAATCTGTAAAAATATACAGTACCTCAGATTTCTGGTCAAATCTAGTTGTACAGTCAATCGCAAAGTTCTTTCCAGTTTTAGATGTGTTTTGTGTGTTTTTCACGGCATTCACGCTGAAAACAAATGCCGCCGCTCAGTCTTTTTGCCACTTGTGGGCGTGACCGCATTCACCCCGGCCGACGGTGACGTCATGCGCATACCCTCTATAAAATATATCAACACCATGATTAGTTTTAACAGTATGTATAGCTAACCATCACTCAAAATCACCTACGTGCATTATAGCTGCATATTTATATTCTTTATATTTATAGAACGCTTTGACGCGCTACCACAGCGCATGATCCCTAAGGGAACGTCTGTCAATTCCTCCAAGTTGTTAAAACATATCATTTGTATTAATTAAAATTACCAATACCCTTCATGTATTTACAGTAAACAATTATTTTTTAGGAGATTTCGGTAAAAGTTTTTTTTTCTTTTATCATGTTTCAACGGTTGTAGTTCCTATTAACCAGACTGACTTACAACAGGTGAAATTGTGCCAATAGCGCCCTGTATGCACAGTACAATATTTATATATATATAAAAACATTAGGCCTGCTGTAAATAAAAAATAAAAAATTTAAATGTCACAAAGCGTGTTCCTATTGTGGCCAGACTATCTTATTACAGGTGGAATTTTGCCATTACTTTCCTGTAATTCTGCAATTCGCCAAATGGTTTTTATATTTATTTATCAAATAATATTATAATAAATTATACGTTTTAACCACTTGGTGGAATTGGCAAACGTTTCCTTAGGGATGCGCTGTGGTAGCGCGTCCGATCATTCTCGTGTATAAATACGCAGATATAATTCATGTAGGTTATTTTGAAGTAATATTTGATATCGATATACAATGGTTACACTTAAAACTAACCGTGCTATTGATTTAGACTGCTGACTGACTCTATTGAACAATGGCAAGGAAAACTAACTTTATCGCGCCCGAGAGCCCTCTAGTGGTCTGGACCATTTCCGTTGTGTTGCGGCTTTATTTCGTTGTGTTGTAGATTTTCCGTTGTGTTGTAGATTTTCCGTTGTGTTGTGGCTCATTTTCCGTTGTGTTGTGGCTTAATTCCGTTGTGTTGTGAACTTATGTTTGCTTTTTAAATGTCGTTGTGTTGTGCACTACTGGGCCACCGTAATAATCAGTGACGGACCCGCATCCATCCGGTTGTCTACGGTAGAGGTAAGTGTTTCTCTTTCATTATGACAGACTTGTCGATGTGCTCTACCGAAGTGGTTTTGTGTGTTTTTAACATATTCAGTTATTGACCCCATAACGTATTAGTCCACGCAGATCATATCTGTAGATCACAAACATTCTATATCGCGATTAGAACAAATCTCAGTAGTCTTACTAATGTAGGAGCGAGAGTGAATGAACGCACAGCGCGCGCGCGTCTGTGAATTCGTCCATTCATTCGCACACAGACACGCATTTAATATTTAAACAGTCTTTGTGCAGTTTACAGACACTATTCAATAACGCGATTAGAAAAAAGCACTTAAGAATAAATGACTTACTACATCAGCTGAATCCGTGCTCCTCGAAATGAAACAGGTAACTGAGTTAACTTTTCCAGGAATTATTCCTCACTGCGCAGCAAGACGAGATAAAGGTTAGGGCGTTCTGATGTGGGCGTTTTCATGGCTTGCCTCAACATTAACGATCGAATAGAGCGCGTTCTCAGTGGGCGTGGTCACATTAACACGTCATACGCTATAATTAGGTGAAAGGAAAAAGACAGACATCTCTCTCTTTTCATACAGATTACATCAACTGAGAATAGTTGCTTTTTTATATAAATTTTATTTTCATTTAAAAGAAGAGAATTTCAGCTTCATAAAGAGAAATCTTTCGTGTCTCTGTGACAAGTATTTACTGAGTTACAGTTCATTTTTCGCACGTGTTTCAGAAAGATTTTTGCGGAGACAGAGTGAGCTGAAAGCGCACCCTGTTTATTTTATTTATTTGACAAAAACACAAGGTTTTGATGTTAATAAGAGTGTACACAAAAAAAGAAGACATTTAACAGTATTGAATGATGTGTAACACTTATATGTAAGATAAAATCAACAAAGTATTTTGAGTTTGTTTTGCACTGATAAGAAAAAAAGTCAGCAGATCACGCCGGCGTGATTGCCGACCCCAGAGGGTTAAGGGTGCTAAGCTCTCTTGCTGAGTACACTGCCGTGGGCAATGTGATTAGGCACCAGGATGCTGTAGGCGCTGTGTAAACAGCTTATCAGCTGCGCCATCAGGTAGTAGGCCTCAGCAGGCCTGCTTGTATGGACAGCCCCCAATAGGGCGCTGTAGGCCACTTCTCGAGAGAAATGGTTGGCCTTGGTGGTTCGGGCAGTTGACTCACCGGTGGGTAGTAGGCCTTAAACAGGCCTCCTCGGAGGTGAGTCCCAACATTGTGGGACATATTTTATAGCCGCTTCAGGTACCTAGCCGCCTGTGGGTGGGCCCAACAGTTACGTTGGTGTAGTATGATTCCCAACAGTTTTCCTTTGTAGCAGAATTGACTTGCTATCAGCTAGCAGGCCCAACCAGGCCTCCCTGATAGGCGAGTCCCAGCTGGCTGGCCTTAGCAGGCCGCCTTGGAACTGTCACCCGGACTCAGCTACCAGTTGCTATCAGGTGGTGGGGCCCTCAGGCCTCCCTGAAAGTGAATTCCCACTTAAGATGGTTATCAGGTAGTAGGCCTCACCCGGCCTCCCTGAAGGCGAATCCCCACCTACAGTACATTGGCTATCAGGTAGTAGGCCTCACCAGGCCTCCCTGGAGACAAGCCCAAGGACAGACAACTGGACAGCTAGCCTGACTTACTATTGGGTAGCAGAAAAAAAGCTCCCAGATATTATGGCTGTCAGGTAGTAGGCCTCACCAGGCCTCCCTGAAGACGAGTTCCCACATGCTGTGATTATCAGGTAGCAGGCCTCACCAGGCCTCCCTGAGGGTGAGTTCCTCACGTACTATCGTTATCAGGTAGTAGGCCTCTCTAGGCCTCCCTGTAGGTGACCGCATACTGTTGCTATCAGGTAGTAGGCCTCACCAGGCCTCCTTGTGAGTGGTTCCCTAGCGGTGCTGGGTTCAGGAAGCTAGTGGCCTCTTGCTATCATTTCAGCTGACCTTATCAGGCAGCTGCTGAAGGCGAGCCTGCGCCCTGGCTCGACTAAAGTGTTTTTCTCTGCTACTGGTTCCCTCCCGGAACCTCTTTCCTGCCTACAGCCTGGTTTTGCCTACCAGGCGGACTATGTGCTCCCCTCATTGAGGGTCACTATGAGCACGCTGACCCCTGAGTCTGGTCAGATGGTCGCAGGCCTCTCGTGAGGCCTCCCAGTTAGATCAGTCCTTAGGCCTTCACAGGCCTCCTCAGTGTTTTGAAACACAGACACTGGGTTGATCCGTGGATCGAGTAGAGAAACTCCCCTCGCTAGCAAGGGTTGTAAAAAACTATGCTGAGTCATATTCTCCGGGATATCCCGTCTCTGATATCCGGGCCGAGCGGTTCACTGCCAGCTTTGCAGTCCCTCGGGTTGGATGCCTTACCTAAAGGCACATTCCAGAGGCTCTGTCTTCGGACAGACAGGAAATGGCCAGACTAAGTGTCTATGTATCTGACGCCAGGTCAGGCCGTCCTGGTGGCATTTCGGGGTAAGTACGTTCCCCTGAATAGTGACTGGCTGGGGTTCCTACGGGTTCCCTAGCCACATTCCCTAGAAGGGACCCCTTCTAATTGAAGTTGTGGTCCTAGGCCTTTGAGCAGGCCCAGGTAGGCCTTTTCATTTAACTATGTTTATGGAGGTTTTCCTGTGAGGCTTATAGCTTAGGCTATGACCGTAGGGAATGATGTCACTGACAGCCCAGTGTGACCTGAGGGTGAGTGGTTCTAGCATTTCATTTGAATTTGCTGGTTCAGACAGTTTTCACTGCCTGAGGGCATGCACTCCCCTTAGCATGGCGGCGTGGGTATATTGTTCCCCAAAGCGTCATTCGACGCAGTGCGAGTTCCCTTCGAAAGGGAACATCTCAGGTTACGACTGTAACCTATGTTCCCTGAGAACAGGGAACGAGACACTGCGTCTCCTTGCCATGCCTCGGGGCCTGCATGCCGTACAGTCCCTTCAGACGATAAGGTGATTTGTCATGTTTGCAAGGCGCCCTTATATACTTCCAGGTCTCACGTTAATCATTCACGTTAATGATTCACGGGCTGTCGCCGGTCAATGTGATGGACGTGATTTGATAGTGATTTCAGACACCTGTCACGCCTGAGGCGTTCCCCAAACCGTCATTTGACGCAGTGTCTCGTTCCCTGTTCTCAGGGAACATAGGTTACAGTCGTAACCTGAGACGTTTCTCACTGACACACCCCCAATTTGGACACCCAGGGATCAACTTGTAACTATGACTTTGGTGCCGTTGATGTGCAGACAACTTGACTTGAACGCACAATTTGAATGGTGGCCTGACAAAGCCTGATCTGAAGGTCTGATTAGATATGATGTTTGAAGGTGTTATAGTCCCTATAGAGATGGATGAAAGGAAATTCAATTAAAATTGATGAAATTATCAGATCTATATTTATATCAGCAGCTGAAAGAAAAAAAACTGTTAACTTTATATTAAATGTATTTTGTCACAACCTGCTAATATTTAAGCGGAACTGATGTTCAGCTTGCAAACAGTCGATCTGTCGTAATTTTAATGCTCATAATAACAATATAAACAATTAAATTGCTCTTGGCTCAATAATCAAACTTAATTATCCTGTTCCACCATTGTGCAAGAAAGCCGACACCTCCCACCCAACACACGTTTCTTGAGGAACGCTCTTTCAGTCAGCTGTCAGGTGTGAGAAAAGAAATATATCAAACCCAAACAGTGTTTGAAAGAACATAAATCAAACAGGCTGTGCAATAAGGTGGAACCGTCTCGGCTCAGGAGCTGTTGCTGGGTGTCAGTTTATGTCCAATAGAAGCAAGGCCGCCTGGTGACATGTCGGTTTTATGCGGAGGTGGCTGAGGTGAGTTTTCTCTGAAAGGTTTTGGCTGTTTCAGTCGTGATTGACCAGGATTCATTGTTCTGTCAGCGTTCACGCACTTCTGCTGGAAGTACCTGTGGATGCTCTGCTGCGTTGCTTTTACCGGCTGTCTCTCGTTCGATGTGGTCACAGCCTCAAATGACTTAGTATCCAAAAGACTCACACTGGAGTGTCTGATTATGTATGCATTAAAACAGCTTGCGGACAGCTGAAAGATACTGGACAGCCAGCATGGGAAATCCAGACAGGAGAATCTGATTAAGTTGTCTGGGTATCTGGAGATACCACACACGCACCTCTTCACAAACATGTGCATGCCTTTGCTGACCGCTACATGACCTGTATTCATACAAATGTCAAGATTTGACTTGAAAGTCTGTCCTGGAAATTTTCATATGTTTTTTGCTTATACACTGGAAACCAAAGCAGAGAGACAGAATTTAAAGTCACAGTGAAATCCAAACTGACAATTCTTGTTCCTGTTCAATCTCGTACGAGTGATTAAAAGCTGGCTAATTTAGACAAATCGTTTTATTAAGAGTGAGGTCGCATAAATTGGTATGAATTAGCCACCTCGTAAAATTCGTACGAATTGCCGTGAGATCGGGTTGGTCCAACGCTATCTCATGACCAATTCGTACGAGTGAGTCAAAGGTGGCTAATTCGTACAAATTTGTACGACCTCACTCGTACGAATTTGTACGATTTGTCTAAACCCCAGGTAGGTTTAGGGGTGGTGTCAGGGGTAGGTAATTCAAATAAATTCATACGAATTAGGCAACTCGTACATTTTTTACGATTTAGCAAAAATCGTACGAATTCATATGAGTGCGGTCGTATGAATTCGTACGAATTAGCCACCTCGTAAAATTCGTACGAATTGCTGTGAGATCGGGTTTCTTGTCTGATGTATCAAGTCCTAATTTTTCTAATAAGTTTGGTTTTAGTTTGTTATTTGATGCTATAAAAAGGGATGTAACGTCATGATTGAGTGCTTGCGATTGAGTCTGTGAGATTATGGGCGGGACCTTGATACCACGGCTCTAACTCACAATCACTACTGCGCAGACCCGGGCTCCAAATGACATCATTGGCGCAAGATGTCAATGGCCATTTCTGGAACATTTTAGCTTAATTTTTCTACAGTGAAAGGAAGCAGAGACACATTGTTTATCTTTTTCTACAGCCAATGGTCACAAAAAGAAAGAAAATACTAATGCAACTATCATTTCTTGACGACTTTAAGCTGGATCAATATTGTACCATAATGTAATTTAAAATAGGGGAGATCACTGCAAAAAAGGGGAGAGGGGTTGGAAGCGGTGCTGTGTGGTGTGGTGCGGCGCTCCAATTTCTCGTTGAGAATGGGTTTAGTGGTTAAGTGTTGAAGTCTAGTACACGTGCCCGGTAGGCCTATGCGTTAATCCGTCCCTGTATCAGCATTATTCTGCTATATTTCTTGATCAAGACAGGGGTGGATCTACAGGGGGGCTTACCCACTCTAGAGCCTTGCCCCCCCAGCTGCCCCCCTAACTTTGATGAACCAAAAAATGTTCTTGTAAAAACAACCCGCCACTATGTCCACAAGCTTCTCAAAACAGTTAAATAAACAATACGTTTACCAAAAGTGAACAAATTAAATTTTTAATTTTAAATGTATTATTAGCCCCTCCCCCTGGCTCACACACACACACACACACAGCGAGTCTGCTGTGGTGCGGTGCGGTGGCCCTGCTACCCGACTGGAGAGACTGAGCTGCCCCAGAGCCTCTGAAGGTGAAGTGAGTTTCCCCAGGTGTAGTTTAAACACCCGTTTAACTTAGTTACATTTGTAATTAATATGTATGGTAAAGACGATTCTCAGCATCAGCAAAACAGCGAGTCTATTGCGTTAGTCATCGGAAAAATCATCGGTCAAATCGCTCCCTCGTGGTTTTAAAGAGCACTCTTCCCTTTGATTATCTCATTTAGATTTTAGTAAATACAAGAACAGCTTAATAAAAAATATTAAATATTGTTTGTATCCATAACGTTTACTGATGGTCGCCGTTACGCCGACGTTACGTTACAACACACAATACAGTGCCAGTTAGGAGAATGATCATTTGATTAGCTTTTCTCTTTTCGGTTGCGCACCTAAATGGCCAAATGAATACAGAAATATCAAAATGCCAAGTCGAGTATTTACGTAAACACAGTAGATGTAAGTAGCCTACTCTGTAGTCTAAGTACACACTCTCTCTCTCTCTCTCTCTCTCTCTCTCTCTCTCTCTCTCTCTCTCTCTCTCTCTCTCTCTCTCTCTCTCTCTCTCTCTCATACACTCACACATAGCAGACAGAGAGGAACTACTACAGTATGCTCATCAGTCGATAACTCAACCTCACTGTAAAAGCCCTTCACAATTAATATTGAAACTTTGTTTGCTAAATATTTGTTTGTTTTTAGTTGTCTATGGACCTAATAATTAGCCTAATGCTGTTGAAATGTAATAGAAAAAAGCACGTCTTTAATAATAATATTCAGAGCCGGCCCGAGCCTTTTGGGGGCCCTAAGCAGAATTTGATTTGGGGGCCCCTCCCACTACGCGGAGTCACCTGTGCTTGACGATTATTGACACAAATATCACGCAACAATGATACATTATAAATTAATACAGTGAGGTTATGTATAAATACTTAATAAAAAATAGATAGCCTACTTAAAGGCACACTATGCAAGAATTGTACCTTAATATAACAGCTTCAAAGTCATTTCGGTGGTAAACAAATTCATATTAGGGCGAATCATCCTGGTAGTAAGGCTTGGGGGGGATGCCGCTGGAAAAACCAGCAATGCAAGTTTTTGAGAGGAGCGCCCCCGACAAATCTCGCGAGAATGACGACATGCTTTACGGCAACGATGTCACACACATCAACAACAACATTTGAAGCACGAAGCCACTTGCGCGCATTTCAGACGTGATACTTGACGATGGAAAAAGCAAAGAAAACGCGGTCGGAAGAGACTAGGAAAAGGAAAAGAGAATCTGACCGCGTGAGCAACCGGACTAGAGTGAGTCCCTCTCGGTCGGGCTTTCACTCGTTGGCGCGAGTTAAAAAGCAGCACTGGATGCAACAGTGGTGCTGACCTGGCGATCTTGTTGATGGCCTAGTAAGTAAATCTTTCTAAGTTTGTGTGCATTTTATTTTGTGATTTCACCGGAATAAATAGAGTCTCCGCAACGGCGATAGATTGAAGAGCGCGTCCGAGTGAAGACTGCGCGCGCGCCGCCACAAGAGACACAATGACTAACGTTATGTATCTATGACACTGATAGCAGCGGACACGAGCGCTCAGGTTGAGTTCAAAAACACATTTTAGCGCTAGATCTCTTATTTAAAGGCACACTATGCAAGATGTGTACCTTAATATAACAGCTTCAAAGGAGTATCAGGCCGTGAGTGCAGATATCAGTCTATGGCAGACGCTCTCCGTGAGTGGCATTTACGACAGTAACGTTAAATACAAGTTCTCCACAGCGACTCTAGGGGTCGCTGTTTGACAAAAACGGAATTCCAGCATAGTGTGCCTTTAAATATTTTTTTTTTCACTTCTACTTTACTCTTTTACTAACTCTTTGAAACTTCTTAAAACAAACTGTCTCAAAACATATCAAATAAATTATTTGCTAAAATAATGACAACTGAGAAATCAAAAACATAATAAGAGAAAGGGTTCAACAATGACAATTATTGTTGAAAACTGTAAAAGTATTATTATTTCTCAACTGTCTCAATACAGTGTAATTGTCCACAAAGTCTTTTTTTATTAGTATTATTGTAACAGACTTTGTTAGATTGTACATGACAGAATCCAACAAAGTCTATTACTTTAATACCGGTAATGATGTACTGGCGCTCGTTGAATATGTGTGTGTATGTAATGTATTTTTCCCCTCTGGGATTGCCGTAGATAGGAATGGTTCAATTGCTGCACAAAACATACCGTAAGTAATCATGCAAACATACTTTTATCTTGCTCTTTTTTTCTCTTCCTCTGTCATTTTCTTCATTCTAATTTCGGCACCAGAGGGATACGTCCTTTTTTTGTGACATTGCTTAACATTACCGCGAGTCCGCGACTATGCGCACGAATTGTCTATGCACGCGCGAGGTGTCTAGATTATGCGCATGACTTAAACGCTGGCAGACACGGCAGCAGTTGTAGGGAGGTATATTGATCATGAAATCAGAATTTTATTTTATTGTCTTTAACTATTCATTCATTCATATTAATTAATTCATTTATGTCACTTGTTTAAGTTATCTAAAAAAACATTTTTCTATTTTTCGACTCGATTGGGGGGCCCCCTGGTGGCCAAGGGGCCCCAAGCAGCCGCTTAGTTCGCTTATGCCTCGGGCCAGCCCTGATAATATTATATATTTTACAGTGGCTCTTTGAAAAAATGCATTAACCATAAAAAAAAAAATGTCTCTTTGGTCAAAAAAGGTTTCCGACCCCTGAGCTAAGCAGTCCTATAAATCCAATTCCTCTCAGATATCACTCAATGAAACCAGGTTACAACTGGGGAAATAACAAATACAATAGGATGAAGTAGTCTAAACATGGTGTGTGCATGTGATAAAAGTGGGGATATTGCCAGTTCTCTTACGAGAGTATCTCTCGTACTGCGTAATAGCTTACGCTATGGGGAAAACCTCTTTTCCATGAGATATTCAAGCCAAAAATTATCCTTAATTTTTTACTAATGTAAAACGCTTTGCAGCAGCAAGCAGACATAGGCGAAACAGCTCGCGCGCCTACTGGCTGCTCTTGCGGCAAATGCAGCAGCCTATCGAGAGAGGCGTTGCGTGACACATATCCAATGGGGCCATTTCGCACCCATTTCGTCACGTCCCGCCAGAAAGGGCGTGGTCTCGCCCTATAAATATAGCTCGAAAAGGCTGGTACACTGATTTTCATCTCTTCAGCGAAGCACTCGCATCGCTGGATTCGGAGTGAGAAGCCGCGCCGTCGACGCAAGCTTTTCAGCGGGACGAGCTCCTGGAGTCGCTAGCCTCGCCGCCTTCAACTGCCGTACCTGCTGCGCTTTCCGGCGTTCTAAGTATCCTTTATTCTTACTCTGCTGAGAGTGTTAACACACTTCTCATCACAAAAAGAGCTGCGTCTTTTTAAAGATGCCATCCTGTGGCTCGTGCCGCGCCCCACTCAGCGACGGGGACCGTCATGTCATCTGTGTGTCCTGCCTGGGTGAGGATCACGCGGCTTTCGCGCTCGCTGACGGCGGATGCCCTCATTGCGAGCTTCTGCCCATGGTGACTCTGAGGACTCGCCTGGCGTCATTCTCCGAGCCTCCACTACAGCCCGCCGTGACGCCGCGCCGCAAGAAGCGCCACGCCCAGCGCGCTCCCGAGCTCTCTCCAGCCCGCCAAAGCTCGCCGGTTCGCCCGCCAGCTTCGCCGGCTTCGCTCGAGTCGCTCACCGACAGACAACGGCCGCCGTCTGCCGCCGCATCCGTCCATGAGTTCGACGAACCCACCGAGGCGTGTTCTCTCCTGGCGTCTGATAGCGAGGATTGGGCGAGCTCCGTGGATCTCCCCCTCGCTAGCGTTTCCCGCCAAACCACTGGGAAGAGAACCGGCATTGAGTCTGAGCTGATGCGTCTGCTCTCTCAAGCCGTGGAAAACATCGGCCTCGACTGGGAGGCGCCCGCGCAACCACCGCGCAACAGACTGGACGGGCGTTTTCTCGGGAAAGACGAAGCCCCGTCGAAGTCAAGGCCAGCGCCCTTCCTCCCTGAGTTACACGAGGAAGTGACTAAGTCGTGGAACGCCCCCTTCTCCGCCAGGCTACGTACCTCTGCCTCTGCTGCATTCTCCACGGTGGATGGTGCGAAGGACAGAGGGTACCTCTCCGTTCCTCCCGTGGAACCAGCGGTAGCGTCTCATCTCTGCCCGCCCTACGCTGGACGGCGCGTTCAGACAACGCTCCCATCTAAAGCCTGCCGAGTGACGTTAGCCATGCACGGGTGCGCTTACACCGCCGCCGGGCAAGCAGTTTCAGCGCTGCACACTATGGCTATACTGCAAATCTTCCAGGCCGACCTTCTCCTTAAACTGGACGAGGAAGGACCCGGAGCGATCTGCGTGGCGGATTTGAGAAGCGCTACAGACCTCGCTCTACGCGCTGCTAAAGCCGCCGCACAGGCCATGGGACGGAATATGGCCTCTCTCACCGTGGCTGAGAGACACTTGTGGCTAACGCTGTCTGAGATGACGGAAGCCGAGCGCTCTGTGTTCCTCGACGCGCCCATTTCGCCAGCGGGCCTCTTCGGATCTGCCGTCAAGGATTTCGCGGACAGATTCATGGAGGTGCAGAAAACTTCGCAGGCCATGAAGCACTTCCTTCCGAAGTGCTCGAGCTCCGCTCCAGGCCGCCCAAAACAGCCGCTCTGCACCGCCCGCCGCCGCCGCTTCACAGCGCCGCCAGGCCCGAGACCAGAGACCGCGCTCTCGCTCTGCTGGACGCCGCCCCCCTCAGCGCGGGCCCTGGCCGAGGATTGAGATCAAGCCCGAGGCCTCGAAACCTTCCTAGCCACTCTAGGAAAGCGACGGTGTTCAGATCCCGCTGCGGCCGGATTTCCACCAAAACTTCTCGCTCGTTCAGTTCCAAGCATTGTGACTGTCCCAGTGTATTTCGCAGTGAGCCAGCCGGTGTCTCAGCCCGCTTGGCTGCGCACAAAAGCCGTTTTTACGGCTACCCAGATAAATCAAATAAAGAGTGCATTTTCTGGTGTTCCGGCCACGGCCGATGGTGTTATGAGTGTTGTAAGAATGCCCACGCCCCAGTGCCCATTCCCACACCCAGACACAGCCTGCCATGGTGCAGGGCTAACACAAATAAAATCGATTCAGTTCGATTGTGCATGCAACGTAGTGAACGCGCCCATGTCACAATGCCCGCTTACACTACACGCTGCGTGTCCCTTGGTTTCTGTAAAAACGAAACCAACACACATTCAGTCGGCTCTAACCGACAGTGTTTTCAGTGTAGATGTGCCCGCAGTCCCGCGCCCAGAGTCTCTCACAAACACACCGAATCCTACGGGATCCGCCCCGCTCACTTTCTCTGCACAATCTGCCGTAGAGAAACTGAGCGCGGCCAGGCTGCCCGCTGTGATCAGCGCGCCCCCCGCCTCGAACACTGTAAACACGGTGTTGTGTTCCCAGTATACCAGGGCTCTCGAGCTGCTGTTTCACCGCGGCCAGAGCCCGGATTTCATTCTACCTCTAGCTATTCACGCAGATGCATGGTCAAAGCTTCCCGGGGTATCAGAATGGGTGCTGAACACTATAAAGAGAGGCTATTCGCTAGTTCGCTCGGCGCCCTCGCCGTCATACGGCGTGTGTCGAAACTACGGTGAAAAACGAAGTGTCTCATCTACTTCGCGCCGAGATAGCGAAACTACTGAGCAAAGGGGCTATAGAACCTTTATCTCAGGCTCAGAGCGAAGGGGGCCTATACAGCAGATATTTTCTGGTACCGAAAAAAGGTGGGGGTCTCAGACCCATTTTAGATCTGCGACAGCTGAACAGAGCGCTTGTGAAGCGCCAGTTCAGAATGCTTACGACCAGGAAAATCCTCGCGCAAGTGCGCCACGGGGACTGGTTTATGTCAATAGATCTGAAAGACGCCTATTTCCAAATACAAATAGCGTCCCATCACAGGCGATTCTTGAGATTCGCTTTCGAGGGCCAGGCATATCAATACACAGTCCTGCCGTTCGGCCTGTCTCTAGCACCTCGTACATTCACGAAGTGCATGGATGCAGCGCTCGCACCCCTGAGGCTTCAGGGCATGCGAGTCCTGAACTACTTGGACGATTGGCTGATTCTAGCTCGATCACGATCAGAGCTCATAGAACACAGGGCCGCCTTACTCGAGCACCTCGAGAGGCTGGGCCTCACAGTCAATTGGGCGAAAAGCTCACTGTCTCCCAGTCAGAAAATTTCCTTTCTGGGAGCAGTGTTAGACTCGCTATCCATGATGGCACGCCTGTCACCAGAGCGCGGACAAAATATTCAGCACGTCGCGAAATCCTTCCGCCACGGCTCTATAGGTCCGCTCAAAAGGTTTCAAAAAATGCTGGGTCTGATGGCCTCAGCAGCCTCTGTACTCCAGTTGGGTCTGCTTCGCATGCGCCCACTGCAGATGTGGCTGAAAGCGCTGGTTCCGCCCAGGGCATGGACAGCGGGTCTGTTTCGCCTCAGGGTCGACCTACAGTGCGTTTCAGCTCTGAAACCTTGGAAAATAGCCGACTGGTATCAGTCAGGTGTGAGTCTGGGGACCGCTTCGAGTGTGAGGGTGGTGTCTACGGACGCCTCCACCTCGGGGTGGGGAGCGCTGCTCGAGGGCAGTCCGCTAGCTGGCCTGTGGTCAGAACGGGGAAAGCTCCTTCACATAAACTGCTTGGAAATGATAGCAGTCGACAAAGCGCTACGGCACTTTTGTCCCCAAGTAGCTGGCCACCACGTCTTGGTCCGGTCGGACAACATGTCAGTGGTGGCATACATAAATCGCCAGGGCGGCGTCAGGTCACGAAACCTTCACAGGCTGACGGAACGCCTCCTGGTCTGGGCTCAGCACAACCTGCTCTCACTAAGAGCAGCGCACGTGCCTGGTCACCTGAATGTGGGACCAGACAGACTGTCCAGGAACAACGTCCCAGCAGGAGAATGGTCGCCGCACCCGCAGACGGTCCAGCTGCTGTGGAGAACGTTCGGCAGAGCAAGGGTGGACCTATTCGCGTCCCACGAAAATGCTCATTGCCCAGAGTTTTTCTCGAAAAGCAAGGATGCGCTGGCTCATGTCTGGCCCCGCTGTCCCCTATATGCTTTTTCTCCTGTCTCGCTCCTGCCTCAAGTGCTGGAACAAATCAGGAAAAACGGATGCCCAGTGCTGCTCATAGCTCCGCTCTGGACGAACCAGACGTGGTTCCCTGCCCTGATGCAGTTGACCAGCACTGCCCCATGGCCTGTACCGTTGAGGAGAGACCTCCTCTCTCAGGCGGAGGGCTCGATCTGGCATCCTCGCCCGGAGCTGTGGTCCCTGCACGCATGGGCCATCAACGGGTACCCGCTAACCTCCCAGAGGGAGTGTTAAACACGATCGCGCAGGCTAGAGCACCATCTACCAGGCGGCTCTATTCCTCGAAATGGTCGGTGTTCTCTGCGTGGTGTCAAGCCCAGAGCTTTTCACCGGTGGACTGCAGGGTTTCGGAAGTGCTTTCCTTCCTTCAAGAGCTACTGGATAGGGGCAGGACCCCATCCACGCTCAAAGTATACGTGGCGGCCATAGCAACGTTTGTAAAACAGGTGCCTGGCCAGCCGCTGGGGAAGAACGACTTAGTCGTGCGTTTCCTTAGGGGAGCTCGGAGGCTAAACCCTCCCAGGCCCCCTTCAGTCCCGACGTGGGACCTTTCCACGGTCCTGGAGGCCATGAAAGGCGCCCCGTTCGAGCCAATCCAACTGTCGGACGTGAAACACCTGTCGTTCAAAACAGTGTTTCTCACGGCTCTCGCTTCAGTGAAGCGCATAGGGGACTTGCAGGCGCTTTCAGTAAGCGCTTTATGTATGGAGTTTGGGCCTAATGACTCGAAAGTCATTCTCAAACCAAAGCACGGGTATGTGCCAAAATCCCTCAATACACCGTTTAGGGCCCAGGTAATTTGCCTGTCTGCTCTTCCGGTTCTCAATGAGGAAGAAGACGCGAGTCTCCTTTGCCCTGTCAGGGCGTTAAGAGCTTATGTGTCGCGCTCGTCTGGTTTCAGACAGACTGAGCAGCTTTTCGTTTTGTTTGGCGGGCGTTCCAAGGGACTTGCCGCCTCGAAGCAGAGCCTATCCAGATGGATAGTAGATGCCATTGCGCTCGCTTACGCAGCAAAGGGCCTGCAGTGCCCCTTGGGTGTCAGAGCGCACTCCACGAGAGGCGTGGCCTCTTCGTGGGCATGGTCCAGCGGGGTTACCCTGCAAGATATCTGTACGGCCGCGGGCTGGGCCTCACCGTCTACATTTATAAAGTACTATAACCTGGAGGTACCCGCCTTGCAGGCTAAGCTTTTGGCGGTATAGAATTCAGTGCTATCTGCCCCGCTGTGCGGTTTACTTCAGCCCCATGAGTATTGACACATGTATGGCCACCCAGATCAGGCTGAAAGCTTTCACCCTGGCTGCGCGTTTAATTGTCACATGATTAGCCCCTCGGTGTGCTATTTTATTAGGAATGACACTTCCAGCCTCTCTTCCCCCACTCTATGTGAGTTTATGGTGATTATGCACTATATGGGCCCCTGGGCTTCGGCCCCCGGGGACTTTGGTGCTGGATCCCTGTACGTACGACGTGTTGCATTGTGTTCCCCATAGCGTAAGCTATTACGCAGTACGAGAGATACTCTCGTAAGAGAACGTACTCGGTTACTAACGTAACCTCGGTTCTCTCTAGAGAGGGAACGAGTACTGCGTATCTTGCCGTGCATACAACAGCGCTGGTTCGCTTCGGCGATGAAAACCAGTGTACCAGCCTTTTCGAGCTATATTTATAGGGCGAGACCACGCCCTTTCTGGCGGGACGTGACGAAATGGGCGCGAAATGCCCCCATTGGATATGTGTCACGCAACGCCTCTCTCGATAGGCTGCTGCATTTGCCGCAAGAGCAGCCAATAGGCGCGCGAGCTGTTTCGCCTATGTCTGCTTGCTGCTGCAAAGCGTTTTACATTAATAAAAAATTAAGGATAATTTTTGGCTTCAATATCTCGTGGAAAAGTGGTTTTCCCCATAGCGTAAGCTATTACGCAGTACTCGTTCCCTCTCTAGAGAGAACCGAGGTTACGTCAGTAACCGAGTAACGTTTTTTTGCAAAAAAAAATAAATTCAAAAGTAGTACACAGGAGGAAGAGCATGAGGGAAATAAAGGAGAAGCCAGTAAACTGGAGAGACCAGGAGGGTCATTTGTGGACTGTAATTATACGTTTTTAATTATAATAAGAACTTGAGGATTGTCCACTGTTTTATACCTGTATAGTCCACTGCACCTTGAACACAATTATTGCACTTTTTAAAATAAATTTTCATTTATCTTTTTATACTTTTACTTTTTAAAAGATGCACAATTTTGTTTTGTTTGAACACAGCACTGGGCTTATTCCTGTTGTGAATTAAAAACCTTTGTAGTGTGTAAGGGCATGATTAAACAATAACTACTATAGTTTAAAAGTCTTTTTATGTTTGTTTTGTTAAAACAATTCACATATAGGGATTCCCATGTACCGTCTACCCCTGCCACCTCTTGCCACCCCTTTGCCCCCCCCCATGTAAAATTTTATAGATCCGCCACTGGATCAGGATCTCCTAGGCAACATTCAGGATCAGTACAATTGAACTCAAATCTCTTAAAACTGTCAGTTAAATATTCATTAATTACTGAACAGTGAAATAGTCCATAAATACAAGCATCAAAAGATGGAGGGCTGTAGATGCAAAACAACAACAAAGAAAATCCCACACTGACAACCTCTTTCTCTCACTTCAAAGCATAAAAAAGTTGAAAACAGGCTGTGTTAGTGGAAGATGGCTGGGTTGTTCATTCACATGGATCTCCCGGGCCGTTTATGACAGTTCTTTGTTGGGCCCAGATGGCGGTTCTCTGGCATCTTCTGTTCTCTGGGTTGAAACCACACCACGTCTCTTTCTTGTGTTAGCATGCTGCATGACATGAGTACATCACTACAACTCAACTTCATTTATTTTGTTGCAGTTGTTTTTGTGACAAAAACTGCTTTGCTTGCCCTGAATCAAAATAATAAATGTGTGTTTTCATTATGCAGCGATGGGATTTGCTGAATGAGAAAATATGAGATGAACTCAACTAAGCATGTAGCATTCATGCTGACTACACACTACTGCTAAAATGATTTCAGATCTTGCTGATGAGTTTCACACGTCCTATTTTTTTCTTATTGGATTTTATGTTTATTTATTTTTATGAGGGTTTCAAGTAATAAACAGAACAGCAGATAGATACAGATAAGGTGAGGTGAGGTGAAGTGGAGAATGTTCTACACATGATTGGTGCTCCTACAAAATAAATAACTCAAATAACTAATAAATAAACAGAATAAGCAGGGGTGAGAACGTGGGGGTGAAAAGCAAGACACAATTTAAATGTAATATTTATACATACAAAATTCCAAAAGAAAAGAAAAGAAAAGAAAATGAAATGAAATGAAAATGCACAAATATTTGCTATCTAATTTCTTACCTGGCAAGAATATTCAATTTTTATTGTTTTATGAAGAAATATATGATCGTTTTTGTGGTTTAACGTTTAGAACGTGTCGCCACCTTGAGGACAGGGGTTATGAAAATAAATAGAAAAAAAAATGTTATGGCAATGTCCAAAAAACTTTTCAGCTTGCCATTTTATTTACTTGATAAGGACAATTTTTCCCTCTCATCTGAAACTTGATCAATGTTAATTTTGGACCCGTGAATGTGAGATTAGATATTTATGAAGCACCATGTTAATGAATTTTATTGAAGTTAATAGAGAACAAAAGTAAGTTACAGTATGTTAAAATAGAGGCTTTTTATATATATGAGAAAATTAGCGATCTAAAAATAAATGTGATATGGTTCAAGAATGGATGTGTTGTATTGAGCACAATACTGATAAAACCAATAACTAATAATAATGATTTTTTGCATATTTTGTAACCACATAGTAATATGTGAAGATGGGGAACTATGAGGAACTGAAGGATGAACTAGAAAGAGAATATGTGATGAGGAGATATCTCTTAATCAACTCCATATTAAGATTATAATGTGTTTTTTTCCCCTATCAATCAATGTTTATTGTAAGATTGTAAAGAGTGTATAAAAGTACTTTATAACACACACACAAAACAAATTCTCAGTAATGTGTAAAACAAAAGAATGGGTGATCACTGATGCTTAGGTTCAGGTTGAGGTCTTACTCTAGGTCTTACAGTATATGAAATGACCAACTTGTGTGACAATCTATGACTTTCCTCAAGCCAAACAAGTCAGATCTGTTGAACAGCACACTAGGCACCAGCTTTCACCTGCATAACTTTATGATAAATGACTACTCAATTTTCATATACTGAATTCTAGGCTATTTGAAGTTTTCATCATTGCAATGTCTCTCCAATGTCTTGCATAAGACGTTTTTACTCTTGAATATGAATGTGAAGAAACATTTCTATCATTCTGACAGACATTAGGTACAAGTGCTATGCTGGAAATTCATGTTCTGGTTGTAAAAAAAAATGTGGGAAGATTTGGACGTGCATCAACACAGTGGCCTGACAGCAACTGGCTTTGTTGACAGATTCTGGTTAGCACATAGTCTCTGCTTTACAAGAAGGGAAAAAAATATTTTATAACTAAGCATATTTATATAAATATTTTGTGCGCTTTTAATTATTGCATAAGACAATTGTGCATGGGACTTTGTGTCTGCACCTTTACCTCTTCCTCAAGCCATCTAACACAGCCTTGGCTCAAGAACATTTGTTCCTTATTATTTGAAGTCATTTATTGGCTGGCCTGAGGCTATGCCAATGCAAGAACAGCTCTCTAATGGGACCCAACTGTGACAAAAACAGAGAGACTGAGAAAGAGAGGGCAAGACAGACACAGAGAGAGCCCAAAAAAGAGGAGTGGACGAATGGGCTATATAAATCTGAGGCCAACTCTAGAAGAGAGTTCTGTTTTTTTATTATTGTATTATTAACATCGATTGCTCCAGGCTTAGCAAGTTTGTGTTTATGTGCTTCCACATTTACAGCTCTATATAAAGTGTAGACTTCTTTCCAAACAGAGCTGAGAAATTCACATTCATTCTGTTTGTCATGTGTGTTTTATTGCGGGGAGAGTTGTGACCACTGCAGGCACAGCTTGAGAGATCCTAAAAATGTTAATTATTGCCTCGTCATCATGTTGTGAGGCAAACAGTGACTCATATTTCTTTAGATAAGTTTACATTCATTTTTTTTTACTCTTACATACAGCTTGCATAATATTCAAGAAAATTAAATATGATTCATATTTAGTTCTGCTCTAAAAGAGTTGCATATTTTATATATAGAGCAGACGTATATATCAGTCAAAATTATTTCTTAATTTACACACAAAAAAAAAAAAAACTTTGTGTAAATATAGATTGCATAGCTTTCTTAACATCCGGTATTGCTTCCTTGAAGTTTTAACAGGACAATTTGTATATATATTAATATTTTGTGAACTTATGCGAGGGCTTAGCTTAATGTTCTTTATAAAATAAATAATTCACAGACCTACAGGACATGCATGAACACAGAGCTTGAAATGAAAGCCCAATTATCAGCAAGAGCATACCGAAGGAATGGTTTCCAGTCATGTAGTATTCTATCCTTATTCTAAATGACACAGTCATCCTATAATTTGCACTGAGAATCCTTTTAGTCCAGAAATAGGCCTAATCTGCATCTAAGCCACTTTCTTAACACACGGAGAAAGTGTGTGCTTTTTTTTCAGCCTGTCTTCCTCTCAACTGAGCTCCTTAATCTTGGACTCCCTCTTTCCCTCCTCTAGCAAAGTCTTCGTCCGATATCTATAGTGAGTAATGAAGTAATTTGAGCCCTAAAGCACTGCCAACTTCCTTTAATTCGGGCTGTTTCAAGAGACGCAATTTACCACATCTCAGCCGATTGTCCTTAGCGAGGCAGCAAGGGCCTTTTACAGAGCTCCTGCTGAATGTTGCTGTCACCCTGATTTGTGGTTCTGCTTTCCGCACCGAATTACACTGGTAGAATTAGTGCAGGTTTGGCAGTTCCCCATCTGCAGTGTGACTATAAACAGAAGCTAACAATGAACAACGAGAGCTTGGCTACAGAATTTTTATATATTTCTTTGTGCATAATGACTATGCAGTCAGGATAGGAGCTCTGCTCTCGTAAATACAACTGATTTCTCATGAGGCAGATGGAGTCTGGTATATTCTTGTTATTTGTATAGAGTGTTCTCATTAGCATGGAGCTTTACAGATCACCACAACTAAAGACAGAAAGCAGGTAGGAAGAGTCTGCTTGAAAAATGAATGACAAACATAAACACAACTAGTTTAAAATGATATTGCAATTTGTTTAACTCAAAATATACATGTACCCGCACACTCTGCCTGCCAACTGAAGAACGAATACATGACGAGGAGAATTAGTTCATTAGCATCATGGTGAGAAACAGGCTGGGGCATCATGGGTTACATTTTAAAACAGTGGTATCTAATCAGCGTATAGTGCAACTCTTTTTACCACCAACATTAAGTGTCCTGACTGTTTAGTATCACGCTACACTGCCTCAGTACTCCACCTTTTTGTCTAATAAAATGACAAAAGTCTCTCGAAAGGTCCTGGTAGCATAATGTTTTTGTTAGCTTCCGCTTGAATAAAAAGGCTATCCCCTCTTCTGTCATGCTTCTAGTCATTCACAATCAACCACCGTCAATCTCCACGGATAACATACCTCCTGCTTGTAGAACCATATTCGACCAAAAGCCCATCTGGCATCTGCTGCAGAGGCAGAAGGAGCAGGTGAACCTGGCACCCTGCCTGTCTCCACAGGCTTTCCCAAACTGCAGCGCACCTGAAGCAAACTCCATCTAAAGCTTGAGGTTTATAGAGTCCAGCTCACCATGAGCATTTCATCCTAGGGTTGCGTATTGATCAAATCTGTAGGCGAGAAAAATCACAAATGAGGTCTATCTAATATTCAATTGTTCCTCAATGAGAGAGCAAATTTATTGTTTTTCTTAAGTCCAGTAATCTCATGTGAGTTCCAGATGAGATCTCTACAATGTCTCAAAATTTGCCCTGATATCAAAAGTTTGAGATTTCTATGTGAACATTTTTCAACACATTCTTTTTAAAAACTGAAGTACTCTTAATAAAACTGCGTGATTCATCGTTAAAAGGTTGTAATCTTGATTCAAACACCCATGCTATCTTATTCCTAAATGACAGCGATGTCGATTAAATCTTTAACAAGTACGATTTCAGCAGAACATTAAAATATGTGTTTGGTAGCAATCAAAATAGAGTTAAGCACCTTTTGAAAGTAACTTGATACTTCAAATAAACATTGTATCAATTACATCATTGCACCAGTAGGTGGCGACAAGTGACTGTTAAAAAATATATTTGTCATTGAATTTTTCATTCAAGAGATTTGCTCAAAAATGCTGATTCATGCAGTTATGAAACAAGTAGAGTCTTTAAGATTGAGGAATTGAATCGTTCATTCAAACCCCTTTCCCCCCCCAAAATCGCAGAAATGTGCACGATCGCAGCTGAGGAAGAGGGTCTTATCGAAGAAAAAAAAATTGATCGTGCACAGCCGGTTGAAGACCTTCAAAGCCCTTTGAAACTGCATTGATTTGGACTTCAAAACGTTGGTTGCAATTGGAGTCCATTATTCGAAGAAAAATCCTGAAATGTTTTCCTCAAAAAACGTATTTTCTCTTCCACTGAGGAAAGAAAGACATGGATATCTTGGATGGCATTGGGGTGAGTAAATTTTCATTTTGAGGTGAACTAATCCTCTAAGTTATAAAATAGCATAATCTGAGCAATAAATTATCATTAAACATTGTCTTATTTTTGATAAGGAAAAGATAAGTTGCCATTATCTACCATATAACTTTTTACCGGTTAGGCAGTAGCTGATGAGTTTGCATTTTGACTCTGAAACAAGTGCTAGTGCATTAATGTGTAGGCTACTCATCATCAGGGTGTATGAGTTTTTTATAGGTTTATACTTGATTATTCAGTCTGATTTAAAAAAAAGGGGGTGATGATACATTAATCTTTCGCCCACCATGGTGCGGATATAAAGAGATGCGCTTAGTTGTGAAAATGAGTGCAGTATAGTGTTTGTGCTCGGATAGCAGGGTTGGATGGGTCACAGTCTGCTGAAAGCATTAGCAAAATGAGAACAACTAACGAGAGGGATGGACAAGTTAATGACAGAACAACAGCACAAATTTCATCAGGCAACACTGAGGATTCCTTAAACGGATCCAGCAGAGGCCATTGTATGTATTTCTCCGCCTCCAAAATGCATTAGCTCTCTGCTTTGTAAACCAGAGATCGTGGTGAAGGCCCATTAAAAGTTCAATGTTTTTATTAGGTTAAAATATTAACATTGAAATGTTCAAATTGTCCTGCACGCATAAATAGATTCACAGCCAGCAGCTTTAATGGGTATAATATGAAAATCTTTCTGTCACATGTGCATTTGATGTATAATGGTGCAGTCACACTTGACTTTTATTTTATTTTTTATTTATTTTTAATATATTTAACTTTTTATATTATGTTGTTTGGTATGTGCGAGAAAAATGTCCACTCTCTGTTGCTCTACAAATGTATTTCCATCACATTTTTATGCTATATTTTCGTGCAATTTAAGACTATCTTCTGTTATATTGTGCAGAAATTGTGCTTTGTAGTTGCCGTGCAGTGATGGAGGAATGTTTTATGTAGCCCAGAGATGTCTCTGTAATGTAAGTTCAATGGCATCGACAATGATATAGAGCGGTGAAGTCAAAGGCCTTATTACCGCACCCCTAAAGTCTAATCACCTAACTGGTAATTAAACACACACCAAGCTTTAAAAGATTTCGAGAGAAGTGAGATTGATCGTGGCTATCGCTAGTGTTTTGACACATAAACTAATGGAGGACTCAGAACACCAACAGAGAGCAAAGAGATTATTGAGGACGCTGACATTTTGCTTTTGAAGATTCGGGTTCATCCAGGGACTGCCATACTGAGCAGATGTGCTGTTTTATTGAAACACTTCACTTTAATGGCTAAATGAGATGATGAGATGGTACAATGCTAAGAGGAAGCTTCAAACCTTGTACTAATGAATGTACTAAGTGAATTGATTAAGACAAAGTCATAAGAAATATATCATTTGTCTCATTAAATTCATAATTTTAGCTAAAAAATCTGATCAGATTAGTTTCATTTGAAGTTGTGGTAAAAAAAACTTGATATGCACTGACTGCACATCAAATCAATTAATCTGAAAATTTATTACATTTGCTTTATTACATTGGCAACCACAAACATCCTATAGGTTATTTTTGATGTATAATTATTATGTACCAGTTGTAACATGCTGGAGAAAGCAGGCGAAGGCGAGGATCTACAAGGTTTTAATGACATAACACATAGAACAAATAATAAAGAACTCCAGGGACAAAGAAATCAAACCACGAGAAGGACCGAAAAAGCAACCATACATGTACAACAACTGACAAAGTAACAAGTGAAACACAAGGGCTATAAATACACAGGCGCAAACAAGCTTAACTAGATAATGAGGAAACAATATACATCTGGGGAGATGAATCAACATGGAAAACTACATAGGACTACAAAACTTTGCACAAGACAGGAAATGACAAAAGCACACACAAGACAAGTGGAACACAAGACAGGAATCATGACACATGTATACAATCTATAAAATTAAATATATACACAACCTTTCACAATTTTAGGGTCGGTACGATGTTTTGAAAGAAATTTTGTTTATTGCCAAGGCTGCATTTATTTGAATAAAAATACAGTGAAATTATAATAATAAAATAAAAATAGTGGTTTTCTATTTTAATATATTATAACATATAATATAGTAAAATAAAAGCTATTATTTTCAGAATTTTAAGAAGACATTACTGTCTTCATTGTCTCATGATCCTTTAGAAATAATTTTAATATGCTGATTTTTCTTAGTTTCAATGTTGAAAACAGTTGTGCTGCTTAGTACTTTTGTAGAAAACGTGATACTTTTTTGCAGAAAATCTCTGATGAACAGAAAGTTCAAAAGAATAGCGTTTCTTTGAAATATGTATTTTTTGTATCATTGTAAAGGTCTTTACTGTCACTTTTGATCAATTTGATGCATAATTGCTGAATAGAATTATTCATTTCTTTTATATAAAAAAAATTATACTGACCCCCAACTTTTGATCCGTATAGTGTTTATATTTAATAATTATGGAATATTTGTAAATGTTACGTGTATGTATTTTCTATTTTCTATATTTATTTATCAAACTATTGAACATTAGCACCTTTTATCATATTGCCAGTTTATAAAAACAATAAGCTACAAGAGGCCAAAAGTTACAGTCATGCCTAACAACATTTACCATTTACCAGAGTAAAATCCCTACAGTGTCTCGTGGCTTATTGCTTTAATAAATTTATGCCAATGGATATGCCCACTTCAACATGATCTTAGGGGACCACCATTAGCTTTGTCCCTTGCAGTTATAACTTTGAAGTCTGCACATGTTATTGAAGTCTGCTGATTACAGTTATTACTCACCCACATATATAAACTGACCAATATTTTCTTCTGATCTTGGTTGTTATTGGCACAAAGACCCGTGGTCTGGAACATTCTAACCTTTCCAGAGTATTTTCTGTTTGAGGCCCAAAAGCCTCACCCATCTCCGTATCTTCAAGATTCCTGCACATATAAAAACATATTAATAAACTGTGGCAGATAAATAAACCCAATAATTTGATTGTGAAATGTGCAATGCATTCAGTTTGTTCGTATTGTGCAGATAATTGCCCGCAGTTACAGTGTCTTTTAATCATTTATTTTAATCCTGATCAATGCAAAATGTAAAGGTCAACTAGAAGCCTGTAATCCTCTCACAGGAAACACTTTCCCACCAGTTACAGCCTCACCATTGTGGATATACAGAGGGACATTTATTCAGTTGTTGTTTTGGTTTATGATGGAGGTGAACCATAATTGATGTCAGAAAGTGAGGTCGTCACAAACATTTTCTTCTCTATCCACTAACAGGAATCATTCAAACTGGATCATATGTTACGCACACACACGCACACACACACAAACACAGTGGATGTTACTGCTTGCTTATGTAAACTAACCAAAGAAAGCAATCTCTGCTCTGATTACCATATCAAGTTAATTAATTGTCGAAACAAAGCATTTGAATACTTAAGTCACTGTTAACGATAATTCTATTTTAATATCTTCATTTTGTATTTCATTTTATTCCTTGTTTTATTTTACATTTATTTTATTTTATATTAAAGTTTGAATTTATTTTATTAATATTTTTAATGTTGTATTTTTTTTAAAATAATTTAATGGTATTTGTATCTAAATGCATTTATTTATTTATTTATTTTGTATGCGTTTTATTGCTATTGTATGCACAATGATCATGCTAGTAAAGTACTTTAAAAATGAAAAGTGAGCTAAAGAGGAAAAGGGAGAGTGGGAGTTAGCGAATAGATGCCATTACTTATTTCTTCACAGGTAGTATAGATCCGTTTTTTTAGCACAGTTTGAGGTTCTCTGCGGGTCCATTCTTTCCCACACCCTCTCTGGGCTATTAAATGACCTGCCTCTTGCTGCCCACAGCGGGACGTGGGATGGCAGCGCCGGTATGGAGACATTAAAGCCAGCATGGGTTCTCATAAAATATATGGATTTTTGTGATAGCCACATCGACAGCATTATGCTGTTGGCTCTGTATTTTATTCAGAAAAGTGTTTTCTGTGCAGCCGTTTCATTTTGAACACTGCAAAGTGGACAATGATAGAGAACAACAAAGAAACCGCATGTTGTCGTAGCTCTTATCGGTGGAAACCGTGTAAATAGCAAAAGGTGTGTGGTAGGATTACTTTGTCACAGGGAATGAATATGCAGGGTTGAAGGGAGCATGTCTACTTCACGATCCCGCATGCATTGTCAAATGTTCTCTCTCCTTTTCTTCCCAACATTTTACCAGGGACGAAGGGGAATATGTATACACACACTGCTTCAGGTCAGGGATCCCATGTAAATTGCATGAATTAGACAGCGCCCTATTGTCATGCAGATGTACGTTGTGCGGAATAAAGGCTCTGGTGAAGGATCGCTACAAGATAAGTATAGTTAGATAGAAGCGTACATGAAGTGCCTGCCAACCGAGAGCATTGACAACAAGCCGGGAATGTTTGGCATATCGGAATGTGATTAGGTTGAGCAGTTCGGGCAGATTGAAAGAGATTGTCCAGATTGTCTCATCAGATTGCACCTCTGTTTTCCCGCACCCGCGCTTGCGTGGGGTTGAGCGTCTCAGTTATTACTGGGAGCTGGGAGCCATATTGCGAAGCTGTTTCTACAAATAGCCGCCTCTACAAAAAGCCTCACAGATGTCACTCTGCGTTTGCACCCTTCCGTCCTGCTGTGTCTGGTTTATCTGTCAGTGGAAGAACGCACCTGAGAAACAGTGAGGTGTCATCGTAGCTGTCACCTGTGGGAGCAGGGAAGCTTTCCCCGCCGTCCTGTTCTGCCTTTAATTGCTGTCACAAGAGTGAAGAAGGGAGGGCTGGCGTCCCCTGACAGCCTAATTAGTCTTCTGTAGTGCGGCTCTGGGCAGTAAACAGAGACAGACTCTGATGCGCAGGTCCATAGGCACACCGGTTCGGCGGTGGTGGAGTGGGAGAGGCTCCTGGTGTGTTACGGATCATCAGACCTCTAACACCCTTATTAATAGCTCTATCCATCCTAATGCTTTGATTTCATTAACACCATGTCACCTCAAGGCCCCAGCCAGGCCCACAGGCACTGTCCTCACACACACACATCCTTCCTCACACACGCTGTCTCCATCCGCTGACCTCCCCCTGCTGTACAAATGCTCATTATGCAAGGGACTCATTACGCGATTATTAAATACATGGCCTCACATATGAGAATGCCGCTGAATATTGATTAGATTCAAGTACGATTTGTGTATAATTTCTAGGAAAACCGTGTGATAGGATTTGAATTTGCAAGGAAGACAGAAGGCTGCTGTTTTTTTATAGGCACGCGCTGTGCACAGGAGGTAGCATATGGAAGATTGTTTGATTAATCACTGAAATAACTTCAGACATCCTCTTGAACTGCATTGCTTGACTTGACAGCATGTCCAGAAGGCATTGATGAGAATTCAGTTAAATCCACAGATTTATGTTGTGTTGATTTATATTAATTAAAGGTAAAGTGACTAATTATTTTGATGTTAAAATACTTTCTATTCTAGTTTAATGGGTAGAGACAATGAAGTAAGCCATTCCCTGACAAGTGAAAACACTGTCACGAAAGGTCGTTGATCACACACGACGAAGATGAGGAAAGTCAAAAAGTCTTTCATTTATAATCCACACAGAGTAACACAGGAGATAGTCAATGCAAAAACAATCATACATAGACGAGACCGGACAAGTGGGAACAGAAACAATAGAATGTATATAGAGGGGATAAACAAAGGTAATAAAACAGAATAGAAAGACTAATCAAATGAGAAACCATGGTAACTAATAACGAAACTGACTAGCAGGAAGAAAGAAAAGACAGAAAACAAACTCAAACTGAACATAACTGTAACAGTATGCCCCCTCCCAGAAAGGAGTGACAGTTCCAATGAGAGAGGAGGCTGAGGTGGAGGACGTGAAGGAGGTGGAACCCAGGAACCCAGGAGAGGTGATGACAGGGTAAACCAGGGTGTTACAAATGGTGGGAAGAGCCAGGGAGAAGCCTGGAACAGGAGGAGCCAGGTGGCCCCCCAGAGTCCAGCCAGGATGGAAACCCATGGCAGGGATCTCCTTGACTCAGTCATGGCGATGACCCAGGGTGACAGAGCCGATGGTGGTGGAGCCCTAGGTGCAGACGGAGAGCAGGTGGACCCAAGCGACCCCGAAGGCTTCGGTGGCTGCGACTGAGCTGCAGAGACGACCCCCTGAGGTGGAACCGGGGGGCTGAGGCAAAACTGGAGCGGCTGAGAGCCAAGGCATAGCCGGAGGGAGGGCGGAGCCAGACAGAGCTGTAGGGGTGGAGAGCAGGAGCGCAGCAGATGGTTTGTAGGTCCGTGGCGCAGGATGGGTGACATCTGACCGAGGTGGAGCCGGTAGTCCGAGGGAGCCCGGTGGAGCCGAGGGAGGGAGAGAGAAGCGAAGGCGGAGGTGTCAGGGCAGCAAGCCGAGGCGGAGCGACGGGATCAGCAGCTGGAGGCGGAGCCAGGGGATCCACTTTCCCAGGGGGAGCTAGCTCAGGCAAGGAGGTTGCATTTGTCGGCTGCATACATCATCAAGGATATCTCATTTCAGAAAAGTAGCTATTATAAAAGTGTCCGTTATTCCTTGTCAGGGTTGGGGAGTAATGGAATACATGTATCGGCGTTATGTAATCAGGATACAAAAATCCAGTAACTGTTATTCGTTACAGTTACATCAAAAAACTTAAAGTAAAGTAATCAGATTATAGTTACTTTTTGAAAAAAGGGGGGATACTTTCAGGATTACAATGGTTTCATTTAAAACTAATTAAATCTGCATTTTGCCATAATAACACTATATTAAGCGTTGTTTGATTAATGACTCATGGCACGAGTCACGTGTGCCACCCGCTGGTGACTGCGCAAAATAACAGCTCTCGACAACAATAAAAAAAAAGTTGTTTTTTAAAATAATATCTGTCCTTGAAGTAATCCAAAAGTAATCAGTTACATTACTTTCATATTTTGGGACTTGGATTACATTACTGAATACTTTTTTTATGAAGTAATTTGTAACTGTAACGGAATACATTTTTAAAGTAACCCTCCCAAGCCTGTTCCTTGTGATGCGTAAATTGTTGTAATTTCTTTATGACTTTGAAATCTAATGGTTACTTTACTAAAACGAGGCAGCCTCGATTGCGTATATGGTCGATAAATGTGACCTCCAGAGGACGCAGCCTTCGAAATGAGACACATTGTCACAAGTTAAGCTTTGTGACAGAAAATTAATTACATGGACTTGACACACATGCACACATCACTACCTGATTATGCCGGCATTTACCATCTTTTAAATCAGAATGGTGTTGTGTAATTGTTTTCCCTATTTGAAATGAGTCTGAAATATATATTTTTTGTCTGTTTGCTCCAACATGTTGTTCAATTCAATTATTCCTCTTTTTTTTTTACTTCACAACCCAGTTTAATTGCAGTCAGAATTACTTTTTATTTCTTGTAAGATTTCCCCCAAAAACTCAGTCTCATGCTGCACCATCAAACAGTCCGTGGCTGCGTTCCAAACCGCACACTCAATGAGTAGGTACTTAATTTCAATAAGTACTTACTCAACGAGCGCTAAAAGAGTAGGTACTTTATAGCCAAATCTCGTTGAGTATGAATGCGATCCGGACATCATCCGCCATGTTGAAGTTATCATGTGACCTATGACGTTATCACAAGCGCAACAATTTAAAAGTTATGAGCAACAGGTGCACCGACATCTCACTGCATTAGTACAACCTAACTAGAACTGTTTTCATCAGCGTCTGAAATGGTTGGCATGTCTGCAATAGCTAGACGAATGTGTGCACAAAGGAGACGTCGGGCTGCTGCTCGGAGATCTCGCCTTTGGAGAAGACTGATGATTTTATACTCAAACAAAGCAAGTATTACTACTTAAAAAATTAAGATTACCCCAGAATGAATTGCATTACTAGCCCACCCCAACACTTATGCACAATAATGACAAATGCTGACCAGCACTTAATTATATAACATTTTCTTAATTAAAATGATATATTTTGGTAAAACAAGCAAACTGTTGTATTGTCATATGACATAGATGTATTAATACATACAATTTCCTTCAAGCAATGATTAATGCAAGAATTCATGAAATGAATATTTTATTGAAACATGAATAAATATTTAATATGAAACATGAATAAAAATAAATGAATGAATAAAAGATATCATATCACAATAAAGAAATGCATATACAAGTCAATACCATATGAAACATTGCTTAATTCAAGCTTTTTGTTCTAACAAACTATGATGTATTTACAGGTGGTGAACCCCACATCATACTGCCATCTCAATAGAGCGGTTCCCATTCTGCGGCTTTATCTTGATGAAGCAGCTGACCACCGTGCCCACCTTCGCCTGTCTCTGCCGTCCATCAGGTCCCTGATTGCTGCAGTCAGACTGGAATCAGACCATGGATGGGAACGGGAGATTGAGGTCCTTGTGTTCCTGCACTGGCTGGCCCATGCAGCGTCATACAGGGTGGTGTCGCAGGCCTTCGACATCCCAAAGACCTCTGTGTATAACATTGTGCACAGAGTGAGCAAGGCCATCATGGGAATTTTGAGGAGGGTGATCTGCTTTCCGACCGGAGATGACCTGGAGGCAGTGGGAGCAGGATTTGCACAGCTGTCTGGGTCACCAGCTTTCAGCAGAGTAGTTGGTGCAATAGATGGCTGTCATATCCGTATCAAACCTCCAGCAAATAACTCCCACTGTTACTTCAACAGGAAGCTGTTTCACTCCATCCAACTCCAGGCCATCTCTGATCACCGGGGGAAATTCCTTGATGTCTTTGTGGGATATCCTGGGTCTGTCCACTATGCCAGGGTGCTGAGGAACAGCCCTGTGTATGCTGGCAACCTTTACCCACCTGTAGGCAAGCGCATCCTCGGGGATGGAGGCTATCCTTGCCTGAGTGCACCCATCTGCCTCATCACCCCTTACAGAGAGCCTGTGCAGAACCCTGTGCAGGCTCGTTTCAACAGCAAGCACTCCCGTGCCCGCAACATCGTGGAGAGAGCTTTTGGGATGCTGAAGACACGCTGGCGCTGCATTTTCTTCAAGGCCTTGGAGGTGAGCCCTGCCTTCGTGCCTGAGATTGTTGTGTGCTGCGCTGTGCTTCACAATCTCGCTCTAGCCAATGGGGACATCGTTGAGCCAGAGGATGAGGAAGACCATGATGACGGCCCCCCTGATCCCCACAACCTTGCAGCAAGAGTGGGAGAACAAGTGCGGGACAATCTGGCTGCTGCAGTGTCTGCTCCAAACATCCCTGTGCCGGCTCTCCATGAGCATGACTACCTTTAAAACATTAAGAAAGATAAAAATGTTTTAAAATTCATGTTGTCAGCATTCAGTTTCTTGACAAATGTCATTTTATAGGTTTACAATTACATGCAAATATTTGTTAGAGCTTTAAAACCTTTTGTAGTGTAGAGGGATAAACCAATGAACTGGTTAGAAGAAGATTGCTGGTCAATCAGCAAGGCTCTTTACTCCAGGTTTGTCCAGGGTCATTGTCCCTGTAAATAAATGGAGTTAATCACTTTTGATAAAAAATATGTCAAATGCATAAATGTGATTGATATTTGTAAAGCATTTTTTGAACCAGTCATGGGCATAAACAGTCAAAGCTGCTTAGTTTGTCAAGGAATTACTATAATGCAAAATGCATACATAAATTTACTACAATTTATATTTGGTGGGGTTAAAGGGTTAGTTCACCTCAACATATAAATACAGCAATTATTTACGGTTTACTATTTACTTATTTAATGTTTTTTATTGTTTAAATACAAAAGGGAATTTTTGTCAAGTTTGTTCTGCTGGTTTCATACAATATCAGTCAATGGAGCCCAACTTTCAGAAGCTTCATGGCATTATTTAATGACGCTTTTGAAGCTTCTGAAAGTCCATTGACTGATATTGTATTAAACCAAACAGTACAAACCTGACCAAAATCACCTTTTGTGTTCAGGAAAACAAAAAACAGAGGGATCAAACAACATCAAGGCGAGTAAATAATGACTATTGAATTATTACTATTATGATTTATTTGCTTGGGTTAAGTAACCCTTTAGTCACTATTTTACTGTGTGTAATTTGTGTAAACAGTCTCAAGTTCAGCTTTGGTCATGGAGGGCTATTATCCAGCAGAGTTTTTCCAACCCTAATTATACACCCCTGAATCAATTTAAACCAATTAATAACTGACTACTTGAAATTTACTGACAGGTGTGCTGGAACTTAACCCTCCATGACCTGCCTTTAAGATCCTTGCATGAACTCTGTAAACCTTTAAAAGTCATATAATACACTCCAGTAAAACAAGTGTTTTAAAGTGTTTTTTCTTCTTACATTACACCATACATTCACTAATTATTAATCAACGTTTCATAAATATTTAATTTATGAATTTGATTACAATCTTAAAGTATCACTAAATTTCTAGAAGTCTATAATGTACTGTGAATGCCTAGGAATAGTTTGTTTTATATACATATTATTGTACAAAATTCTTAGGCCACCATTTGTAGTTGTTGCACAGTACTGTGTGTATATATATATATATATATATATATACACTCACCTAAAGGATTATTAGAAACACCATACTAATACTGTGTTTGACCCCCTTTCACCTTCAGAACTGCCTTAATTCTACGTGACATTGATTCAACAAGGTGCTGAAAGCATTCTTTAGAAATGTTGGCCCATAATGATAGGATAGCATCTTGTAGTTGATGGAGATTTGTGGGATGCACATCCAGTGCACGAAGCTCCCGTTCCACCACATCCCAAAGATGCTCTATTGGGTTGAGATCTGGTGACTGTGGGGGCCATTTTAGTACAGTGAACTCATTGTCATTTTCAAGAAACCAATTTGAAATGATTCGAGCTTTGTGACATGGTGCATTATCCTGCTGGAAGTAGCCATCAGAGGATGGGTACATGGTGGCCATAAAGGGATGGACATGGTCAGAAACAATGCTCAGGTAGGCCGTGGCTTTTAAACGATGCCCAATTAGCACTAAGGGGGCTAAACTGTGCCAAGAAAACATCCCCCACACCATTACACTACCACCACCAGCCTGCACAGTGGTAACAAGGCATGATGGATCCATGTTCTCATTCTGTTTACACCAAATTCTGACTCTACCATCTGAATGTCTTAACAGAAATCGAGACTCATCAGACCAGGCAACATTTTTCCAGACTTCAACAGTCCGATTTTGGTAATTGTTAATTGTAGCCTCTTTTTCCTATTTGTAGTGGAGATGAGTGGTACCCGGTGGGGTCTTCTGCTGTTGTAGCCCATCTGCCTCAAGGTTGTGCGTGTTGTGGCTTCACAAATGCTTTGCTGCATTTCTCGGTTGTAACGAGTGGTTATTTCAGTCAAAGCTGCTGTTCTATCAGCTTGAATCAGTCGTCCCATTCTCCTCTGACCTCTAGCATCAACAAGGCATTTTCGCCCACAGGACTGCCGCATACTGGATGTTTTTTACTTTTCACACCATTCTTTGTAAACCCTATAAATGGTTGTGCGTGAAAATCCCAGTAACTGAGAAGATTGTGAAATACTCAGACCGGCCCGTCTGGCACCAACAACCATGCCATGCTCAAAATTGCTTAAATCACCTTTCTTCCCCATTCTGACATTCAGTTTGGAGTTCAGGAGATTGTCTTGACCAGGAACACACCCCTAAATGCATTGAAGCAACTGCCATGTGATTGGTTGATTAGATAATTGCATTATTGAGAAATTGAACAGGTGTTCCTAATAATCCTTTAGGTGAGTGTATATGGATTCCCATTTTTATTCACAAATTTAATTCACATCAACCCAAATGTGCAAAAGATCAGAAGATGTTTTTTGTCAAATAATTTATTTTTTGGCGAGCATCTGAAGAACAGAAAGGAACCTTTCATCCCTTTCGTTGGTTTCTCTTTCTCTCCTTTCCTCTCTCTCGACTGCCTCCCGGTGCCATCTCTCTTCTCTTTCTCTTACTTCTCTTTCTTGTCTTTCCTCTCTCTCTCGTCTCTCCCGTTCTCTTCTGTCCTCCTTCTCCTCCATTTCTCTCCACAGCCTCTTCTCTCTCTCAGCTGCCTTCCGCTCTCTCTCCTCTTCTCGCTCCTCCATGTCCCGGATCAGCTCCTCCACATCTATAGCCCTTTTCCTGGCTCTTGCTGGCTCTGGCCTCACTGAGGATGAAGAGACCACAGCCGCATCCGGCCCACATGAGGCAACGAGGGCAGGAGGAGAGATGGAGGCTCTGCCCCCAATTGCCTCATCCATGGCAGTGTACCACTTCCAGGATGCTGCTGTGGCCTCTCCATCCTCAGTGCTCACCCCCGTCTGCGGACATTTCAGATCCTGCAAAAATGCATAAGCATGATACAAAAGCAGTCATTTTAACAGCACAATATTTAGTCATTTAATTTATGTATTAGAAGTAACAAAATGATCTTACTTTTGTATTTTTGTTTCAGGTTTTCCCTTTTTTTTTTAAACAAACGCCGCCGTCACCCTGCCTTGCAGGCTCTGCTCCTCCACAAAAGATCTGCAGCAAGAGAGAAATCAAGAATGAAAAAGTTATATCTCTGTTTGAAAATACAATAATTGAAATGTACTGCAAATAAAGTATTCAATTGATTTTTAAATATTTCTGTATACTCACTCAAAGCCTTTGATGGCAGCATTACGCTTTCCGGTGAAGAGCGCTTCATGAGCCACTCTCCACCGGATAAGCAGCCGCGTGTGCTCATGCGTCCCTGTAACATCCAGACAAGACTCACGTTACCTCTGTGATTTATGAGCTCAATACTACATTTACATGTTGAGGTTGTTGCTAATAAATAGCTTTTTATCCATCATAAATGTTCAACAATTTTTCAACAGTACTAATGGATAAATGAAATAGATTACTTATGTTTAGTTACTTTATGTAAAACGCATTAAACTAATAAAAACAGTGTTAACAACAGTGAATTCTCCTAAACAATAGTACACACACGTCACTCAGATGTCTATTTCATATCAGTTACACGTAGTAATCTTGCCAGATTTTGAATAAATATTTAGTAATGGTATTTCAGATGTATACGGTTTAAAATGTATGCAAATACAGTTTAAAGTTGTATGTGTCCTTATGGAGCTCCTCTATCCAATAAAATGTGATTTACGGCAAAATCACAAATTTACCATATTATATAGCGTCTTTGCACCTTCAACAGTTCAACAATTTACTGTACAGAAAGTTAGTTCAACACATGCGATTTGGTTTGTATTTGTAATACTCACATTTGAAAACACTCTCGTCCACCCTTTCCGTCATGTTTGAGTATGAAATATCTACTTCTTGTTCTTTTTTATATCGTATCCTCTCGCGTGGCCTCCTGGGATAGATGAGTACAAGCTGAAAAACACTCAAATGTCTGGGCGAAAGCAGGAGATCATCCGGGAGCTTCTCGCCTACTCTTTTAGGAATACTGATGTTTCGAACGTACTGCTTCCCTCACGTACTGTTTTCGCCTACTATATAGTAGGAAAGTAGGCATATTCGAACGCACTATCGTCCAAATCTCGCGATAATTAGTACGTCAACCAGGTAATTCTCGCCTACTCTTTTATGAATACTGAGGATTCGAACGTACTTTTTCGCTCGCCTACTCTTTTCGCCTACTATATAGTAGGGAAGTATGCGGTTTGGAATGCAGCCCGTCTGATTCAAACAGGTTTTTGTAGCATTAGCATACCCCTAATTGGACTGAACCATTTGTAGTTTGGTCTGGGGGAGGAGGAATAGCAGATAAACAAATCTCTGCTTTGTGTGTGTGTGTGGTTAAGTACCCATGGGTTTACACGGTGTTATTTGTGAATATGTTTTTGTGTATAATGTATTGTATGTTTGGTCCCTGCTTGTTCATTTGGTACAGGCCGAGGGTGGAGTTAGCCCTTATAAATAGGGAGCTATATCAGCTTATCAGGTCAGTCTTGGTTTGTTTAAGGCCAAAGGTGAGACCCTGTTGCAAATTGGACCAAATTTTTTGGTGTTGTCTTTCTTTGCCAGTTTGTTTGCATTTCAGTATGTGACCGTGTATATAAATATATATGGTGTATATATATTTCATCATAATAAACCACCTTTTTGGGATCCACTGAACCTCTGTCCAGCTTGTTTAAAATTATTCTCTCTGACCACTGGGCCATCTCTTACACACAGCATAATGCATACTGTGTGAAAAGTAAAGTTTGAGTCTCAAGCGAATGATTCTTATTAGCCGGTTCTTTTTTGTGAATCGAAAGCATTCAGCGCAAATAGTGAAATCAGGTTCTTGATCTAATGACTCTTATGAGCTGGTTCTTTTTCGTGAAGTAGCGGAGTCAGTGAAGTCTGATTCTCAAGTGAATGACTTTGAGCTTGAAAACATATAAACAGAAGCATATAACACGACTAGTGAAGTTATATTCCTGAGTGAAAGACTCAAATGAGCCATTTTTTTTTTTTACTATTTACAAACATGAATCTTTTGGAGCCATTTCTCAATTAATCTAACTCACTTCCTGAACCGCAAGTCATTAATTTAATGAGAAAAGAACTTAAATCAGGGGAAGTAAACAACTGGTTGTTCATATGACTAAATATGCATATTATGAGTTTTGACAGTGATGGTTTATAAAAATAAATAAAGGATTTTTTTTTATTGAAATTAGCATTTGGCAACAGAAAGGCATTTATTTTCCCAGCATATTTATTTTTTTCCCCCAGTCTTTCTTGCTCAAAATTCAAACAGTCGTTAATGGATGCGTTAAGAAACAGGAATCGTTAAATTCTTTATGATTCCTATCCCTAATTTGGGACATGACAATCTGTGACTATCTGGTCTGAAAACATCACTACTGTGGTTTTTTTTTTTTTCAATTCTTTTGGAGAAATGAGAGCATCATTTTGCCGTCCTTAAATTGGCCTGGAAAGACCGCTCAGCCCATAGCAGCTCAGGAATAGGGCAGCTAATGTCAGCGGGAGCCAGACCGCAAAGAAAACCCAGACGGCTCAGAGAACCAGAGACAGAGTAGCACTGACCCCTTCTGCCCTCATGTCTTCCAGAAAACGCTTCTTTATTACCATTCATGTGCCCCTGGGTTCCCCAGCCCTGTCAGAACGAGAATGGGAGCTGGAGACACATAGATTCAAAATACCATAATTGTTTTTAACTCACTTAAATACAATAATGTGTATCTTCCTAGAAACAAACAATATCCATGTACCGGAAACTGCATTTGGATGACAAATGATTGTAGATGCAGGAAAATGCCAATGCTGTTTAGTCAAATGAAGAAGATCAGCTTTGAGGAGCTCATACGTAGGAGGCTGAAATTTAATTTTGACATTGAGAGATGAGGGGAATTTAGATTTGGTCCACCAAACTGCTCTTCAGGGTCAACTCATTTTCTTCAGCTATAGGCCTAGCAGTTTGTGAACACAATACATGTGCAGGGCACGTAATTTAATTCCATACATCTTAACAGAGAGCTGAAGGTGACAAAACACACTTGTTGATAAGTTTCGTTGTTTAGAATCAGTTTTAACTTAGGACAATAACACATACCCGACATCTAACATGTTTCTCTGTGCTCTGACATCATGAACAAAGAGGTAACAGAGACGGTATTTGGATTAAGATAATTGTCTATGATCGCTAAATAGTTTAAAGCATACTAGCTATTTGCCATACGTGACAGAATCATTTGTTCAGCAAAGTCAAAAAGGCACATCTTTGCAAGTTTTAGATCCTGCTAGGAGAGTGATTTTCCATGCGGAGCTGGCTGCAGAATTGATGTTTTATGAATTGTGGAGGGGTTGGAAGTAACAGTTTGGGAGCAGATTTGACTTGCAGATGGCACTGAGACTGTTGCACCCCATTGGATGATTGACAACTTCATACAAGGCCGTTTCTCTTCAGTGATGCTCTGCAGAGCTTTTTGAACCAATCAAGGACATGTTGTACAATTGTCAATCTAAAAAACACATTAAAAAGTACAGTATACAGTTTTTTTTCTTTCGTTTATTTATTTAGTAAAGTAATTTTGTTCAAAGCTAACATTTTAAATGGGCTATATGTAAGAACTTTCATATAGTCGCTTTTTATATTGCCAATGTCTGAACAGCTTGTAATGAAACTTTAAAAACGAGACCTTCCTCGACTTCCTTATGAAAGCCTGTCGACTGATTTTTATGTGCATGGGCTTCATCCGCCGTGAAAATACAAAGGATGTGACAGTTACATGCAAAGAAGAGGGATTAATTCAAAATATAGTCTCACATAGCCATACAGTAGTCTATCTAGAGTAGGCCTAGTCTCAAATTTAATTTTAATGACCTTATCTGTCGACATGATGCCAGTGTATTGCAGAGCTGCTGTAAACATCTACATGACCAGATGTTTTCTCACCACTGTCATTTTTGTTGTGTGCTTATTTTGTTATTGAGAGGAAAGTGCACAGCACATTTTTAAAATTGAATTATTCATCTAAAGATCACTCTCAGCCGCATGGATGGCGTCTGGATTTTTGCTGCAAAGCTATCTCCAACTTTTTACTTCTAAGCGAAGAACAAAAAAAGAACTTAGCCATGAGTGTATCAGGGCCTTGAATCATGTTCAGGGTGTATCTCAATCAGCTCCTCAGTAGTCAGGACCCCGATCAGAGAGTCGGCCATTTTAAGGGCTGTGTCAATCATAAAATCCTTCCAGTGCACTGAAATGTTCACTCCCTAAAAAGTCCCACAATGCACCGTGAAAACCAGGGACCATATATGTTCCCTTAACAGAAGTATAAATCATGCGAGCCAACTCACACTCACACTCACATGCACGCACGCACACAACAGATTTTTTTTTAAAAACTGTTATTTAATACTATTTCAGCATAAACATACATGGCAAGACTGGTACTAATAATCTGGCAAACATTTGTTGCAGGTAGGCAGTGTTAATTTCGTTGACAAAAATAATGACGAAAATTATTCGTCAACGACATTTTTTCACAGACGAAAACGAGACGATAACTAAATAAAAAATAGTTCTGAATGACAAAAACTATGACGAAAATCTATTGACATTTTCGTCAACGAATAAAAACTAGACGAAAATGTTAGTGACGATTTGGGAAGCGATCCGTCAGAACTGATGTCCTTCGTGTGTGTGGTAGATGCGCACATTTGTAGGCTGTAACGTGTGGTCTCATAAAACGTTAAAAAATGTGAACGTCTGGGAGAATGAGTAGAGCAGACATATAGATCTGAATAAGAGTGACAATGCAAAAAAGAGCTCTATCCGGTACGGTTTTCTGTGCGCACACACCCGGCCCGAAGCAAAGCGAAGCGTGCAGCCATGCACATTGACACAAGCACGTGAGGACTGAATTAAGCTCTCTTTCGTGTCTGAATGGAAAAATACACACAACAGTATGTCTAAATGTCCTTTTTGGAGAGTATTCATGTAAACTATGCTGGTTATGTCTTAAACAGTTGTGAGTGTATCATCAGTGCAATTGTATCCGCATGTCATTGGACATGATCTGACGTCTTAAAGTGACAGTGGCAATAAACATAATGCGGTCTGTGTCCTTTATATTGATCAAGCAACAAAAGAAAAGGAGAAAAGCATTCACTGTTTGTTAATAGCTTTAATAAGGATTAATTATATTTAATTCATACAAATAAATATGTCTGCTTGAAAGAATAAAGAATGGTGTTTGCAAGTAGTTATAAAGAATGCATATTCATTGAAAAGAAGACTGTTCTACTTTAGGAAAAGTGGTTTAATTTAATTTTAAGATATTTTTAAGTCACAGTAGTTAAATCTGTGTCTGTATTGCATGTTCAAACTTAAAAATCATTCATATTAATAGGTTAATAGATGTTTTCTCCGGGAGTATGGGTTTGGAAATTTTAGAGAAATTCTAAATTACCACATTACAATTTACCTAAACCCATTATATTTTAGTCGACTAAATCTACTGTAGATTTAGTCGACTAAAATGTTATTGTATTTCGTCGACTAAAACTAGACTAAAACTAAAACAATTCAGATGACTAAAATATGACTAAAACTAAATGGCATTTTAGTCTAAAGACTAAGACTAAAACTAAATCAAAATTTGCTGTCAAAATTAACACTGCAGGTAGGCTGTGTATAACAATCAACGTATTTTAAAAATCTTAAAAATATCAGTTCTGCTGTTGTTTATAAATACCAGTAGTGACCTTGTACAACGGCACGTTGTCATCATCAGTGTAGTGAACCAGGGTCCGTACTGTCCTTACCAGTGCCAGAATTTATGTACACGATATACAGATTCATGACCTATAGAAAGCTGATTTAGATGCACCTCAGTCTCTTGTACGTTATGTGTGCACGAGTGTGAGCATGAGCAATAATTTGCTGGCTGCAGAACACTTAATGGCCGCTAATAACAAGGGTTTCTGAATTCTATATAAAGCCCCTTTAATTGAACGATTGTATGAGTTTTACTTGAACACATTTTATATAAAAATTCAAGTACCAATCAAGGACATACTTGTCTAAAATTCTAAAATAACTATTCCTGCAGGGTTTAGATGCTGTTTGAACCCTCATGTCAGCTCTTTTTAATTTAATTTGATTTGAGCTGAGCTGAACTGCACCATAGGTAATGTCTCATTTTTTACCTTATAGAATTTAGTGTCAAGGTCAGACCAGCTGCCTCACACACTGCAATTTCACTGTGCTCACATTTGTAATAGGCTTAAAATAAAAAAGAACCATAATTATTGAGACACAGCAAAACTGAGCTACTGTACTGATGAACCATCTGCCAGCTCAATCTGAATGACACTGAAATGAAACAAGATAGAAATAGAACAGTCCTACAGCACTGAAAAGTTTCCTAAAAGAAAAGCGAGGATGCTAACATTTTCAACTCATTGTTTGAAATGTTCTTGTCTCAGTTGCCCTTGTGTGTCTTTGCTCCCCTGAGGCACACGAAATGCACAAGAGATCACCGAATGCTTCATGTTGTAGCTATACTTTGTTCATTGCACACGTTTTTTAGACTTTTAGACTGCTCCTTGTGGTTTTATATGACTATTAATATAAGTTGGTCTGACTACAGCGGAATCATGGATCTGGTCAGGAATTAACTTGATTTCTTCCTAGCAGTTGCTTTCTTGGTAAAACATGCTCATTTAATTCCAATTTAAAAGTCAAATAAAGTCTAAAGTGCTGACAGCAATAAAGCACCACCTAAGAATAGAATGTTGTAGCCTTCTGCATTAACTTATTCTGACCAAATGTATTTCTGTAAAGTCGTTTTTAATGTTCTCGCCTGCTAAATAGAACAAGGAATTAAGGGGGATTGAAGAGGGATTAGAATTTAGAGAGTAAATTCCACTGCATTGAGATGAATGTGTTGAAGTTGACATGCAGTAGTTAGGGCCCAAGCACCGATGGTGTGAGGACCCTCTTGGAATTGCTTTGTTTATTATTAGTAAGATGTCTTGTCTAGTTGGTGGAGATTAAGGTGTGCTGTGTGCTAATGTCATTTGTGGATTCCTTCGGCACACTCCTTGCTGACTGGATTTACTTCAGGTGTCTTGTTATTTAAAATGCTCCAATCATGAGGAATCACATTCGTCTTGATCTTTTGAGATGAAAGAGTTCACTATGAAAACACACTGTAACTTTCAGAACACGTGAATACTTCCTTGCCAATGGAAAAAAGGGCATTCATTGAAAAGGGGAAAAATGGCTCATTCTGTATTTTTACAACTTTTTGATGTAAGACAGATACATTTGAACACATGGCCACCCACCTCCACACGCCAGCGATACCTCAGTATTCACAAATGCTGCCTGTCCATTGAGGGTTAAAGTAGGAGGTAGTAGGATATAAACTATTATTCCAAACATCAGACAATCTGATAAGAGTTTAATGTGGGGAACTCTGTCAAACCTGAATTTTAGGAAAGAGTGAGTGGTTTAATTTTACCAATAGCCGCTTTTCCACCTTCTGGCCGAACGGTTCTAAGAACGTTAAGGAATGGTTCCAGTTATATTTACACTTCTGAACCATGCTGGTAGAATGCGAGTAGTGGCGTTGCCACTCAGGATTGGTCACTTGTCTGTTGCCTGGCAGTTTCTCTGTAGCTGACATATTTGAGCGAAGTAAACACAAGTTAATAATAAATGTAAACTATTGTATTAGCAAGGCAATGACAATGCATTTGTATTATATTCCAAAGAGCTCTGTTATCAGCCCCACAGTGGAAAATTAAACCATATCCGTAATGGCATGGAATGGAACAGTTAAGCAATGAGAACAGTTCGGCTTTGGCTAATGTTTCTGGCTAATCTCAATCAGCTCCCTAGTTTAGTCAGGGCACTAATCAGGGAGTCGGCCATTTTACAACAACAACAACAACAACATTTATTTCTAAAGCACATTTAAACATAATATAGATTGATCCAAAGTGCTGTAAGCCAGTCACAAAAATTGCAAGTTTCCAATCGAAAGCCACAGAAAAGGCCCGATCACCCTTTGATTTGTAGCGACACCGTGTCACAGTTAAGAGGTGATCAGAAGATCTAAGTGCCCTAGCAGGACAGTATGGCACAAGAAGATCAATTATGTACCTTGGTGCACTGTCAGACAACGCCTTATGAACATAAGGATTTTAAAATCAACTCTGAATTTAATGAGAAGCCAGTGAAGGGATGCTAAATTAGGGGAGATATGGTCTTTTTAGACACAGACAAAAGTCTTGCGGCTGCATTTTGAACAACTTGCAATCGTGATAATGAAGATTGAGGGAGACCAGAATAAAGAGAGTTGCAATAATCTAATCGTGATGTTACAAAGTGCATAAATTACAACTTCTAAATCTTTACTTGAAAGACGATTCTTCAACTTTGCAATAGATCTTAAATTAAAAGATGCCTCTAACAACAGCACTAATTTGCTTATCGATTCTCACTATGCTCCCTTATAGGACATTACGTCACATTAGTGAAGCACGAAACAAAAACCGCATGAGCCAACTCAATAAATATAATGACACGCAACAGAAGATTTAAAAAGACAAACCGTTTTTGTCAGCATAAACCTACTTCGCTAGTCAGGTAGTGAAAACATCTATAGTTAACATTTATAATTAATATTCGGCTTAAATATATTAAAAACAGAGTAGTGCCAGTATGACGTAACTTTGAGGCCAATCAGCAGTTCGCATCACACTGGTCACCTCAACAACAACAAAACCCAATAGGATTTTTCCATAGGCTTTTGGATTATCGCAAAAAACAAGCTCTGTGATCAACAAAAGTTAATAATACTTACAGGTTTTGTCCATCAAGATAATTTTTCACAGATGAACACAACTTTAATGAATTTTGAAGCCTAAATACAGTTGCCTGCAGTAAAAAGCTAAAGGTAGGCTTTAAACAAACTACACCACGGCCTCCAGACTTCAATGCTTCCCACAACTCTTTCAGTTTTTATCTAAAAACATTTTCCCAGAAAGTTTGAGTTAGAATAGTTTATAAGAGCACGATTATAAACATGATGATGCTGTAAAAGAGGACTAAGCTTACCTGTTCATCATGATGACCTTTAATGTCCCCGACACCCTCTAGTCCCATTTAGCCACTTGTTAGCAACTGCCTTTTTCACATATATCATACATTATCACGAGTGGGATAATACTGATGTATTTTATGTCGTTGAATAAAACGTAAAAGTGTCTTGAGCTTGTGCTCTCCACAGACTTTATTTCAGACATTTAACCAAAATCCTATTCAACTTATTTCCGCATTTTGGCCTACAAAGTGACATCATACCTGCACCACTCTATACAGTATATAACAGAACAACGTGTTTACAGAGTATAACAAATACTTTCAGAAAGATATAAGTCCTGCCTGTTGTTGATAATACCAGCGGTGACATTCTACAATGTTGCACGTATTGTCATGTTGCCGTAAATTGAGTATTCACTGTCTCAATGTGTAGTGAGCCAGGGTCCTTAGTGCCCTGATTCATGTACACAACATACTGATTCACAAGCATGAGAGCTAGGGACACAAGCTTGAGAGCTAGGGAGCTGATTGAGACACACCCTCTAATACTTTCAGTCTGAAACTAACAGTTTGACCAACGCTTTTAAGAAAAACAATGTATTTAAGGTGTCTACAGAGTATTAAAGGGATTTACCCCCCAAAAATTAATTCTGTCACCATTTATTCACCCTCATGTTATTCCAAACCTGAATGTCTTTCTTTCTTGTGCTGAAGATAAAAGAAGATATTTTGAACCATATAATGAAAGTCTGTTGTTATGGACCACATTTAGGCACAAAGGCACAATATTCATATTCTCAGTTGTTGTGTGCTTCCAGGAGTCTTCTGGATCACAAACCACATGATTTGCCACAGAGATGATGACAGCAACGGGATGTGTAGCCAGCTTGTCTGTGTGTATGTTTGTGTGCTGGAGTATAAACACAGTGTGGGTAGGTCATATGATAGACCACATTGCACTTTGAGGTTTGTGTCCATGTTGTTAATGATAGTTAAGAGTGAATGTTAGAAGGAATGTTAACATGTTTAAGGTTCAGTGACATTTAATGCCTCAGATGCTATAGCTTTTTTTCACTGAGAGAAGTAAATCTGGTTGATATTCACACTGATATGAATTAGATTTTTTTTGTATGGAAATTAGAGGATCTACTTTATATATGTTCATGGCATTTTCAATATTCGGAATAAATGTTTAAGCATAAAATATTACTGTATGAAAAATGTATTTGAGGCAGACAGTTCAAATCTAAATTCAAATCAGATTCGATCACAAATTGGTATTCAAGAGCTTTTGTTTTGATGATGACACCCCCTCAATCAGATAAAGTCAGTCGAGACATAAGGATCAAAAGAAACAAAAGCAATTAAAAGGGAATCTTTGTTAAAAAAAAAAGAAAGAAAAAAAGTCCTGTATTGACAGCTCCCTGACCACTATAGCTGGTTGAGAGGAAGAGAAATGGAAAATACGTTAAAGATTTTGTCAACATCCATTTGAGTGAGCAGTCAAAGGACATAGTAGAGCTTTATCCGGACTGAATGAATTTGGATCGCTTTCTTTTCCAGAGAGCTCACCACAGTTACTGGGCTTTTAGCAAACATCCAACTGCCAAAGGAAATTACAGATAAATCTGTCTGTAAATATGCCAAACCAACCAAAAACCCACCGAGTCTGTGAAAAGCATGATAAAGCAAAACACAATGATAATTTCACAGTTTGCACTTAAACATTTTAAACTCATTGCCATGTTGGGAATTATTAATGTTCATGGTTCAACTCTTCTGATATATAATTATATAATTGTTGATTTTCTGTTGGGCGGCCGGGCAAGGAAGATAGACCATGTGAAAGAACAACAGGTAAAGTGTAGAAGGCAAAATAAATGTTATATTATATAATATAATACATTATATTATAGCGCCACTTTCTTTTGCCTTCTACACTTTACCGGTTGTTCTTTCATATGGTCTACTACTACATCTTTCCCGCCCGGCAGGCCAACAGAAAATCAACAATGACACTAAATGGATTTTAGAGCTATAATTTAACACTTGCATTGTGACTCTGCATGCTATTTTTCCCTCTTATTTGTTTTTTTATGGCACAAAAATAAATAACATGTAAATGAAAGAGGGAAAATATGTTCAACAACATCACATGGATGTGGACCAGGGGTGGTTCTAGATTGTTTGTAGTCTAAGCCTGTCGTCGTCTGTCGTCTCAGCCCCCTAAAACTATAATAACCAATTTGAAAGATCGGGCCAGTTTTGCTTCAAGTACGTTTATAATTTTCACGTGTTTTTAAGTCTTATTAGTTTAAACATTCAAGTGATTTTAAACCATTCGAGCGCAAGATGCCGTGAAAGTAACTTAATTCGGTATACGCGCTGTGATAGATTGTTTCTGTGCGTACACACAGAAAGCCGCCTCTCAGACAGCATGTGAGTACACACAAAATTATGTCAAAATGCTCGTCTTGACAAGTATCCACAGTCGGTTATCTCTTAAGGGAGTGAAAACAGTTAAGAAAATATCGGATGTGTGTCAATATAATTGATCCTTGCATTAGGTCTTAAACAGAAAACAGCCTCGTATACTTTCCGTTTCCTGTTAATAATGTTAATCAAACAACAAAAAAAAAAAAGAGAGAATCACTCACTGCGCTTAAATAACTTCTGTATATGTGTACATTTTATTCATAAAGAAATACCGTTTTCACAAACACTGTAAAGTACTGTTTATTTAATTTGTGTCTTTTGTTCTCTTGTATTTACTGTATTTGTGCTATTACTTGTAATTTGTTTATTTGTTATTATTTTAGTATTGTCTTTAATATTTGAACTTTATATTAGTTAGGCTAGTATTAGTTGTTGCTGTGATCCAACCAGCCCAGAAGAAAAAATCCTCAATGTTTTTTTTAGCTAGTTAACAGTGATACTTATTAATGATAATATTATGATGACAATTGTATGTTTGTCAAACAGTAGTCTAAACGTGTACTGATTTGAACTGTTCAGCAGAAAAACTGGTATATAATTTATAAAGTTTTTGTATTGACTTGGTACCAATTTATGTACTGGTAGGGTTCTTTTGACTATATAGTGGTGCCAATTTACAAAGAGGCACCACTTAGGCAATGGTCTCTTGCCACACATTCTTTCTCACTGAGGGCTAAGCCCCCCTGAAGATCAAATCCTAGAACAGCCCCTGATGTGGACTTTAGTGCCTGACCACTGCAGAACGCCCAGGTTTTATGGTCCATGGCTAAGCTCTGTTGGAAATCTCCTGTCAAGGGAGAACTGAGCTCTTCAAAAGTGTCCACTGAACCAGGATGATCTCCTCTCAGCTTTAGTCCAGAGAACCTCTGTGACCAAAACCACACTGTTGAATGTTTGTTCTTCTAAGTATATGATTGTGAGGGTCAGAAAGTAACCAGGGCACAGGTCAAAATTTCCTCAAATATTTAACATGTGTCTGGTTACCAACATTCTTTAAAATATTGTATTTTCTGTTCAACAGGAGAAAGAAAGTCATACAGGGTTGGAACAACATGGGGGTGAGTAAATAAAGACATAATTTTCATTTTTGGGTGAACTATCCCTTTAAAAAAAAGTGTCAACTGATTTCATGGTGACTTTAAATATTTGACTTACTCAGTGGTCTACACCATGTTTTTGAGGTTAGAAAAAATCCATCATATAGATAAAAATGTCTCTAAAATCAATGAATAGCTACATTATCTCCTAATATTTTTTTTTATTATTTTTTTTTATGCTAAATGTGCTACACATCCACATATTGGAACAAAGAGCTTCATTAAATGAGGTAGCCTAACTCAAAATGCTATTACCTACTAGCCGAGACTCTTTCTGGCCAGCTGTTTTGGACATGTAATGGACTAGTCATGTACAAGGAAGGACAGTTCAAACAGTTCACGGTTTGGGCGGGCTTATGAGAAACTTTTAAAGAGAACCATCAAAACACTTCAGCGGATACTGATTGGACAAGCGACCTGTCACTCGAAAACCAGGGGTGTGGCCTGCGAGCGATCGTTCACAATGTAATAGAGTTTTAGCGCAGTCTTGCTTTTTCATAGGCGTGTGTCAACTGTGTGCCAAGGGGTGCTCCGCACTTACCAATGCGATTAATGAAGACAATGAACCAATTGAGGGAACACTAAACTAACAACCAGCTTTTCCGTTTCGTCTGTGTTTCATTACGGACGAGCTTCGCGTCTGCAAGGAATCAACCCTCTGCACGAGCACAAAGGACAATTAAAAAAAGAAAGCAAAGGTATGAGCTGTTTTTCTCCTTTGCTGGAAGTTTTTTCTTCGTGTCTGTTTTTATGATTTGAACTCTGACCGTGACAGCCAGTGAAGTTTGTGTAGGATGGAAACACACTGCGATATTTTGCACAATTTGGGGGAAAATAAGCAGGTATCGTTTCAGGTCGGTAAATATTGCAGTCAGTGCCTACATGAATGCAGCTTTTATTGCTACTGACAGTGCGTTTCTGATCTGATTTACTGCTTATTTATTTTTTGTTTGTTATTTTTGCTCGTTTTAGATGTTGTTCAAACGTGTAAGCTATAGCTACCCTACGTAGGCATTGGTCTTGATTGCACACCTAAATATCAAAACCGCTGGGTTGTCCACCTACAATATCTCTAATGCTGTGAATAGTTGAACACACATTGGTCATGTTGATAAGAAACCCATAATGACACGTAAAGAATCTCCGTTATCAAACCTGTAGTGTTTGCACGTGAAACGGTTACAAGCTCTGCGCGAAAGCCTTCGGTTGTTTAGATAACACGCAGCGCTGCACTCAGTCAGTCGGATGGTAGAACATAGAGAGAGTAGAATGTTGGTCCAGAAAGATAGACTTGCTGGTTTTGGACTGCTGGTCGGTGGTTTTTAGAAGAGTTTGGCCTTGGGCACGGAGCTGAGAGTGCAGTAGGATGTTCATTAAGCGTGTTGCGCACCTTTACCAGTAGTGGCGGCGAATTCATTACGCTTACGAACATCGTTTCGATAGTGTGCAGGAATTAATATTTTTTTTCTCAACTGAACAGTTAATAAATAAATGTCATATCAATATCAAAACCTAGTTCTGTCATTTTGTTTTATTTATTTTATGACCGCATTAGCTAAACCGAAATAGCAGAGTTTTATTTATTGTTGTCACATTAGTCCGTACAGTTAAATTTCACTATTCTCAAAATCACAGCTCCTGACTGTTTCATTATTTAACTATTTTTAATGTGCAAATGAATTAAATCTAAATAACAAAATGGCTTATAGCCTTCGACTATTTTTCAGTTAAGTTTAAATTACTTCAGTAAGACAAGTAAACAAAAAGAAAAGCGAACAAAGAAACGCATTAGGAACAAAGAGTGCGTGACGTTTTCCACTAGCTAGTGGGCTTCATTAAAGCTAATGCTTTAAAGTTATCCAGATGAGAGCAGTGAGGTAGTGATTGTCTTTTTTCCTTGCCAATATTTTTCAGTGTTATTAATGATATAATGGACTGCAGGAGGTTTAGGCTGCATATAAACTGCAGGACCTAATGCACAGATCTATTTGGACATATGCAGATTTTTTTCGTCCTCTGTGTACATTGACTTGCGACAAAGCTGGCTGTGTCCAATATCTTGCCAAGAACTGCATTTTGACGGAGAAGTGCATTTGACCGCGCAGTCGAGTACGCAAGCACTCTAGTTGAGTGCACGCATGAGCGTTTAAAAGAAACATTTAGGCTACTTGTACTTTTAACATCCTTAATAGTTAGTGTGGTATTTTTGGCGTTATAGTAAGGTTGACTTTGGTTAAAGTGAGACAAAAATCTCTCTTTATAATAGGCCTATAACAGTCTGCCTATGCTGTTCGTAGCACAGCCAGCAATGAGCTATTTAAAAAAGACCATGTTTGACCACTGTAATTGATTTTCAGGGTTATTTTTTAAAATCTATTATGAGGGTATAACTTTATAACTAGACTATATAAAACGCACAGTATGTCGTCCATTTATGTCCATAAAGTGAGCAATTATTTATGGCTGCCATCCATCAAATAAGTATCAAATACATAAACATGTAGTAATGCACAAGATATAACACAAATGCTTTACTTGAGTACATTGCTGGTACCTTTGTTATAGATCAGTTCACTACAGCCCTGTTTTTGCCCTAAGCATCGCTTAATGTCTGACCGTGCTTTCTTAAAACGCTTTTGTCCCTGCAAAATTCAACCATAAGCAAGATTAGAGCTTGCAGGGTTCATCCCTCCGGGTGTAGGAGGTATATTTCTGGCATCTACCCCGATGTTGCCTTGAATCATCTAAGCGTTATTGAATAATAAATAGCTCACTAAGCTATCATTAGAGATTTTCCTCTGGTATTTTTTTCTTAAAAAAAAAAAAACCTTTGATAACTGTTATTTAATAAGTGGGTTTGGTCCATAATTGCAATATAAGTGCTCTTAAAATATTCAACCAGTTATTCTGAAGTGGCCCAAGTACAATTTGAATGGGTTCCAGTATTATGAATACAGTCAGAGAGTGTGATGTTTTCCACTTAAATAGCTTGTCTCTCTGCTTTACTTTAGATGTTCATATGCTTTAGACTTTTAAATATGTTTTACAATTACCCATACTGTTGACTTTCGTATTGTTTGAGGTCAACGCTCTCTTGTTCTTACTTTCTCTTGCTGAGCACAAAAAAAGAAGATATTTTGAAGAACATTGGGGTCCAAACAACATTGCTCGCAAATTGCTCTGGCTATTTTACAGAGAATATTTCTCAATCATTTAACTGTCATTTTGAAGCAAAACAATCTTGGCACAATTCTGTTCGGAATAAGCAATGGTACAGACATCTCTAGTCCTTGTTTCGGTTTAAAGCCTTGTTTAAACCCTAATGATCCTCTATAATCATTAACCTGTTTGTCTAGAAGGAGATCTTTGATGGCCAGACATATACAGGACACGGGAGACATTTTCCCTTTGATTTTACCTCTGGTTTTGTCTCAACCCATCATGGTCTCCTCTAGGTAAAGCAATGATGCATATAGCCTGGGAGAAATTTTATTTCCAATTTCCATTGCTGTAGTTTTGCCCTAAATTATGTTATGCCAGACGTGCACCGTGGATGGCTGTTCGCTCCTAATGGCTCTTAGGGTAATGAGAGCTAAAATAGCCTTGGTGCCACAATTGGATCAACGCCATCATCTACAATTGTTGTTTTTCCCCCATTTCATCAGATGAGGACAATTTACTTTTGAGACTTGTTACCCTGCTTTAGTTATTCATAGAAATGTTTTATGATGGATTGAAACTCTAGAATAGAACAAATGCAATTCATTCCATTCTCTACATTTGAATGTGAACTAAACAACTATCCTCTACCTGTTCTGGACCAGCTGTGAGACACAATGGATCGCTTTCAATTAGTTACTCTAGGGAGTTCACTCCGCACTATAATGGCCCCTCATATTTCAGGTTGATTGTTGTAACCCGTAGCAACAGGGTAGGCAATAGCTGGAGATGCACCTGGAGACGAGGGTTATGAGGCAGTTGGGGTGCAGTGGAATGAGAGCTGTTGTTCCTGCCTAGCTGCCTAAGTCCAGTGAGGGGTCTCATACCCCTGGGGAGTGAATTATTACCTGTCAGACCTAGGGCCTCGGCATCATCCATTACGTAGCCCTCTTGCAGGGGCAGCCAACCCCAGCATGGCAGCGTGATCAGTTTGCCTTGGCCTTGAAACCTGGCCACCTCTCTCTGGGTGGGTACAACTTGGGGCGTTCCAGACATTATGAACCTCTCCGGAAGTTGGGGGTCCCGGCATTATATGCAAATACAGAAATGCTAAATAGCTGTACAGATTTAATATTCTAGCTGAGAGGTCATGGCATCTCTGTCAGGCCTCCATAATCTGCTGTAATGAATGGCATCGTTGTTAAACTCTGTTATGAAGTGGTTGGCGGTCGATGATGCTAATTCGTCACACGTTCACACTTAAGGTAATTCTGCTGAAATCTTCAACAGAGTCTAAGTCCCAGTCCTATTCATACTCCAGTCTGAAACAAGCTGACAGGATATTTTAATGGGGTGGCCAGATGGGGACAGTAAAAATCTTAGGGTGGCATAACAGAAAGTCTGTAGCATGGCTTAATCTTAGGATATGCAGGAAGTTTTGGCTGGAAGTTTTAAAACGCTTCCATGTTCAAGCTGCCTTAAAATTAGAATTTTAGTCAACTTGAAATGTGAAAATAAGTGACAACATGGATATTTGAGTTTACTAAACATAAACTCAAATGGCAGATCAAACACTTACTTTAAGTTGAAACAACACATTTTTGCAGTATGCACTGCATGCACTGCAGTATGCACTGCAAGAGCGTGAAAGATTTCTATTTAAAATGTGTTTTAAAGCGTTCAGCTTTGTAGCCAATGACAGACATGCTGTATCTGTTGAACATGATCACAATGGCCAATCAGGTGTGTTTAAGTTAGTCAGAATCCCTCAACACAGACCAAAACGGGTTATAGTTCAGCACTAATTCTGCATGCTCGTGAATCCTTTCATTTTAACTAAAAAGTTTAAACGCTATGTCAATAGGAGATTCATTGCACAGCTTAAAAGCTTCATTGTTATAACGGGTGTCAACGCAAGAGTGCAGCTTTGTGTATAGATTTTTGCAGCTTTGATTATAATAGCAGTGGTCTCTGCTCGCTTTCTGTATTATATTTTTTCATGCTGCAAATTACACAGTGCAAAGTTTCTGGATTGAAAACCATATTGTAATGCGCAATTGATTTCGATTGACAGTGATAACCATATAGCAATAGACGGAACAAAACAATTTGAATTTTAATAAAGGACTCTCACACAGGTAACGTTTCAAGTACGCATGCAGGCTCTTCATCAGAAAATTAAAAATTTGAACCAATCCTTTATACTAGGTGATTAATCAAGGATCACATTACTTAAAACTTAAACATTGGCATATTGTGGACATTGACCCTAATCTCAAGGAATGCTTTGAAAAACTACCACGTTTAGTATACAAGAGACCACTTAATCTTTGTAATATTTTAATTAGAGCGGATTTAACCCCTGCCTCACTTTTTAAAAATAATAAAAAATAAAGTACCTTTCGGCAATTGTAGATGTAGTAGGCTAACTGTCAACAATTGAACTTTACTTATAAAAATCTTTTAAGCATCCTCATACTGCAATTAAGAAAAAAATAAGAGGCACTATTTCGTGCAAAACTGCCAATGTGATTTACACATGCCTTGCTAAATGGGTAAAACTAGTAGACTTCCAAAAACCCGGATTTCGGGGAGATGACATAGTTGCGCCATTAGAGAACTATGAAAAAGTAATTTGAAAGTCCAGTAGCTCAGCACTTTTATACTTTTACATTCGGTTCCCACTTAAAGGTGTAGTGTGTGATTTTTAGCGACATCTAGCGGTTCGGTTGCGAGTTTGCACTAAGGGCTCAGCCCACTGCTCACCCCTCCCTTTCGAAGAAGCTACGGTGGCTAAAACGGGACAAACATATCGTCGTCTGAGACAGCAGAGAATAGCCAGAGTAAGCCAAGAGTGTGTAACATTGTCACTGTTTCTGTACCACAGTCCATTATAAACCACACCATGGATAAAGTTTACAAAGACATAGTCAGGAGCTTAATATATAATATAATAATAGTAATCAGCTGATTGTCTCACGAACGTAACCAGCACATTTCTCCCCACATAGCAAACCCATAATACAGCGAGTAAGAAGATCCACATGAAACTATTTAACTATATATTTTTTGTAACAGGGTAGTAAAAGTTTAGCTTGCTAAATATGAGCTGTTACTGTGGCTGAGCTGGTTAAAGCGTAAAGCATTGTTTAAACTCGACGCATCCGCATGAGCCCAAAGGTGTGCGCGGCAAAAATGACATGAGTGTAACAGCGCGCGCGCCTCCGCATCCCCTAGACACCATTTACTACACACAATAGGCTTTTTTTCTCTGATTTTGAAAACTCTTCGCGATCGACTTAACATGCTTCCAAGATTGTCTTGTCGACCGCGATCGACGGGTTGGTGACTCCTGTAACGTTACTGTTTTACGGTCAATAGTAGGGCTGCAACAACTAATCGATAAAATCGATTATAATCGATTATGAAAATCGTTGTCAACGAATGTCATTATTGATTAGTTGGTCTGCTTACGTCACGGGGAGCGTTTACTGGTACGCACACACACGCAAGGTCTCTCTCTGCCGAGCGCGCGCGCTACACGGTTTGGAGCAGTCTCTTCTGTCTCGCATGCGCGCTCTTGCTTGCGCGCTCTAGATTTCGGGAGTTTGAACTAATTCGCGGGCATCAGGGAGCCGCAATCAATATGAGGGAGACTCCCGGGACTTCCGGGATCTTGGGATGTCTGTATTTTGTCTCGAGCATCAGGTTGCGCAATCAGTTCGCTCGCAACATAAGTGATGGATTAAAATAGCGCTACCGCAGAAATAGGTTAAATTAAAATGGTGTTTACAAAGTGAAGCACTAAATACAAAGGCAGTTAATAACAGCAGCAGTAAAATATTGTTTTTTAGTCACTGTACTCAGTGGTTTTCAGCGAATGCTTGTGCACTAATGCATCATTTCTCCTGTCCTTTACTCAAGCCTGTTAGCTTGCTGGGTAACGTTACCTCCATTCCGTTCTCTTTTTATAGCATTAGTCTACTAAGTTTTAATTGTTTGTCAAACGCGATCTACTGCGGCTCTACGTTTACACAATTGTTTTCAGTCTTTCTATATTTATTTAATCAATTTATCCTTATATTATATTCTTTTATATATTATATATAATATATATTATATTCTTTATCCTTATATTCCTTATATATAATTAATTTTAAATAAAAATTAAATGAATTATATATTTTAGATGTTTTTAGTTTGTTTTTAGTTCAGATATTCACATCTGAACAACATGTCTGTGTAAATTTGTTTTAACAAAAATTGTGTTAAAACATAATATGTTGGATATCATTTTTTAACAATAATCATGTTTGTCAACTTGCCATCAGCAATTATCATTAAAAACAATGCAAATATTGATATTAGTAAAACTCAATGTGTGGCTTTTGCACTTTGTAAAGTACACTTTTACACATAAATACCCTGATTTACGGTTTTATTTAGTTATAAAAAAAAAAAAAAATCTAATTTAATTTCTATCCGATTAATCGAAAAAATAATCGTCCGATTAATCGATTATCAAAATAATCGTTAGTTGCAGCCCTAGTCAATAGTACTAATCAGCTGATTGTCAAAGCCATAACACAGCGAGGGAGAAGAACTAAGTTACATGAAACAGTCCAACTACATATTTTACACCACTGACAAGGGAAAAGTCACTACTCACAGTGTTTATGGCTAGCTTCTAGGTTTCTGTGGCTTCTCTTTCAAGGTAGTGACGAAACGCGCTCTGTAGCTCTGTTTGTTCGCATTCGGCTACGGTAGAAACATGACGTCACAATATGTCGACCTTCATAGAAGGGGGTGCCCGCGGAATGTAGATATACATGTCTCATTCTAAGGTAATAAAAACATTACGGTTTATTAAGTAAGTTCTTTATACAGCACTGAAAACATAGTTATGGATGTATATTGCATTTCTGTTAAAGGAGTCATAATGTGCAATTTTCACTTTTCCATGAGAATCAATGTATGTTATGATTGACTAACGATTATACATTGGCCGGGATGCCGATATTCAAAAGTGAAGCGTTTGTTTACCCCAGGGTTCTTAAACTAGCCAACGTGCACGCGCACTCAAATACGAGATTTCAATTTCTCCCCCGACTTGACGTCAAGACGGGGCCGGATATACCATATATGGACACCGCAGAGGAGGCCCGCCCTGCCCCTCTCCCCATCGTATTCAGTCAAGAAAGATGCAGAAACGTAGTGCACACGTGAGTTGCTCTGTGGTTGACTGTCATAATCCACATTCTAATGTTTTTTATTTACCCAAAACTGACCAAACTACAAGGGACAAGTGGATGAAATTTATTTTTAATGACACTGTTCCAACAACCATCTCAACTTGCTCAACGTTAGGTGTCTGCGCTAAACATTCACAAAAGAATCTTTTACAAATTTGGGGCAATATCAGGCGAAGTTGGCATCGAAGCTACGTTTGGAAAAAGGTGCCATTCCAACAATCAGGGACTTGCCTGAATTTGAAACGGTAAAACTGTGTTTTTATTACTATATTTTGTGTAACAAACAGCAGCTAACTACTAATGCGGTTAATGTATGTGATGTAAACACGGGGAATGGACTCTACGAATGCTAGCCACATCTTTCCACTTTGTTTTACACTACAGTAACGTTAGTTACGGTACAGGAGTCCATGCTCAGTGCCTAAAACCGTTTGCTAAATGTAATTCTGAAAACAATATACCACAAAACATTATTAGCCAAACTCATGCAAAACATGCATTCTGAAAAATAGCTTTCAGTTAGTGGGGCTTCTGTAAGAATGTATCTGGCAATGGTGTATTTTTTCTTTTTAATCGTATATAATATAACAATGACAACATATCAATGTATTGATTTTTTTATATAATAGATAAGGATAGATAAATTTAAAAAACAGTCAAGAAATAATAAACATAAAGAAAAACATAACGTTACATGTCTGTAGATGAAAATTATTAAATATCTAAAAAACCACAACGTCAAAAAAGGCAAAAACAACACATTATAGCAAACGTTAATCTCTATAAGCACTGTAAGCTGAAAATAAAGTAGACTACATCTCCATTAATGTAATCTACATTAAATTAAAGCTAAACTTATGTGGGAGAAAATAGCAAAAAACGTTTTAGCTCGTTACTGATGTTAATGTATGTCTCAGTCAAAAAAATTATCTTTACCATTCAGAGACATGTTGATGTAGACGTCCTTCCATTGACTGTTGTTCATCTTCCCTTTCCAGCTCTGCTTCAGAGTCTGGCTCAAACATATACGGTTGAATCCCGTAGGTCGCGGCCATGATCTCTATTTGGAATGATATGCTGAAGTTACCTGCGGTGTCAAGCCCCCTCCTTCCTGCCACCAATCAACGCGCCCCTCATTTGCATTATTAAAATGACCGTCCACGACAGCCAAAACCTCGCATCAGATCTCGCGAGACAATAATGCATTCAGAAATAAGGGTCAAACGAGCTCTGTGTTTATTTTTTTCCAATTTTTCTTTTTTAGAAGGGCATGAAATGACTATAATAGAGCGTGGGTATCAAAGTTAATGCTACATTATGACTCCTTTAATAGATACCAGGGAACTACACTGACCTTTTCCACTGGTGGCACTTGCGCTACTAACTTTTCCAGTTACTGGCGCAAAACATGATTTGGTCGCACAAATTATTTATAGTAGGCCGCTCTCTGGATAATAATGAACAATAATGAAATTGTATTAGGGGTGGAACGGTACACAGAAGTCACGGTTGGGTTCAGACATCACGGTTTGGTACGATTTCGGTACAATGGAGTGAAAAGCAAAACAAAAATGCAGAAGGCATTTTTATAAATGTCTTAAGCCTTGTATTTTTAAGTTGTATAAGTTTTATATAATTAGTTTATTAATTAAATTAATAAAAAAGACGAAATGACCTTGATATATGTTTGGTAATTGGATCTGAATGAATTTAAAATTAATTTGCTATATTTCAGATCAATATATATTGTTTTCCTTAATTTTAATTAACCCTAACTTTATTCTCATCTGAATTATAAATAAATGATTTACGAATAAAATAATTACCATTTAAAAACACATTTGATTTTCTTTTTTAATCAATGTAGAATGTGTAACTTCAAAATAATCAGATTAGTGCTCCAACTCCGAGGACAAGAAATGAAAACCAATGCGATATGATGAATCTCCAAAAGATGGAACACACAGACTGCTTTTAAATGGGGCTGGATAAATATGTTTTGCTTTTAAAACGGTGTGTGTGTGTGTGTGTGTGTGTGTGTGGTTGGGTTACAGTTGTAGGTTAGAGTGTGACAAAAGCACAATGTTGCGTTTTATTGCGAGTGTACACAAATATAAGTAAACACTTTGCAGTTTGAATGATGTCCTGTATGAACAAAATGACGGAGTATGTTTTTATGTTTCCACTGTTCGTTCGCGCCCGCGCCTCTCTCTCACACACACACACACACACATAGTTCGATCGCGCCCGCGCCTCTCTCTCTCTCACACACACACACACAGAGTTCGATCGCGGCCACGTCTCTCTCTCACACACACACAGAGTTCGATCGCGCCCACGTCTCTCTCTCACACACACACAGAGTTCGATCGCGCCCGCGTCTCTCTCTCTCACACACACAGAGTTCGATCGCGCCTGCGTCTCTCTCTCACACACACAGAGTTCGATTGCGTCCGCGTCTCTCTCTCTCTCTCGCGGGGCTGAAGCCAACTTGATGTGTTGAATGCTCAGAGCACGTTATAAAAACGTATACTTAAAATAGGCTACACATTTCTGTTTTAATAAATGCTCATAGTAAATCATAGCATATTGCCTAAAACATAAGGTAGGTACAAAAATAGTGATACATTTGCGACCCATTAAAAATTAGGGTCGCAATGGCATTTCAAAAGGTCGCATATGCGACCATTTTGGTCGCAGTGTAGTTCCCTGGATACTCAAAATTTTTACACATTGCACCTTTAACAATATTTAGGAATAGAATAAGTCAAATGTTCACAGAGTGGAGGTCACATGAATAATTTACTTTTGAAACGTGAAACCTTTTGGATTTACACTTTTTTTGTTTATGTATTGTATTATTATGATTGTTATTATTATTATTATTATTATTGCATGGTTAAACCTAGACTTTCACATTTAGTATTTAGTATTTCTTTTGCCTTTTGTTCCTTTTGCCTTGTCCCCCCCCCCCCCCCCCCCCCCCCCTCCGCTTTTTTCTTTTCTTTTCTCGTACTTTTTTAGGTCATATGATCCTTGATTAATCACCTGTTAGTAAAAAGGCTTGTTGGTTCACATTTTAATTGTCGGATGAACTGCATTCTCGAGTCCATTACTTGAGAGCATTTTTGCTGGTGCTGTGCTTGATTTTGTCCCGGTTTTTTAAATGTATTCAGTAAAAACTGACTTTAGATGTTGATAAAAACATGTTTCACGAAGATCAGTTCTCCAACAAATGTCTGCCCTGTTTATGGAGTCAATAAGTTGTATTGATATAAAATTAAATGGACAATTCATTGTGAGTGTTGAAACTAGCAGCCATAATACCTTTGTTTAGGAAACAAATAGGCTAAAGCTTAAACAACCAGGGATCTGGTATAAAAGCATTCCGCATGCACAAAATGGGGAGTGAAATGTGTGTATGCTATTTCAATCAGAATTTATTTTAAAAAAAAGAAATTTGGTGAAATATGTACGACTCATCTGCACACTCTAGACTGTGCGTTCACACCACTGATCTATAAATGACTGGATTGCTCACTGCGTTTTAAACTGCCAACAGGTGTAAAGCCCCCGGAAGTCTTCGAGCTGCCATATTGGTATTCCATACTGACAGACGACATCATTGCTTACAGCCAAAACCTTGAGCTTAAATCACTTGATTTGAAGCATATCTGTGGGACAGGATTAGTAGTATGTATGTGTTAATTAATTGTTACGGATGTTATATGTAATGTTTATGGTCTTTTTGGCCAGGATAAGCGATATATAGAAATGATTAAGATGGGTGTATGCACACTGCCGACACGGGTAACTGACTTAACACAAAATTTATTTCTTTATGTACGTAAACATTAGGGGTGTCACGATTCCCCCCCCCCCCCCCCCCCCCCCCCTCCACGCGAAAAATAAAACACTTTTCGAGTATGCCATTGTAGACTCTCTCTACGAAGCAAAGCAAAGTAGCAGAGTTTGGTATTACCAGGCTAGTTCTCTGCCATTTTAAGCAGGAAATACTCAGCAATGGTGTTAACTTATGAATTTGCACATGGTTTGTCTTAAAGCATATTAAAAACACCACAAACAACATTTAAAAGCTGGATTTTTACCACAGGGGGGCTTTAAGCATGGACATATATCTGGGGTTATTAGCAGAAATTGATTTGAATATACAAAAAATATTATCAGAAATTTATATAATCAGATTACTTCCTATTAATTCAATAGAATGTGAGGGGACAAATACCAATATGGTAGCGTGGTGGCTTCACTTTTTATGATGTCATGAGCAATCCGGTCATTTATATAGATCAGTGGTTCATACAATATTTTTTAATTCTACATTTACTTCTATGGATGAATGGGTGGGCATATGGATGTGATATCCAGCTAAGAATATGCATAGTAAAACTAGGTGCTGTAAGCTTCATATGGTTGATTTGGGGATCAGAAGGCCGGGGTGGGGATGTATGTACGCGCAATCTTCCGCTGACTATTTCTACATGAAATTTTGCACTGGTTCTAACTTCTGACGTACAGTTTTACAAATCTGAAAAGTTTTCTGATATATAAGGCCTCTGATTTTTCCTGCACATAATCAGTTCAGTTTGATTTGGGAAGAGGAAATTCTGTTTGTATTGTGGCATAAAGTGATTGATTCTTGTCTGAACAAGTTGTTTTTTTTTTTTTCATTTAAAACTCTCCTTAGAATTATAACTGTGGGAAAAATGGCCAACCTTTGGAGGTGTTAGTTGAAGCATGTGCTTTCACCAGAACTAGCACTGGGCTGCGAATCCTGGGTGAGTAAGCATTGAACCCAGTCAAATAAATAAAAAGAGTGATGTAAAACTGAGAGCGAGTTACAGGCCTCAGCCCTCAGCTCCCTTCTGCCCTTGGACACTGCCTGGCTTCCAGCAGATTTGTAAGCCATTTTTCAGAAACTTTAACCTCTTGTCAAACATCACGCGCAGAACCACAGCAGCCACAGATGGAGAGAGACAGAGAACTGGCCACTTCTGCAAAGCACGCTGAGATGGAGTGTGTCCAGACACTACACAAAGACAGAGATATGTTTGCAAATTAAGAGAGATTACACGCAGAAAAACGAAAGGCCAATCGCTTGCTGAGTACAACAGCTTTGTTCATTACAAATGATGTTTCATTCATTTCCATGTGCATAAGGAATTGCGTGTAGGTTCTGCAAGTTAAGACCAAATAGAAATCCTCATCACCAACAGATATCTGTTTAGGTCCAAAGCGAGGGTTTTTTGTTCCTTAGAAAATAGACATAATGGCGATTTATTTTTTTCCATCAAAAGCTGTTGTTGCTTAGACTGTGATTACAAGGATTACCTGAATAATATTTTCATGTTATATTTTCATTTGTATTTAATAATTTATTAATAGTATGAATGCAATAATTTTATGTTATGGTCGATATTGTTTTTTTTTCCCTTTTTTTTTTAAATGGAAGTTTTAAAATAAAGCACTACAAGTTCATTTGGGCATCAAAATATTATAATATACACTATAAAGAATGGATCATTGCTCAATATTACATTCAACTGTGTTATTAAATGTGTTTTTTAAGTGAGGTATATATGTCAGAGGTAATTGAAATATAAAATGTAGGGAAAATGAGCACGCACAATAAAAAAAATATACATTTATGAGGGATACTAATACATTTTAAAAATATGGTACCGATATGTATTGCACATTGCAATGACAAGCAGTTATAAACCTGTCTTTAAATAGGTAAGACATTTGACCTTGTAAATATCATTACATTTTGTTCTGTCAGTTCCAGGAAAAAAAACAAAAAAAAACACCATATGGATCACGTACTCACGCACGCATTGTGATCCATGAGGAAAGAAGTCGCTGCCTACACAAACTGTCATCTTTAAGAATGGAAGGCTAGCTGAGTAATGTGAGCTAAATGGAGACTGAGTGATAACCATGTGAAATCACTGGTGTGTGTCATTGTTTTAATTATTTCTTTTTTCTAGCGAATCCTTTTTCCACCTGATTATGGAGTCATGATTACTCCGTTTTACCTCATTTGAATATTCAACCATATCCTCAGCCTCCAGACTCCACACAGACACCTTTTTGTACTCGTCACATTGGTATGCTAAAATTCAAAGCTGAGCTCACTTCCACGGGCAAGTGTGTCCAGAACAGCTTTCCTCCTCAAACCGCCATCCAAAGCCAGCACCACCTCTCCTTCTCCCACCCCAACCTGCATTGCGAACTGCAGCTCTCGGTTTTAATTACCGTTCTCCATACATACAGGTTATTGATTGTCTCACTCCAGGGTGGTGGGCTTGGGGTTGCTCCAGATTGTGCTTTAAATGATCTCTTAATCACTTTATAATGGAACAACTCTTCCTGCTGCATTGATTAGCTGCTTGTGCTGGAATTGTTGTGAGCCTTCAACTTTCTAATCTGGTTTTGAACTCTCTGGGCTCCTTTATAATATGTTTATTTCCCAGAATGCCTCAGGAAGGACGTAACGTTAACCGTTCTTCCCACTTGTGGTGGAAGATTAAGCATTGTTCATACATGGATAATCTGATATAGGATATTATGAAGCCATTTAGGTTGCTTTCATCACCCTCTAATGAATTTAGACGATGGAATCTGATTTATAGAGCTTCCTTCCAGGGATTTGCAATATTTCACATTTTTTAAATCAACTAGTCGGTGGGTTGACTGAACTGGAAGCCCTGGATAATTATCCTGCTTTCGGGTTCACCTGATGGAAGATTGGATGGGTTTCTTAGGGGATGTTTACATAAGACTGGTTATTGTATTGCGCAACAGAAGGGGAGCAGGGGTCTCGAGATGCACTTTTAAAATTGTGGGATGAATTTAAAGACTTTTCCATGAGGGTTTAGTTTGTACAAATAAATAAAATACGACCGCTATTAAGACATTTTGGCCTGGTTTCACAGACAGGGCTTAAATTAAGGCAGGATTAGGCCTTAGTTCAATTAAGGCATTTAAGTAGGTGTACATCTTAAGACAAAACAATGGCACTGCCATATTTTAAAGGTCCCGTATTATGCCCCTTTTCACAAGATGTAAAATAAGTCTCTGATGTCCCCAGAATGTGTATGTGAAGTTTCCGCTCAATATACCCAACAGATCATTTTTTACAGCATGTTTAAATTGTAATTTTTTGGGGCTCAGAAAAACGAGCTGTTTTAGTGTGTGCCCTTTAAATGCAAATAAGCTACTGCTGCCGGCACAGGGGGCGGAGCTACATGAGCTCGCGCTCGGTCTCTCAGGACAATTTCATCTCACGGAATGATGATAATATCAGAAACTCTCAGTAACGGTGTTCATTCGAGTCGGACAATAATGCCTACAGAGTCAGAGTGCTGTATAGAGATGGAACAGGTATAGTTTAGTAGTTTAATTACGGTTATTATAACGTATTTGTCATCTGCTTGTATGTATCCATTATTTATTAATATCCTACAAGTCTGCTGTATCGGACGAGGTCCGAATGATAATCAAACATATACTGATGAGTTTAATAAAGTTTATTTTACATCACACAAAAGATGAAGCGTCAGTTTTACTTCAGAAAATCACTGTAAGAGCTGCGTAAACACTAAGTTATAAGTGCGCAAGTTGAGGGAGTTGAGGGAGCATTCCTGTGGGCGGACGTTAGTCAAAAAACTGTTCTATTGACGTCATTAAAGAAGGAAGTAGAGGGATGTAGTCCAAACGGGCTGTTCGATGTAGGTTACTTCTGTTAAATAAAATATCTCGCTTGGCATTGAACTTTGAGCTTTATAATTTTACAGATATTATTTATACTCTAACAACAACATTACACACTAACTAAAGTTTAAAACATGGGATCACGAAGAACGGGACCTTTAAGATATCAGTGCAAGTGGTTTTCAGTTAATACAGCTCAAACATGAATTTTAGTCTGGGACTAGCTTAAGCCTGGTCTGTGAAACTGGGGGTTAGTTTATTGTATCGTTTGATATTATATATTTAATTGTGCATGTTAATTTACTAAATTCATTTCATATACTATACTAGATTATTACTTTATTTATTTTTTTAGATTGCTTACTTTTTAAATTGTAGTGTTTTTAAAGATTAAATAACACTTTTAAATGTAATCTTTAGAAAATTAAAAAATGGGATATCCATTTTTAATACTGTTTTTTAATTTTGTGATGCCTGAATTCATTTTTTTTATACATTTAAACTATTTATAACAAATAGTGTAAATGTGATGGTATAATTACCAGAATTTTAAAATTGCTTGCTAAGTTGCTACATCTCTGAGATAAACTAGTCAGCCTCACTAAACGTCGGTTATTGATTCTGTGTTTGCTTTAATGCTGGAACTGTCGATTGTTTTTTGAAAAGTTCACAAAGCTCCCAAAATGGGAGCAAGTAAACGCTCACAAATGGTGATACACAAACAAGCAAGACTCAGAGAAAGCAAAACTTTTAGCATTTAGCGTTTAGCATTATTGACATTCTCTGAGGGAGAAAAAAAACCCTTTTATGTGTTTCATTTTACTCGCATTATGGTGACCTTTAGAAGTCTGAGTGTTTCAGGTTTGTTTGTGTTTTGTTTTGCTGTAACTTTTATAGGCAGCTATAAAGAGCATCTGAAATGCACTCCTCAGAGTTAGTGCTGGATAAATGACTTGACTGCCTCACTGCATGTTTTTAAAATGAAAATTTTTATAGCTCTAAAGAGTGAAACGGAGCAGGAAATTACAGCCTGAAGATAAGGAGATTCTTCTTCTCACAGTGAGGCCGTGGAATCTCAAGGTACCGCAACACCATCCGTCACTCAACCTGGACTGGCATTCATCAACCCCAAAACACAGCAGAAGTTCAATTTATTTTGTGTGTGCATTGGGGCACGCAGACTAAAACCTTGTATCGTCTTGTCATATATATATATATATATATATATATATATATATATATATATATATATATATATATGAGGTTGTTTTTGCTTAATTAGCTTAATATGCTATTTATATTTAAAGCAATAAAGCAGAAAGAAAGTTGTCCAGTTCTTTATATTGCACATGCAGTGTTTTTTCCTGGCTTAAAATGAGGCGGAGGTGGTAAAATTGTGATCATGTATTTTAGTAAGATAAAAAAATGTGTATTTTTCATAGACCATCATATAGTCTGCTGTGGCACAGTATTTTTGTAGGTGGATCTCGGGACCTCTAGGGGGGTCCGGGGGCATGCTCCCCCCGTGAGAATTTTTTTTACATTTTAAAGATAAATTCATTAATCTGGTGCACTTTGAGTCCCCCGAATCCACTGTTAAAAATAAATAATCTAACTGCCCAAACATATGATATTCTCTGATTTAGATATCTGATCATCGCATTACAATTATTCAAATTATCAGTGTTAAGCATGATAATATGGTTAAATATCACACTGAGCCTATTTTAAAAATTATATTTACTTAAAATTAAAGTTATTTTTTTTGGCAAAATTACATTTTCTTACTAGCCTAAACAAAGTCTGTCTTACTAAACTAAAACTTTCCAATTGAAAACCTTCAAACTTCAAGCTTTTAAAACTACTTCAAACTTTCTAGTTAGGCTTAAAAGTTAAAGTTTGTCTACAAACTTTTTTATCTAATTGTAAAGTGTTAACAAATTATGATAAACATCATGTACACGTTATCACGCTGCTTGATTCAATCAGATCGTGGCTGTTAATGCATGAAAATACAAATTCAGCATTAACATTTAGCATGTGTATTCTAATTTGAAGGGCTTTGATAACATATCTGTGAAAATAAAATGCATTACGAGTAAATTAGATTGAAAATATTGCATGTTTGTTCGGGTAGTGAATTTACAACAAAACCTGTTAATTATTTAACAAGAGTGAATACAATACAAACAAGATTGTGCAAAACGTTTCGGATACTACATGACAACTTACAGTGCCTGATTTTTCGTGAAAAAGGAGTGAAGAGTTTTTTTGGCATTTTGAACTCTATGAAACTGATGGATTTGGCGCGGGTGCGCGCATGGGCGTGTCGTAGGCTAATGCACGAGTGACTGATTACCATGGAAACGTGAAAGTCACGTATGTAGATAGACTATCCTTGACTCTTTGGATTTTAAATCTCGAGGGTATACACACCCGCGAAAACCTCAGCTTGTCGTAGACACACTTGCGGCTTGCCCTATGAAAAAGTGCGGGGGACGAATTTACATTGTATAAAAAGTGGGGGGGACACGTCCCCCGCGTAATCTACGCCTATGCACACACTATACAGTGGGGAGAACAAGTATATTATTGAACCAACATTTTTGGATAATCTGTTTAAATTCTTCAGAAATAAAAGGGATCTCATTTCATTTGATTTATTTGGACTCTGGATGTAAACCAAAAGATAAGATTATTCATACAAATCAAGTCTGTCATCAATGGCTTCACATTATGTAACACTTAAACAATAAATCTATTATTTTTTTCAGATTCTAAAATCTGATCGTATGAAATTTTTGTACACTAGCCAATATACACGCACGCACGCACACACACACACACACACACACACACACACGCACGTGCCTGCATATCAGTTTAATTCCACATTAATGCGGCTAGTCAACCTTAAACATGTCCAAATCCTACTATCATAAACATCATCCAGAAATTTAAATGTATCATTTAATTCCCCTCATGTCGTTTCTAACCATGAATGTTCTTTATTCTGTGGAACACAAAAGAAGGTATTGTTAAAAAAATTTCCAAGTTTTTTCTGTGAATGGCAATGGGGTCCAGTGTGGTTGTTTTGAACCACATTGACATTTATTGTCATTAATCATACTTCAAAATATCTTCTTATGTCTTCTGTAGAAGAAAAAAAAGTCATACAAGTTTGAAACTAAAAAAATGGTGTCGTTTCATTTTTGTGTGAACTGTTCCTTTAATAAAACTCGAAACGTAAACCAGTCATACAGTACCTGCTAATAGCCCTGCAAATATATTACTGTAACGCAGTCTGTCTGTGTGATTCATCCTCAGGTGTGTTCTAGTGTAAACTCTGTAGTGTAGTGTACACCACTAGTGCTGTTTGCAAATCCCTCCAATTTCCAAGCCCCCTATAAATAGAAAGTTAGTATGACCTTTGTAGATACGACGAAGGCATTCTCGTGCAGTTCTGAGAAAGAGGCCGATCTGAGGTTTAAAGCTCAGTATCTTCTCTGTACGTCTGTGCCAATTTCTGGGAGCGTGTGCAGATAACCTGGGTTTGGTTTTGAACCTGTCGAGTTTCAGATTAGAAACAGACGCCCCTCTCACACAATGTTTCTGGCTCTTTTAGAGACTGGGGTTATTTTTAGGTCTGGCTGTGGACATGGGGGCCAGAATTGAGACTTGGGGAAGGGGTATAAAATAACCCCCCTGGCCCTCAGCCAGAGCGCTCACTGACTCCCCCATACACTCTCCTCCCCACCCACCCCAACCGCCTCAGATTCCGCAAGTATGTCCCACGGTTAACCATATGATGACTCAACTGTGCATGTGGGAAGGGAAATGCATGTACATCACAGTCTTTTTTGTTTTTTTATCCTTTCAAGCTATTTGTGATATAACAGGTACCAGCAAATATCTCTCTCCCACAGACACGCTCACACACATTTCTGGTGTAGTGCTTCCAGGCTGCTTCATTTGATCTCGCTTTATTGCTTTCTCACATTATCTTTGTGTTGGCCTGCAGCTCATCCCTGCGGAGCAATCTCTGATGTATGAAAAACAACTCACCATAAACACATTTCAACCACAGAGACTGATATTATCCCTAATGAATCTCTCACTAGTACAGGCATACCCAGATATTCTCTCTCTCTCTCTCTCTCTCTCTCTCTTCCCTCGTGTCAGCATATATAGTGATCACAGTGGATATTACTTGGGGGCGTTCAAAACTCCATGAAATAATCAAGTCTGCCCCCATCCCATCCACCTCTCTCTCCAGACGGATCTCCTAAAAATATCTCCAGTGTATCTCATCATCATATACTAACAGTAACTGGACTTCTTCCCTAGGGTGTGTCAAAGCTTGAATGAGCTTGAATATTGGGTGAAAATGGGCTTACAAGCCTATTTAGTTGGCTTTTGAGGTCGTTTTTGCTTTGTGAAGGCCTTTTTTGCAGCCTCCTTTTTCCCCCCACCACGGATAATCTATATGGCTGCATGATTTGGTAAACAAATACTATTATATTTTGTGTGAAATAACGCAATTGCGATTTGAATTGTGATCATAATAAACATTCACATCTCATATTTTTCTTGGCTAGAAAAAAATATTACAGAAAATATTAGTATCAGCATTAATATTAAATTAATATTAGCTATATATATATATATATATATATATATACATACATGCATGCATGCATGCATGCATACATACATACATGCATGCATACATACATACATACATACATACATACATACATACATACATACATACATACATACATACACATATATATATATTATTATATATTTATGATTTATTTGGTTTTAAAACGCCTTTACTCAATCAACATATGAGATATAAATAAGTGAACAGTTTGTTAATGGATACAATTGATATGCACATGAATATTATTATTATTATTGAATATTGTAATTTTAATAGTAATGTATTGTCAATTTCTTCTGTTACATTGCTGACATCTTCCTTTTCTGTGACTCGGTGTTGTTATTTATTTGTATAATGACTTAAATAAAGGAAATTTGTAAATGCCAGAATACACATTGCACATTAATGCACATTAACTCACATTAAAAGGCACATTATAAGCAAATTGGAGTTTGTGTGGAGCATTCAGCTCTGAGACTGCTTAAAATACTGTATCTGGAGCTCCTTTTTATTATATTATTTTATTTTAATTAATTGTGCAGCCCCAAATGGGTAGCATAATTTATATTTAAGAGTCAAAATATCTGTGTTGAGGTTGCAACATGGGCAAGACCTTTCAGAAGGATCCTTTACATTTTATGCCCCGTTAATTAACTGGTGGCTGTAGATACGTGACCATTGAATGTGTCCCTCAAAAGCTCGCTGAGCAAACCATTTAGCCACAGTTAACCATAGCGCTTGGCGGTACAGCAACGCTGCTTTCAGTTCAGATTTAGATGATTATTTTTTTGGTTATTTCTCAATTAGCATGATAATAGCGTGTAGATAGACGGGAAAAGCTAATCTCATTCCTCTGTGACGATCGGCAGCTTATTATCACACAGAATGCACCATCGGTTAAACTAACATGCTGAACTGCTCTATAAATCTCTCATATCACACACCACCAGTAGATGGGAAAGGGACAATGGCAGATTGTACTTTACTTTAATAATATTATGTTTCTTTAGCAAAATCGTTTCCACAGCTATTATTCTGTCGTAATAGTCTCCTGGTGGGTCTCATCAAAAAAGAAGAGTGAGAGAAAGATAGCAACACTGCGTGTATAGTGTGATTTCAGGTTAGCAGCTGAAGGAATATTTTAATCTAAAATTTTTATCTCCTGGAATGACTCATTTCAGTTTCATTTTTTTTCCCAGTTAAAATGAAGGTGCTATACTTTCCTCCCAGGCTGCATCAAGACCACCCTGTAGTGTTTTAAGTGAAGATACTTAAAAAAAAAAAAAAAAAAAAACATTTGACAAAGTCTACATATTCCTCATGAGTCCTGACACAGCCTGACTGGGTCGAAAGGTCAAAGGTTAAGCAGGAGCAATGCGTTCTGAATACCAAAGCCATTGATTTTTTTTCCAGAGGGAAGTTGAAGGTGGAAGATGACCAGGGTCAAATCGTTTGCACTCTGAAAGGGGGAAAAAAGATGGAGAGAAAGGGGGAAATGGTGGCCTGACGTCCTCAACTGGGCTGAAATAGAATCCTGACCTACATCTCTGCTTTTTTTTCAACTACTGCCAAGTTGTTCCTGGCAAGTGGTAAAGGTTTTAAAAGTGATCTGAAATATTAGTGGATGGGATGGAGATAACTAATTTTGAGGACATTTTGTAAGTCGGAGATCTTTGTTTGTGTTGATTAGTGTTTTTGATGCCTGTTTAGGTATTCAGCGAGGACCATTCTGTGATCCTCTCACTGAAGTTTCATAAGACAACTAGGGATGCTTGATGTAAAAGCCTAAATTCAAACTGTTCATCATATAAAGCAATTGTGTCTCCAGAAAATTGACTGCAATTCATATGGATTAGTTTTACGATATCTTTATGAAAGTTTTGAAGCGTCAATGTGGTAGTTGCATAAACTGTCAATGGAGGAACAGAAATCTCTCTGATTTCATTTAAAATCTGCATTTGTGTTCCGAAGATTAACGAAAATCTTACGGGTTTGGAACGACACGAGGATGAGTAAATTAAAAACTAAAATCAATCATTTTTAAAGGTTCACCCAAAAAATGAAAATTCTGTTATTGTGTTTTATTTTGTGTTTAGTGTGTGTGTGTCTCAGGCTCTCTGACTAAATCAAACTTCAGCGGCTCAGCGAATCAGACGTTCCTTTCAGGAACTTCTCTCGGCTTGGACGAAACTCAGCTTGTGCACATTTCCTCGTGGTTTGGATGGATTTGGTTTGTGTCTTTCTTTAAATAGATTCTTAGGAGAAGCCAAAAATGTGCGTTTTCAGTGAAAGCTAAAGCTAAACGTGTGCTGTATTGGAGTGTGATTTAAATAAGCAGCAGTACTTGAGTACAGAGTTGAAAAAAATGAAGTAAGACCAGACCAAGCCAAGCTGGAGTAATAAAATCACTCTCTACAGTTAATCTAAGCGCATAGATGCTGGAATGCTGCCTATGGCTCACTTAGATTTGTTTTGTCATAAACGTTTCCAGCATGTTCTTTTTTGACACTTTTTTTCTCCTTCAGATATAAATTTAGACTTTGGTGAGATTCTTGCTGAATGACTACATGCCCACTTTTAAAAGGAGATAGATAAAAGTTTCAAAGCAACTTTGGTTGTGAAAACTAGCAGGAAAAAAGAGTGAAACTATAATGACAATCCATAAAGAGTCTGATATTCCTATGGTAGTGATATTTGGTAATTCGGAAATTCCGGACCATGCGGTGACCAGAGGAAGATCTCAAATCTGTTTTCCTATTTTTCTAAGCAATACGCATAACTCCAGATTATTGCACGAGAACTGCCTGTCCTGTCCTTTTAGTTTTTGAATAGTGAGGCTCTTTGTAGAAAAAGCATCTGCTAAATTGCAAGCGTTTATGTAATGTGCAAGACATTTGGATAATGTAATAGTGCTGTTTTTTAAATGGAACTCCTAATGTATTGTGGAGTCCGCAGTTGCACACCACTCCTGTTTGTTTATACTGCATTTTACCATGTAAAAAAACAAACAAAAAAACATAGGACTTGACTCAATATGGACTAACTGGCAGTAAGTCTCTGGCTGAACTCCTAAAAAGCATCACATAACCTCTAAATCTACTGTTATTGATGCACTGAAGTTGTTTTTCTCTGGTTCTATTCAGTATGCTCCTGGCTGAAGTAATGTAAAATGTATCAGCACCATGTACACTCTGACTTTTAAGCATGAGCTTTTTAGATGAAGGTTTTGGAAAAAATACAGGATGGATGGTTTAGCTGTTAGCCCTTTCCTCCCTGACAGCCTCGCAGTGAACTGTAAGGAGCGAAGGTTGACCAGCTGGCCAGGGTTCTTATCAGGGTTTTTGGTTTAAAAGCCTTTGAGGAATGTTGGCGGAGCGCCACTCGTATTCTGCACGCTGCAGACTGTGGGTTTACAAGGACTGTGCTTGGAAAAACATTTTTTGTGTTGAAATGAATATCAGGTTTCCTATTCCTCAGTACTAGTCGAACTGTACTGATATTGTTTTTGCATTGACCCAGACATGGTGTACTTTGAGGTGTTGACTCTGAAGGTGTAAAGTCCATTGCGCTTGGATTTATGATGCTTGAAAAAAAACTGCTAATGAGCGCTAAATGTAAACAGGATGTCAATGAATAGTTTGCTCAAAAATGAAGGTTCTATCTTTTTTAATCACCCTCATATGGTTCTAAAACCATATACTGAAGATATGGAGGCTGTTTCCATGCAACAACAGTTTATAAACTGACCACATAAGCGCCAAAAGGGACAAACAAAGCACAATAAATGACAGTCTATATAACCTGTGAATTATATTCCAGATTTTTTTAAGTCAAAGACAAAGATGGACCAAAATGTACTTTACTAATAATCTTGAATGAGTCAGTGAGTTGAACTAGAGAGTGGAATCAGCCGTACTTCTATTTGTGAAATAATTGTTCTCTTCGATTTGTGGAAAGGATCAACAGGCTCAGTGGAAAGAACTGGCACAAAAGAGCAACTCATGAACGAATTAGATTGATCCGTTTCTTGAATGATTGAGTTGCAGACAGTGTATTGAGTTAGCTCACTGGATAGCTCACTGGAGATGAAGATCATTTGTGAATAATGTCCTTTGTTGAGGAAAAGTGTTGGTTCCTCACAATATGACTTGGAAAATAGCACGCACGTTGTATTGACTAATTTTAAAACTTTTTTTAAGCTGGCATAAAAATGTAAATTCATGTTATAGATCTTATTGTGAACAATTTTATCTTAATATGTTATCAATATGTCATAACTGGAACTTCCGGTAAAGATAACAGACTTCTCATATGTGACGCATACGCTCTGATGTGTCACAATACGGAAGAAAAGATCTGGCACTATATCTGTTTAACCGTGACTTTAACAGACATGGTCACTGTGAGAAGATACTCCAAAAATATCTCTCTTTTTTATGTTCCACTGAAAAAGTAAACAACATATGGCTTTGGAACAACATTAGAGGGAGAAAATAATGGCAGAATTTGTAATTTGTATTTCCACCCAAATCCAGTGTTTTACCTTGTGTACATGCAGAGAAGATTGTGTCCAGCACTGACCAGGTGATTGTCTTCACTCTTCAGACTGTAAATTTAAATTGAAAAACAAATGATAAAAATGCTTGTATGTAATGTTTGTATAATGGCCACTTTCACACTCTCATGCTGTTCATTATTACTTCAGCCATTTGAAAGCCGTTTAACAAATGCAGGTAGTGCTGCAAAATTTGCTGAATTAAGAGGCCGCTCTACATGAGCATAACTAATTCACATTGCCCTGGAGGGGATTTGCAAGTTGAGAATCATTTTGCAATATTAAACATGGCTGTTATTAGATACATTTTTCTTTTTTGCAATTCATATTACTCTCTGGTGGTACAAGATGTTACAGTACTGCATTTCCTCTGTGTCTGCAGCCTGTCTTTATGTAAAGCAAAATGGGGTGAGAGACCGAGAATAAAGTGCATAGAGCGAAAGAGAGAGTGACATAGAGAGAGCTCAAGAGAGGCAGACAGACTGACCAAGAGAATAAGGAGATGCAGCTGAGACAGGAGATTTGTTGAGACACGGGTGCTGTCAGGAAGGAGCTGGCTTGAGCTAGTGTCTCATTCTCACACAGCAGATTGGAAGAGCAGATTGCGCTCTGAGATGCCCTGAGATTTGGGCAGCTTCCGATGGGGGATTTGTAGAGATTTGGTTAGAAGTCTGCCCATAATGAATGTTAAGTGAAAAGCGCCTTCATCATCTTTTCAGCAAAGACATTGTTTTCTCTAAGCGCTCGTTCTGTTAGTTTTGGCTCTGTGTCTTAGTGTCACAGTCCTGGGATGACAGTCTATAGCTTCATTAACTGGTGCTGATCACACAAACAGACATTTTATGAATGAAAAGGCCTAATTTGTGTGTGGAGACAATAGATAAGAACACGTAGTTCAGATGTAGCAGAAACTATGGTGTGATGGCAAAACTGCACAACATTAATAGTAATAATAATAATAATAACAAGAAGAAGAAATCAGCATTTTTGATTTCTGAAGGATTATGTGAAATGTATAGCTGTAGTAAAAATTCTGTTATAGCTGCTGAAAATTCAGCTTTGCCATCACAGGAATAAATTGCATTTTAAAAGTTATTTGAATATGACTTAAAAAAAAACTCTTACAGACCCCAAACTTTTAAGCCCTAGTATTTATTTTTTATTTTAATTATGGTCATCTCAAAACTGGTGTTCATCACTGATCAATTTTTGTTGTCTTTGTTCTTAGGTCAGTTGAAGAATGTCACAGTTTTCTTAAGCAATCCAGACCTTTATCCTTAAATGACTGCAGTCCTGCTATCTGATTGGATCATCTTTTGAGGTAAGAACCTGTGGGAAGAAGATTATTGAATTGGTGAAAGTCACCTAAACTATTTATTTTGTTTTCTCCTCGCGTCCTGCTCTTTTGTTGAAATTTGCTTAAAGTAGAGTTGAGCCCCTCCGAAGGACAATGACTTGATTTGACAGAAAATTTAAATATCATCCAACTTCATTATTTTGGCTGGACTATTCACCCGAGGCCATCAGCATCTGTTGAATTTTAGAAGAATACAAATATAATTTAAAGGAAACGTCTGACAATCTGTCAGAAAATCTGTTTAACCTATTAAAAACCGACGCCCCCGGTACCGGGGGCAACATCTTGTTATGATGTTCGTACGTTATTTTAATAAGCTTCCATATAAGGCATCACCCAATACATGGTATCATTTGAAAGCTTAGAATCTAGTCTTTACAAAGAATCCCATCACTTTCGTTTTTATGATACATATCAAATGAAATATTAGCTTAAAAGTTGTTGAAACCGAAGTGCCCCGCAGCGGGACACCCCCCCCCCCCCTCCGCGAAAAAAAATTCATAATCATATTACTAAGCAACCACTGAATGGAACAACACAAAATAGGTATCATTTTAAAGCTTAGAATCTCAGCTTTTTAATGCATATAATCACTTTGATTTTCACTGAACGAGAGCTGACTAGTCACTCTAAATCTGATGAGTGTTGACCAGACGCAAAATCCAGACGCACGTGGCTAAGCAAGGTAGCTTAGACTTGGCCTTTTTACTCGTATCTTCATGTAACATACATCAATCATGAAATATTACACATCGATATTTACAGCAGGAGCTCACGATTACAAAGAGCCCAAACTTAATATATTCCATCAATCAGATCTAAAGATATTCCTCATGGCGTTCTAACACAAATAAATACCAGAGACGCAGCTAGACAAGTATATACTCAATGCACTAGCGTTTGGTTTTCACGTATAACTTCATGAAGCATGCCTAGATCGTAGAAAATTGCATATCTTTATTTTCAGCAGACTCTCACGATTAAAAAGAGCCCAAACACAACATAATCCATCACTTAGATCTAAAGATATTCCTAATGGAGTTGTGACACTCGAACCTCCACAGGCGCACATAGAGCCTTGTATGTAGATGGAGCATTGATGTCGCGTTTTTTAACTCAACGAATCATGCAGAAATTGTGGGAAATGGCACATCATTATTTACAGCAGATTTTTAAGAATATTAAGAGCCCAAACTCACCATAATCCATCACTCAGATCTAAAGATATTCCTCGTGGGCTTCTAAAACGAAGTTGCATCTAGGCGCACCAATGAAGTAGCAGTAGCAGCGATGCTATGGTATTTTGATGTGACGTTGCAGCTCATAACTCCACGAAACATGCATGGATTGTGAAAAATTGAACACCTTTATTGACAGCAGATTCTCACGATTACAAAGAGCCCAAACACAATATAATCCATCGCGTTGATCACGAGATATTCCTCATGAAGTGATGCATACTTGGCTAAAAAGTCTCTCGTCTTTCCGGGGTGCAATGTGTTTTAAAATGTTCCCGGAGCCATCCGTGCTCGTTCTCAAACGTGGAATAACACAAAATAGGTATCATTTTAAAGCTTAGAATCTCAGCTTTTTAATGCATCTAATCACTTTGATTTTCACTGAACGAGAGCTGACTAGTCCCTCTAACTCTGGTGCCCCCGCCCGCAGGGGCAACCTGGCTGTGAAAATGTACATTATCATATTTTTCAAAAAATAATGCCTTGATTAACACAAAATTGGTGTCATTTGAAAAATTAGAGTCTGAACTTTGCAGTGAATGTAGCCAATTTGATAAACTCCTAAGTAGTGCTGAGTTATTTGCTGATAAATAAATAAATAAAAATTTCATAATCTATAAAATACTTTTTTTACTATGTCAAAAACATCATACAGCTCATGAAACATTCACAGATCGTTGAAAATGGCAATTAATTTTTTACAGCATATTATTACAATTAAAATGAGCCCAAAATTAACATAATATATTGCTTTTATGATAAGAAATTCTTCATGAAGAACCAATTTAAAAAATGCCCATTAGGGGGCGTCAAGGGCTGAACAAAAATGCTATATTGGTTCCACCTGCTGTAACTTTTGATTACTTCATCAAATCACCACAAAATTTTATCCAGCTGCAGGTCACATTTAGAGGTACTTCACTAAAAAAGAATTTTCCTTCTACCTGTTTTCCTTCCTGAGTTATTCCATGACAAATAAGAAAGATATGCAAAATCATAATAAAAATTATATATATATTCTGTATTTTATCAGCAGTTTCTTAGCAGGAGAATGTCCAAATGTAATATAATTTATATTTTTTAAAAATTTGAAAAGTGTTCTTTCAAACGATACCTACCTTTTGACTCTCCTTACTATAGTTTTGAAGTTATGAGTCTTTACTTTTGTGTGTGTCACTCAGAAAAAAAAAACTCTAAAAACTCTAAAAAGTCCCTCAGTCCTTAACAGGTCTCATCAAGTCTCACGGTGAGCAGGCGACAAACGATAGAAAAGTATCACAGTTGGAAAGGGTAACGGGGAGGTGGTTCTCAAGTTGTATCAAAAGCTTGGAGTGAGATCACATGCGGTTAGGGGAGGAGCCCTAATGGAGCCCCGCCCCCGCCCATCCCCGCCCCCCAATTTTACCCATTGTTCATAATTAACCAGCACAAATTTAAATTATAACAATGGGTAAATCTAATAAATCACAGAGCAATTCATCACATCAAATATACTCTTTAATGTTATATTTCAAAATTACAAATATACAAAAATTACAAAAATATAACAAATTGGTCCAAACAGTTTGGAAAAACAAATATTTTTGCATTTTGAATTATTTTGTGGTGGGACATTGTGAACAAATGGACATATTAGAGTATGTGTGTGTGAGTGTGTGTGTGTACACAAGAGTATACAATCCAGCTTATGAAATGTGTTTTGTGTTGTAAGTGTTTGTTGCACATTTTGATGCCTTGCAACCTTTTTAGGGGGCTTACCCTTTGGTGCCCAGAATGATCAAATATATTTTTTCTTTTTCCCTGACATCTTTGAAAAACACAAATGCAATGGCAATGATTAATGTATGTTTTGACAGGATATAAAATATTACCCAGAGCACTTTGCTTTAATACATGTAGCCTTAATGTAACTAGAAAGACTATTAATACAGTATTATATATAATTTAAAATAAAATGAAGAAATGCATCTTCATTCCTTCCCATACCCACTAACATTTCCCTTAGTTTCAGATAACGTAAGCTAGCCAAACTGAGCCAAAGCTTCTGGCCTGGTTGCAAAGTAGTTGTAGAGTTTTTGACTGCATCAATAATAATGTATAGGATAGGCTATATATTAAATCTTCTAGCCTAAAAATGTTAGACAAGCTTTCTTCCAATTTACCTTCTCCATCACGACGTGTGTTCGCGCAATGTTGTTGGGTACCTAGTAACGAACGTACGGAGGCCGAGAATGTTCCGTCAACTTCCGCGGCTTCGCGCATCTATGATGCCTAGCTAGTAACGAACGCAATCTGGCCGAGATACGTGCTGGCGGCAGGAAACTTCACTTTGTGTGCCTGTGGCTCGAATACAACGTTATATAATAGCTTGCAGGACAACTTGGTTGGCATTGCCTTTCAGCGTGAGAAATACACGGTGTGGCGTGTGAACTAGTTGAATTGCGTGCGTCTCATGGCCAATGTGTGAGACTTGAGAACCCTGGTGGGCAGATTTTCAAATGCATTGAAAAAGAGAAACAAGCGGATGATAAAATCGGTGAGAGATCACTTAAGAGAAGACAAAACGGATGAGACGGAAGACTTGACATGAAGAGTGGAAAAAAATCTGCTGGAAACACATGCATCACAGAGCACCTGTGCAAGGCCCTTTTACTCATGCCCCCTGTCTACCCAGATATCCCTTAGAGATCAAAACGCATCCCACAAGGCTGGAGAGCAGAGCTGGTGGTGACAGGCTCTGTCGGCCGGCTGCGGGGAGCAGATGGCTGGCCAGATGCAGGGTTGCGTTTGACCTTGGGCCCTGTGGAAGGCTAAACATCATAGGCGTCCTCCGGCGCTTCCACCTCTCTGCCGCTCCATGGAGCCGCTGCTCTGCTCTGACAGCTTATGGTTGTTTTATTTAGATGAGCCATATGGAGCTATTATGTGCTCCATCGTTTAACTGCTATCACTATTCCCAATGTAGTTTATCACCCGATGTGTATTTGAACAAAGACGAGTTCAAGTCCTCCAGACTGTCCATGACCATGACAGTAGAGATACTGCAAGTGATATGACTAATCACATTCAGCTTTGTGCACAGATAGAAAGGGGGGGGGGGAGGGGGGGCAGAATTATAATTGTGGTCAGCTGATGCAGACTCTATGGAAGGGATCTTTAGTAAAGCCGGGGACACACTTTTACGACTGTAAGGCCGATTATGAAAGTAATTAGATACTCACGACTGATCATGCCCAAACGAGTCAGAGACAGTTGTGTTCAGTCAGTGTTCACAGTTGGTGTTTAAAATCTGCTGCAGTCATTGGAAACAGTCTGTAAGTATGTTCAGTTCAGTCTTAGAATGTTTCAGCTAGTCGTTAAGTGTTTCCCCGGCTTAAGTCAGTGACGCAAAGGATTATAAGCACGCATGCCAGCTTCCGGATAATTTTTCCCCTTTCTCTCTAAAAGTGTGTGACAATTTCAGTTAGTGCTGCACGATTAATCCCAAATAATCCTGATTACTATTACGGGTGCTGCGATTAACTGTTTAAAGTATTGTTTACACAATTTTTTTTCTTTTAAATTTAATTCTCACCATGTTTTGATTGTATCTTACATGAAGAATATGACTTGCAGTTGTTATAGCGATACCCCAATATAAAAATGTATTGTAAAATAAACTGATAAATGTTTGATTATTAAAATTCTATACTATTTTACTTTAGATTTAATTTATTGAAACATTTTAAATACTACAAGTGAGTTCATGCATCACAACATTATAATGTACAGTATGAAAAGTGGATATTTATTTTGAGATTTTCTAAACATTACATTTAAGGGTTTTGTTTCATTAGTGCTTTTTAAAGATTAATTTGAAGTGAGTGTTAGATGACAGTTAAGCAAATCTATAATATTAATATATATCCAACATCAGCATTTATATTTCCAATATCACCCGATAACAAATGTTGTCAATGTATCTTGCATCTCTAGTAACTGTTCACTATAGTATTTTGGCAGAAACTATGGTAAATTATTTTGAGGCTGCACAAATCAAATCAAATCAGCATTAATAATCATAATTGCAGTGTCAAGAGAAATAATCGTCAGTAATCATGCAATTCTAATCTTGTTTTAGCCATCATATAGCTAATCTGATTTATTTAATTATACCACTTTATTTTCTCACTAAGGTCATTGCAGTGTATCCTTCAGGAGAGCGTCTGTTTCCTAATAGCTTAATGGCTTTTAGTACACTGTTACCAAGTGCAATGTCTAGCGGTTTACTCATTTTTTTTTTTTTTCATTTAAACACTTGTGCAGTGGTGGTCACAGATATGTGCCCTGCTAATGGTTCCTAGTCTGACAGTTTTCCTCAGAAATTCATAGCACCATTCATTTATTCGCTAACATAAAAAGTGATGCTGATAGACGTTTTTGGATCTCCGTACAGACATAGAGGCCATATTCTGCTCCTCCACTTTTTAATCTTCATTCATATTCATCAAAGTACAGTTTACTCTCCAATGTTAGAAGATAGCTGATCAAACACTTGAGTGACACAAAAGACAGAAGTGAGCTTATTTTCTTCTTTTTTTTTTTCATCAAGTTTGGAGAATGTTTGATGGGTTTCCAGCAGCCTCAAAAACAACAATTCATCTCAACCTCAAGCCTACCTGACAATTGAAATTACATCAAATGGCGAATCTGGCTCCACGTCATTTTTGTCAACAAATACCCTTCCCCTCATAATAGGTTTATTTAACCACAGGTCAGCAGAATGGGCAGATGCCAGCAGAGCGTTTGGTCCTCCATAGCTTTTTACTGATTTATAAATTCTCTCTCATGGTTTATCACTCTCATTAATGTCAGCACCTGCTGTAGTGGGGCTCTATCTGTCTGACCGCAGGCCCTGCAGCTGTGCACTGAGCTCAGGCAAACTGCCCATCAGTCCTGCCCCCTCCACCCATCCACTCCACCAATAAGCAGTTGGCTGAGGTAGTTGTAAAAACCTTGCTAGAATCAGGTGCACTTACTCTGTTGATTTGTAAATGTGTATTTGTCATGGTCTTTGTATGCACATTCAAGTACATTTGGCGTGAAAAAGTTTCTCTATCACAATAAAAATGTAGCCATTGGAAATCTGGGAAACACAATTGTCATTATGTGAAAAGTCAAAAATGTAATTCATAAATCAGTCATGTTATAAAAAAGTCAAAAATTACAAATATTGTGATTAATGACTTAATTTTCATTTTTGGGTGAACTAACCCTTTAAGTTTGAGTGAGTCAGTGACTCGTAGTAGTAAATATTTCCAAAAGCGGTCAACATTTCTAAAAGGGCACAGTGGCACCTCACCTGGAAAGCTATAAATTATCACAGACAAACTTTAAAAGAACTACAGGCTTCTCTTGCATCAGTGAAGGTCACGGTCCATCACTCAACAATAAGAAAGGGAATGTGCAAAAACTTATGTTCACTAAGAAGAACATCAAAGCTTGTATCATGTTTGTTATAAAGCATGTGATGATCCCAAACCTTGGTTTGTTCAATTGACAGATGAGTCAAAATGTACCTTTTTGTAAGGTGGTTGTCTACCTGTATCAGTTGTCAAGCAAATACAGCAGTGTATTGTAATAATGTGACCCTGATGCGTTTTGCTAACTGTGGTGGCCTCTATGACTTATCATTGAAAGGTAGAGTGTATTGTCCCATATACTAGATAATTCTTTAAGAGATTGTCCGAGCATCTGACCGTGAGCTTTAATGTAATTGTATGATGCAATAATCCAAAACACAGAGTCATGTTGACATCTGAAGGACTGCAAAGAAACAAAGACTCAGATCAAATTAAAGGTGATTGCCGTTGGTGCTGTTTAATGTTATCTAGCCAGATATTAGATTTAAGGGTGGCATTTACTTTTTCTCAGGGGTGATGGGAGTCTGTGTTAGCCAATTTCACCCAATGAAATTTTCTCTTGGCTTCCCTTTGTGCAATATTGTTGTGTTCTCCAAATTGGCAATTGCTCAGGGGGCAAATACTTTTTCACAGCAATGTATGTCAATAATAAAACGGCAGTAAAATAAATACTGCATACAAAATATTGCTTTATAAGAAGCTAAGTGAGTATTCAAATTTAGTTTTGAAAAAGAAGGGTCAAAACCAGCGTGTCTCCCCTCCTTCTGTTATTTTTCACAAATTGATTTCTTAGGACCCAGCGCCGCATTACACTTTGTTTGTGCATTGTGTGTGTTTTCTGCTGCCTTTAGTTTGTCTGTTAATCCATCAGCGCTGGCGTTGGGGAGGGAAAAAGCTTGCACATTCGGAGCCAGGAAGCACCTCCTGGCTCATCTGTGCCCCTTAATCCTGAGAACAGCCATGCTGGTGAGATTGCAGGCCCCTCGGTGTCTCTCCTTCTGGAAACTTCAAAGTCAGGCATTGGCGATTTGGAAGACAGGGAAGCAAAGTCTGCAGGGAGCCTTCATGCAGGTCGGCCCAAATCTTTAGCTGAGAGCCCCTGGTTCAGTGCAGGTGGATCTAAGGCCTGCGTTGAGAGAGGGAGAGGTGTTGTTAGGCAGATGGACCGGGATTAAACCCCTCTGCCACCACCACCACCAGATCACCAGCCATCTTACACATAAAGAGAGAGGGGACAGTCATAATTCAGTCAGCTTTTCAGAAGGCAGAACTGTGAATAACAGATCAACCCTATTTCTCGATGCATGCAGCTATGTGTCGTAAAAGACATTTAATGTCTCTGTAATAGAAGTCTTTTCTTTATTCGATACTTTTTATTATAACCGGAGGGTGAACCAGCTTTAGGCTAAAGCAAGTTAGAAAAAGACTTGTTTTGAGAGAATGTATTGAATTAAGTGTATTTTTCTTATCTCACTGACAATTTTTGTTTCTTATTTCTTGTTTGAAATATAAAAACTCCTTTTGTTGTTGTTATTATTATTATTATTATTATTTAATAATAATAGTAATAATAAACAATTATTTAATTTAATCTGATTATTATAGTAATACTCTACCGTTCAAAAGTTGGGCCAATAAGATTTTTAAATGGTTTTGAAGTTCTCGCCAAGACTGCATTTATTTGACCAAATATACAGTAAAAACAGTAGTATTGTGAAATATTACAATTTGAAATAACAAATTTCTATTTTAATATATTTTAAAATGTATTTTTATTCCTGTGATGGCAACGATGAATCAGCAGCCATTACTCTAGTCTTCAATGTCACATGATCCTTCAGAAATCATTCTAAAATGTTGATTTGATGCGCTTTTCATTCTTATCAATGATAAAAAATATTTTAAAAAAAAACGTGCTGCTTAATGTTTTGTGTGAACTGTTCAGGGTTCTGTGAATTTTAGGTTCAACATGACCATTTTTGTTTAGATATAAACAAAAATATCTAAATATATACAACAAAAATATATCTTTTGTAACATTTGAAATGTCTTTTGTTACTTTTGTTTAATTTAATGCATCTTTCTGAATAAAATAAAAGTATATAAGGAATAATATAATATAATAAATTATTTCAGATTTCATTTATCAATTGACGAGCTGACTGACAAGACGATGGAGGATGATTTGGTTTCAAAGCGATATGTAAAAGCGCCTATTTGGCAATATTTTGGATATAAACCCAATGCTAATAGGAAGCCTGCAAACATTGAGGCAATCTGTAAAGTGAAAGTGGCAGGACCCGGAGAGAATGGTTCTAAGATACACAAACACCTTCATGGTGTATGTCGTACTTATTAGTTTTGTTAATAAAGCCGTCTTAATTCGTTTTGCTAATAAAATATCTGTTTAATATAAGTGAGTCTGTCATTGTACTGTTTTGTTTTGTGTTGTGTTTAGATAATAATTCTTTATATAAGTATAATAAAAAACACACCATTCAAGAAAATCCCACCCCCAAATTGCCACTAATGCCCACGGACACACGGCATTCATAAGCAATTTAAAAGCGAGGTGGATAAGAGGGTAAACGTGTGTGTGTGTGTGTGTGTGTGTGTGTATATATATAATAAGTATATATAAGTATATATATATATATATATATATTATATACTAATAAGTATATATATATATATATATATACTGTGTATATACACACACACACATATTATATAAACACAAACTTTTGTTAGATGCGATTAATCGATTTGACAGCACATAATATAATATAATATAATATAATATAATATAATATAATATAATATAATATAATATAATATAATATAATATTGACAGATTCAAAACTGTATATCCCACATGAGTGCCACAGTTCAGTATAACTGGATCGGATCATATGTCTTTATTTTAAGAGTTGCCTAACCTTCCTGTTCTGCCCGAGGAAATATAATTGAACAACTTATTTCTTCAAGCTGTAAGACTTGTGTAACCAAGAACTTGTTCACTTTTATTACCTGGCCAAAAAGAAAGTTTGATTTGGACCCGAGGATGCACTGTGATGCCGATGTTTGAACTCGTGTTGTTCTCAGGGAGGCAGGGACTCCACAACGGGTGCTGTGAGGATTCACAAACACAAAGGAGTGGCAAATTCATGAAAATGAAACGAATGAGGTTAATACAGCTTGTTTTATGCAGAGATCCTTAAGGATGACATTTGTTGTGTTGCACGAAATGTAAATGAAGGAAAGGCTTGCTTCAAGATGTCTCAGAGGGAGGCAGGCACTGTGTTCATAGAAAAATAGCAGCAGATCTGGGATCAGATTCCACCTTGTCTTCCCTAATCACAGACAGAAAAGACTACAAAGCAAAACAGATCTAGAAGTATCTCTCGTATAATGTTTCGCATTGTTAGAAACGTCATTAATATGGAACAATATCTCATTCTCCCCATATGTCTTTTTGAATTCAAATTGTTTTTGTCCTTGGCTTAGTTTGGCGTCTTAGCTCATGGTCTTGCAGTATGCTCTGTTTTACAGGCTCAGTTATGCCAATGAGATGTGACCCTGGCTGAAAACATTGGAGAATTGTGTATCAGCCCTTAAGATGCCAGATCTGTCTAAGACAGAAAGAGAAGACATCTCTTCACCAATGAGATTCTATAAAGGCAATTAGCTTAACGGCGACTGTGATGACAAGGGTTTAGCTCGCTTAGGAGATGTGAACCGCCCTACTGTGATTTACCTCAGACAGAGAGGACACCTTGGGAATTTAACATGCCGTACTTTTTAAAAGTTTGTCGAAGTAAACAACTCTTGTGCTCATTAACTTCACTGTCGCCCTCATTTAAGCAATGGACTCTTAAATCCAGCTGAATACTCTTGCTTGGGTCTCATTCTGCTCTCTAATTTCCTATGACGTAAATCAGGATATTGTGAACAAATTCAAGTACTAGCAAGGTCCTTGATACTCTAAAGATTAAGACACTGATTAGTCGATTACTAGCAAGCAGACTGTGTCACAATTACAAGGTTTTTGCATTAATTGTAGCAGGTATTTTTCAACATCGCTGTATCTTTCGTTTTAGCTGTAAAAATGTATACAGCCAGTATAAAAAATGAGCTTTTCCTGCATTTTTAATAGTCATTTCAGACATTAAACATTTCACACAGAAAAGTACTAAATTATTACAATATAACTAAAATACAAAAATCAAAGAACATAAACATAAATATATATTATTTTACATTTATCAATAACAATCAATATTGAATATTTAATTTTGCATGCTTATGTCTCTTTTTACATTAAGATTACTTTTAGCATCATCTATTGCTTATTACTTAGTTATCTTTAATTCTAATAATTTTAAGTAATCATTTGCAATCCTAAAAATTTAAAATTTTCATACTGTTCATAATGATGTTGTGATTCCTAAATTCACTTGTACTTTTTAACTGATTAATGTTAGTTTGGTTTCATTCTTATATTCTTGTTTTAGCTAGTTTTAATATAAGCCATTTCTTGATTTTCAGCTCATTGTTCTTAAATGTACTTTAAATTATTACATTTATGCAAGCATTGTAAGCATTAATTTTACTTTTCTTTTTTAATTAATTTAATTTATTTAGACATAATAAATAGTATCATTTTAGTATGACCCCTTTAGTGATTATCGGCCATGACTTAAAAAAAAACAATTATTTGCTTTACGTCATCTGTAAGATTTTTTTTTTTTAGTTAATCTAAAACACAAATCCCTGTATAATATTTAAAAGTTTACATAATTGTTTACCTGACATTTAATTTAATGAAAGGGCACAAAAATAAACGACTTGAAAGACTTAAAAAGGTATCGCAACATTTTCTCGCAAGTAAATTTCAGCAATGCTGATCTGATTCTGGGGCACTGGCATTTCAGTGAATTAAACAACCGAACTCCCTGGCAAGTGCATTACTGGACTAGCGAGTGGATCAAGACACAATGGATGCATGAATGTGACTTATCAGATCTTTTCCTTCACTTCTAATTCCTTCTTCACTCACTTTCTCCTTCATTTGCTCTCAAGTCATTTGTCTCATTACGCTAATTTAACAGTGCACTTCGCCATCTTTGTGGGGGAGGCCTGGCTCCTTTAAAGCCCTGATTGGAATAAGGAAATGATGGTGGTGAAGGAGCCATTTATATAAGATGTGAAGGAAGGTGGTTTCAGCTATTTTGAGTACCAACCCATGCCCACAAAGCCTGCCTAAGTGGCCTCCCAGTGAGCTAGATTAGTCCCGTACCTTTTCGAGAGAGTGAGAAAAGCACTTTATTACACAAAAAGTGGCAAAATTAGTTAAGCTTCCATTCTCTAATTGCAGGTCTGGTTGCAAAAAAGCATGTTACATTACAGACGCCCACATACAGACGTGTTTTATGTTGAGGCAGAATGACTCCTTGGTTAAGCTGTGCAACACGACTGCTGTTTTTCTGTGATTTATACCTGTTGTGTTTCAATGTACTTTTGTTCTGCCAAGCTGGCTGCCTCTGATAAGTTTTCTATGCGTTTGTTCTGTTCCATTTGTTCTCACTTTGGCCACATTGTTTCTCTTTAAGGGTGCTACATCTTAAAAATAGCCAGTGTTCATTTCGATCCCGTGTGTGTGAAATGCGTGGTAAAAGTTTTGACCGGATTCCAAAAAAAGTGGTTCCCACAGTCTTCGCGCCGCAGGCAGGACAGACTGCGTGTATCGATCAGGGTGTAAAGCGGGGTTTCACCAGAGATTAATACTGTGCTCAGCAGAGCTCATGAAGTTGTTAACGTAATGTGGAAAAACCGGTGTGATCAGCCATATTGACAGCGCAGGGCAAGGCCACTGATTAAGTAAGTGAAGTGCATTTCACAAGCCCACTTTGGTTCCCACATCAACAATATATCATGTCTGAATTCTCCCTCCAAAGAAAATTTTGTTTTGCCCTTGTATGAGCCAGTGTTGGGGAGTAAAGAACAAAAAATTCTGGCAGAGTAAAATGCTACATCTTTTGTGCGTGCACATCAGAGTACACAAACATTTATTCTGCTTTATGCCCAAACATGATGAAGTCTGATTTGTTTTAGTGAATCGGTTCACTCGGATAGTTTATCATGTTATTTTTAGTTGAATTACATGATTCACTGATTCATTTCAGCCTTTGTTTCATGTGCTGCATTTAAAGTCTACCTTTTGTTGCCATATACAAAAAAATATAATATTAATTACAATAATCAATAATTACATAATGGATTATTATTTAGTTAAATGCTGCTGTTGGCCACTTTTTATAAGGCAGGGTAGATGATTTGTTCCAGAACATTTTTTTTTGTTAAAGTCTCTTCACATCCTGTTAGCAATCACTAAGTTAAGTGGTCTAATATATATATATATATATATATATATTAGTCTGTGGAAGGTGTAGGACTATCAAATGTTAGTCCAATCATTGAATTCGATCCGAATGCAATGGTACAATGTCCTATCTACCTGTCACCGTATGTATTTCCCTACCTCTATGCACCCTGCTCGTGCAGACATAACACGTCATAAGCGTGTTTCATGCTATCCAGGGTCAGAATTTCTCAGTCACCAAGCACCGAAACAGCAGCGACCTTTTACAGTTCCTCTTGAACCGAAATAAAAAGCTTATGCTGCGTTCACGCCGTAATTTGGAAGAGATGGAAACCCGTCACTATACGAGTTATACTCGGAGCGGTTCCTGACTCGAATTTATGTGTTTCAATGGCAACACTATCAACGCCAAAATGAAACTGCAGCAGTCAGGTGGTACAGGTCAGTGCTCTGAGTTGTTTTTGGTTCATTATTATTGTAATGTTATGCGCTTTGAGTCATGAGGTAATTTAACGCTGTGTCTCGTGGCGCTTTTATTTACAGAACCGAGAACTGTTGACTGAGCTTGTGTGTCATCTTCGTGCCAAGTTATTCAGCCAATAAAGTGTAGGCCTATATATTTCATAGAAAATTATGTTTAGTACTATATAAATACAAAGGTTTAATTTGCATCTTTTTTCAAACGACCCGACCGACCGCGACCCGAAAATCATTAAAAATATTTTTGGATGACTCGTAACTGCGGGTAACCGCGGGTGACCGCAGGCACCCGCTCATTTTGGATCAACCCGCGCATCACTGACTTTCATATAAAGCATTGGGAATTCTAATTAGTTTATGTAATGGTTAATTTAAATGCACCAGTTTATTAAAAAGATTAACTGATTCCTTTGAGTCCCTTTGCAAGCCTCTGCAGAATTTTTCCGTTCTTTCTGTAGTGATGCAAATGAATAACATAATATTTGTTAAATAATCCTACAAATTAATAATGTTTAGGTAAATGCTGCTGCTTGGCCACTGTGTTTTACTCAAATATATGTGTAAATGACACTGTTTTCTAGTTTTAGAAAAACTACTAACATAGTCCACTTGAAGGAGTAAGCGTATTCCGCGTGGGCCGGAAAGGATGCCGCTTTTGCTATGTACAAACCTTAATTTTAATTATATATCTGTATTATTTTACGATGTTTCCACATTGGACCAGCGGTTTGAAAAGTGGATGGATGATTGATTCAGCTGCGGGCGCCATCTTCTGGTCAGACGGTGGAATTCATTTGGCACGTGACTCTCACAGTGCATAATGGGTATTCTCTAGCTGTTTCATGTTCACTATTCTTCAACTACTGCAAAGTACATCAAAACTGCGTAATGCCACCTGGTGGACTCTTGTGCTGCTGGAAGGTGTTAGTGAGGCCAGCAGGGTGTGCTCACCCTGTGGTCTGTGTGGGTCCTAACGCCCTAGTATAGTGATGGAGACACTATACTGTCAAAAAGCACTGTCCTTCGGATGAGACGTTAAACCGAGGTCCTGACTCTCTGTGGTCATTAAAAATCGCAGGATGTCCTTCGAAAAAGAGTTGGGGTGTAACCACGGCATCCTGGTCAAATTTGCCCCTTGGCCTCTGTCCATCATGGCCTCCTAATCATCCCCATATACTGATTGGCTTCATCACTGTCTCCTGTCCACCAGTAAGCTGGTGTGTGGTTGGTGTTCTGCTGCAATATGGTTGCTGTCGCATCATCCAGGTGGATGCTTCTGTCATGATACACACACGGGAAACAGTAAGATCCAATTGCATTATTTTATTAGGGTAATCCGTACTCACAAAAACCAGTCCAGGCAAGGGTCAAACTCCAAATAGTCAATCCAAACACAAGAACAAGAACACAAACACGAACAAGAAACCAGCACACCAGAACTTCACAAGTGACATGACATGTAACAAGGACTCCGTGACAAACACTGAACAAACAGGGTATATATACGCACAGATACTAACAAGGTGACGGGAAACAGCTGTGTGCAATGATCAATGAGTGAGAGAACAGGACAATGGGAAATGTAGAATGAGTGAATGACACCGTGGTGGAAGAGGACCTCTGGTGGTTACCCAGGGAAACACAAACCAGACACTGTGACATAACCCCCCCCCCCTCTACGGAGCGGCTACCAGATGCTCCAAGACACAACTCCAAAACAAAACAAGATTCCAGGAGGAAGGTGGAACGGTGGAGGACCAGGGGCCAGGTCCATGAAGGGGAACAGGAACAAGGGGTGACGGCTTAGCCGGCGGCCAGGGTGAAACAGAGAGTCCATCGGGCGGCCAGAGCGAAGCAGACAGTCCATCGGGCGGCCAGACGAAGCAGACAGTCCATCGGGCGACCAGAGCGAAGCAGACAGTCCATCGGGCGGCCAGGGCGAAGCAGGCGACCCGTCGGGCGGCCACGGCGGAGGAACAGGAACAGACACCGGCTCAGGCACAGGAACAGACACCGGCTCAGGCACAGGAACAGACACCGGCTCAGGCACAGTGTCCGGGGTACCAACCGGACTGGAGGCAGCCATCCTTGAGGTGTGTGCTGCCCAGGCACGCAAAACAGCCACTACATAAAATGTGAAGACAGCCCGCTTGGCCGGTGACAAAACTGATAGTGGACAGCTCTGGAACAACTGGATCAGGGACCACCAGGCTTAGGACCACCGAAGTCGGGTCATCCGGGACCACCAGGCTAGGGACCACCAGGCTAGGGACCACCAAAGTCGGGTCCTCCGGGACAACCAGGCTAGGGACCACCGGGCTTATGACCACCGAAGTCGGGTCATCAGTGGGACCACCGGGCTTAGGACCACCGAAGACGGGTCATCCGGGACCACCAGGCTAGGGACCACCGAAGTCGGGTCCTCCGGGATGACAGCCGGCTGTTCGGGGATGGCCTCCGGGATGACAGCGGGGTGTTCGGGGACGGGCTCCGGGATGACAACCGGCTGCTCCGGAACAGTGTCTGAGACGACAGCGGGCTGTTCGGGGACGACCTCCGGGACGACAACAGGCTGCACCGGGACGGTCTCCGAGACGACAGCGGGCTGTTCGGGGACGACCTCCGGGCTGTTCGGGGATGTTACTTTTTCATTGTCAGCACATTTGAAGGCTTAATGAATGCATATGTGTGGTGTCTAAAGCCTGACGAAATTGTTATATATCTTTTTATTGGACATGAAAGGTCACCTTGAGAAAGCGAAATTAGATTTTTTTCCCCTCTGCCCACTGAACATTGCTGACCTGCATTGGAGAGACGTGTTAGTGAGTTTTTAATCAGCATGGATATTTATTTATTACCCTCAGCCTGGAGCTAATTTACTTCATCTCACTCACTCTCCTGTTTCAGGTCATTTACATACAGCCCTCCCCCAAGGCCTGCTGGGACAGGATTACTGTACTAATTGCTTTTTGGTATGATGGAGAACAAAGCAGCCTTTCTCTTCCTCTTCCTCTTCCTCATATTCCAAGTGACTAATGCTAAGAAGTTTGCAGGAAATCAGCTACTTGGGACCGAGACCTTGACCGAAATGTATTTCAGAAACTGCAGTATGTGTGAGAGCTTATGTACTTCTTGTCCATTTGTAATCATCTGCAAATCTGGTTCCTCAAGGACATGGTGAAGCGGCACAATGGCTTCGATAGTCGACACACGTACACAAATGTACACAGGTGAATTGATTTTTTGTGTGTGATCGCTACACCAAAGTGTGATTGAGTGTCTTTTTGCAATCATTGGTCGTGTGCCCGACGACCCGCACACACGAATATGATGAATGACCTCAAGATGAGGCCTGTCACTGGTAGGTAATGTCACTAAATCTCCCACCACAAAGACCACTGCATGTTCGATAATATCGACTGTGTGCGTGTTTGTGAGCTCATCCTCTGTTTGGGATGTTGTAGGATATCTTTTCTTTCATCTTTGTGTTATGGTATAGGTTTATCTTTGTGTTTCTGTTGTTGAATGTAGTTGTCTTTCGAAGGCCAATCCAAAGAGCAAAGGTGAATGGGCTGGACGAGATGAATAGAAGGATTGAGGAATAATAGGCTTAATAGATGAACATGAAGCACACGAAGAAAGAAGAAATCTCTTTATCTGGAGGGTTTAACATTTTGCTAAAGGGTTCCTTTTCGGATCTCCTACATGTGCCTTTGGGGCAACATCTAAAGTTGTATGCTCATTCAGATCCTTAATGGCTAAGGCCAGATGGTCAGGAGGTTACTTCGTTCTTTCATTCATGATTTATACCTTCTGTTTGATTCAGATCTTTTTCGTAGGGAGTTTCTGCCTTGGCATGGTTGCTTTTCGAACCATTTTCCACCCACAAATATAAAATGATATCTTTTCCGAAACCTGCGTTTCGAGTCAGTGAAGCCTGCGGCCTGGCCTCTATTGCCCACAATCTCAGAGCATTTATTTCCCGTTTAGAGTTATACCAGCTTACGGCAGTTGTAATGACGGCCTTAGGACAGACATTCAAGGCTCAAGAGAGACTTTTCTCTCTCTCTGTCTCTTTCAAGTCCAGAGGTAACTTCTGAAGCTTGATGCTTTTGACAAAAGTGTCTCAAATTGAAATGCTTAAAACTGTGGACCACCATCTGTGTTACCATGGAGACTGTTTTTTTCCCCTCTCTGGAGTGGAGAGCACCGGTTTCATGGCACTCTAATTGCCCTGTCAAACAGTGGTGCGAGAGGCTTTCGGTAAATAAAGTTGTGTTTGTGAAAGTCTCTTTAAAAGTCATTGTAACTAAAGCACAAGAAAAGACTTTTATTTGACATTTTGACAAGTCCCATAGATCTAAATTGGCTTTTCACTTGGCAAGCCATTTCTTGTTAATTACATATAGTATTAGAGCGTCCACAATTAACAAAAAGGAAAGTTTTCTTTAAATGTTTTTAGAAATGCACACTATAAATGTATTAATGTTTTGCCCAGTAATGTTATTTTAAATTGTAATACTATTTCACAATATTACAGTATTACAGTTTTTCTGTATTATTGTGTATAATCGATCAAATAAATGCCTTGGTGAGCATAAGAGACTTTCGCACAGGAGTTGCATAAGATGCGGGTGGCAGAAATAACCTAGGTATTTTGGTACCACAAACTTTTGAAATATTCAAAAGCCTTAGCAAAAGGTTTTGGTCAGCGTTTCATAGCCACTAAGTAGTCTGCTTTTGGCCTCATATCTGTTTGAGTAGATGTACAGTGCGGACCTGAGATGCTACAGAGTTGTTGATGTAAAGCATTTTTGCTGTACGGTAATGGTGGAAAAATTGCCTGCGGCGATTGCACAATACTCGAGCCTGTGTGAAAGAGCAGCGGTGATCTCACCTGCCCTGAGGCTCCTGCTCTGGGCATTGAGCACATTGTGTTTCCTGCAAGGCCACGTGTGCAGCCCTGTGTCTACTGTCGATCTGCCCTTGACTCTGAGGAGCAGCCGACAGACAGAAGTAACACTGTAATCAATAAGTTCCATTTAGCGGTGAGCGAACGATGTTCACACGTCCATCAGAGAGAAATGGGAGTGAACGACGGAGTGAGACTGACTTGCCGTCACAGATTGACAGCGTAGTATTATGTCCATTTCACAGCATAACTGCAACGTTAGGCCCATGTTATGCTTTTATGCAAACACTGTTTATGCAATGTTTTACAGAAAATATAATCATTTCTGGGTTTTTTTATGACGGCCATATGGGGATGCATTGTATTGATACCATGTTGGTTATCACCTAACATTACAGTTTTTTTTTTAAACAGTATAACTCTAATAACACTAATAACTGAATAACACTGTTAAATGTAATCTTTAGCAAATCTCAAAATTCATTTTTCATATTGCACATCGTAATGTTGTGATGCCTAAATACACGTTTAGCATTTAAAATAGTTAATACATTTTTTTATTGCTTAATTTTTTTGTACAAAAATATGTTTTAGGCTAAATAGAAATCTAAAATAAATAATTAGCAAATAATTATCGGTTTATTAGTATTGAGCAGAGTTTCAATACTTGTATCTATAATTGGTGCCAAAATAAGCACAGGTTTTGTGTGCTGTGCAAAACAGGACTTTAAAACACTGTGTTATATGATGAACTTTGCATGGCACTATTTCAATGGCGTTTTAATGACAGGGTTTATGGTGTTTTAAAAGCAGTGCTTTAGGGGACTTGGCCGCTGAGTTTATGATTTTGCCAGACAGCAGTTTGACCTGTAGAGTTTTATTCTCCTCAAACACACACACTCTCTCAGAGGAGCTGGAAAATGCTAGAGGAGGTCATGGTTGTGTTGCATTTGTTCTGTGTGTACAGAAGAAGATAGTGAGAGAGTGTCTTCTGTTGACATTGAAGCTAATCAGAATGCCAGGTTCGATAAGTCTTCATCCCTTTCACTCCTCACTCTACCTGGCATTAATATGCGTTTCATATCGAATAGTATCTAAATATTCTCTATCTTGCATTCCAATGTGTCTCCAGTGTGGTCGGGCAGAGATACGATCACTGTTACCCGAGCAAAATGGAAAGCAAAATACTGACAGATAATTCAGAGAGCTTTCCATCTTTCCGATGTTCTCCTACTTTAGAAACATTGCCACAGTAAAGGATGCTAATAGGAATAAAAAGTGAAGAAAAGAGTGGAATTTTTTTTTCTTACAGTGCCCCTGTAAAAAATAGACCAGGAGAGAGACATGACAGGATTTGGGGAGAGAAAAAAAGAGATTCCTGGTGTAGTTCAGTGGAATAATTCATTGGATGTTCTTCAATAAATCGGGTGACCAGATCGAAGCATTTCTTTTTCATGTTATGAGAGAAGAATAAAAAAAAAGGCAAGAACTTACTGCTTTGACAATAGATACAAATAGACCATAACTGAAAAATATATGGAATAACTTACTTATTCAACTAGTCAACTAATGTTGACTTCTCAGCAAAAATGCTTTAGCATTTACATATTTGTTGACGCTGGTCATCTTTGGGGGGGAGGGGAGGATATTTAGAAGGTGTAAACGTCTGAATCTGCTCTGCTGTCTCTCACAGCTTTCCTCACTTTGCTGTGTAAAAGCCAGCTAATGTCATTGTGCTTCAGGCGTCAGTAAACTGCCAGCTGTTTGGGCTACTTAGAGATAGCAGCGCATGTGTTCCCACAACCCTAGAGCGCCTTAGATCTTGGGAAAAATGCAGTGGGTAAACAAAAGTTAGCGTGTGATTGGGTGTTTTTTTTTTGTCCCTAGGGTTTTCTGAAAAATCACAGCGGTGATGGGACATGCACGCTAGGGCTATTTTTGGCATTAATGTTTTTAGTGGCTGGGGCCAGACATGGAACTACCCAGGCCTAGTGTAAATATGGCCCTTCAACTGGCCATTGTCACCTCCAAAAGCTCTTAAAACAATTACTTTTAATCTTAATGTCCTGGCACAAGGGTTAGCCAATAGATTGAGCCAGAGTGCACTCATGGCGACTCTTTGAGGATGACATGTTCTCATATCTTGATTTCATCCTCTCTCCAGTGTAATTTCCTCACACTTACCTTATTTATCCAATAAAAAGTCACAACATATTTTTTTCTACAAAATGTGTTAGCATTTTCCTGAATTAGATTCCATATCTTGCAAAAGAGTGGGGGATTATAAAGGGGGGGGGGGGGGTTATTTATTTATATATATATATATATATTTATATAGGGAGGTGTATGTACACATACACGTATAGGTATATCACATTTATATATGTTTTTTATTTTTATATTAAACCGTGTAAACCTTGATACCGTAAAAAAGGACGAGAGACAACAAATTATAGCAATAATGACAAACAAATAAAAAAACAATCAACAATGTAAAGGGGCTGTCACATTGACCAATTTTCTGCAATATTTCACAGGGTAAATCTAGTCATTTCAATAGGAATCCATGTAATTTGGAATTTTGTGAAAGATTTCTCGCCATAGATATCACATCGGGTTCAGTTGGACATTTTAATTTGCACCCTTGACCAATAGACAGCTGTTTGGTTTGAAAATGACTTATGTGCTAGTTGTGCTTTATACATCACTACACTATTGACTTTTTTCCCTGCAAAATTTTGCCGAAACTTTGCTAATGTGACTAGCATTTTTTTCAACTTCATACTATTATGTATGTAGTTATGTACTAATCATACAGATTATGAATGTTAGGAATAACCAGAATGTTTTAGATGAATATCAGTTGCCAATCATGTTTGAAAATGATGAATATTCATACAAGCCATTGAATATTTAACATGCGAGGTTAAGTACTGTTACAGCCCTTGACTAGTCCAATTGGACGCGAGACTGAATTTTCTCTTATCTCCCTGTGTTTTTGGATCTTTCCGCATGTGTTGCGAAACCTGCTTTTGCTTAAAATTAGTTAAGCTAGTCCAAACCCAAGCGAGGGGCTGTCAGTGCTTTTCTAGCGGCTGTTTTACACCAGCTGTCTCTTCTGGAACTAAATACAAGTGATCAAAAACTCTGGCCTGGCACCACCACCCACACACTCTCCCCTCATATTCAGCCCTCATTAACGCCACATAAATAACTAATGAAGGATCAATGAGAAGGGACATCACTGGAATGCTGGATGGAGCCCACTTAAATTTCGAGCTTTGTAATTCTCTCTCACTCTGTTACAGACTCCCTCTGTCTCTCCTCACCTCCTTTTTTTTTTCTTCAGTCTTAATTGAATGTCTCATAATGCAAATTGCTCATCATTTATGGATGGGTCATGATGGAGTTGACGGCCTCTTTTTCTCCCCATCCCAGATGCGGGTCGCTCAACGAAGCGGCGGGGCCGTGAGTGAAGTCTTATCTTGCCGGCTCTTACACTGCCGATGATGTTTAGTTCGTTCTGTAGCTTTCCTAGGTTTGTTCTTACCTGTCAGGTTTGCTGGAGGGCCCGACACCATCTCCCCTCGCTCCTCACCTTGGCATCTGTCTTCTCCGAGCCTCTGAAGTCTCTAATTGACTTTTCAACCGCGTACGGAGTAATTGGGTTTTAATTACCATTTTACATTCTGTTTTGATATTTAAATCAGTCTTGTCATCTGAGAGAAAAGCAAGTCACTTTCCGTTCTCTCCACCATCGCTGTGCCATATCGCCGATTACGCAGGCGCTCGAGGCATTCACTGACAAGGTCTCATAGACAAAGGCCTGCTAATGGCATCCTCACTTATTCACAGTAAATACTAATTATCTCCCATCAACTGCGCACTTCACCGACTCACTCAAACAGCTGTGAAGATGTTTTGTGGAGGTGTTTCATTTTTGTCCTTTTCATCACCACGCTTTTACTCTGAAGAAGGCCGATAAGATGAAGATGTGCGAAAGAACACACGCGAAGGTCTGTGGGATGTTTCAACAGATGTCTGAAGATTTTCCAAAGTACACTGTAGCTCCTCACGTAATGAAATTTCTGGGCCACAGTTGGAATAAGTAGTCATCTGTACGCTCTCCAGAGACGATGCAGATGTGAAATTATAATTTTTCATTGGTTTGTGTGGTGTTTGTGTGGTGCGGCCTCTCAGTGGCTCATTCACACAGTTAGTGTTTATGTATCTACGAACAGTTGTGTCTCTGTCCTGTTCGTACAACAGCTTATAGAAATGGATGAGTAATGTTTTATATCATGTTCCACTGAAACGGTTCATGAATATAAATTTCATCATAGTTGTCTAATTTTCAGCCTGTTGCATATTTGTTTTTGTGAAGAAGAAAAAATGTAATGTAATATTTGAATGTAATGAATATTTTATAAACAAAACTTACTAAATATTATCAGCAAATATTAAAGTGCAATGTGCATACATAAATATGTTTATATAGTTTTTTTATATAGGATTCTTTTGTAATTAAAATATGAAAGATTGCAATTTCTATCAAAATTCAGGCACTTTCAAAATTCATTGAGTCTTGAAAATGTCAGGGAATCACTTTGGTTGTCACTCTTCTTTTTAACTGAACTGCATATGAATGTAAGAGATTGCAGACATTCCCCGTTGCTGGCAGATGTCTGAAGATTATCGTTCTTGTTCCTCACCACATAATCTCAGATAATCAGAGCTCTGTGTCATAGTTTGTGAGATTTGTTGCCGTGTAACTGTGATCTTGGATGAAGTTTAATCTCAGTGTGTCTTCAGATTTTTGTTTGTCATATCCTGTGTCTTTGAGATGTCTAAAGATGATCATCAGCTTGTAATGTCATATACCCTGGAGTTTGAAGTTTTCTCTTTCACAATCGTATGCATGCAACACTGACTGTCTGGTACACATTATGCACACAGAACTAAAAAGCACATGTGCATTGATTAATGTTTACATGTTAATAAAAGCCTAAATTAAAATATGTTCATATAAAGCGATCGTGTCTCTTTAGAAAGCTTGGATTAAATCTCTCAATTCATATGGATTAGTTTTACGATCTTCCTACGATATTGCCCCTTAATGTACTTTGAGTAACTTTTAGATTAGCTTGACTATTGTTTAAAAAATGTAAATTAGTTTGGTAAGCCACAGTTTCAAAAGTAGCTTTCTTAACACTGGCGTAGACATACACACACTCTTGGGAGCAAGTTTCTCTTTCTGTTAAGTTCTCTGAACTTTTTGTGTGGACTGTGAATGTCTTTTCTCAGGGCTGTGTTGCGCACAGCTGCAGGTCTTTGCTTGAGGGAGGTGAGAAATGTCTTCCGGGATATAATTGGTGTGACAGAGGCCTGCAGTCATTCTGTACTTCCACCTATCCACTGGCTGTTAGCTTGCATTAAAGATCCTGTGGTTCTTGTTGTAGCCTAGCACATCTGTGAGGACAAGCAGACTTCTTTACCTGTTTTCCTCCTGCTGTGTGGCTGTTAAGACAGGTAACTTCACACAGACAGAATGCAAATTTTGGTGGTCTTTAAGTGGTTTAAAGGCTTTGCGGTCAAAATTCGAACATATTGACATGGTCTCCTTTTAATTTAAAACCTTTTAAGCACAGCCTGTTTTCAAATGATTAGAAAATATCCACCGTTTGTGTGAATTTGAGCTTTTGCAATCGGGCCAAGATGCCGACAGAACAGCTGTATCCGTGGTAACCACTAAAGGTAGCGTGTGTTATGTGTGTTCTGCGTTAATGATATTGCATTTATCTGTGTCTCTGCCCTTTTGCAAAGAACGATAACGAGCCATTTGAAAGGCCAGAGTGCTCGTACGGCCCCCACTCTCCCGCTCGTACGCCTGCTTCGTATACCAATGTCGCCTCTTTCCAAATTCCGCCTGCCTGTCTGCATATTCTGTGCTTTTAAAAAAAAAACAGTTTTCTACATGCATACCTGTCTTTTACATTGTCATCGCCCTGTGTCATCTAAATAAATCTCTTTAGAGCTGGTATGTCAGTATGTAATGTGGTAGAAATGTGTTTTGCTTTGTTGTGTATTATACCACAGTACATGTATATTTTCATTTAGAGGTTTAGCAGACACTTTTATCCACAGTAGATGTGTTTGCGTGGCATAACAAATCAGGATTGATTCATTACAGTACATGAGAAACCAAGAGGAATGTAAAAAAGAGTCAAGGTTATGTTTTAAAATGTGTGTGCATATATGTGTATATATTTATTTTATTTTTATTTTGTGTGTGTAAATCTATTTATATAAAAATAAAGGATTTATATATTCAATAATAATATAGTTATGCCTATATATGGGTGATTTTTATATTTCTGGTTGATTTAAACACAGGTAAAAAAAAAGGTACTCTCAGAGCCTAAAATTAACTCACCAAGCACCAAATGTGAGTAAAAAATTGTTGTTGGTGAGTATATGAAATGGTGTCAATCACCAGTTGGCCGGTAGCATTTTTATGAATTCTAACATTGCAATTCTGTGAGAACATTAACGTGAACAAACGTAAATGATGCCCGGGACAGGTGACGGGTCAGTGATGCATCGTCACAAAAGTTTAAACCTTGCCTTTTAGTAGTTTTAGCTGTGGTTTTGAAATTGGAATAGAGAATTGTGATTTTTCACTGGGGTATCAGTTTTACAGTTCCATGGCTGGTTAAAAAAAAACTAAAAACATTTATGGCTGGTGATTGGCGGGTGTGGCAAAAAGTTAGTTCCCTTTCGTTGTCACTCCGAGTTCCGTCGGATGACGACGAATGGGGGTTTCGCTTAGAAAGCCTATCAACTTCGAGTATACAAAAACGAGCCAATGGCAAAGAAATGCCATGGGTCTGCAGAATTTGCATGGCGCAACACCGCCCCACCTTGTGGGTATAAAGGGAGGAAGCCGGCAGCAAAGCAGTATGTTTTCGCTTCGGAGCCAAGAGTATCTCTTCACTCGTCAGCCATTTCTGACTTCACTCTACGAGATGAGACACTCTCTCCGGTGTTGGTGTGACGGCGATCTGCAGCGAGTTCACATTGCCTGCTGATCTGTGCAGTGATCTGCCAATGAGTGTGTTTCTCCCTGCTCGCTTCAACATCGCAGAGTTTTTTCCTCCTCTCACAAAAGAGCTCGCACGCGGCACGTCTTTTTAAAGACGGCTCGCCCGTGCATTTCTGGTTGCGGTCGACTCATTTCCGATTTTGATGGGCACATTCTCTGCTCTGCGTGCTTGGGCTTCATCACGCTAGAGCAGCGTTTGTGGATGACTCACGTTCTCCCCGCGGGAACGTGATCATCGCGTCATTACAGTCGAGACTCAATGATCTCGTTAGAGAGAGAGTCCCCTCATCCACACCCCGATCTAACACACTCCACGTGAGGTGCTACTTCGGCTGGTGGCCAGGGTGACCTGAGGGTGCGTGTGTGGAACAAATCCGCCGATTGTTTGTCCGTGGACCACGCCCCCCTCTTCAGTGACGCAACCCGCGAGTGTTCAGGGGATTCCCCGGGTCTATTTTCGGATGCCCCGCGGGTTTCCCTTGATGCTCCAGAATCGGATCTGTTGTCCATCGCAGCATCACAGGGCGGGATAGAATCTTCAGGAAGTGAAGATTTGACAGTGCTGCCACTTTCGGGTGTGCATATGGCATTTGTCGAGTCAGATCCTGAGATGACGGCCATGCTTTCCCGGGCAATTGGTTTTTGGGTGTGGCCGCTGACTCCTGTCAGCGTCCACTCCAATACCTTTTTTTCCCGGATGTGCATCAGGAGATCTCGAAATCCTCGAAGACCCCCATGTCTTCCAGCGATCTCTCGTTGATCTCCTCCGCCCTTCCTTCCCTCGACGGGGCCGCTGCCCATGGGTACACTGGGGTCCCCCGGTTGAACGCTCTGTTGCGATGCTACTGTGTCCTCAGAGTGCTTCCTCTCGGCGCGATCCTAAGCACCCGTCCTAAGCCTGTAGTTTTTCGTCTACACTTGTGGCGAATTCCTATAGCGCTACAGGACAGGCAGCCCCCTCACTGCATGCCATGGCCATTCTGCTGGTCTACCAGACCCAGATGCTCACGGACATGCAAGAGGGCGGGACTGACCCAGGGCTCTTCAATGAGCTGCGCGCTGCCACTGACCTTGCTCTCCTAGCGACGAAAGTGGCCGTACGCTCCCTGGGTCAGGTGATGTACACCATTCTGTGGCTGACTGAGGATGTCGGGCGGACCCATCTGCTTGACACCCCCATATCCCAGGTCGGCCTCTTCGGCAGTGCGGTTGAGGGCTTTGCCCAACAGTTGTCAACCGCCTACGAGCAGACTGATGCTTATTCTGCCCCGACGGCCCCGCCGTCCGAGCTGATCCCTCAGTCTGCCCACCGCCGAAGGCGCCGTCCTGCGGCTCCCACCCCGCCCGTTCACCCGGGCTGGCTCTGGAAGCCGCAGGGGGACGCCACAGCCCTCTCCAGCCCCGCCCCCCGCTATACGCCGGGTTAAGTGGCACTCTTGAGATGGGCTTCTCAGAGATGGGACTCAGTTCTTTCCAGGAGCTGGTAGCAGGGCCACTCCTTTCGCTGGTGGAGGGCCGGGGAAGAATCCTTATTCAGAAAGAACTGACTCTCCCGTTTCTGAGCACAGAGTTCTCGGACGACACGGTGCGCCGCCCCCGGGCCGTGCACCCCTCGTCGTCCTCTGTCCCAGAGCCGGATGACAGTGCGCGCTGTCCCCGGACCGTGCCGCTCTCATCCTCCTCTGTCGCCAGACCCCTGGCAGAGCAGACCCCCGTGGAACGTTCGTCCTTCCCTGGTCTCCTCTGTCAGGACGCGTTCTATGACTGTGCCCCCACTCCGGGCTGCTATGCCGTCCACGTCCGGGCCAGTCATACCACCTCGCTGCCCCACCGACGGGAAGTCTGTGGTTCGTGTGACCCCGCTGGTACAGTTCTTGGGAGCCTGGCTAGAGCTTCCCAACCTGTCCCGCTGGGTCGTACGAACGATCAGGCTCGGCTACGCGATTCACTTCGCGCGGTCTCCTCCCCGCTCAGGGGAGTCCGCTCCACTATGGTCGGTGGCAATGCCCCAATCATGAGAGCAGAGGTTGCTACCCTGCTGGCGAAGGGTGTGATCGAGACTGTCCCTCCAGCCAAAATGAGGTCTGGCTTCTACAGCCCGTACTTCATTGTCCCGAAGAAAACCGGTGGGTTACAGCCAATCATGGACCTGCGCGTGCTGAACCGCTCCCTTCACAGGATGCCGTTCAAGATGCTCACTGCCAAATGCATTTTCGAATGTGTGCGGCCCCAGGATTGGTTTGCAGCGATCGACCTGTAGGACGCCTACTTTCATGACTCCATTCCGCCTCGACACAGACCGTTCCTACGGTTTGCTTTCGAGGGGCAGGCATGTCAGTACGCGGTTCTCCCATTCGGACTAGCCCTGTCTCCTCGCGTCTTCACGAAGGTCGTCGAGGCAGCCCTTGTTCCCCTTTGGGAACACGGGGTTCGCATCCTGAACTATCTCGACGACTGGCTGATCCTAGCAAACTCTCGAGACCAGGTTTGCGAACACAGGGACTTAGTGCTCCGGCACTTAGCCCGTCGGGGCCTTCGGGTCAACTGGGAGAAGAGTAACTTTGCCCCGTGCAGAGGATCTCTTTTCTCTGTATGAACATCGACTCGGTCGCCATGTCCGCGCAGATTACGAGCGAGCAGTCACTGCTGACTTGCCTGAGACAGTTCGAGGGCAAGAGTGCGGTTCCACTGAAACTTTTTCAGAGGCTCCTGGGGCATATGGCATCTGCAGCCGCGACAACGCCGCTCGGATTGCTTCATATGTGACCGCTTCCGCTTTGGCTTCGCGACCGAGTCCCGAGGTGGGCATGGCAGCACGGCACTCTCCGAGTACCAGTTACTCCCACTTGCCGTCAACCTTCACCCCGTGGCGAACCTCAGTTTTCTACGGGCCGGAGTGCCTCTGGAACAAGCTTCGCGGCATGTTGTTGTAACGACAGATGCCTTCAACACGGGCTGGGGAGCCATGTGCAATGGACGTGCTGCCGCGGGCTCCTGGATAGGACCCCAGCGCCTATGGCACGTCAATTGCCTCGAGTTGCTGGCAGTACAGCCAACCTTGCGCCGCTTCCGAGCCATGCTCAGGGGCCAGCATGTACTAGTCCGTTCAGACAATACCGCGACTTTAGCGTACATCAACCGTCAAGGTGGTCTGCGCTCCCGCCGTATGTCGCAACTCGCCCGCCACCTCCTCTTATGGGGTCAGAAGCATCGGAGGTCGCTTTGTGCCATTTATATCCCCGGAGCTCTGAACTGTGCAGCCGACGAGCTCTCACGGCTTCAGCCCCTCCCGGGAGATCGGCGACTCCATCCCCAGTCGGTTCAGCTGATTTGGGACCAGTTCGGGGACGCACAGATAGATCTGTTTGCCTCTCACGACTCGACCCATTGCGCCCAGTTTTATTCCCTGACCGAGGGCACGCTCGGCACGGATGCACTGGCGCGGGGCCGCAAATATGCGTTTCCCCCAGTGAGCCTTCTTGCGCAGACCCTGCGCAAGGTCAGGGAGGACGAGGAGCAGGTCATTTTGGTCGCGCCATACTGGCCCGCCAGGACCTGGTTCTCCGAACTTGTACTCCTCACGACAGCACCTCCTTGGCCGATTCCCCTGAGGAAGGACCTCCTTTCTCAGGGACGGGGCACCCTATGGCACCCTATGGCACCCTCGTCCCAGTCTTTGGAACCTCCACGTGTGGCTCCTGGACGGGACGAGGCAGGTTTGAGTACCCTACCACCAGCGGTGGTGGCTACCATCACTTCCGCTAGAGCGTCGTCCACGAGACTCGTCTAACCTCTTCGTCAGCTGGTGTTCTTCTCACCGAAAAGACCCCCGGAGATTTTCGATCAGTGTTGTGCTTCCTTTCTTCAAGATGGGTTGGAGCGAAGACTGTCTCCCTCCACCCTCAAGGTCTATGTCGCTGCTATTGCCGCACAGCATGATCTTATAGAAGGTAAGTCGGTAGGGAAGCACGACCTGATCGTCAGGTTCCTGAGAGGAGCGAGGAGACTGAATCCTCCTCGCCTCTTGGGACCTCGCAGTGGTGCTAACTGCCCTGCGGAGTGCTCCCTTCGAGCCTTTGCAGTCCGTTGAGCTTAATTTCCTGTCAATGAAGACAGCGCTTCTGACTGCATTGGCCTCCATTAAGAGGGTAGGGGACCTGCACATCGTCCGTTGACGAAGCGTGCCTGGAATTCAGGCCGGCTCACTCTCACAATCCTGAGACCCCGGCCTGGATGTGTACCCAAGGTTCCTACCACTCCCTTCTGGGACCAGGTGGTGAACCTGCAAGCGCTGCCCCCGGAGGAGGCAGACCCAGCCTTGGCACTGCTCTGTCCAGTACGTGCTCTTTGTCTGTTATGGTGGGAAGCTGAAGGGAAAGGCTCTCTCCAAGCAAAGGTTGTCTCACTGGATAGTGGACGCCATTGCTTTGGCATACCAACAGCAAGGTCGACCGTGCCCCCTTGGTGTGACTGCCCACTCCACCCGGAGTGTGGCGTCCTCTTGGGCTCTAGCGCATGGCGCCTCGCTAACAGAGCGACACCCAACACATTCGCCAGATTCTATAATCTCCGAGTGGAGCCAGTGTCCTCTCATGTACTCGCTTCAACCAGCTAGTACCGGACCCGCTCAGGTGTCTTCGCTTGCTCGCCATTCCCCTCCACGGACTGGATACGTGCGATTATTCTCCTCAGGTGAGCTTCCCCGAAAGCCCTGAGGTCCTCTAGCACTTCTGACGTCGGCGCCAGTGTCTGTTGCCTGCGCGTCGGCTAGGTGCCTCCCGTGTGCATGGTACCTCCTCCGAGCTACCCCACATGTGTATTTCCACTGTAAGCCTCTCGGAGAATGTGTCTTTCCCTTGGCAAGCCACTGTGCCACCCCTGGGGTTGAAACATTCCACCTGCCGCTGGACACCCCAGTGATTCCCCATATGCATCCCTCGGGTCATATGTGTATTCTCTAAGTCCCCCCCCCCCCCCCCCCCCCCCCTCTGGGTTGGCAGTAATTGCATATTCCTCTAAGCTATGGGATATGCTCCCCAGTGTACCTTGGTATTCCTGTGCTAATAGGAGTCCTTCGTCCGTGCTGTCTCACGACTGGGATCTCAGATTACACAGGGCACTGGAAGACAGCCGAGAAGGTGGCGTGATTAGACTCGTATCCCCATTCGTCGTCATCCGACGGAACTCGGAGTGACAACGAAAGGGAACGTCTCGGTTACGGATGTAACCCTCGTTCCCTGAGTAGGGAACGGAGACGTTCCGTCTTCCTGCCACTTTCCGCTGTACCGCTGGGATCGCCTGAGCTCAGTCTTGGCTCCTCAGCGAAGAAACATACTTCTTTGCTGCCGGCTTCCTCCCTTTATACCCACGAGGTGGGTTGCGCCATGCAAATTCTGCAGACCCATGGCATTTCTTTGCCATTGGCTCGTTTTTGTATACACGAAGTCGATAGGCTTTCTAAGCGAAACCCCCATTCGTCGTCATCCGACGGAACGTCTCCGTTCCCTACTCAGGGAACGAGGGTTACATCCGATGCTGGAAATTCAGGTTCGCTATCACAGCTATAAATTACATTTTTTAAATGTATTAAAATAGAAAACTTGTTTTAAATTGTAATTTTGTGTGTACTGTAGATGTATATGTATATTCATAAATATACCTTAACCTCTAAACTTCTCGGTTTGTGTTGATTTTCAGATTTTGAGAAAAAAGAGATGAGGAAAAAGGCAGATATTTTCTTGTCCATTCCTTTCTTTCTTTTTTTTTTTTGGATCAAATCCATCGAGTTTCTGCTCAATTGCACAGATTGTAATCTTATTCTGGCAGAAAGACCTGCTGGAAATGAAGCCATAGATCACACGGGAGAGGGAGAGGGAGAGGGAGAGAGGGAGAGGAGAGAGAGAGAGAGAGAGAGAGAGAGAGAGAGAGAGAGAGAGAGAGAGAGAGAGAGAGAGAGAGAGAGAGAGAGAGAGGGAGAGAGGGAGAGAGGGAGGGCTGGCAGGCTGAGTCTGAGAGGTGGATGGAGAGATTGAAGAGGGCAAGAAGGAATAATTGCATGAAAGCGAGCAGGGGGGAAGAGAGAAATAAATAAAAGGCTGTATCCATCACCTGGCCGAATCCATGTTACCTTGTTACAGGAGATGACATTTAGACGGAGAGGATGTTCTCTCTTCACTGTCTGCCCGCATTAACATTCTGATTCTGCGGTATATGCAGCATGAAGTCTCTCCTACAACCCCATTCAGTCTCACAGAGACAGCTCTGTCTTTGACTCCCTCTCTCTTTCATTCTTGCTCGTTCTCTCTCCATCTCTGTGCTTTTGGCAGTGTTCAGAGAGGAAGCAGAGAGAAAAAGGGTGCGAGGAGACGGGGCTATCTCTGTTATGGAGAGCTCTTTAGTGTCTTTGTGCTCTGCATGTGTCCGGCCTTACCCTCACATGTACCCGCTTGTGTTTGGACTAGCATAAAACTGTCCGTTCAGCCCTGGCAGCCGTTGCCATGGAGACAGAATGGTGATGAACCCAGAGAGAGGCTGCAGGTAACCGAGAAAGAAACAGGAGAGACAGACTTGAAACAGAGAGGGGGGTCTTACTGGAGGTAACCGTCTGCTTTGAGCAGGACCAGTTGAGAAGAGAGGTGGCAAAAGCAGAACTTAGCTTCTTCTTTCCATCTGTAGACAATTTGATGACATCACAATGGATATTTTAAATGAAATAGTGCTGCATCAATCAGTGCACTTTACTGCTTTATTGACTATAAGACTTTCATAGTAGATTGAATGTTTGTTTTTTTAAAGAATGAATATATGAAGAGTTCAGATGCAAAAGCCTCTAAGTGCCATCTGAAATGTTCTTCTAGAATGTTCATTTTTATCAAGCTAGTATATGTAAGTTCAGTAATTTCACTTAAATGACAATTAATAGGTAATTTTCATTGTCATATAAGTGAAATTACTGAACTTAAATATACTAGCTTGATATATGTTCGGTGAAGCGTTATTTGTGCTTTATACTCAGAAACGAGCAGCTTTGCCTAAGACTATAGGCTAGCCTAATAGGCATTGAACATAGCCATTGAACATTAGTCAGTAGAATTTCACTTTAATGAGACTGTAAATGCTGTGTTCCATTTACATTTATGTGTTTGTCAGATACTTTTACCCAAAGTGTCTTAGTGTATTCAAGTTATACGTCTTTCCAGTTTGTGCATTCCCTGATAATCATGCCCATGGTCTCGCTATTGCCATGCTGAGCTAAGGTATTTTTGTTTGTTTGGTTGTTTGTTTTGTTTTTAAAGACCAGATTGTGTTAAGTGTGCAGTATTTCTCTTGTTCGCTTCTATTTTCTCAGGGCAGTTGAGCAGCTGTGTTGTTCTATCTGCAGGTGTTCTTCTGTGCAGTGAGGTGCTCCAGGTTAATGGACCTTTGTGTGACAATCATGCTGGAAAATGATCAACTGCTGCTAATCTGGAACCTAATGAGTAGAATCACTTGTGATTCGAGTCGCAAGTCGCTATTGGACAGTGACATTGACATTTTTGCGATTGTCGTTTCTTCCCTATCGTGACTTGGTATATCTGAGTGAAACGGCATCAACTTTTAAAGAAAGAGTTCACCAAAAAATTAAATGTGTCCTACCTACCCTCATTTTATTCCAAGACTTTATTTTTCCCAAAAACAACACTGGACTCCACTGATTTTCATTGTATAGACAAATTTATTCTGTGATAAAGATAACTATATTCTGTGGAACACAAAGTAAGATATTTGTATTTATTTTTACATTTTTTATCTCTACACTGAAAGTCTATGGGGTCCAAAATTGTTTTGGAAAAAATAAAGACTTGGGACAATGTGAGTAAATGACACATTTTTAATTTCTTGGTAAACTATCTCTTTACATACAGGTGGGTATTTAATGTTTTTTTTTTTTTAGCTGAACAATAGCCAAGGAAAATTTTGGTGGCAGAAAAAGTGGAGCTCTGACAATGTGACAGATAACTATCAGAAACTAGGACAGTTCTCAGAGGGACAGTAGGGGACATGACAGCAGGGACAGGGACACATGATTAGGACCCCTCACCTCGGAGTTTGATTTGAGCCCCACACACACTAATAGACCTCCATTCCTTGAAGTGTCCTTCACTCTGAGCGTCTGCTGTTACATGGTGACCTGCTTGGCGGTGGAACAAAGACTCTCCTTCCTTTTCTCTCTGTCGTGTATTCATTGTTCCAAAGATAAAAGACGTTAATTTCATTCTTTGTGCCACAAATTCCTCTTCTCAGACAAGCACATCTGCACCAGTTGCTTTTCTTAGTAACTGCTTTCAGACTGGACTCATTGATCGTCCTGATTCCACATCAGTCCTTCAGTCTCTGCATCTCCATGGATGTGTCCCCGCCGATCGTCCTCATCAGCCCAGCTCGACAGACCTCCTCAGGGGGGCCCTCGCAGGAAGCATCACCGGGCGAGTAGGAGTATTCATTAGATGCATCCATCCATTCCTCTCTTCCTCCACCTGTTCTCCCTAGGAAGCGCTAAGGTTAATTAGCACATTCGATTACACAGACGCCCTCGTTTTCTATTTCCCTCCTTCCCTCTCTCCTCCTCTAAACTCCTACACCTTTACCAACACTTGAAACTTGCTCTGTGGGCCAGTTTCCCAAACCTAGACCTATCCTAATGGCTTTAAATTGTGACCAACCATTAGCAGTTTAGCATCTTGACAAATGGAGGGTGAGGGTTTGTTGGGTAATCATGGAATTATACCATAAACCAAACCTCATGGCTCTATAAAGAGCTTTGAATAAGGTGTACGGCATCCAAGTCAGAGCTTCTTCTAGAAATAACCCCGCCGCTGCCATTTAGTCAAGCATTGAGCCATTAGCATGCCTGACCATGTGCAGCTATTTGTTTACTGTGATTCAGATAAAGATAACTGGTAAAACAAGCTCTCTGTGAGCTGTTTTTGTCTGAGAACCCTGCAGTACTTTCTCCAAGCTGCCATAGAAACACGCTTTGACATGTTGCATGCGCTTGTTTTTCTTGAGAAAGCTCATAACACATGCTAAAGCTGTGGCACTAGCATTTGTGTGTGTGCTTGTTTTCTGGAATGTGACTGTCTAAATGATTAATTTAGACTATTCCACTTGTAAAATTGGATTATTTTGATCATATGCAAAATTAAAACAATTCTTACAAATTCTTGTTTACACAGCTTTTTAGTGACTTGATTCACTAAAGATTTGGCTCATAGGAATAATTTGTTCTGTGATTGAACTGTGAGAGTCATTTGTTTGGGAAACGAAACTGCACTGGTTGCACTGTATGTGTTTGATTCACTAAAAAGAACCAGCTAATAAGAGTCATTCCTTCTGTTGTTGAACTGCTCTACACTGAGTGTGAATGCTTTTGATCATTAAAAATAATAGGTTTTTACAGTATTTGTTTGGGAATTTCAATTTACCTGCACTCGTTCTACTCTGTGCTTTCGATTCACAAAAATGAACTAGCTCACTAGAGTCAGTGGATCTGTAATTAAACTACACTGGTTGCACTTTTATGTTTTTGATTCACAGAACCACTCATAAAAGTATTTAATTCAGTGAATCAGACTAAGCTGCTTTTACTGCATGTTTTGACCTGTTCGACATTATCTGAATGGTGTGATTTTGGAGTCGGTGGGAATAAAAGTTTAAGTGTGTTGTTCTGAAGACTTGTTTAAAAATGCACCACGCTAGTGTTTGATGACACAGAAACCACACCTGATGTGTCTGTGTTGACGTCTTTAGCCTATTTTCTGCTCAACGTCCCTGCAGCTTTTCAGCAACAAAAGATGCCTTACAGCTGTACACAATGTTCCAACTTCAGTCTTCAAACATCTTTCATACAACTTCCTTCTGCTAGACGCGCACACAGATCGTTTCCATCCACACGACAAAGGCCAACCCGCCCAGGGCAGAACCTATTCATTATAACCTTATATGCAACCCGTAATCCTCTGTTTTGTTGCCGCTGCATTCAATGCGTGAGCCCCAGCGTGATGTGCGTCGACAGTTAAGCCCCTCTGGATACGATCTGTCCCGTCCCTCCTCCAAGCCAGTCTATGTGGGCCAGTAAATAACAGCAAGGTTAAACACCTCTTGCTCACCTCACTGCGATGAGCGAAAATAGAGAGAGAGAGTTTTCCAAGGAAGGCTGGAGATGAGCCTTGGCGTGAATAAGGATGGATGGTGAAATGAGAGATGGGAATGATAAATCGTGCTTTGGAAGTGCCTCTCCTTTATGTAAAAGAGGTGCTTTCAGACCTGACACAGCCATAAATCAGACATGGACTTCTCGCTCTAATTTCATTACAATGGCAGGCTGAAAAGCGCACAAACACACACTCTTTCTCTCACACTCAATATGGGTTAGGTTAAGCTGTCTTGGGGTCTGTGTTTAGGCCACAGGGGGTTCTGTAATATTCGCCTGATGGGTTTGTTTATCTCCTTCATATTCTTGCAACAGCGGTGCATCATCTGTCACACCTCTTTTCCACACAGTCTGTGAAGTGCAAAATCTGGTAACACTCTTTCTCATTTGGATTTTAAAGCAGTCATTTTAACCAGATTGTGCATGTTGTCTGAATGAAGCACTAATTATTTATTAACACTATTAAATGTTATCTTAAGCAAATCTCAAAGTGAATATCCATTTTCACACTGTACATTATATTATATGTTGTGATGCCTAATATTGTGATGCTTACTGGGTGACATTTTAAATGTATGTATGTATTTATTTATTTATTTATTATTTTTCATTCAGGAAAAAATAGTGTAGTGTTTAAAGGTGAACTAAGTAACTTTTTTACCTTAACCGAACAGCTTTGGAGTCATTGTAATGTTTATATTACTGATTTCGTGTTGAATGGTGTTCGTCTCGCACCCCCCTGGTGCCTGTGAGCCGCAAAACCACCCTTGCAACTTTGGGCCGGCGGGCCGCCGGCCTCAGTGTTAGCAAGTATCGTGTGATATCAGGTCTCGCGAGGTAACAAATTGCTTTACGGCAAAAAACAGATCTGATAAAATGAGCATCAAACAGAAATAACCCTGCGCCGTATACATGTGGTGTTCGAGGCGCACATACAATACAGACTGCCGACAGTTAAACAGGGCGCGCGCAGCTCTTAAAGGGGCCATACTTTATTTCCACTCGTTACAGCGTCCATCCTACTGAACAGGTACCGGTGTACAGGGGGAGGGGATCCGGCCGTGAGTGCGAGCCATCTCTGCGTGAGTGCTATTCACGACAGTACAAGTACTCCACAGCGACTCTAGGGGTCACTGTTTGACAAAAACGGAATTCCTACGTAGTGCTGGTTTAAATATCGTTCATTTATCGGTTTTCTGTAACATGAAATTAATTATTGACTTATTTTCTAGAAGTTTAATAATGGTGCAAATGTACAAATGTATTTGCATTCTGGCTTTTTTTTTTCTGTTTTTTTTTTTACCACCTGCAAAAATCATAAGTTAACGTGATAGCATAGCTCTCCTCAAACAAACAACTTAATATAAGGTGTCGTGCAGAAGTTGAAAAACCTGTAACCCTAAGGATAACCAGTGGTAATGTTAAAGCCTGCTTTTACTAGCACCACTAACCCTTTTAGTCCAGTTATTCTGCAGTACATTATGGGTGCGAAACCTAGGTGTGGCGAAGTTGGACAAACTATGGTTTCAAAACAGGTTTGGGTTGATTTTGAGACAAAAGGGGTGTGTGTTTACTTGCGTGCAAGTTATGTTTGTCTTTCTTTTTCTCTGTCTGTAGCCTAAGTAAATGACTATCCACCTTCAGGTGGGAGATGCTCACGTACAGTTGCGCGTGTCCTCTCTGTGGGAGGCGCCGAGGGCTCCAGCTGTTTTGGCAGATAAGCTGTTGTTGACAAGCTCCTGGCTTCCCACCGTGCATCGGCGGAACAGAGCAACCACTGTCACCACACACTCTTGCAGTTAGCCAATAGCACACTCCCAGCGAGCCAACCTACACTATCATGGTAGACTGTCCACCCGCTCTAAAACTGTCCACACAGCACAACGTGCACGATTCGACCCCATAAGCCCCGGTTACTATGGTTACCTAATTACCTCTTGGTCCCAGCACACTGGCCTGTACGGAACATAAACAACTATTCAGCGGAAACTCGCTCACAGCTTTTCAGCATTAATGAAACGTACACATGCAATCCTGCGACAATAATGATTCATACACAAGTATCCCCACGGCCTTGAACATAATTGCATTAATGAAGCCCGGCGTTCCCTCTGTTGTTTTCTTCGCTGATACAGTGTCTGATGACTCAGACGGCCATGTTCAGCAAACGGTGAAAAGCTCTCCCAACCTGTCCGTCCATCAGGGCGTTCCACAACTGTCAGCCTTTAACTCCGTAATCACTGCCTGAATCAGCAGAGAATGTTTCTGTCAGATAGCACTGACCAAGCATCGCTGTCAGCTCAGGTAAGAGAGCTGCTGAAGCGTATCCACTGCCGAACGGGAGGCTTGGGACATGGTTGGTCTTCTTCCAGCTTATGAAACCTTCAGACTCAGTGAATTACACTTTTGATGTGTCCTTAAACCAGATTGCAGATGCCGTGGGGTCAATGCTCGGACTGCAGATGGAAAAAATTGGAAATGATAAGAGATGGTCACCCATCTGGACAGAAGAAATTGTGTTGAAGGTGAAACCGAGGTAAATGTTGGTGGGTGGGTGGTGAACCACGTTCACTTGATGGCAGTTTTATTTACATTGGATAAACAATTGTTTAGCAGGCTTGGGGATTCAGAAGATGTGTGCTTGACTAGTGGTGAATAAAAGAGGAACTATTCGGAACTCACACTTTATAATCACTTTCATTTATGACTCATTAACAAACATTATTGCATTTAAATGTATATTCAATTGGTTAGGAATGTCATGAAACTTTTGATTATATTTTCAAATGTGTATATTTAAAAAATGAGTGAATTTGAGCTGTTTAGCATTACAAAGTGTTGGACAGCCAGAATTTGACTGCTAACCAGGGTTATTAATGTTGACTAAAACTAAAACCATAAAAAATATATTACTTCAAAAAAAAAAAAAATTAAACTTATTTAATTTCAGCTAGTTTTCAGTCGTAAGCTTCATTTACATATAGTCAGAATCAGATTTAGAACCAGAAAACATACTTTATGTAGTTAAAAAAAGACTGGACTGTACTAGATTGGTTGACTTGTATTTAAAGTAATCACTAACAGTTTGTTCTATTTTTACATTAGTTAAGGGTTTGGCAAACTGGTTAGAACCAGATTAGAGCTTGCCAGATTGATAAAGTTTGTTAGTCTGACACTAACCATTATATCATATAAACAGAAAAGGAAGTTGTAGTGCCTGTCCCTATTAATCCATATGCATAGCAAGCCCAGCTAACTCACTGTAAAGTCTTAAAAACAGGCAACGATCAGTTTCTCAACATATAAATATATATATACAATCTCAAATCTCTCAATTTACTGAATGTTCAGGACGTTCTGTTCCAAGACTGGATTTATAAGATTAAACAAGGTTGACTGCGTCTTGTGTGTTTACGCATGCTAATTTAGCTCCATCGTGCTGCATTCATAGGCGTTTGTGTGTACAAATCTGTTGGCACGAAGATGTGTTTTTCTTTAGATGCTAGATGGAAAGAAGCAAAACTCTCATTTCAGGCATCACTTGCTCAGACCTAGCCTCCAATGTGTGCCATTCAGTTCATGTTTACACAGTCCACCTTATAAAAGAGCCCCTCACATGCCCTACTGCGACGCTTTGGATGTAATCGGACCATTTAAGATTCCTGTTTCTCTGAGTAGCAGTTGTTTTTGAAGAGGCTTATCATAACTGAGCTAATGAAGAGATTACGGCCCGTATAGACCAAGACGATGATCCGAAATGATCTTTTCTTTTGAGGGAAAATTGAAACGCATTAGTGTTGCACGAAAGGAGCCGAATCTCTCACTCTTCTTCTCTTTTTCTCTCTCTGTATTGATCGGTTTTAGTGGATTTTTGGTGGCATTTGCTCATTGCTTTCTTATTTCAGAGTTTATTGGATGACAACCACCACACATGTTTTGCAATCGAAGAAAACGGCAAAGCCTTGAGAAGCTGACCACATTCTGCTTTTTCTTTCCAACAATCCACGTTCATACAGCTCTCTGACCCATTTCTCGACAATGTTTCTTTGCTGCCAAGTGTTCAATTTAAAGTTGATTTGATTTAGAAAAAGAATTTCAGAAGCGGTCTAGTCCTTGTGCGCAAACTATGTGTTTTCTGGGTGAAAGGTCATTTTTCTGAGGCCTGTGTGTGGCTGTAGAGATAGCTAATCCTGGAATATCCTTTATGAACCATTTTTTTCTATAAGCAGCTGTTTTCAGTGAAAGATTTTCACTGTAAATCTACTCAGCTGTCGTCAAAGAGGGTGAAAAATACCTGAGCTAATCTAAAATCCAGCAGCAGGACGGTGAAATCCCTCAGAGCTCTCTGGTCAATAAGCACCACATTCTGCAGAGCAAAGCAGCTAATTTAACCCAAATGTGTTGTGTTTTAGGGTTAAAGGAAATGGCTGTAAACTTCAAAATTCTGCCAAAATTCTTCAAAAGACTGCCAAAATTCACAATTCACAGCATGTAAAATGATTGATTTAGTTGATTATACTGCATGTATACATATATTTTTCACAAAGAGATTCATACTCTCATATTACTTTTTTGTTCTTCTTTCTTTTTTGACCCTGAAAATGGAATGAAATGAATTTTTAAATTACACAAACAAATCACATTGAAATTATTTGATTTAAAAAAATCCTCAGAAAATAGAAGTTTCTGGGAACTGCTCTAATGAGAAGACAATGCCAGAAGAGTCAATCATTTTATATATAGTGTAAAGATTTAAATGTTTAGTGTGATTTAAATGTTCAGATTTAGTGTGATTTAAATGTTCAGAAAAGTTTTTTTGGTGCCACTGTACACTGTATTTTTCGACTTTTGCTGATAGCAGAGAAGCATAAAAGCCTCAAGACCCTGAGCAAAATAGAGGATTCTGAATCATTAGTTCAGATGTTTAGAGAGTGCAAGAGACTGAAACATTCTTTTGTATTCTTGCAAATACATTGAAGATGAACCTGCGATTTCCCACAAAAGCAGTAAAGTTTGTATTCAGATCATTCATATTTCGCAGTCAAGTAGCACAGAGCGTTCTCCTGCGTCCTGCAGTCTTATAAAGAGAGCTCCCACTGCTTTTTTTTATATATGTTGGCTGAATTGCAGAACATTAGCACTAGACATTTTCGTGTCATGTTGCAAGAGTCAGTGCAACAATATAATCGTTTAAAGTGTGGATGTTCAGATGTTGTGTTCAAGATTAACTCTTTCAAAGTTCATTGACATGGACAGAGCCAGGTATAGCAGGACGGGGAGTGCTGACGTCCCAGTCCTTGTTGAAAGGTGTCCAACGATGGACTCCTAATCCTGGATTACCTGTGTAATGGTTGTAGATGGCACAGATAAGATGGGAAAGGAACCATTGCTCTTTGTGTGGAATGGCTTAAACATGTTTCTCTCACACACTAAGATAAGGTTTTATGATTTTAGATTCTCTCTCAGCAGAAATACTTTTTTTCAGAGGCTAATACATGCAAAAACATAGAAATCCATCTGGTTTCACAACAAATCCAATGGGCTTTAGTTTCTGTTTTGAAAAGCACAACACTTGAATTATCATTTTGAAGATGAGTGAAATTTAAAATTTAAATATTTTTGTTTCTCTATTCGTCCCTCTATGAATGCGACTGCTGTGTGTTTTTAGATGTAGCATCCTCACTGATCAAAGCCAGGTGTGTTCAGTCTAGATCAGCTTTTGTCAGTCAGGCTGTGTGTCCGGATACTATACTATTTTTTATATATATTTTATATATATATTTTTTTTTATATATTTTTTTTATATATATATAATAGTATATAATAGTATAAAAAAAAATATATATATATATATATTAGTAAGTCAAGACGCATTATTTAGATTTACATGACCAGTTTTCATATCTGTTAAACCCTTTTTAGGAAAGGATTATTAATTTATACTACACATCTTTTTGTTTTTCTTAAATAACATGTTGTCATATACCAGTCAGTAACTGGACTGATGTAAGTCTCACAAACTGAAAGTATACGCCACAGTAATGGATAGATGATTCATTTAGAATTGGACAACTGAAAAATCTCTGTCATAAATCGTGAACTCCATATCGGCTGTGAACGATTTACTGACAGAGTGACTGATTCAGAAGGTTAACTGTGAGGCTGTTTTGTGTGCATGATTTTTCTCCCCACTAAATTAGTTTACCGCAAACCCCACCCCTCAGCTGTTTCATTGGTCAACTGTCACCAGTCAAAAAAGTTATGCTATATGTAATCGCATTATACAGTAATGCTATCAGGATGTGCTACCAACACTATACTGAGGTTAGGGATTGCAATCAGCACTGATTGACATGACAAATGAAATTGGTTTGGGGAAGTGTCTTGTGTATCATTTTGACTGACTATTTAAAAAGAGCATGTTTATAAGAGTATCATTTGATTATAAATCAGTCATCACAACTTGTGCTGTGTGTGTTTGGTACATAAAAGTTTGGCGCATACTCAAATAAGATAATATCAGACAAAGCCACAAATGGACAAACACAAAAAGCTTTGACGTCTTTTCCCTCAATTTTATTATTGTTACTTTTTTGTTGCATTTGCGGCCATTTTAGTTACAGGCGGGGGCCCTGGTTTCCGTAAGTGGTCTGTGTGGATTGAGGAGGTAACTTTTGTATTGTGAACAATAGAGTATGTCTACTTTACTGTTTTCCATAATTTGTCCACTTTCAAACCTGCACCGAACCATTTTGGGGTAAAAACAATATGCCACGTGCATACTCCAGAGTTTTGAGTAATAGAAGCACATTTTCACTTCCAACTGTACGTCTGTACGTAAAAGTTTTTCTTCTTTCCCCCTTTTTGTACTTTCCTCCAAAGGAAGTGTTGTTGTCCAGAAGGAAATTACCAGTTGCTTGAATTAATGACTTGGGCAGGCAGTTTTTCTTGCTGACAGAAAAGCTTCACCTGAATGAGCAAAAGCCTTCTGCCTCTGTTTCCTTTGGGGTGTGTTGTTGTGTTTTTCATTCCCTGCTGCTCTTTGCAGTAGAAACACTCTCTTCCTTCCCGACCGTGTGACATCACTAGCATTTCCTTTAAAATATTGTACCGTACTTGAGGTGACGTCACTAATTTAAATGTCAAGCAAACTTTAAATAGGCACATTTTTCACAGCCTCTCTTGAATAGTGGTGATGACATGTCATAGATCGATTTAGTTGTCATGCTGACAGGCGCATACATCACCCCCTGCTCTGTCCATAAAACATAGTCTAGTTTAAACATTCATCATCTCTCCATCTCTTTTTCCATCATTCACCCCTTCTTTCTTTTTCACCTTGCCTCCTTTATTTGTCTCTTTCTGTTTCTTGGTTTCTGTTCACCTCAGCCCTCATTGCCAGGACAGGGGTGTCTGCAGGCCCTGAGTGATGTGGTATTTAATAAAGACATGCAGTGGGTTGCCAGATTGTCAATTTTTATGCTGTTTGTGGCTTTCAGGGTGATTAATGTCCTGAGATGCCATTTTATAGCTCTCACGCCTGGCTGTAGCGCTGGCCACTGGCCCAGGGCTGCTCTGACGGTGCCTTTTATTTCAGACAGAAATTGTTACATTTTGTGGCCACTGCCTTTGAACTACCAACTACTTTTCTTAGCGGATTGCTATATAATACTTGTTGGTGCATGCTTTATTGAACATGGTGCACACTCAGCTTCTAGTAACAAATGTTGGGAACTTTAGGGAACAGCGATTTTGTTGGGTCAATGTTAATGTTCATTGCTTTTTCTTGAAAACACGAAATGAGAGTTTAAATGGCATGATGTTCAGTCTATAGTGTTTATTTTCATTCCCTGAAAACTAATATTTTATTTCAAGATTTCTTGCACAAAAACAGTCGTTATTAGTTTTACATGATCATTTTCCACCTTATCCTTGACTTTGATACTTTTAGGTAAATAAGCTGTTTTTGATACTGTTTTTGGACTTTACTGATATGAAAATTATCTGTGTTATGATTGGCTAATCTCTTTGCATGTGAAATGACTAGCGATTCATAATAGAATTGATCATATCAGTTATTGAATGATATCATAGATGTTTTTTTTTTTTTACATTTTTACATTTAGATCAACTTCGCATCTTAAACTCACTCTTTACAAACATTTAATAATTAATAACACTGTTAAGTGCAATCTTTAGCAAATTTCTATGATTATATTTATTTAAATGTCAGGGGAACTTTAAATGGGCACATTATCCCAGCCTCTCTCATGGTTATGACATGTCATAGTTCGATTTAGTTGTCATGTTGACTGGCCAAACAACATAGACATTTCCTTACTGTACATTGTAATGTGTGATGCCTAAATAAATTTTTAGCATTTAAAACAGTTGGTTTTAGTGTTTTATTTTTAGTTTAATTATACAAAATAGTGCAAAACATCAGTTATCTGTTTATAAGTATCTGCTAGATTTTTAATATTGGTGCATGCTTAGTAATTACCATCACCAATGCTGAATACTAAGGAAGCATTGGTTTGTATATGGGTCCCATTTAAATGTTCTCATGGTTTTTACAGCACTACTGTGGTTGGTGGAGTTTATATTATGAATGCTATAATATATCTTTATAGTTGTTTCAAAAGGGATATTTTCCGTGATATTTCAACTTTAAAGTAAGTATACACTATTAGACATCCTGTAGCTGAGGAAACATAGGGTAAAATAGGTGGTCCGAGTCACAGCTAAAAGGCCACTTGTCACCTGACAGGAGTAAAACCGCAGGACTCCTGTGGACTCTGAGAAAAGGACATGTCAGGGTCACTGTGAGCAAGAGGGACAAGGCAAAGATGAGAAGAAAGAAGTAAAAGGGGAGAGAGGGAGGGAGAGAGAGAGGGAGAGAGAGGGAGAGGGAGGGAGAGAGAGAGGGAGAGAGAGAGAGAGAGAGGGAGGGAGAGAGAGGGAGGGAGAGAGAGAGAGAGAGAGAGAGAGAGAGAGAGAGAGAGAGAGAGAGAGAGAGAGAGAGAGAGAGAGAGATAGAGATAGAGATAGAGATAGAGATAGAGATAGAGATAGAGATAGAGAGGCAGCAGGGAAAGAAACTGAGGCAGAAACAAAAACAAAGAAAAACGTACTCACCATTGATTCAAATGGAGTTTGAGATTAGCAAATTGCTAACTCTAATAATCCTAAACACACATAAATAATGAACAAATAACTGTGTTTTAATCAGTCACTGAACTTAATTTGTATGCTAAATGTATTATACTTTTATTTAAAGAGTCAACATTTCTCTCGCCTCATTCGTCATTTCAAATTATTTTTTGATTAGGCTCATCATAACGCATTCTGGATTACCTGTTCTGATACTTGAGATGCTGCTTTAGCTAAAATAAGGGCTCTTAGGAGGCATATTTAAGATGCCTATAGCTTTCAGAACTGCTTCAGGAGAACGTCTATGATGCTTTAAAATGCTCTCTCTTTAGGCAGCTAGGTTTTGGAACAGAGCAAAGGGAGAGATACAGTGATCCGTTTGTGTCTTTAACCCGTCTATCCGTTCCCACGGTATCAGGAGAAGGAAGAACTGACCCTGTATGAGCTCTATACCCCTTCATCCCTCTCTCGTTCGCTCTCTCTCTCTTTCTCACCCACACATGCACAAGGGATCTGTTCACATCAGCAACATCAGTTATTTTACTTTGTCTTGTTTAGATCAGCGGTTCTCAATGGTTTTGCTTCTAGATGCAAATATTAGATATCAAGCGGAAAACCAACACCGAACCAAAATAGTAGATCTTACGACAGTCTATCCATGTTGGCACCTGCCTAATTTGACTATAGCTTCTATCAACTGACATATCGAAGAAACAGTCTATCAACAACTATACCCAATATACCTTAGAGCTTAATTCAACACACAGCCTTTTGACACCAGCAATGCAAAAAAGGGGAAGCATCTCCTTTCTACTTCCTCTTAAAAAGTTGATTATCCTATTTCTTTTCTCTTTTTTTCACTGTTTTATTCTAACTATGCACGACTATACTACCTTTCAAATGTTTAGTATCAAGATTTTTGTTCAATCAAAATTTTTTTTTTTTGCAAGGTCACATTGAAATGATCAAAAAGAATTACTGTAAAGACATCATTTATAATGTTACAAAAGATTTTTTTTTTTTTAAATAAATGCCATTCTTTTAAATTCTATTCAACAACAACAACAAAAAATGTTTCTTGAGCACCAAATCAGCGTATTAGAATGATTTCTGAAGAATCATGTGACACTGAAGACTGGAGTAATGATGCTGAAAATCTGCTTTACCATCACAGGAATAAATTAAAAATCTGTTACTATTTCATCACTCTATCATATCTGATGTTTCTTTCTTTTAGCTTCCATTTGTTTTCCTGTCACGATTTGTTAGAAAGCTATCCTTTAATTTCAAGAACAGAGGCTTCTCAGTATCTTTAAACTACATTTTTAGAGCTCAGTTTCTTTTTTTATATTCTGATAAGGACTGAGTGGATAATGAGAGACAGAAATCCTCTGACTGAGACTGGAGCGAGAGTTCATGTTTAATAACGCTGGGGTTGACGGAGCATGGGGTAACAGTTAACGCTTGGTTAACAATACAACAGGTACGGCGGGGCTAATGTGGCCACAAAAGGAAAATTCCAAATGTTGGGTTTTATTAGCTGAACAAACAATTTGAAGTGACGTCTTGTGATTTGTGACACTTTGTGTTTTTAAGCTTGAACTACAAGGTTTTTACCCCGGCTGTAATATTTGGATTGGGTCCTGAATATTTGTGTTGTACATTTTGTTTTTGTTCTTTACTCAATCTTGTGGTGAGTTCAGTGTCTTTTAGGATCAACGGCCTGATGCAGCTCACTTTTTTCGTGTTTGCGTGTATGTGCGTGTGTGTGAAAATACAACATTTAAATCTCTTAGAGGTAGGGGACAAACTTTCACTCTCTCACCCCATTTCTGTTTCTCTGTGATAAATTATACATGAATAATAGTCAGTGAATGTTGCCGTCAGCCAGGCCAGATCAGACTTTTTCTTTGCAGAAAAAAGAACAAAAACATCACAGTAAGTTAAGAGAGAGAACACGACGCTCTGAGAGAGAAATAGACAAAGAGATAGACAGAGAGAGAAAGAGAGGACAGAATGGGAGCAAAGTTGTAGAGTTGGATGAACTTTATTGTGCCCGAACAGTATTACTGTCTATTAATGTAAATAGTAATGAAAATATACTTTTATGCTTTCAGAAGACTTGGAATAGACATGAGACATATGGGCTAGTTTTTTATTGTTATCGTGTTTGGATATGACAAGAGGGTGAGTAAATAATGACAGAATTTGCACTTTTTGGTTGAACTATGCCTTTAGGCCTTGCTAGATGTTTGTATAATCTATTATCAGTGCATGTGTTGGAGACTCACAGCAGACTGTGACTAATCAGTATTTCCACTCCATAGTGAACTCTAATTTGTGTAATCTAACTGGCATCAGCTCAGTCGGGCACACATATCACCCCACCAAACACATGACTTTGTCATTAGCTGCTACTGCTGGCAACATCTGTACGTGAATCCTGGAAACAAAAACATAATTCTGCAGGCAAATCAGTGTTAAGCTCAGGTGAAATGAGAAACTATGATATAAATGACCCACGTTCCTGAGCTCAGCTGGTAAAAAATACATACTTGAGCCTAAAAACACTTTGGTTAGTCAAATTACAGCTGTTGGACATGAGTTGAATGAACAGATGATCATGTTTAGTGTAGAGTTCCGACTAATTTATCTGAACTGCAGCGATGTACTGTAAATATGTTTTTGTCTGGAACAGGCATTAGTCACACCCATCGTTGTACTAATTACTCAAGCGCATTTTGTGCAACGCACATCTAGTAGGATAATATTTTCACTGTTCGGCTAATGTTAGAATCGCTGCGTGAATACTCAATCAAGGGCAATGTTCTCTAAAGCTGTAGGTGGTTGCTTGCCGTAATTGAAAGCGTTTGCTGGTGAAGTGTTCTAGAAGGTCCAGTATATTACGATGCGCGGCGTGGACCCTCACTCCGTTTCATTTCCCCACTGAAAGACAGCGATTAATCTGATTAGTGATCTATCAGCTGAAAGTTCTGCCTCCCGGCTCTAATGGTCAATGCCAGAGCCTGGTCTGAATTATTAACAGATCCATTCCTGGAGACCAGGGACAATTCATCACCAAACAGAGGGGTGAAATGAAAAAAAAAGAGATGGGGTGAGTTAAGTAAAGAGTGAAAAAAATATATGTAAGTGGGACACATGCACTGTGGTAAAAATGGTTTTGTGTAGGAGTAAAGAGAAAGCAGTGTGTGTGTGTGTGTGTGTGTGTGTTTGTTTTATGTTTAAATGAACAGTTCACCCAAAAAATGAAGATTCTGTCATTTACCTTGGGGAATGTTGAAGAATGTAACGGTGACTATTTTCCATATAATGAAAGTCAAAGTGAAATTAAAAGTGGTCCACATAACCTGTGCTCAATATTTGCCCTATATTTTCAGTCATTCTAAAGCCGTACCCTTACCACAAATTTTCTCTTAAAGAAACAGTTAATCTAAAAATTTTAATTATTTATGTAATTTGGCACCATTGATATCAATAATGTTTTGTAGTACATATGACTTTTGTAGTTCATTTCAATGCTTGGAAAGATTATCAGTTAAATAACTTTAGTTAGTTCAGTCTGTTTGTAACACAAAGCTATCATATGGTGATTTTTTTGTGTGAATTGTTCCTTTAAGAGAAAGAAATTTTATAAATTTCTAAGTAAATAAAAATAAAATAAATAAATGTAATAAGTGTTTCCAAATGTCACACAAGTTAGAGGTTACATATGTTTAGCCAGCCTTGATTTATTCAAATCGATGGTTTTCGGCTCAAGGCTCTAATCCCAAATGTTCAGTACATTTTAAAACTTAACCTATAGCCCTCTAAGTGATTGATGTTTTTATATATTATTTATATTTTGATGATTATGGCTTACAGCTATGAAAACCTTTTGGGGTAAGCCATAATTATCAAAATGATAACAAATAAAGGCTTGAAATATATCACTTTGCATGTAATGAGTCTATATAATATATTAGTTTCACCTTTTAAGTTGAATTACTGAAATAAATGAAATTTTGCACGATATTTAAATTTCACATATGAGTTTAGAATGTCCTCAACCCTAAATCTAACCAATAATCATAAACCTAATGAATACAGATCTCCAGTAGTAAGTAATCATAACCTAATCTCAACCCTAAACTGTGCATCTAGTCAAGTCAAGTCAAGTCATCTTCATTTATATAGCGCTTTTAACAATGGATTGTTTCAAAGCAGCTTTACAGAGATAAACATATAATTTAAGGTAACAATGCCAGAGCCTTTTGGCTTTATAGCGGTTCTTGAATAATGTTACTTCCAGCTAAAGTTAACTTAACATCTAAATCTCATGTTGCCTAAATCCTAAACCTAATTCTGGTCAGCAGTGTATCTGTGTGCATTTGCTGCAACAACAACAACAACTCTGTGTGTGTAGACCAGCCCACTTTCAGGACACGAATCACATTGTAGAACATAAACAGCTGACACTCAGCTGAGATTTATTTTTATTACAAACACACAAACACACAATTTACTGGATTAGTATTCTGATCCAGAGGTGATTTAAAGGTACCAGTTTACCCAAAAATTTAGAAATCTCATTATTTACACAGAATGTCATATAGATTTAGAACGACATGAGGGGGAGTAAATTATGGTATAAATTATCATTTTTGAGTGAACTGTCCCTTTAAGTCTCCCCTTTGCATAAGCTGTAACAGGTGAAAATGTCACAAAGACAGAGCTCTTGAGAAATACGTACAGTAATAGACTTTGGATGGATCTGATAGAATTGGATTCTTTCAAGATGCAGTAAAGCTCGGATACTGTCATGACCATTAGATCACTGACCCAGAGTTAGTCCATGAGAGGGAATGCTGGAACCAGTAAGACTGCCAGTAAATCACAACGCACACACAAATACTGAGATAAAAAGTGTAATTTAGCCAAAAGGGGATGTACTGGCATTATAGAGTTTCTAAATTGTTGTCTTTTTTTATCCTTGAGTTCATATTTCAAAACTGAAACACTCCAACCATAGTCCGTATTGATTTTATTGCAGTGTAACTTCATGCTTGGAGAGTTACATTAGCTTCATTTCAAATGAACTGTGTTTGATGGATTGGCTTATTCACAGAGCCAATGACATCCACCGGGCCAAACAAGAATGAACTACGGTTGTACCCTCCACTGTGTGAGGCGTAAACACAGGATACAGTAAGTGTGTGTGTATAAATCCAGTTCAGCTTTGACAGAAGCTGAAAAATATACATAGTAATTAAAACTTGTAACTTCCCCATCACACCGCATTATAAATGCTTATAATTCACACCACTGATTGGTCAATACAATGATCTAGCCGTGTTAAAACATACAATACTAGCTATGATGCTAAACGTCTGTTCGTTTAATAGTATGTATTTATGTAGCTACTATGTATGCAGTGTGTATCACTGCACCCATAGAGGTTCACTTTTAGCCTTAGCACTGGGTATGATTACATGTCAGGCAATATTTGTTCTAGACCACCAACGGCACAGATGCTCAGCGAAGACCACGAGAACCAAACCCCAGACGTTATTTTTGACGTAGAACCATGAAGCGCTGCACTGTTTACAGAGAAGAGATTGTTGAATAAAGTCGTTATTTTTGCCGGGTTTTGCGCACAAAAAGTATTCTCGCCGCTTCATAACATTAAAGTTGAACCACTGTAGTCACATTGACTATTTTAACGATGTCTTTGCTACCTTTCTGGGCCTTGAAAATTGCAATGACATTGGTACCTCTCGGATTTCATCAAAAATATCTTCATTTGTGTTACGAAGATGAAGGTCTTAAAGGGTTAGTTCACCCAAAAATGAAAAGTATGTCATTAATGACTCACCCTCATGTCGTTCCAAGCCCGTAAGACCTCCGTTCATCTTCGGAACACAGTTTAAGATACTTTAGATTTAGTCCGAGAGTTTTCTGTCCCTCCATT